>OY982545.1:13969666-15172000 GCA_963859965.1 Ceramica pisi
AAGGAGTTTATGCGAAACCTTATCAAACGCCTTGCTAAAATCCGTATAAACAGCGTCAACCTGTATACCTTTATCCATAGCTTCGCATGAGGCTTCAACAAAAGACACCAGATTTGTACTTGTGGATCTGTCCTTTACAAAACCATGCTGATGGTCGCTTATGAATTTGGAAAAATAGCGTTGAATGTGTGGACAAATCAAAGACTCCAACATTTTACCAAAAATCGAAAGGATGGATATTGGTCTATAGTTCTTTACGTCACAAGGGTCTCCACTCTTGTAGACTGGTACTACTTTCGCCTGTTTCTGTTTCTGTTGTTGACTGGGAGCTTATGACTGAGGCCACTTCAGTTGACGATAAGGTTGCGATCTTTAATGATATTGTGATCCAGATTTATGACAGCCACGCTCCCATCAAAAAAATTAAACTGAAACGTCCTCCAGCACCTTGGATGACGAGAGGAATACGGATGGCCATGCGACGTATGGACCGTGCGTTCCGTAAACATAAGAGGGATCGTACTGACGAGAACTGGTTATTATATAAGGTTTCAAGGAATAGACGCAACCAGATGATACGCAACGCTAAATGTCACCATATTCTCGAAAATATTTCTTCTTCTTCTGCTGCCGATATTTGGAAATTCCTAGGAACTCTTTCTTGGTATCGGCAAACCACGACATTTAGACTTTCCAAATGCTATTGACTTAGACGATCTTAACTGTCATTTCTCAACTGTACCTACTATGGATCATCTAGCCAAACAAGTTACTCTGTCCCTAATCTCTGGTCTATAGCGTCCTCAAATCAGTGTTTTCGTTTCGTTCCAGTTGAGTCGGGAGAGATCAGAAAAATCAATCTATCCATAAAGTCCAAAGCGGTGGGCTGTGATAATGTCACTCGTGGCATGATCATTACTATTCTAGATCACCTCTTACCTGCCATCACCCACATTGTTAATTTTTCCCTTTTCTCTGGAGTTTTCCCGTCCTTAAGGCGTAAAGCCTATGTTCGTCCTCTACCAAAAGTTTCCAATCCCACACTTCCAACCCACTTTCGCCCTATTTCTATACTTCCGTTCCTATCTAAAGTGCTCGAGGCCTGCGTACACAAACAGTTCTCACACTTGGTACATTGTAACTCCCTCATAAGCCCTCTACAATCTGGTTTCAGGCCTGGGCACAATACTGTTTCCGCTCTCCTTAAAGTGACTGGCGATATAAGGGCAGGACTGGAAGACACTAAGGCAACTGTACTTGTGTTAGTCGATTTCTCAAATGCCTTCAATACCGTCAGTCACGAAATTCTTTTAGCCATTCTCTCCTATGTTATAGTCTCTCCCGAAGCACTGGAGTGGTTTACCTCTTATCTTCAGGGACGTCAGCAGTCGGTTCGCGTTGGGGTTATCTCATCTTGCTGGCGTGATTTGGAAACTGGCGTTCCTCAAGGCGGCATTCTTTCTCCTCTCTTGTTTTCTATTTTTATTAATCTAATAACTTCTGAACTTCAATGTGCGTATCATCTATATGCAGATGACCTGCAACTGTACTATCAAGGGAGGGTCGATGAATTACCTGACGCTATCAGCAAACTAAATAGAGACTTGATAGCCATAAAAACATGGTCGGATAGATTTGGTGTGGCTGTAAACCCTGATAAGTGTCAGGCGATCATCATTGGGAGTTCTCGAAGTATCGCTAAAGTCGATGAAACAGCTTTGCCAAGTGTTCTGTTCGACAATACGATTGTCCCATTTAGAACTGATGTGACGGATCTAGGTTTGCGCATTGATAATACCTTAAACTGGCGTGCTCAAGTTGCTAGTGTCAGTCAGAAGGTTACGGAAACATTGCGCGTTTTTACCAGCCAACACGAAGACAATGCTTGTACAGACCCTAATTTTTCCTATCATCGATTATGGCGATGTGTGTAACTATGACTTGAATGCAGATCTCCTCAATAACCTTGACAGACTTCTGAATTACTGCATTCGATTTGTTTTCAATCTGCGTAAATATGATCATGTCTCTGCGCATCGGTCACTTTTAAAGTGGTTGCCCATACGCGAGCGTAAAGAGCTAAGGGCTCTTACTACCTTGTTTTAATTTCTTGTCTCTCCCAACTCTCCTAGTTATCTAGCCCCTCACTTTCAATACATTTGCGCCAGCCACAATCTCAATCTACGCTCATCAAACAACCGTCTCCTTCAATGTCCCACTCACCGTACTGACTTTATTCACTTTTCTTTCTTTGTTCAGTCTATTTCTCTGTGGAATGCGCTTCCTCAGGAGATCAGGATGGCCACCAGTCGATTAACTTAAAAATAACTCCGACAAAATATATAAAAAATATTGCAATAAAATAAATCGATATGTCTTGCCCATCCCTAACAATAACTAATTGACAATATAGTGACAATGACAAGTGAAGTGTGAGTGGATTCCAAGGATTTATTTATTGATACTATTATTAAACTTGTTGTTATTGTGCTTCAATTGTATTAGCCACAAACTAACAATTTATTTGTATACATACCTATATATCATGTCAAACGTTCTTGGCACACCTTGCTTTATTATTGTGTTTCAAGTGCTATCTTAAATTAACCACAGGTTAACAGCTAATTGTCTCGAGGTAGAGCTCAGAACAGATTTAGCTTTATCAAGAAGACACACAACGTAAAATTTACGGGAAGAGAATCACCTAAACCCTAAAAAATGGAAAACCGAATCAGATGTTTTGAAGAAATAGCTTCTGAAGTTTTTGATACAGAGAACGTGGTGACCGATTCGTCTTCTGATCAGGTACACAAAATGAGTTTTATAGTCTTTATTGAATAAAATCTACAGTATGCAGTGTAGATAATTTACTCGAAATCAGGAATCATTTAGCTGTCTTTATATTTTTCTATTAAAGGTTGTAATTTCATCTTGTCTGTCTAAAATCCTCATCAAATAGAAGTTTTGCATAAACCGACTAGGTCAAGTAGGTAACATGTTTGCAAAAAATACTATATTGCTCATGGTAAAATGATTCAATCTCTAACTTACAGGTTGATGTTGAGACTATGATACTGAAAATTTACAAACAGTTTGAGAAAAATGCTGAAATTGAGCCAGAAATACCTGTTGTTAGAAAAAGAGTTCATAGTCAATTGTTAAAAGATTGTCTAGGCTCTTTACCACAGAGCTATGAATGCTTGGATGCAAGCAGAACCTGGATAGTCTACTGGGTCTTGCACTCATTGTGGCTACTAAATGATATGCCTGATGCAGAAACATTATCTGATGTAGTTAAGTTTCTGTCATCATGCCAGCATGAGGAAGGTGGTTATGGTGGTGGTCCAGGACAGTACCCTCATCTCGGAACAACTTATGCTGCTGTCAATGCCCTTAGTATTATAGGCACTGAGGAAGCATACAACTCTCTGGACAGAAGCAGTTTACAAAAGTTTTTATGGACTGTGAAAGATGTTGATGGATCATTTGCCCTCCACAAGGGTGGGGAGCAAGATATAAGAGGTGCCTACTGTGCCGTCAGTATAGCCAAAATAACAAATACATACACAGATGCCTTATTTGATAAGACAGCAGAATGGATTGTCAGCTGCCAGACTTATGAAGGGGGATTTGCTGGGTGCCCTGGCATGGAGGCCCATGGTGGGTATGCATTCTGTGGGATTGCATCGTTGGCATTGCTGAATAAAACACAATTATGTGATATTGATGCACTATTAAGATGGTGTGTAAATCGCCAGATGCGAGTAGAAGGTGGCTTCCAAGGAAGAACAAACAAGTTGGTGGATGGATGTTATTCATTTTGGCAAGGAGCTGCATTTCCAATTATCAGTGCTATTCTGTCCCAAGGTAAAATCTGTCATGATAATTGTATGTTCATTAGTTCACTTTACTCTCAAACAAGGTGACTATTTGAATGTTTAATAATGAACATAAACAATTAAAAGCAATCTTTTAGTTAGGGCTTTTTTTTTACAACATATTTTTGTGATTTCTGGGTATGTTTAATTAGTTTAGTTAAATATTAAAGCCAATATTGATAGGTTCCTCTCTTTGGAGCCTTGACCTACTATTTTCATCATCTGCATAGCCTTTTCCCAACTGTATTGGGGTTGGCTTCCAGTCAAACCTGATTCAGCTGAATACCAGTCTTTTACGAGGAGCTGCTGCCTACCAGACCTCCACAACCCATTGACTGGGTAACAAGGTACCTCTTGGTAAGACTGGAGCCTGATTTACAGGCCTACTATTTTAATATATATTATTTTGTTAATTTTCAGAAAATAAAGAATTAATTGAAACAGTACTTTTCAATCAGGGTGCCTTACAAGAGTATATAATTATATGTTGTCAAGCCTTGCCTGGAGGTGGGTTTATTGATAAACCTGGCAAGTAAGTATCCTGTTTCTTTTTTTGTAGTTTTAAAATTAGGGTTCAAAAGAGAAATGTCAAAAGAGACCCCTTATGATGCAACTTTGACTGTCTATCGCAGCTGCATATGAAAGGGCTTCATTTGCATTTTACGAAATAGAGTTTTGAAAATGGAAAACCTTTTTATGGTAAGCAATAAAAATCGAATACAAAACAAGAAGAAATTTTGGTGTTCATTGTTAAATCAGGCCCAAAATGCCATAGTTCCCTCTGCCCTGTATAGTAAGGAAATTGTGGATCAAGCGTTTTTCTGACGCCACAATTTGAATCGAAATGACTGGCTAGACCGAAGCAAACTCGCCACGCGGTCGGAGGTCTTAGTGCGAGTTTTATTAACATATTCGATCGAGTAAAGGTTTGCTTATGTCAAATATTATTATGGAAAAAACTGGCCAAGTGCGAGTCAGACTCGCGCACGAGGGATTCCGTACTGTTATCTAAAACTGCAAGAAAATCACGTTTATTGTATGGGAGCCCTCCCTTAAATATTCGTTTCATTTTAATTTAACCATTTATTTTAAAGTGCATAATTAACTAAATATTATAAATTATACTAAATATTCTCCAAATCTTATCAATATCGAGCAAAAACTGAGATGGGGTGGTTTGGAATCTACCGCCTCGCGGTCCACCCCGGGCAACGGCACCACAGGCTTGCCTGTGGTACGGCAGAACGATCCCACTCAAGCGGTGGTAGGCTCCGCAAGGAGCCGCCAGGCTCGCTACCACCATCCCGCTGGAGTCCGGCGCCAAGCAGCTTGCTGTGTTCCGTCGGTGTGCGGGAGTGCCAGTGCCTTTGGGGGAGAAGAAGGTTGTCAGTTGCGTTGTTCAGAACCGGTGTTGGAGGCTGGGCGAGACTTTCCGGGTAACTCATTTTTGGAGGGTAGCGGGATCCGAAGCACGGTGCCAGCCGTTGGCTGACCGCAGTCAGTAGGGGGCCCAAGTAGCACGCCAGCCACGTGTCAAAGGCTGCCCCGCCAACTCGCGAAAAATCCCGGTATGGCCATATCCGGGGGGGTTCGGGCGTCCCCGCAGTCTCCAAATGAATTCTCCATAGGTTGGCTTAGCTCTAGTGTACCACTTGGTTTACTGAATAGTGCCTCGACAGTTCGACTTTTTTTCCCTACTACTTTTACCCTAACATGAGCAAAGTAAAGAAGAATAAGGTGAAACAACGGCTGCACTTCCTCCCATTAAAAGTGCACCTCACAAATATAAGGGGGTTGCACTCCAATCTCGAACAGGTCCATCACCACCTTGAGACCGAGAAGCCGCACCTGGTTTTCCTAACGGAGACGAAAATGACAACCCCGTCAGACGTGGCGTACCTCAACTACCCGGGCTACTCTCTGGAACACAAGTTCAAGAAGCAGGCTGGGGTCTGTGTGTACGTTCTCGATGACATTATTTTGTTGTCGTCGTCTCCGTTGCTTTGAGACATCGAGTTTTTCTGCCATTTGGCTACTTGTGGCTAAATAATAACAGCCACACGGGTCGATCTTTAAGGTTTAGCAACGCTTGCCAAGGTTGGTCTGTGGATGGGTGACCATCTTAATATACCGAGTTTCCTCCGTGCCTCGGAAAGCACGTTAAGCCGTTGGTCCCGGCTGTCATTTTTAGATCTTTGGCAGTCGTTACGGATTGTCAGAAGCCAGTAAATCTGACTCTAGTCTTACCAAGAAGTACCGTGTTACCCAGTTAATGGGTTGTGGAGGTCTCGTAGGCAGCCGCTCCACGTCAAACACTGGTATTCAGCTGAATCCGGTTCGACTGGAAGCCGACCCCAGTATAGTTGGGAAAAGGGTAAGCAGATGATGATGGCTACTTGTGAACAGTGGCGTGGAAAAATTGTTCTTTATCGGCGTATACCGATCGCACAGCGGCGACCAGGAGATAACAGCGCTGTTTAATTTACCCACTAACCCAACAGCGAAGTTTACTTTTCTGGGGGACTTCAACGCCCACCGTAAAGAGTGGTTGTTCCCGTACCAGAAAACTGACCATGCCGGGTTAGAGGCGCGCAGAATGTGGCAACGCGGGTACCGGATGTTGACGGCCATACATCCAATTGCTTGGACCTTCTGCTGGCAACTGATCCGGACAGTCATTCAGTATCGGTCTCAGCCCCGCTGGGAACGTCTAACCACTGCCTGGTGAAATCCATGTTGGCCTGCTCTCCTCCAGATAAGAGTCCTAGAGGCACGCGACGAGTATGGCGATACGATTCAGCAGATTGGGATGAGATGCGGCATTTTTTTGCGTCTTATCCATGGCGGCAAGTGTGCTTCTCTTCGGGTGACCTGTCGTGCTGTGCTGACGTGATTGCGGACGTGATTCGGCGGGGGATGCAGTATTTTATTCCATTCTCTGACATCCCGCTCGGTCACAAATCGCGGCCTTGGTATAATGCAAAATGCGCCCACGCTGAGGCCTGTAAAGAGTCTGCTTACCAAGGGTGGATCAAGACCCGCGACCGAAAGGTTAAAGCACGCAGGGTTCGCGCGAGGAAAAGAGCCTTTAATTCTGCTGCTAAATTATGCAAGCGGGTTCTACGTAGGGGACGTTTTGACCATATAGGACGTATCGGGACCAAACTAGCATCGCACCCTCCGGGTAGTGAACAGTTTTTGTCCCTGTTGAAAGCAGTTGAAACAAATTTCTATCGACCCACTTTGCCTCCAATGTTGAAACCTGAGCATTTCTATCGACCCACTTTGCCTCCAATGTTGAAACCTGATGGGTCGCTGGCTCACTCTGCAGTTGAGAAAGCAAATTTATTTGCATCTCTCTTTGCAAGCAATTCGCGTCTGGACGCTGGCTCCAAGCAACCGCCTACTTAACCTCGTTGTGACTCTTCGATGCCGGAGGTCAGTTCACATTAAAGAGGTCCGGAGAATATTGTCCATTCTAGACGTGAATGAGGCCAGCGGACCTGATGGCATTCCAGCGAGAGTGTTGAGGCAATGTGCGCCTGAACTGTCTCCTGTGTTGGCACGCCTGTTCCGGCCTCTCTAGAACAAAGAACGGTGCCAAAATCCTGGAAGCTTGCAAATGTGCAACCGGGACCTAACCAAAGGGAGACCGCGCGGTATGCTCGTTACCGTCCGATCGCCATTACCTCCATCTTATTCAAGGTTATGGAAAAGGTTCTAAACAGTAAGTTGCTAACCTACCCTGAAGACAATGATCTCCTCAGCGACCGTCAATATGGCTTCCGCCGGGGACGGTCTACTGGCGATCTTCTTGTGTATGTCACGCACTGCTGGGACGAGGCCATCGACAGACACGGCGAAGCACTTGCCGTGTCACTCGATATCTCGAAGGCCTTTGAAAGGGTCTGGCATGCAAGTCTACTTAGCAAGCTTCCTGCTTATGGCATCCCAGCTGGTTTTTGTAGCTGGATATCAGACTTCCTCAGTGAACGGTTGCTCCGAGTCGTTTTAACGGTTGCTACTCTGACCTCATGGCTATCGATGCCAGAGTTCCTCAGGAGTCTGTCCTCTCTGCAACTCTTTTCCTGCTGCACATCAATGACCTACTTCAGCCTGTTCTTATTGGGTACACAGATGACAGTATGGTTTCAGAGAGATAAATGTCCAGCGCAACAACCAGCGGGGGTGAAGTTCGTTCGTTGATAGAGGCCATGGTAGAGCGGACAAATTTGAACTTAAGCCTTGTTCTCCCAGTGGGGTGACGACAATCTGTAGGCTAATTCACGTAACTAAATAAGTGCTGTTGCAGTGCAGTTGAAGTATTCTCTACCGCTGTCAGACACGCTCGCGTCAAGTTCGCGTCACGCGAGCGCAATAACGGCATTCTACTGTTGCGCGTCTTTGGTGCGTGCTTCGGAACGCAACATGATCGGTATTGTACTTAGATTATATACCTCTAGATGTAGCCACCTCGTGGCCGCACATGAGACAGCACTATAAAACTTCAATGTTGCTATTATGGAAACTTTTCCCTAAATATGACCAAAAACGTGAGGGTGTTTCGTTGTAACAACTACATACTAAATTATTATTAATGTATTAATATGAGTCGCATAATGTCATTCATATGAAGAGTGCAAAATTATTTATATCATTCAACATATAAAATTGCCAACAGGATTCTAATGATATTAACAGTACTATTTTAGTAAAACAATCTTGGAACATGTTACATGATACTTTAAATACTTACATAACTATTGTTACAAAGCAGAATTAAAACTTTGATGGTTTATTTGATTGAACAAATTAATCGCAGAGACTCAAGAGGTCTATTTTATGAAATATTTTTGCCTCGTTGTTTGCACATTGAATTGAAGTTTTTGTATCAAACAATGTGACACGAGAATTTTATATATTATTAGATTAATATGAAGTTTACTATATAATTCAAAGTAATCTGGTGAACAAACTATTTATTTTATTGAATTTTATTTATTTAACTACTTGCACTTTTTATTACAGAGTTAAGGGAAAAAAAGATGACAAGGTATGGCAACACAACGAATATCAAGTTATAGGTTATGTGGAAAGAAAAATAAACGATATCGCTAGAATTACGCCTAATTTTCATCGAAAGTCATGTCATTACATAAACACAAATGTATTTCTTCAATCAGTGCACAATAACTATTAACATTTGCATACTTACGAGTGAAAAGTAACATTCTCATCTTCCTTTCTTTCTGTGCGGCTTTTGCAGCCTAAAATACTGCACCATCCCATTATATAGCACACAAAATGCACAAAACACTTAACTATTGGAGTCTATTTCTCATAAATGCACTAAAACTATTACTTTAATTGCCGAAATTGTCTAAAAACATAAAAAAAAACTGACTCGAGTCGACCGCTCAGTGACAGTGACAGGCCTTTGTTTGGCTAACTTTCCAAAGTTCGCCAAGCAAAAAACCGGCACGCCGTATGAGACAGAGCATGTTATGTTTTGTCTCAATTTTCTCACATGTTTCGTATATATGCTTCTCACTTCCACACTTCCCTACAGTCTCATGGCTACATCTAGAGGTATATAATCTAAGGTATTGTACTATTTGTTTGACGTCTCAAAATGACAGCTGAAAAGTGTATTGTGATAATAACGTCATATTTATTGAAATGTAATCGATTCTATTCGATTGTTTAGTGAGTAATATTTTTTCTTTCCATCATAATTAAGTTTGGTCGAGTTTGGTTGTCGTGCAGTTCACGCGCAGCTTACGCGTAGTTCAAAGATTACAAGAATACTGTTTATCACTCAAACTTGAACTTAACTGCAACTGCACTTAAACTTAATCGGTGCGTCATAAAATTACGTGAATCAGCCCTCTGGTCATTTTTAACGCCACTAAAACTCAGGCGTGTCTTTTTACCGCAAAAAGGAGTCGTTTCGACCAAACTCCTACTTTTCGGGGTATATCTGTTCCTGTGGCTGATCGGCTCGAGCTCCTAGGCATGGAGTTGACATCCAGTCTGAACTTCGACGCCACCATTGAGTACAAAGCCAAAACTGCAGCCAAAAAGCATAGATCTAAGAAGCAGGCATCCTAAATAGACTGAAGCGATTCTTCTGGCCTGGACAGCTTTTAACCCTTTACAAAGCACAAGTCCGATCCTGCATGGAGTATTGCAGCCACCTTTGGGATGGCTCAGCTAAGTACCAGCTTGCCGCGCTTGACTCGGTGGAACGCAGAGCTAAGAGGCTCATCGGCGACGAAAAACTGGTGGATGCTGTTCACAGCTTGGCTCATCGCCGCAAGGTTGCCTGCTTGTCTGTCTTCTACAGATTGTACTTCGGTGACTGTGCCCAAGAACTCCACGACCTCATTCCACCGGCCCCCTTCAAACATCGGACATCCAGACGCACTGCAACTTACCATCCCTACCTTGTTGCTATTTCACGAATTCGCACTAAGCGTTTCCAAACGTCTTTTATAATGCGCACAGCAAAGGAGTGATACTCTCTGCCTGCGTCTGTGTTTCCGAACGCCTACAACCCTAATCTCTTCAAAGTTAGAGTAAACAGGCTCCTTCTGGGTAAGCTCGCTCCACCGTAGACTTTGTCTCTGTCATCTCTGACCAAGACAAGTCAAGAGCAAACCTATCTCAAATAAAAAAAAATAGTAAAAAAAAACAACGTTTTTTGTATGGGAGCTCCCCTAAATATTTATTTGATTCTGTTTTTATAGTATTATGTCCGCATCACCTATGAAAATTTCAACTAACTATCACGGGACATCAGATACAGCCTGGTGACAGACGCTTTACCCTTTGGGTACGGAACTTCAAAAATAGGTTTTCCGTTACTGTCACCAGACGGTGCATATAGTTTCAATGCAAATTGACGTTTACGCTATCGCGATTGAGAACGTAAAAAAACTCGTACTTAGGCCACAGCTATCTTTGAGAGCGGCCGGAGCGAGCGTGAGACATTAAAAATGCGCGTGTTATTTTGAAAAACGAATGCGTGTTTATGTCACCGGAAAATAGCAGAAACCGTAAGCATGTAAAATATCGCATGAAATTGTAAACAATTTTTTCTCAATAAAGCACGTAGGTACACATTGGAAATTATTGAATTTGAATGCGATTTATTGTATTCAAAATCGATCACAATATATCGAGGAAATATAATCTAAAAAAGATTTATTACAATTTTACGGAGTTTTTGTAATACTTTTGCAAATTTTCGAACAGTTCTTTAATTAGTATGAATGCCCCTAAAAATACTTTATTTCTAGGTACCCCTACTGTATACCTACCTACCTGTTAAATTAATCGTAAATACATAACCAATTGTTTCAGGCACAGAGATATTTATCACACTTGCTATGCCCTAAGCGGGCTGTCAGTGGCACAACACGGCACTGGGGCCGGGGACCCGTTCGTAGTCGGCAGACCCACCAATGAACTCAACAGAATACATCCCCTCTACAATGTTGCACCACATCTCGCCTACAATGCTGTTCATTATTTCATCAGACATCCACCACCGGTAAAGGACAAAAATTAATGTCTGAAGCTTGTCTGAAGGCATTTTTTTAAAGGTTAGGTAGATGAATATATTGCACCATAGTTTTGATTTTCCTTCGTCATAGGGCCGGTTTCTGAATATGGAGTTAAGATTTTGTCAAACTCTACTTTAATTAATGTCAAACTTTGACAAGTTGTAAAAGTTGATAAATACTCATCTCCAATTTTTTAGGCACCTCCACGGAGAATATCTCGCCACGATACTACCTACCCGTCCTGCCACTTAATTCTGTAACGACTCTATGAAAATTGAACATGTCTCTATATATATAAACTCTCATTCCTCGAGCTAAACTTCAACTTGCAGACATTCACTTGCACGTGGCGTGGCGCCTGAACACTGGGTTCTGAATTGACTAATTATTGGAATAAGGATGTGTCAAACCCTGCTCTTTCTTGGGTTAAAGTAAAGTTTAATAGTTGCTCAACCTCAAATTCAAAATATTCAGAAATGGGGGTATACAACATGATCATGTTATAAAATAAGCTCAATATTCACCTGAAACGGGTTCATTGTACTCCTCATTATGAAAAACTTTTACTCTGGGAGCAAACCCGAAATCGCGAAAAAAAACATCTGATCAATAGGTTTTGTTGAGTTATGCGCACATAAATGAATGGGGCAGTGGATTTTATTTTTCGTATTTTCAATGTTGGTCCTTTAGGCACTTGTCTCACCGCCGCCGCAGCCGGCGAGGATGCGATTATAATAATAATAATAATAATAAAGCTTTATTTTATTCCGTACAAATTACAAACTAGTGACTTAAAAGTAAAACAATATAAGAAAAGAGAAGTATAAAAACAAGTTAACGAGTCTGGTACTTTTTACGTTTTTTTTTTTTTTTTTTTCCCTTATGTTATATTATTTAATTTGTACGGACCCCCTTCGGGTAAAAGCCTCCTCCAAGGAATGCCAGTAGTCTTTGTTGCCGGCTGAGTTTAGCCAGCTTTGGCCCGCTAACTCCAATATCTCATCCGCCCATCTAGCAGTAGGCCTGCCTCTGCTTCTGGTACCTCGTGGACCCGACCATTTTAGCACTCTCGCCGTCCACCTATCATCTTTAAGCCTGGCCACGTGGCCTGCCCACTTCCATTTTCTTTGAAGTGAGAAGGTTCTGTAACATTGGTTTTGCTCCGAATTTCAACATTCCTAACTCTGTCTTTTAATTTTATGCCTAGGCAACTTCTCTCCATTCTTCTTTGCGTGGTCTGGATTTTGTTCCTTATTTTTCGATCGAATGTCCAAGTCTGGCAGCCGTAGGTGAGGCATGGTAGTATTTCGGAATCCATGACTATTTTTTTGGTTGGTAGTGGGAGCTGCGATTTGAAAATTTCCTTGTGACTCCAGTACTTTTTCCAGGTAATCGCAATTCTTCTGTCCACTTCTTCTAAATTTCTTTCTTTGCTGAAAGAGATTTGCTTGCCTAAATAGACATATTTTTGGACAAACTCGAGAGGTATGTTGTTAACCAAGATGGGTGTCATTAAGTGGTTAGTGGTGACTTTTGTTTTATCAAGATTCATTTCTAGACCAACTTTTATACTGGCACGGTGTAAATCGTTTAACATATTATTCAGTTGTTGTGGGTTTTCCGAGAACAGGATAATGTCATCCGCGAACCTTAGGTGACTTAGGAACTTCCCGTTCATATTGATGCCTTGTTTTGTCCATGGTAAACCTTCCATTACATGTTGTAAGACCGCAATAAACAATTTTGGTGAGAGTGGATCACCTTGTCTCACGCCTCTCTTGATGTTGATTTTTGTGCCTGTTCTATCAAGCTTGACTCTACTCGAGCTGTTGGCGTAGATGTTTTTTAGAATATTTATGTATTTTTCGTTTATGTTTTGGTTTTGTAATGCTTCCCAGATACTGTCGTGTGATATAGAGTCGAAAGCTTTTTTGTAGTCGATGAAAGCTACATATAGTGGTCTGTTAAATTCTAAGTATTTTTCTATCACTTGATCTACTACCTGGATATGATCGACTGTGCTGAAACCGCTTCTGAATCCTGCCTGTTCGATCGGTTGGTGAAGGTCAATGTCTGAGGATATTCTTTCGAGCAGACAAGAAGCGAATAGTTTATACAAAGAGGACATCAGGCTTATGGGGCGATAATTCCCTATGTCTGCTGGGTCGCCTTTTTTGTAGAGCAGAATTATTTCGGATACCGTCCACGAATTTGGTACTACTTCTTCAGTTATGATCTTGTTCCAAAGTAAGGTGATAGGTGTCAACATTACAGTTCTTGCCAATTTGATGCATTCGTTTGTTAGCCCGTCGGGTCCCGGGCATTTCTCTGGTTTCAGCTTCATTATGTGTTTCAGGATTTCTGGTCCCGTAAATTCTTGAACCGGCAAGACGAGGATGCGATTAGTAATATAATATTTGCTCGCAGATGAAAGGGACAAAATATATAGATCTCGTGTGAGTAAAAGAGGCACATACATTCATAGTCGATAGCTATCTGTCTCTTATCGCTGCGATCAACTTGAGATAAGCCTCAAGTTGGTCGCAGCGATAAGAGCTATCAAAGATTGTACTTACTCGCTCAGCGACACTCGCTCGGTGATGATCGCTGGGCGGTCAGAACTCACCAAACAGCAGTAATTTCTATCTATAGTGCGGGCTGGAGCGTGTATTGCGAGTAAAAACCCGTCGCACAAAAGCACTCTGTTAAAGCCGAGCATCGAAACTATCGAAACTTTTCACTCGCTACTCGCTGCCCGCCAACCCGTTTCGAGTTTGAAGCTGTACTCGCTACTCGCCGGTGGTGAGACAAGTTCCATAATAAAAGTTGTTATAATGATGAGTAAAATAAATAAAAATAAACTCTTTTCAGATATTGCGCTTATTATGTTACACATTGTATAAGACTCAGAAATTGGTTGTTAGTAAATAAATTTAGCGAAATATAGATCCTGGTTTTGATCTGGGATTTATGTTGTATCCTGGACTAGAGCTGATAAGGACATGGGATGCATATTTGTTATGCCTAAGCTCCCGTGGGCGTGGGGTTATTTGCGATTTCACGCCCGCGAATACGCTGGCAAAATATAGTCGTACATTATTTTTATGTTACCTTTTGTCAGCGGCTGCGCCCGCGCACAAAAGGCAACATAAAGGCACGACAATAATATCCCACACGAAAAAAACAGTATCTATCATAAGCCCTAATCTAGGAAACAGTTGCATAACAGATGAGAGAGAGAATACTTAACCTCGCCTGCAATTTTTGCCTCATTTAGTGTGATTATGATTTCACTGTGACAAAGCAGTTTGCTTCAGAAAATGCATGACATTATACAACTTTTCTTGGTGAAAATTATTTTTTTAGACATATCTATAAGGTTTGTTGTTGTAGTGTGTTGGTGTTGGATGAATTTTCATGTTTGTATAGAGATTGCCGACTAATGTCGTTGTCTATAGTTTGTACCTATATCAAAATAATCGTTAGTGCTTTCCAAATCTTTCATCTGTCTTTATTTATTTATTTAGGTTCACCTACAGCACATAGGTACATATAATAAATACAAATGGTATATCTTGCGGTTATGTTCTAATATATTATGCCAATTACAGGTAAACACAACATTGACAAATAGTAAAATAGTAATTTATTCCCGTGAGTAGAAGTATCATGACAGAGACGACTCGACCACAAGTGACCACAACATCTCAGCCATGAGAACTCTCTCCCAAAAACTTTGGACTTTTACCGTCGCCATAGTGTGCTGCCACCATTCCCTTCGAAAGTTTCACTTCCGATAAAATACCTAGCTTCTTGCAGACTGCTTACTGACAATTATGATTATTATGATACTTATTGCTTAAAAATGTTATTTTACTATGATGAAGTTGCAAATTTGGATTCACATAACCGTAACTGATCTATACAAACATATCAAAAATGCAGAACTACATCGTGCTTTGCGATTTTATGTTCCACTGGGCTATGTATTTCTTTCTTATTTGCAAAATAGATGAACAAATGTCATCTGTTAGCATTAGTACTTAGTTCTTGAAATATCCAGCTGTGACAGACGGATAGACTTCACACGTCCCTTACCTACGGGTTCGTTTTTACCATTTTGGTACGGAACCCTAAAACAAAACGTCACTCGTCACGAAATATCAATAACCGCTTGACGTATAAAGAGGAAAAATGGCAGGGAGTTCAATGAGGGAGTTACATTATGATCAGGAGCCGCCAGCTAAGGCTGAACTACCCCCAATCACTATTTAGAGCATGTTAATGTTTGCATGGAACAATCTTATTTTGTCCTCATCACTATTCATCATAATTTTTGAATTGTTTGTTTGAATTGTATAGGCTCAGTAACACCCTTTGAATCCTATATTATCCCTGATGAACATAGGCTATATTTTATTAAAATACTTCCCTGTGCCCGGTAATGGTTAAAAAAAGTGATCTTTAAAAAATTGCAATAATGTAACATAGTAGCAAAATTTTGCCTATTTTATTTCATTATTTGGCATGCGCTGAGAAAACTACTGACGATAGGTACATAAAAATAATGTAGGTACTACATAATAGAAGAACTAATTAGTACCTATGAATAACTACTCAAGGTCATACTTCTTTTTTATATAATATATCGGGGATAGTGCAAATCCGCAGAACTAGCATTGGATAATTCCGCGTATCTGCACTTCAAGTAGGTTTACAGGGGAAGGTTATAAGTTAATTTAATTTTTCTTATATAAACGGCTAATGACCTCATTTTTACATGGAGAGTTTTAATTCATGAGTTTTAGGTACTTACTTACTGTTATTACTGTTAACAGTGGAAATCTATTAGTCTATATTGTCATATTAGTATAATAGAAATCCATTCTACATTTTTCAGCAGATACCTACGCGGAATTATCCAATGCTAGTTCCGCGGATTTGCACTATCCCCGACGATATGTATAACCACCACCATGTTATGACCACTTTTTGTTCAAATAATTCAAACAATAATGAATAATGTAATGTAGGTTGAATAAGTGTGGACGGCAAGACAATCCCGCACGCTTGGTAAAGATTCGGACTGCGCAAACTTGGTCTGCACGGTCTTACTTCAACGTGTGGCCGGTCATTCAAGCCGCGCCTCAGTCGGGACACTATGAAAAACAAACACCAAACAACATCGCCTAATGAAGCCTGCGGGACCAGGTGGAATGTGGGAGTAGTTGGGTGGGGGAACACTATGGGTAACCTCATACCGAAGCGTAGCTTTTTTGCTTGTGCTTTTGTATGAGTAAACAATAAAATAAAGCTTCGAATAAAAAAAACCCTCGTTGGCCACATCGTGACGAGCTAACGCTTACTGCAGGCCAGTTTGTGCGAGCTTATCTGCACGTGTGGCTACTACAGTGTTCCGTCTTTTTGTACAATCCGGACTGGAGCGTGTAGCCGGTGCATAGGTAAGGCGGATGGATCTCTGTTATGGCCCGGTTACCTACACGCTCGCCTATGCCTGATCGCAGGCAAGACGGTGCGTGTAGCCGGGTCATTAGGTATTTCATAACTTGCTCTTCTCAAACCAACTTATGACTTTTTTAAACCTAATTTCGTATTAGACAAGAGTATCATTCGTCCATGTTTAGATTACATACCGAATTCAATGTATTTGTACTTATACCTATCAGTTGGTAGGTATTGGAGAAACACCTACATATTAATTAAATGCGATTGCACCTCTGGTTTTCGATATACTATAAAAAAGTACCTATATAGTAAAATACCTAGCCTCCTGACTGACACAATTTAATTCCTAGCAGTGTGTGGCGAGGTGCTACAATTTAGTAGCTTGCTGCTTTCTTCGTGAGTTCGTTATAAAAAGCAATGAGTTGTTATGCCGCCGGCCGCGTATGGAGGCTGTCCTCAATATTTTTTTTTTTTTGTAAATTAGATTCAATCAGATTCTATTCTAAATTAATGTAGGTACCTGAAATTTCTTTTATTCACGTTTCATTTCTATTTTACTCAAAGCATAGCATGGAAATATAAAACTGCATTTTATTAATTATGCTATAATTTATTTCGTCGTCTTTGATATAATAAAAATGTAACTATTACAGGATATTTATTTTAAACCTTAATCATATTTGTAATAAATACATAAGAAAACTGTACACTTTTTAAAGTAAACAAATATGGAACATTAACAATTTGTGTGATGAAGATAAACTTTAAAGAACTACATACATAAATAAGCAATATATATATTTGGTAATAGTTGCTGTTGTTTCAATTACACCAAAACAAATTCCTCAGATTCTATGTCTGTATCACTGTCCTGGATATTTGGAGTCACCCAGTTTTGCTCATTTTCATATATTGAGTATCTAACATTAGGAAAATTCATAACATTACTACAAGAACCACTGTTCAGAGTGAATATAGGATACTCTAAATTTGTAGTGACTCCCTGGGGGACTAGGAATGATTGTATTATATTAATATAAGTTTCCAAATCATGCTGTGTTGCCAGGTAAAAGCCAATACAACATGATGGATCCATTTTACTAAGAGGCATTTTTCTTGGAGATCGGCAATGAAATGACTGTAAGGAAAAGTTAGGTTGCCAGACATCAACCATTTCCTGACAATAATGAGGATCCAAGTGTATTAGTCTATCATCTTGGTAACCCACAAAGTACAGTGAATGTTTGGGTCGTCCCCCAATTATTCCTATGCAGAAATCTAATGTAAGCAGTGATGTTAGACAAGGGCCATAAATAGGATTCAGTTTATCAGAACCCAACTTAACAGGTACTAAAAGAATGAGTGATTTCCAAGAACCATTTGGTAAACGACAGAGTGAAAATACGTCTTGGATATAAATAGTTGAATCTTGAGCAACATAAACTTCCAAATTATCAAATTCATAATTTTCCTTCGATGCAGCCGCCATGACTGCTTTTAAGCAGTGAGCAACAGATGCAGGGCCATACCAGTCTCCGGGTTTTTTTCCCAGAGCTTCTCCCAGACTCACCATCTGGTGTATGGATAGAGGACTATTTACTGATGACTTGTCACCAAACCATTTGATTATCATGCGGTGTAGACAATCCTCTTGGAATTCCCTGGCATTTTGTATAGCTTTCTCAGGAGACCACCTCCAAGATCGTCCAAGAAAGTGAGTCACTAAAGCTTGGGCCAGCAACATTTGGCCACTTCTGAGCATGCAACCCCAACCACAGTCAGTGGTAAATGATGAACCTGACATGGTAGGAAATTCTCTTCTGTAAGTCATCCAAATTTTGCTGATAAAGTCAGATTTAAAACCTTCAATGCCTTCACCATATATCTGCTCAATGGGATGGTGAGGAGTTGCTTCTGTACCAATTTCTGTAGAAGACTCTAATGATCCAGTCGGACTTAGTTTACGATGGTAGCATCGTCCTAGTAGCCATACTGGTGATTCCTTCGAAAAGCTGGTTTTCAATTTTACAGTCCATCCAAACTTCACGTTATTCCACATGGATAGGAGGCGGGATTCGACTTTACCTTTAAGATCAAGTAGCTCCTCCGAACCATCGCGAGCATTTGAACTTGCAGCTTTATTTCTATCAACATTTAATCCTGATGCATTTTGCGTAATTCCGTTCTCAGATGTTTTCAGTTCCGAGTTATGGGCAACAATGCTGCTAGCGCCGTTCATTATATTACTTATGCATCATACCTACAGTTACTGTTGGAATTATAATCCAATATTTATTGACTAGTCAGCAGTACGTTTTATCTTTATCAGATTATGGTTCGGTCCCCATAATCAATATATATGTTTGCAGTCTTAAGATTATAGTATTAGCACTGAATAGTTTAAAGTATTAACAGCACATCTGTTGATGTTATTAACAAAATAAATGCTATTTTCGTAATTAAAGAACAAAAACATTACGAATAAGAAGGAATACACACACGACAGCGACACACACAATGACAAATATAATGACATCGCAAGAACCAGTGTTGCCAACAATTTTTGATTGAGGCACAGACATATAATTATATGTCTGTGGATTGAGGTCGTAAATTCATTTCGGCTCGTACACAAGACAATGCAGCAATAGCACAACCGCATTCAGACGCGATACTTGAGAGAATTCGCAACATTTTGAAGCACTTCCACTTTCAACTGCACGCAGCCAAGCTCAAAAAAATATCTCAAAAAAATCGCGATAGTGTCGCTGGTCTAAAGGTGCGTCATATTGTCATATTACTTTCCTCTATGGGTGCGTCTACGCTAGAAGAGTCTTGTGCTCGGCTCATCGTGTAGTTCAATCCACACAACACGAATTAGAGCGCACTTTACTGATTCGTCCACGGAACCACGATTACCCCTACATTTGCGATGCAGGATTCAGTTTACAGCCGATAATAAATAACTAGCGGGTGCCAGCGGCTTTGCCCGCGTGGTCCCTAGAGAACATACCTACTTCCGGAATATAATATATAATTATAACCTATTTACCCTCATAGTTCCCGTTCCCGTGGGATTTCCGTGATAAAAATCCTGTCCTTTCTCGGGTTTCAAACTACCTTTGTACAAAATTTCATCCAAATCGGTTCAGTGGTTTAGGTATGAAGAGACAGACAGTTACTTTCGCATTTGTAATATTAGTAGGTAAAATGATTCACATTTTCAAGCAAGATAATTTATTGAATGACAGATAGTGCAAGTCACATTTGACAACACGTCCATAGATATATCATTCCTCCCCATTTATGATAGATTCAGATCGGGTATCATTTAAGCTATCGCCAATTTAATTAGTTTTGTGTTTCTTAAATAATAGGGTTTGCCCACAAAATAGTAGATTTGTCACCAAAATCAAGTCACCAAATAATATAAAATCAATTCCACAATAAATCAGCACCGCTCGCTTCGCTTGCTCGGCTCGTGCGTAGGTCACAGTTCTAACCTAACCTAACCATTTTTCTTTTAATAAATCAATTTATTTGGTGACAGATCTACCATTCTGAGTACAAAGCTATTATTTAAGTAATAAAACTTTGATAATTATTCATACCTAGGAACACTTTTTGTTTACTGGAGAAAGTATATATTTCGTGGCGATAGATCTATTTATTAGGTGATACAACTTGATGACAAATATAAATTTTGGTGACAAGAAATCTAATACCCATTCAGATCTCTTCAATCAAACGTCGTGGAGGTCGCACCTCACGCTGGCTGCGCCGAAGAGGTGCTGCAACCGACGCAGTCGGTGTTTCAAACGCTGGAGATGAGGATGATGATGTAGATGCAGATGTAGATGCAGATGGTTCTGGAGTGGATGGAATGTGAGAGGACGGTGTAGATGGAGAAGGAATTGACATAGGTGATGGTGCGAAGCATGTGGATGGTGAGGACGTAGAGGTTGCCGCAACACTTTCTGGTGACGCGGCTGCAGGATCAAATCGCAGCCTCATGTGATCTGCATGTTTCCTTTGCTCTACCCCATTAGATGTAGTGACCACGTAAGAGTAACGGTGTTTACGGGACGCTACTGTAGCAGGCTGCCACTTTTTTTCCAGTTTAGTTTTTATGTAAACCAAATCGCCAGTCTGGTATGTAGGTGTAGATGACACGATGTCTGCCTTCACATGTTGGTATTGCAAATTTCTTCTCTTGTTCGGTCGGATATTTGACAGAACGCAGTTCAACTGTCTGCCGAACATCATTTGAGCTGGTGATTTTCCGGTAGTGGTATGCGGAGTGTTCCGGTAAGTGAATGAAAACTCCGACAATCGACGCTTAAGTGGGGTTCCGTCACTGGAGGTCATTCTGTTCTTAAAAGTTCTCACAAACCGTTCAGCTAACCCATTGGTTCGGGGATGATACGGAGAGGAGGTGACATGTAGAATACCGTGATTTTTACAGTAGTCCTTGAATTCCTGTGATGTTAGTTGGGGGCCGTTGTCAGATACAATCATTTGTGGGAGTCCAAAGGTGTTGAAAATCTCATCCAGAACAGTGCATAGACTTTTTGAAGTTATGTTTTTCATTGGTCTTAGTTCACACCATTTCGACAACGCATCACACAAAACCAGCCAGTAGCTGCCCTCAAATGGACCTGCAAAGTCTATGTGGACTCTTTCCCACACTAGCTCGGGTATAGACCAGGAGAATACCGGTAGTTCGGGATTAGACGGTCTGTTTTCTTGACACCTGGTGCATCTCCTGATTAAATTCTTGATGTCCTCGTCAAGTGATGGCCACCACACATAGAAACTTGAGAGTGCTTTCATGGCCGAAATCCCCGGGTGCCCTCGGTGCAAATAGCCTAAGACTGTCTTTCTTAGAACTTCAGGTATGACCATCCTACCTTGCCACAGTACAATTTTACCTTCTACAGACAGTTCGAAACGTTTCTTGTAGTATTGTTTCATGTCTTGCCCGTAATCCAGGTCTCTCCACCCGGTCTTTAGGTACTGACAAACGAGTGACAAATTTGGGTCTCTAGATGTTTCCAGACTCAATTTTTTTTCTGTTAATTGTAGATCAACAATTTTGTTTTCTTGGAGGCGTGATACTACTCTACGTACAACATTTTCCACGTGTGAGGGTTTTGTCTTGGGATTTGGTAATCTGGACAGACAATCGGCCAGAATATTGTTTTCGCCCTTCTGGTAGCAAATTTCATACTGGTAGCTTCCAATCAAAAGAGCCCATCTTACAAGTCTATTGACGACACGGTTGGCGCAGTGGTTGAGCGATTGACTGCTGCGCAGCATGTCGCGGGTTCGATTCCCGCACGGAACAAATATTTGTACGACCTACATGTATTTGTTCTGAGTCTGGGTGTTTTTCTATGTATAATATGTATGTATTTACAAAAAAAAATGTATATGAGTAGTTTATCAGCCATATCGTTACCATAACACAAGCATTAGGTTGCTTAGCTTGGGACTATATGGCGTTGTGTGAAATGTCCAAGGATATTATTATTATTATTATTATTATTTACAAGCTTCGGCAGGTTACGTTGAGGTCCCAAAATGTGCATCAGAGGCTTGTGATCAGTAACCAAGGTAAATTTCGTTCCTCTTAGATATTGGTCAAATTTCTGTATTCCAAATAATATGGCTAGTGCTTCACGGTCAATATCAGAATATTTGCTCTCAGCTGGTCGAAGTTTTCTTGACGCAAATGCTATCGGTTGTTCGACATCTTTGTGTTTGTGGTATAGAACTGCCCCAACTCCTTTTTCTGACGCATCACACGCTAGGAAAAGAGAACGCCTTTCATTGAACGCTATCAATGAATTTGAGTTAGCTATGTTACTTTTAGCATTCTCGAAAACTTGTTCTTCGTGTTCGGACCATCGCCATTTTTTTTTTTGCCGCTTGTTAGCTCGTACAGGTCTGCACATGATCCATGAAGATGTGGAATGAATCTTTCATAAAAATTTATAAGGCCCAGGAAAGAGCGTAATTCCTTTGCGTTTGTGGGTTGTGATGC
Organism: Ceramica pisi; assembly: GCA_963859965.1. Lineage (NCBI taxonomy): Eukaryota > Metazoa > Arthropoda > Insecta > Lepidoptera > Noctuidae > Ceramica > Ceramica pisi. The sequence continues at coordinate 13,992,625 of OY982545.1, forward strand.
GTTGTTTATAGCGCTAATCTTCGCTTTTGTTGGCCGTATTCCGTTTTGATCAATTATGTGACCCAGATACTCAATCTCTTTACTCAGAAAACTACACTTTTTCAAATTAACTTTCAAACCAGCCTGTTTTAGCCGGCTTAACACTGTGCAAAGTGTTCGTAAGTGTCCGTTCACGCTTTCTCCTGTCAATGCAATGTCATCAAAATACACTGCTACTACCAGTCTTATAAGTAGTACCTACTCTATGACTGCTACGTTTGGTATGTCTCCAAGTAGTTGATCAAGAAAGTTTTGAAAAATTAATGGTGCTGTAGAAATACCGAAAGGCATTCTGTTGTACTGGTAGTATCATCTGTGTGTGGATATTGTTAAATACTTTTTTGAGTCCGGAGCTATTTCAAATTGTAAATACGCGTCTTTGATATCAATTTTGGAGTAGACAATGCCTTTTGCTAGTTTCTGTCGTAAATGATCAAAAATGGGCACTGGATGTAAATGTTTTGTTAAAACAGGATTAAGTGTAGTGCTGTAGTGTCCGCAAATTCTGACGTCACCAGTTGGTTTCAAGACATTAACAGTAGGTGTGGCCCACTCCAAAGCAGTAAGGTTTGGATCTATTCTGTTAATGATACCTGTATCAACAAGACGATCCAACTCCCGTTCGACGTTTTTCTTCATGCTGAATTTGATTTGACGTGCAGGTAGGTGTACTGGTTCTACGCCGGGTTTGACATGTATGTTAACTTGGTAGTTATTGACTTTGCCTAGTTTGCCGTCGAAAAGTTCGCTGTATTGCATAAGTATATGTTTTAATGTCGTTGGAGTAACAGGCTTCTCTTTGGATTGAATAAACTGGTTTTGGAAATTCCATGTCAAACTTCTCGCTCCATCTCAATCCAAAAAGTAATGGATTTGCGTTTTTTATTACTACGACAGGTAAGGTTTCGTATCGTCCGTTCACTTCCACATTTACATTTGCGATTCCTTTGGTTTTCAGCTTGGTGTTACCATATGCTTTTAGTTTGGGCCCCTTTGTTAACGTTGGTGATCCAACCTTTTTCCAAACTTCGGAACTAATGATAGAGTGGGTAGAGCCAGGGTCCCAATCCATAGTGCAGTGAACTCCATTTATGAAAATGTCGATTTGTTTGCAATCCTTGACTCGAGTGCTCGTGACGTTGTGGACAAACTCATCGTCATCTTCACTATTTTCCGTTGAAACGTTTGTGGAGCTTGACGTAGAAGCTTGATTATCGCTTACCCGTTGTATTCTGCGTTTGGAAGTGTTTTTTTCCTTGGCCGACGATATGTAAGCACGACCAGTTTTAATGCAACAGCTCTCAAAATGCCCTTTCAAATCGCACTCGTCGCATGTGTGGTTTTTTGCTGCGCATTTTGAGAGGTCATGCTTCTCGAATTTCCCACATCTCAGGCATTGATCAGTGGAGTGCAACTTGCGTTGTCTATTGTAATTAGACTTCGGTGTTGTTGTTTTTTGAGTACGTTTCCTCTTGACTCTGTTAACATTTGCAGTTGTGCTTGGTGTGTCATGTTCTGCCTGTTCTCGTGATTGTGCAATTGAAAAAAAAATCTCTAAAAGTAACCTCCCTTCCTGACTCTTGCAAATCGGGCCACTTTTGCTTGAGGTCTGTCTCTAAATCTGTATGATTCAACCCTGTAGCAAAACGATCGCGTAGCTGTCGTTCCAACATCTCGTCTTTGTAGCCGCAATCCCTGCTTAGACTTTTGAGTCTGTTAGCGTACTGTTCCATAGATTCTGAAGACTCTCTGGTGCAGTTCCAGAACTCTGTCAATGCGCGGTACCTGGTTTTCTTTATTCTAAACAAGTCAAGAAGTTTGAGGCAAATGTCGTTAAAACTGCTCGTGTCAAAATTCGGTGTACCTAAGTGCTATTTTTAACTCACGGAAAATCTCCGGTGTTAAGGTATTTAACAGGATGTCCTTTCGTAGGTTTGGTTCCGTAACGTTCATGATTTGACATTTGTTTGAAAAGAAGTCTAAAAAATCTTCAATTCTGCAGCTGTCTGGGTTGTATTTGTCCATGTTAAAATTTTTAATCACCATCATCTTGTCTGACGATGTGACCGACGATGATGAAACGCTCGTTGAGCTTTTTGTTTTTGTTTCTTCTTTGTTGTGCATTGTTTGTACCAACAATGTAAGTATTTGTGTCGTCTTTTCTTGCTGCGCCTGTTGAGCTCGCAAAAACAGTTCAAATTGTTCTTTGTCCATTAGTAAAGTCTTTTAAATCCTCGTCGCCAATAAAATGATTCACATTTTCAAGCAAGATAATTTATTGAATGACAGATAGTGCAAGTCACATTTGACAACACGTCCAATATATCAGTAGGGATAGTAGGGGTTCAGATACGGAGAACAAAACGCTTGCTCCTGAAACCACGTGTTTTTACAAAAGTGACAGTGTTACACAAGAGGGACCCGAAATCTTCATACAGTCTCGTAAATGTGCACTAAAAAACAATAATTAATACCTAATTTTATCGACGAAAAACGTATTTATACAAATCTATTTCTTTTTTAAATTTTTAAAAAGTTGGTTCACAGCTATGACATCACAATATGGCGCTAAGTCAATCCTATTCTTATTTGAAACGCATTGTATGGAGTTTGTTTCATTGCAATAGATCATTTATCACTGGCTTAAAGTTATAAACGAACTTTATAAAAATTGATAAAAAATTAAAAATCCTACTAATATTATAAATGTGAAAGTTTGTATGTTTGTCCGTCAATCACGCAAAAACGGCTGAAGGGATTTGGATGAAATTTGGCACATATGTAGGTCACATCCTGGAATAACACATAGGCTACTTTTTATCCCGGTAACATACATGACTTAATGGAGACAGAGGAAGAAGTGGAAGTCCAAAGTTTCTGCTACCTTAGTACTTCAGAATTTCAGATTCAAAAGTACCAGGAGAACAGAAACATGTCGAAATTTTTTACCGGGCTAGAATTTTATTACGAGTGCTAGCTAAAAGATTCACAAGTACAAGAAAACCAGGAACATGTGAAACTATTTTTGGACAAGATTTTTTTTTTACTATTGTTAGGTAAACATTTGGCCGCTATCTTACCTGATGCTAAGCGATGATGCGGTCTAAGGTGGAGCACGCTTGCCTAGAATTCCGAGCGCTACAGATTCACAAGTACCAGGAGAGCAGAAACATACCGAGGTATTCCGGGGCCGGAATTACGAGCGCTACAGATTCACAATTACCAGGAGAGCAGAAACATCTTGGAAGTTTTTATGGCGCTTGAATTATGAGCGCTTTAGATTCACAAGTACCAGGAGATCAGAATTATATCGAAGCATTTTCCGAGTTGGAATTGTGAACGCTATATTTTCACAAGTACTAGGAGAGCAGAAACATGTCGAAGTATTTTCTGGGCTTCTGTGAACGCTATAGATTCGCAAGACCCGGAGAGCAAAAACATGTCGAGGCATTTTGTAGCTGGAAATTGTGAACGCTATAGTTTCCCGGAAATGACCAGGAGAGCAGACACACGTCGATTTATTTTCGGCGTCAGAGTTGTGAGCGGTTAAGTTTAAAAAATACCAAGAAAACAGAAACATGCCGAAGGTTATTTTCGGGTTAAATAATGAACTCTAAAGATTCAAAAGTACCAGGAGAGCAGAAACCTCTCGAAGTTTTTCGTTGCTAGAATTATGAGCGCTATAGATTCACAGCAGAAACACACCGAAGTTTTTTCAGGGCTGGAAACTGAGAACACTTTATATTCACAAGTACCAGGAAAACAGAAACATGTCGAAGTATTTTCAGGATCGGAAATTGAGAACGCTATAGATTCACAAGTACCAGGAGAGCAGAAACATGTCGAGGTATTTTGGGGCTGGAATTACGAGCGCTACGGATCAAAAGTACGAGGAGAGAAACATTTAGAAGTTTTTTTTTGGTGGAATTATGAGCGCTAGAGAGTCATAAGTACCAGGAGAGCAGAAACATTTCGAAGTATTTTCGGGGCTGGAAATTGTGAACGCTTTCTCTAGATTTCCGGAATTGTGAGCGGTTAAGTACAAAAATACACCAAAAGAACAGAAACATGTCGAAGTATTTTCGGGGCTGGAAAATTGTGTAGGTACGCAATAGTTTCACAAGTACCAGGAGAGCAGAAACATGATGAGGTATTCCGGGGCCGGAGTTACGAGCGCCACAGATTCGCAAGTACCAACCAGGAGAGCAGAAACATCTCGAATTTTTTTTGATGCTGGAATTATGAGCGCGGAAACTGAGAACACTATGTATTCACAAGTACCAGAAAAGCAGAAACATTTCGAGATATTTTCGGAGCCGGAATTGTGAGCGATAAAGATTCACAATTACCAAAAGAGCAGAAACACACCGAAGTTTTTACAGGGCTGGAAACTGAGAACACTATATATTCACAAGTACCCGGAAAGCAGAAACATGTCGAAGTATTTTCAGGGCTGTAATTTTTACTTTCAGCCGCACTGCAAAGACTCACACTATTTGGATACCAGAATCATGAAGATGCATTTCCAAGGATGAGAATATGTGGTAAAAAAGTTACGCGCCAGTTCTAAAGTATACGCAGACGAAGTCGCGGGAAACAGCTAGTAATATTTATATTTGTTTTAGATACGTTTTCCGTCGGTAAAATTAAGTATGGTTTCCCTGGATTTCCCTCATTTTCGTATGTGCACATTATATATAGACACCTGTATGTGTATAACTAAGTATTTATTCAATAGGTAAAATAAAAAATGGGCAAAACAAGAGATGTCGTGTGATGTGAACCAGCTTTTGTGTAATTAACGTTTTAATTTTTCAAAGTGTAATGGACTTTCTTTTACGTTTCAAATCTTAGAATTCACAAAAAGGAGCTCAAGTTTACCACAGATATATTTCAGTACAGAAACCAGCACATTAAGCTACTAGGTACAATCTGTTTCTTTAATAGATTTTCAACTTTATAGCGATAAAGTTGAAAATCTATTAAAGGAACAGACAGCAGCGTTAAGTTCAAGTTTGATTGGGAAAATTTGACATTTTCAGGTAAGTAGCTTGATGTGCTGGCGACTGTACAAAGAAGCCTCGGTGATTAAATATAAAAAATAAATCGAAAAGAAGGTATAAACCTATCTATCTATCTTCTTCTAAACTAACAATAAAATCGTAGACTTGCCGGGTCCGTAGGTACATTATATATTTTCGCATAAAAAGTAGAAATGTTATAAAAAAACAAGTGCAATTTTTTTTTTTGAAATTTTTGTCTGTTTGTCTGTGCATTTGTGGACAAGGATCGGATTCAAAATGTACCTATTTACTTAAAAATGATAACCGGAGTAACATTTCATCCCAACCTTTATTTCATCAAAATCGACCCACATAATCAAAAGATATTGAATTTTAAAGTTTAGGAAGAAACTTCATCGAGCTATAAAATAGGTTGTTTTCATTGAGACTCCAGAATAGATATGAGCGCCGCGCCGTGAATTTAAAAAGGCGCGCCGCCGCCGTGGGAATTAACCGGCGCGCCGCCGTGTACCATTTATTTGTTCATATTCGGTTCATATTCGTACCTACAAAGTATGCAAGCGTTTAAAACAAATGTTCCTAAATATGTTTATTGATTATAATAAATTAACGTCAACCATATGCCTAGAAAGACGTGGTGAGACGAAATAAACGCCGACTGCCAGGAATGGTTCGAGTTCGAGTCGAGAAGTGTGTCAGCTGGATATAGGTAGGTACCTACATTAATTTTCCCGAAATGGTTGACAAATGCACTATAGATAATGTTAAGAACATGGATACTTTCCGGTCCATACCTATTTTGAAGGTAACTCAGCAAGCTATAGAAAATATGTTGCTCTGAGGGATCAGATATTCACAGGGTGCCGAGAATCGAGATGAGTGACAGGAAATTGGAGACGCCATTTTTGCAATGAACTGCTTTAGGTTGAGGCCGAACCCAAATGGGATCTAAAATGTGAAGAAAGTTTATTTTAAATTTCACGCCGCCAAACAGAAGGCTATTTAAGGCGGGGTTGCAGTACTTTTTAAGATTTTTGAACGTCTGAAAATCTAATTAATTATGAGTTTTTTAATAAATAAAAATCATTACAAAAAAATTGAACATAACCCTCAAGTAAATCGTAAAGATAGAAACGCGAGAATGATTGGCTCGATACTTTTTTCTATCAAACATGCATGACACTAAATTAAAATTTTAAACGTGTAGGTACTGCTAAGAGATTTTATCACGAATAATAAAAGTTATATCAATAGATAGAGCTTTTTATTTTGAAGTAAATGTTGAAACCACGTTGAAACCATATTGTATTATTTCTGTAGCACAGTGCTGACTTTGCGGTGAAGCGTTTTAGGGGAAACTTAAAGGCTTGTACAAAGAATAATAGAAAATATAAATAAAGAAGAATGTATATTTTACGACCATCAAATAGTGACAACCAAACGTCATACGAAAAAGAAAACATTTAAATTTTATGTCACTTCAGCTGAAGAACTCCAAAGAGGCTCTAACACTTTCCCTCAGCTGATAGTCGACCGTTTGGTTTATCCATCAGACCCAATTTCTGAGCTAGTTCCTGCAATCTGGGTCTGGGTAGGGCCTTAGTTAGGAGGTCTGCTAGCTGGGTAGCAGAACTAGTCCTCTCGACCACAATGTCGTTTTGAAGCACAAGCTCCCTCACGAAGAAGTGCCTCACACGAATGTGTTTGGTCCTACGGTGAAACTCTGGATTATGTGCCAATTTCACCGCGGCTTCGTTGTCCACGAACAATACTGGAATTTCTTTCTGGCCATTCAAGTCTTTGAACAGTCTCTTTAGCCAAATTAGTTCTCTCGCAGCTTCGCTTGCTGCCACAAGCTCAGCTTCTGTAGTGCTAATGGCAACTGAAGCTTGTCTTTGGCTCATCCAGGAGATTGCTCCTCTTGAAAATAAACACAATACTCCAGTCGTAGATCGACCTGTTTTCAAGCATCCAGCATGATCAGCATCACTGTAGGCCTTTATTTGGTTAGGAGAATTTGCGTCATGAACATACATTATTCCTCTTGATAATGTGCCTTTCAAATATCTCATTATGTGCTTAACCATATGCCAGTTGCTAGAAGTTGGCTTTTCTAAGTTCCTCGAAGCCAATCCTACAGCATAAGCCAGATCAGGGCGAGTGCCCACCATCAAGTAAGCGAGCGAGCCTACTGCTTCTCTATAGGGAAATGATTGTGACTCTTTGTCAGCTTTCCCTTTTTCGATAGTTCCTTCTTTCTGTAAAGGAGTTGATACTGGATTACAGTCTTTCATATTTGGAAGTGCTTTTAATGGTATATTGTGGGCTGATAGGGATGAAAACCAAAAAGCACTTTTTACAAAAATCTGTAATGACTGTTTTAAAACTGTTGATTTTCCATCAGAATTGTCGGATTGTTGTGATAGTTTATGCAACAATAAGGAGCATACACTGATTATTGATAGGATGTATAGGGATATTGTTGCCATTTTATGTGAAGCGGCTGTAAAAAGCTCACGTCCTAGGAGTAACACTGTTAAACGAAAGCGTGTTGTGTTGGGCTGGAATAGGCATGTTCGTGGTGCTCATGAGGTTGCCAGGCGCGAATTTCAAACATGGGTACTCTGCGGTAAGCCGGTGGAGGGACCTATCTACAACAAAATGGTGGAGTCACGGCGTCTTTTCAAATCCAAGCTTAAATGGTGTCAAAATAACGCAGAGCAAATTAAAATGGATATTCTCGCGTCACACCACGCCGCTAAAAATTTTAAAAACTTTTGGAAAGGCACCAGAAAATTAAATTGTAAAACCACTGTCCCTCTAAATGTTAACGGATTAACGGAGCCGCGTGACATTGCGAACATGTTTAGGAAAGTTTTCCAGATGGCACCCTCTGTCAGTGGGCCCGGGATGCTCGATACTAACGATATCCGGCAGAATAATCGGGGGCCAGCAGTACTACCATCTTTCAAAGCTAAAGATGTAGCTGCTGTTATTACGCGAATGACTAGGGGTAAGTCACCAGGCCACGATGGAATTAGTATTGAGCATCTGCAGCATGCGGGAGTTCATCTGCCAAGGGTTCTTGCAATGTTTTATACATTTTGCCTAAAACACTCGTACCTGCCGGACGAGTGTATGAAGACCGTAGTTGTGCCAATAATCAAAAATAAAACGGGTGATGCATCCGACAACAGCAATTATAGGCCCATCTCGTTAGCTACTACCGTGGCTAAAGTGCTGGACAGTCTGCTTGATAGGGTTTTGAACAGCCACATACAGCTCAATGACGCTCAGTTCGGTTTTAGGCAAGGGCTGTCGACAGAAACGGCTGTTCTATGCCTCAAGCATACTGTTCGGTACTACACCGACAGGAAAACTCCTGTCTATGCCTGTTTTTTAGACTTGTCGAAAGCTTTCGATTTGGTGTCCTATGATGTGCTCTGGTACAAAATGAGGACGGAAACCAGCCTCCCGGAGGAGGTCGTTAACATTTTTGATTATTGGTACAACAATCAAAGTAATGTGGTAAGGTGGGCAGGCGAAACGTCGGATGCGTACAGATTGAAGTGTGGAGTAAGGCAAGGAGGCTTAACCTCGCCTCGCCTCTTCAATTTGTACGTGAACGGACTCATTGAGAGGCTCAGCAACACCAGTGTCGGATGTTCTGTTGACGGGACATACGTCAACAACATTAGCTACGCGGACGATATGGTGTTGCTGGGCCCTTCGATAAGCGCTGTTCGAAAGCTGCTTGCTATATGTGAGGAGTATGCCGCGGCTCATGGGCTCAGGTATAATGTAAAAAAGAGCGAGCTCTTGGTTTTCCAATCACCTGGCCATAAGGTCACGCACGTACCACCCGTCTATTTAGATGGTGTTTCGCTACCCAGAGTTTCTCGTTTCAAGTACCTGGGCCACTGGGTCTCGGATGACCTCTCTGACCACGAGGATATTGAGAGGGAGCGCCGGGCGTTGGCTGTCCGATGTAATATGTTGGCTCGTAGATTTGCGCGCTGTTCCAGGGCTGTAAAATTAACCCTGTTCCGGGCGTTTTGCCAATCTTTTTACACGTGCAGTCTATGGGTCAATTATACTCAGAAGACAATCAACGCCCTACGTGTTCAGTATAACAACGCTTTTAGGATGCTGATGCGACTGCCTCGGCACTGTAGTGCATCTGGCATGTTTGCCGAAGCGTGTGTCGATGGCTTTCATGCAATCCGCCGAAAGAGAGCTGCATCCCTGCTAAGTCGTGTCCGTGGGAGTGGCAACAGCATTCTGAGCGTTGTGGCTAGCCGGACTGACTGCCCAATACTATGGCATTGTGTGCAGTTACACGTCAAGTCTGGGTTTTAGTTTATTGTATTTATATTATATTATTATTTCATTCTGTTTTTATTTTAAATTTATGAATTTTAATTTTAATTTTAATTTATTCTTTATATAATTATGAATTTGAGTTGATATTTATGATTTTCATTGTATTTGTTTTCATTTTATTGTGTAATGTGTACTATGATCCTTTGTTGGTCGAATTAAACGTTATTTAATTAATTTAATATTGAATCTCTCCAAGACCTTATTTGCATAAGCTTCCTGCTTTATGAAAATCGAGCCGTCCTTCATTTGTTCTATCTCCAATCCAAGGTAGTATGAAACTGGTTTGCTTGTAATCATCAAAATCTTTTTTTGGTCATTGATGAAACTCTTTGCAACGTTTTCATCACTCGCTGCAACTAAGCCATCATCAACGTAGAGTGCTATTAAGATTTTCTTATCTCCTAAGATTTTGGTATATAAGCATGGATCAGCGTTGCTTGTCTTGAAGCCTAAAGATTCAAGTGTTTCTGCAAAACAGTAGTTCCAGCACCGTGGTGCCTGCTTCAAACCATAGAGGCTTTTCTTTAGACGACATACTCTGGATGTTCCATCTTCAAAGCCTTCTGGCTGCATCATATAAATCTCTTCCGTTAAATTTCCATTGAGAAAAGCTGTTGCAACATCAAACTGAATAAGATGAAGTCTCTCTCTTGCTGCAACGCTGAGCAAAGATCTTATAGTAGCTAACCTCGCTACTGGGCTAAATGTTTCGTTATAGTCAAAACCCTTCTTCTGCTTAAACCCTTTTACAACAAGACGTGCTTTATACTTTTCTATTGTGTCGTCAGGGTTGGTTTCTACTTTATAAATCCATTTACATGGCAGAGCTTTTCGATTGCTCGGTAGATTCTGCAAGTCCCAAACTTTTAATCTTTGCAAAGAATCGATTTCACTCTTCATCGCTTCTAACCATCTATCTTTACTCGTTCTATTCGATATTGCTTCCTTATACGTCGAAGGTTCTTTTTCAGTATCGACTAGGAATAAACTATAGTCATCCAATTTACGTGGAGGTCGTAGAGTACTTCTGTCCCTGAGATTATATCTTGGAACGTCCGATAGCGAAACGTTTCCCTCGGAGTTCTCTTCTATCTCAACATAGGTAGGAACGGCATCTTCGAATTGTTCTTCATTTTCACTTTCTGAAAATGTGGTTTCGTCTTTTATAAACTCTATTTCTTTTTCTCCCTCTAATTGGACTGACTGTCTTTGATTTCCTGGTTCATTTGCTTCTATTGATGTCTCAATAGGCCTTCTGAAATGTCTATCTTCTTCCAATCCTCCCTCTAATAGAACTGATCTCTGTTCAGATTGGGTTTCCTGATTCAAGGGATTGTCGATTTGCGAATGCTGTAAAATAGTTTCTTCAGGAACTGTATCGTATGACACGGTCCAATCTTTTTCAATCGGTTTTGGGTCAGATTTAGCAACTATTTCTGAAGCCTTAGCTTCAATCCCTGGAATAGGTGTCTCTTCGAAGATTACATCTCTAGATCGGATAAGATTGTCAACTTTATGCTGCGTTTCATACCAGATACGGTAACCGTCATCATTGTCGTATCCTATGAGAATGCCTTTAGTTGCTTTCTTATCCAATTTTTTCCTTTTATTTTTCGGAACATGGGCATAACAAGTACTTCCAATAATTCTAAGATGCTTTATATTAGGCTTCTTCCCAAACCATAACTCGTAAGGTGACTTAATTGTCCTTCTCTCTAGTAGCACCTGTTCGGTTTAAAATATAAGCAGCTGTCATTATAAGTTCCGCCCATAATGCTTTTGGCAGTTCTCTCTGAGCATTCATCAATGTTCTTGCGGTTTCTACTAATGTCCTGTTTTGGCGCTCGCTACAGCCATTCTGCTCTGGCGTGTACGGCATAACAAGACGTTGCTTAGTTCCTTTTTTATTCAAAATATCTCTGACTTCCTTGTTATCAAACTCAGTTCCGTTATCACTCAACAGTGTTTTGATAACATGTCCTGTGACCGTCGTTTCTTGTAACATTATGCTCAATTTGTCTTTGACTTCACTTTTATTTCTCATGCAATAAACCATGCAGTATCCGGAAAAGTCGTCTTTAAACAGAACATAATAACGGTATTTTGAAAAACTCATGGGAAAGGACCGCAAACATCTGAATGAATTATTTCTCCCGGCTGTGTAGATCTCTCTCGTATGCCAAACTTCAGTCTATGCATCTTTCCGTAGATGCAAGCTTCACACGATTCTTTGTTTATAGGAAGTGTCAATCCTAACTCTCTTTGAATGACTTCCATAACGTGCCTTTTGTTTTGATGCGCTAATCTCTCGTGGTAGAGCTGCATCAAATCAGTTGTTGTAGTAGCAAGTACAGGTACCGGTGGCAGGACGTTGCGAACTTTCAACTTAAAAAGCCCTCCACAGTGGTTCCGTTTGCCAACAACTGCTACTTCCCCATTCAAAATTACTTCGCAAGTTTCCGGGGTCGAGACGAACTTGCTATTCCTCTGTTTATCATGCATAGCTAGCACTGAGTACAGATTTCGCTGGATCTCTGGTACATACCAAACATCCGTAATCTGCTTCCAAGTATATTGTTCCTTTGCCTCTTGCTTGAACAATGCTACCATTCGCTGTAGTAACTCCTTGGAACTCGTCAAACTTTTGAAATATTTGGAACAAGTCACTCCTGATGGTCACGTGACTAGTCGCGCCATTGTCCACGTACCACGACTCTTTATCTTGCAGTACGAATGCCATGACATCCACACTCATAATAGCCATATTCGCACTTTGACTTGAAGACGGCTTGTTATTACTGTCTTTAGGCGGGCGACCATCTTTCATCCACTTCTGGCAGGATCTTACTCGATGTCCCATCTCATGGCAGTAATTGCATCTCATATGCTTATCCTTATTATTCTTGTCTTTACGAATCGTGCTATTCTGTGTCGTCACTAATACCTCTTCACTCGATTCACCATTTTTCTTTTCAAGTGACTTTTCATGAGCGCAAAGGTTACTTGTCAAACCTTCTACTGTCCTTTGTTCTTTGGCTAACAACAACCAACTTGATTTAATTCGAAATATTTCTGATCTAGTGTATCCAAAATTTTACAAATAAGGAATATATCTGGTAGTTTCATATTGGGATCATCTTTACCAATCTCTCTATTCAACTGACACCAGAGAGTCTTCAATTTGCAAATATGTGTAGCCATATCATCAGAAGCATATAATTTAAATCCGAAGAAATCTAGGCAGAGATTATAAGCTCGATTCTCATTATCTCCGTCAAATAACCGATGTAGTTCTAGCCATACTTCTCTTGGACATGTGAATGACATTACCTTTCTAACGGTATCTTCGTTCAAATTTGTTGAAAGCAGGATCATAGCATTGTTCTCTGCCTGTATAAAACGCGCTAGTTTCGTTCTAAATGCAATAACTTCTGCGTCTCCTACACCTGCTGGCAACACGGGTCTCGTACATCTTCCTTCTACTATATCCAATGCATTTGGTATGCTTCTAAGCAGGATGGATATTTTATATTTCCAGGTATCCCAGTTACCTACTCTTGCCTTGAAGTGGTGCAATTTGTACCTTTGTACCTACTTACATTTTCCACTTTTTCGCACATTTCCATTTTTCCGCTAGCACATAACCTGTAGCAGAGTGCTGACTTTGCGGTGAAGCGTTTTAGGGGAAACTTAAAGGCTTGTACAAAGAATAATAGAAAATATAAATAAAGAAGAATGTATATTTAACGACCATCAAATAGTGACAACCAAACGTCATACGAAAAAGAAAACATTTAAATTTTATGTCACTTCAGCTGAACTCCAAAGAGGCTCTAACAATTTCGTTATCAGTTTTCGCCAAGAAGAAAAAACAATCAAAATTTAGGCATTATTTCGCTCGCCGGACAGTCGCTGTTGTTCGTCAAAACACACAGTACTGCAACTTCGCCTTAACAAAAAGCGCTCTTTCAGCGATCGTTTCAAGGACGCGCCGCCGGCCGCCACCGCCGCTAAAAATCCTCGGCGCGCGGCGCCCATTTATCTACTCCAGAGTCCAGATACTTCGCCGTCCGTCCGTCTAGTGACGACAGGCCGTGTCGACGGCGCGTTAGTGTTCCACGCGCGCCTCAAAGAGAGTCAGCACACAGAGGGGCCCGAAAGGGCCGACGCCTGCCGGAGTCGCGGGATTATTCGCAAGAGACACCGTGGCTCCGGAACACAAAGGGCAATGAAGGAACATGGATGGGTTTTAGTCAGTAGAAGTCTGACACTCCCTCCCGCTACACCCAGAGCGGGAGGAGTCATTGGATGATTTCCCATCCCTAATAAAAAAAATAATAAAAAAAAAAGAGTCCAGATACTTGCAATGCCATCTTTTGAGATAAGTTGAAGACAAATGTCAGAACAATGTATTTTTGAGTTATTTTTAAATTAATCTTAATACCTACGACGCTACGTAGCAAAAGAAAAGTGAACATTTTATTATCTTCTCATTATTTGCTCCTAAGTTCGAAGTTACTAGTAGCTATATTTGACAGTTCAATTACGTTGTCGATAGATGACGCGTTTTTTAGGGTTCCGTACACAAAGGGTAAAAACGGGACGCGCTGTCTGTTTGTCTGTCTGTCACCAGGCTGTACCTATCTCATAAACCGCGATAGCTAGACAGTTGATATTTTCACAGATGATGTATTAGACAGCAGCATTTTCGTTGAAAGCTCCCGGACGGTTTATTTTTTCCGACTCCTCCAAAGGCCCCCAAAAAGGCTGTGAAGCAACCGGCTTCACAGCCTTTTTTATGGATGGGAAATCGTCAAATGAATCCTCCCGCTCTGGGCGGAGCACAAAAGGGAGTGTCAAGGGAGTGTCAGACTCTTACTGAGTTGACTAATAGGTACCCATCAGTGTTCCTTATAATACCTTTTGCGTTCCTGGGCCGCGGTGACCCTTTCGAACAAATTCCCAACCCTGGCAGGCACTGACCCTAGCGGGCCCCGTCTACTACGCTGACATCTCTTTGAGGCGCGCGTGGAACACAGCACCGTCGACCCCAATGCCCACCGTCCGCAGGCCTACCCCAACGGTGGCCGAGAATCGCCCTGCGTCTCCCGACGCCCGGGGCGTCTTCTTCTGTTGCGGCGGCCGGGGCGCGAGGTCTCCCTCACGCGTTCGGCCTCCTCCTTTCCTAGCATTAGGTACTGCTTCGCAGAAGGAGGTGACCGCTTGCCATGCCTCCTCGCTCCAGACCATGTATTGATCTAGGGCCGGACGCGAGAGGTCGCCGCCACCGATCGCCTCGACGAGGACACGGTGTTGCTGCACCCACGCAGGGCAGACCTCCACCGTATGCACCACCGTGTCCTATATACGAGCGATCCTCGCAGTGTTGATACCCGGGCGTACCTATCCTCCCACCGAATTCGAAACAGGTATCTTCCGAAACAACCGTGTCCAGTGGGTAGCTGCGTCAAGCGGAAGATGAGGACGCCGTGGCAGGCAGTCAAAAATAGCATCAAGGCTATTTTTGATCTGCCTGCAATCTATAGCCGATCAAGCTATACCCGCGACTACGTATACGTAACCTAACGACTTATCAGGTAAAATAGAAATTCCTTCCAAATAATAAAAGCATAATTTAGGGTCAGTCCTCCTAAAAAACACCTCTTTAACATAGGCGTCACAGACAACCCAATTTGCAAAGGTTGCTTTGACGCCGACGAATCAGTTGCCCACGTCATCCTGAAAGTAAGGCCGAGGCTTCCCGAGGTGAACAAATTCTCGGAACGGTGAGGTCGCTCCGTAAAATCTATACCTAAAGCACCCAGGAGATTTCTGTGCATTGGGGGGAGCTAGGCCGGCTAACTTAGCCAGGACACCTATACGCACAACGGACAGAATAGGAATCTAACATGGTGCGGATACCGGAGTCTACTCTACTCTATCTGTTGCAGGGAGGTTGATTGCTCTTCGGGGTGTTGTTTTCCCATGGCCAAACTTTATGTAGCTCTATCGATGTGAGTCAGCCTGGCCCGGCCACCTGGAATTTGATAATGAGATTGGTATCAATCGAATGTACCCGCTTGTACCAATATTTGTAACACCTTCGTTTTTAATATAAGTAACTCTTTTTTAAAAGAAATTACAAGCACTTCTTGGTGGCCGGGCCAGCCTGACGTTGTCAGCCCGGCCACCTTGTTTACCGCACTAATCTACAAAAGGTAACCTACTGACAATATTTTGCTACAGATCGAATTTACTCCTTATTACAAACATATATTATAACGCCTTCGTTTCCAATGAAACTCTTTTTAAAAGAAATTACAAGCACTTTTTTGTGGCCGGGCCAGCCTGACGTTTTCAGCCCGGCTACCTTGTTTACCACTTATCTACAAAAGATACTGACAATATTTTGCTTCAGATCGAATGTACCCTATAATTTCTGCATATAATATAACACAAAATTGAATCCTAAAACGCAAAAGCATACGAGATATTAGCGGTTGTAGGTGGCCGGGCTGAAATTATTTCCTTAGTATAAAACAGTAAAACTGCAACACCTACCAATAAATAATACCGTTACATAATGAGGTATAGTGATATCTTATATAATATGTATAAAACAAAGACGGGTTTGTTACAACACTTATAACTCGAGATCTGCTGAACCAATTTTCATGGTTATTGATTCGTTGGATTTGTCTCCGACCCGAATAGCAGAATACATCTTAAAAACAATGAAAACTCGATATGTGCAATGAATACTTAATTGACGGGAGCGAAGCCGCGGGGGACAGCTAGTAGAATATATTATTATATTTTATGTAACGCTTTCATTTTAGATTATAGCTAGCACGTTAAGCCTTTGGTCTCGGCTGCCATTTGTAGATATTTAGCAGTCGCTACGGATAGTCAGAAGCCAGTAAAATCTGACTGCAGTCTTGCCAAGAAGTACCTACTTGTTACCCATGCAGTCAATGGGTTGTGGAAGTCTGGTAGGCAGCCGCTCCACGTTAAATACCGGTATTCTGCTGAATCTGGTTTGACTGGAAGCCGACCCCAATACAGTTGGGAAAAGGCTAGGCAGATGACAGTCCAAAAAGAAACACATTTTCTCCGATTTTTTTTATTTAGCTGAATACCAGTATTTTGCGTACAGCGGCTGCCTACCAGACCTCCACAACCCGTTTAACTGGGTAACACGGTACTCCTTGGCAAGAGTGGTGTCAGATTTTCTGGCTTCGGACTATCCGTAACGACTGCTAAAGATCTCTAAATGACAGCCGGGACCAACAGCTTAACGTGCTTTCCGAGGCACGGAGGAAACTCGGTACCTGTGTTAAGATTGTCACCCATCCACAGACCAACCTCGGCAAGCGTTGCTGAACCTTGAAGATCGACCTTTTCGGCTAGTAAGTAAGATAAGTTTGTATACCAGGAGACTACTTGGGCTGGTCGGCATTTTAACCGGTAGAGATGATACAGAGCCCTGCATTAGGTATCCTCTTCCTATATTCTTTTAATTCTGACAGAGATCAGGACACGTAACTTAACATAGATTTTGTATATGCAACACATCACATCATTTTCCGACGTCCACGCGAACGAAGTCGCGGGCACAGCTAGTTAGATAATAATTATGTACCTAGTGATAGTTATTTACAGATGTTTGTTTCTAAACTGAACATCAAAATGGGCACAATTTGTTTTCAACGTAATCTGAAATAAAATACGTGAATTTTGATTCACATGTTTATTATTTTTTCAAGTAGGTACCTATCAAATATCCATTTTATACTGGGTAATACTTGTTTTATCTGGAAAACTAGTGCGTAATATAAACATGCTATTTACTTCGGGAGTGGAATCTAATGTTTCTAAGTATCCAAACCAGTATATTACTAGACCAGGTCCAAATCTGTTCCAATAGCAAAGAAGTTGTTCCTTCAGATATCCTGAGTGGTTTTCTTCATCTCCAAAAAGAGCTTTACTTTCAACCCAGTTGACAATGAATCCATCAACAGCAATTGGTACATCTAACTTAAAATCTGGCGTTTTGTCATATCCCCGTGACCGCAAGACACTTTCATCAGAAAATGTGATGTTCATTAGTCTTAATTCTCGTTCTAACCTTAATTCATACTCTAACCCAATGGACCTGAAATTAAAATGACATATTTTCAGAGAATGATAACACAGTTTCTAGTCAGCAAGAATAAATAAAACATTCCCAATGATTGTTCAAAAACTTACTGTTTTATGATATCTGCATAAGGACCATACTGATTATCATTCATGATACCCTGAAATAAAAATTTATTTTCAGTGCAGTTTCACAATCAGTAAAAAGTAAAGCGTGTCTTTCAAGTTTCGGTCGAGTGAAGAGGAAGAAGAAGTCGGTGTTTTTGTTAGCTCCTTCGTATTTTGACACCGACTTCCGAAATTAAAGTTATTTTTTACTTTGTAGTGTTTTTTTTTTTGGAAGTCGGTTGTATTTTTTTGTACTTAACAAGTTTTTTATTTTTCACTTTTTTGTGGTACCCTACACCTAACAACACCACTGCAAAATCGCGGAAAAGCAAAATACGCAATTTCGATTACTTGGATGACATAAAACTATCATCTAAGTAGACGAATTCCAGCTATTTCGATTTAAAATCCAAAGTTCGTAACCGATTTTCATAAAATTTAAATGGGACCAATCTGCAAGTATATCCTTTCAGATAAAACAAGATTTTTTCAAATCGGTTCATAATTGTCGGAGTTATGAGGTACCAAACATAAAAAGCAACCGAATTGATAACCTCCTCCTTTTTGGGAAGTCGGTTAAAAAGTAAAGCGTGTCTTTCAAGTTTCAAAGAAAGCATTTGTTAGAATAAATAAGCATTTATTTCAACAATTACATACAATATGTTGGACAGAATCTTAGGAAACAAAATTAAAAACACAAAAGGCCACTTTTAAGAGAATCATACTAGGATCATAATATTAACTACACAACAATCCATCAAAATTCATTTTCATCTTTATTGCGAACACATTAGGTTCAAAGTTGATTGGGAAAATATGACAGTGACGGGTAGCATGATCTTTCTGATTCTGCTAAAGTGGTCTTTTTAGACCCGCAGTATACATACCTACATACATTAATCTATGTGCAAACTATTACAATTAAGTTTTTAAGTAAACAGATTTTGTCAACTAGGTACTCTGCAACTTTTATTTTTATAAACACAGTAACCATAGGTATTATTAAAAACAGAAAAACTACTAAACCTAACTATATACATATGAATATACAAAAACAAGACATACCATAAACACTTGGTAAGCAAGATCCTTCTCGTCAATCAATGTTGTATCCTTGATGCATTTTTTAGCTACTGATGAATCAGAGTACACACCCTGTAAAAGTGATCTTGCAAACAATGCAGGACTGATTCCTTGGCAGTCTGAGAGCCTGTTTGCATAAAAGTTATATTGTATGAGTATTTATTTGCATAACTATACAACCTTAATGATTTTTTTTTTTTATACTCACTGTAAAATTACATTATCTTTACTCTTGTCCCGCATTAATCCTTCATAAAATTCTTGATATTTACTGGAAATTTGTGGAGATTTCCTGTAACTGTGTTTCATAGATCTCTGCACTAATAAAGATATTATACTGCCCAAAGTAGATGGTGGTAAACTGCAAATTTAAATTAACTTGAGCCTCTACAGAAGGTATTATTGTAAATGTCAAAACCTACTGGTTTTTACTGTTTATACTCACTGTTTATACTTCTTTTTCAATTCATTTTCGGATTTGCGGCTGTATGATGTGAGCTTATTGAAGTCTTCGACAATAGCGTTATATTCTTCTATCTTCATAATATTATGTGATTTTATTTCCGTCATTATTAACTGGCTGTTCTCCGTAAGGTCATCAATAAGTGATCGAAAATAGTCTTCCCACCGTTTAAAAAATGGACATTGAAATATTATTGGCACATTCATTAATGTCACACCACTATCAGATCAGTATATTAATCTATGCACACCACAGCACTGACTCTGACGTATTTTTAATTTTATAATAATTATAATAAATCATGAACACTGACGTCTAATAATTATGCGTTTTGAAGGGAAAGATTTATACGTCAGTGTGATTTATACGTCAGTGTTTATGTTTATACGTCAGTGATCATGAAGCAGAAGCAGGCACTGGTCCTGGTCAACATACCGTTGCCCCACAGACTACATAGAGATACTACGTACTACTACTACTCCATTAATTTTTTTTTGATATGCCTCTCGCAGGTCAACCTGAGAAGATTGGCTTCTGCTTAACCGGACTTGCCTGTGAGGCCTTAATATAGAATTAATTAAAGCCACCAGCCAGGCTTGTTTAAAACTTACAAACTAAGCGACTACACGCTAAGGGCACCCCCTGTGGGACCTCGGCTTAGGGCGTCGCTGGGGGGGTACAGCTAGGGACTGCTGGATCGGGCATTGGGGACGGATTTAAAACTATAGGCTCAGCGGCGCGGGCTGGCTCGATCAAGGGTCGGGGGGGAGTTTTATGAGATGATCGCGACGGGGCTCGGCGGCGAGGGCGGAACGATGGACGTCTTGTTTTTGTTGTGCTAGTATCTTTGCGACTCTCTTGTAAGAGAGTGATAGGGTCATCGGGGGTGACTAAAGTATGTCTCGGGCGGCGGATCTTAGAGATGCGGTAGGGTTCGTATCGGGCGGCCGATGCGATGAGGGGGTTGTGGTGTTTGACAGCAGTATCAAAGAAACGCTTAGTGATGCGTTTCATGAACTGCTGTATGCGTGGAGACTCTCATTGCGGACATAGTAGGGGGCTCCCGTGACCTTGCGAAGGAAACGGTTCTGGAGTGTCTGCATCCTATGGAGGTGACAAGGCTTTGCGTGTGCGAACACAGCGCAAGCGTAAGTCATGATGGGACGGATGACCGCGATAAAAAGTCGCAATTTGCACTTAAGTGACAATTTGCTGCGGGCGGTCGTGAGACCGTGGAACCTTCCCAGTGCTAAGGCGGCGCACGAGCGTGCTTGCCTTATATGCTCTGCGAAGGTGAGGTGTTCGTCCAGGATGACCCCCAAGTATTTAGCTTGCTTCTCCCAAGGGATCGGCTTGCCATACATGGTGATCGGACGAGGGGGAGGGGGTTTGTGTCGCGGTTTGGAATACAGGACCGCCTGACTCTTATCGGGGTTAACCTCTATTCTCCACTTCCTGAACCATCTGCCCAAGATGTTTGCGTAGGTTTGGAGAGTGCGAGCGATAGAGGTGGGATCGCGACCGGTATAGTACATGGCCGTGTCATCTGCGAAGAGTGCCTACTGAGCCTTGTTACTTTTGGGGATATCGCTGGTGAACAGCGTAAAGACTAGGGGGGATAGCACCGAGCCCTGGGGGACTCCTGCTCGGATGGGGTGAGGGGACGAGAGTGCACCCTCGATTCGATAGCGAAAGCTACGATTCGACAAAAAGTCTCGTAAGATGAGCACGAGGCGGTCTGGCACGCCGAGTTGGTAAAGCCATTGT
Source organism: Ceramica pisi (assembly GCA_963859965.1). NCBI lineage: Eukaryota > Metazoa > Arthropoda > Insecta > Lepidoptera > Noctuidae > Ceramica > Ceramica pisi. The sequence continues at coordinate 14,013,631 of OY982545.1, forward strand.
GCCAGACCTTGTCGAATGCTTTCGCTATGTCGAAGAACAAGGCACCCGTCATCGAGCCACGCTGGAAGCCCGCGCTTAGATGTTCTACGATGCGGTGGACTTGTTGTAAGCACGAGTGTTCAGTTCGAAAACCAAATTGCTCGTCGGGGATAAGTCTCTTTGCTTCAGCATAATCTTTGAGCCGCTTGTAAATAAGCCTCTCGTAGATTTTACCGAGAACGTTGAGTAGACTGATGGGACAGTACCTGGAGGGGTCAGACTTGGGCTTGCCTGGTTTGGGAATACCGATAACGGTGGCCTGTTTCCATGCTTGGGGGAACATGTTGTTGCTTAATGCGCCATTGAAGATGGCCGCCATTAGCATGGTGATGCCGTCGGAGCCAGGGGCTTTCCTGGGCTGAAGCCTTTTGATGATATCCTCTACCTCTTCGGGAGTGACGGGAGGTAGGGGATCATCAGGGTCTTCGACTGGCGGGAGGGAAGCTCTACGTTCGACTTCAGCATCCACCATATCTAGGTGAACTTTGTCTACTGGCTGAGAGCTGGGAGAGCATTGGGATTCTAGACTGTCGGCTAGACATTCCGCTTTGTCAGAGTTGTCGAAAGCGACACTCTTATCGGGGCGGATGAGAGGGGGCATTGTGGCCTCTTCTTTGGATCGTAATTTACTCTGAAGTTGCCAAAAGGCGAGGTGAGTGGGCTCGAGTTCGCTTAGCGTCTTATCCCAGCGTTCGTTACGCAGCTCAGCAGTGCGTTTCTTTACAGCACGCTGCAAGCGGTGCATGTGTGATGTGAGCTTTGTTTGCGTCGCAGGGAAAAGAACTGTATGCACGGATGGCTGCGTTCTTCTTGGTTATCAGATTCCGTACATCGTCCGGTAGTTTCCAGCGGTGGTCTTCCGCTACTGGAATCTCCCTTGAACATTCGTTCAGGACGGATTGTACGTGATCCGTAAGCAAGTCGATTGCTGCCGTCGTGTCAGCGACTGAGGTAATGTGTTCGGGGATGGCGTCTAAGTGAGTCGATGTGGTGGATTTCAGTCTTTCGCTTACTTTCCTCCAGTCGGTTATCACTTGAGACGGGGGAGGCTGGTCGGGACCTTGCTGACCTGAGCGGGAGCCTAGGTGCATGATCACTGGGCGGTGGTCAGAATTGAGTTCGTGTAGCGCTTCTATAGATTGCAAACGGAGGTTTACATTCTTTAGCAACGCCACATCGAGGACATCAGGGTTCGACAACGCGATCTATCGTTGCGAACTATGCGGTAGTTTTTTTTTTTTTTTTTTTTTTATTTATTTATTTTAATAACTAAGTATTACAAATATCTCTTAGTGTATTGAAAATATAATAACAACAATAGGGTGATTATGTAAACAAGAGAATACGTCGACGACCGTAGTAGTATGAACTGTGTCACAGTCGTCAGCGCCTTCCACTCTGTACATTAGTTTATAAGTAGGTACTAACAAAAAACAAAAAGTAAAAACTTAGTAATATAAAATGTGGGTACTTAAACTAAGTAAAATATAAAATAGACAATTTTGTTGTATTGGTACGTTATCATTTTTGGATGGTGTGTGTGTGTGTGTGTGTGTGCGTGTGTGTGTGCGTGTGTGTGTGTGTGTGTGTGGGTGAATATGACTCGGTGGATATGTATGTGTTGTCTCAGCGAGGATGAGTAAATTGATGTGTGGTGTAAGTAAAAACTTAGTAATATAAAATGTGGGTACTTAAACTAAGTAAAATATAAAATAGACAATTTTGTTGTATTGGTACGTTATCATTTTTGGATGGTGTGTGTGTGTGTGTGTGTGTGCGTGTGTGTGTGTGTGTGTGGGTGAATATGACTCGGTGGATATGTATGTGTTGTCTCAGCGAGGATGAGTAAATTGATGTGTGGTGTAAGTGAAAAGAATTAACTGTATAAAATAGACAATTTTGTTGTATTGGTACGTTATCATTTTTGGATGGTGTGTGTGTGTGTGTGTGTGTGTGTGTGTGTGGGTGAATATGACTCGGTGGATATGTATGTGTTGTCTCTGCGAGGATGAGTAAATTGATGTGTGGTGTAAGTGAAAAGAATTAACTGTATAAAATTTCCTCCATTTGTGTATAATTTAGTTGCAATAGCCAACTTCGTATCTTTTCTTTGCACTTGTTGGTAGGAAGTTCATAAATGTTATTGGCTCGGTTTGCAATGTTATACAATTTATTACTTATAGTATAGTACTGGTGTCTTGCGATAGTTGTACGAAAAGGAACCATAGAACAAACTGTTGTTCTATTGCGCTTAGAGATCGGTGTATATGTAATACTTTTATGCTTTCGAAGAATAGTAGAGAACACAAAGAGCTTCCTGATGGAAAGTACCAAACAGTCATTATACAATAGATCTGTGCTATATCTTCGAGGTTTACCTAGCATCACCTTTAGGATAGCCCTTTGGGCTCGCTCGAGGGGAAGTAGGGCAGTTTTGCCAATACCACCCCAAACAACAATGCAATAGTGAGATAAGGTCTGGACAAGGGCATAATAAACACACAACAGGGTTTCAAGATCAGCAGACTTCCTCAGCCTTCTGAAAACCGGAATTAATTTTCTAATTCTGGCAGTAGTCTGAGCAATATGAGGTGACCAATTCAGTAAGCTGTCAATAGTGAGACCCAGATACTTTATATTAGAAGTACGGGTAAGCCTAGGACAAGTACAGTTATTGAGCAGATCACATGAATGTGCTCCAACTTCGAATTCTGTTGATGGCTGCGTGTGAGTGCGATGTGAAAAAGTAATATATTTAGTCTTGTCTACGTTTAGGGTTAAGAGGTTTTCATTGAGCCATGACATTATCACCCTTAGTGCATGTTCCGAACAGTTCTGAGCCTCTTTCCAATCAGATCCATGTACGATTAAAGCGGTGTCATCAGCATACGTCACAATGTTGCAGTTAGGCAGTTGTATTGTGCACAAGCTGTTAATATACAGAAGAAAAAGTGTAGGCCCTAAGACACTGCCTTGAGGAACACCATAAGAAAGAGTAGCCACTGAACTAGTGTGAATCCCCAGTCTAACACACTGAGTCCGATTTGAGAGGTAAGATCTAAAGATATCTAGAACAATTCCACGTATACCAATTGATTCCATTTTAGCAAGCAGTAATGGTACAGAGACAGTGTCGAAGGCCTTTGAAAGGTCTAGAAAGATCCCAATAACTTTTTTATTACTGTCAAGATTTTTAGCGATAGTTTCTGTAAGAAGCAAAGTTGCATCTTCAGTAGATTTCCCTTTAACAAACCCGAATTGATTATGTGCAATGATGTTGTTTTGCTGAAGAAAACTAACGAGTCTAGAATTTAGAAGCTTTTCTAAAACTTTGGAAATAACAGGCAACACGGATATCGGCCTATAGTTTCCGACACTGTCTCGGTCTCCATTCTTGTAAATAGGGTGCACTAGTGCTCTCTTTAGGACATCCGGAAAGACGCCCGTGGTGAGACACAGGTTACACATATATGTAAGTGGGGGAATCAAAATCTTCATAGCACTCTTTACTAACAGCGTTGGTATACCATCAATACCAGTTGCAGAATGATTTTTTAAATTAATTACAATCCTTTCAACCTCACTGCAATCAGCAGGAAATAACGCCATGGAATCTCTCGATGACTGAGGAGATGTAGTATAGTTAGTTGACGAGAATGCCTGGTTTACACCCTGTCCATTTACTATCGTCTCAGCAAGTGAAGCACCGATTCGAGCAAAGTAACCGTTAACTAAATTTAGGGATTCATATGGATCTTGTGTCAGATTAAGTAATTCTCTGGGAGGGGGAGTACTTTGTTTGAGGTTACTGATTTGATTAATGGTGTTCCACATAGCCTTTGGATTCTTTTTGTTCTTGTGAAATTCCGATTTTTCATAAGCAATCTTAATTTTTTTTAAAAGATTGTTGCAAAAGTTACGATACCTAGTGTAAGTGATCTGGAGTATAGCGTTTTGTGCATCAAGATTAGCCTTTAGTTGGAGTCGGTCCCTTTGCCTGATACACCGTACCAGGCCTGGAGTCATCCACGGTTTAATAGTGCGTTTGCGATGAGGAATTTTTATTTGATTGGAGTGCAAAGCTACAGCTTCAGATAAAAAAGTTGGCAATTTTAGGGTCGTTGCGATGGGGTTTTAGGAATGTTTCCTGTATGAGGAGGATATCTAGCTGATGGTCGCGGAGGAATTTGGCGATCTCATCGCGTTGGTTGCTAATGCCTTTGGCATTGAAAAACCCTAGTTTGAGTGATCTGGGCCGGGTTGTGCAAATGCGTGACTTATCCATTGATAATTAGTCATCAATTGCATCCATGGCATCCAGAGCGTCCGTAATGGACTTATAGGCGGTGAAGATCTCATGCGCCTTTTTGGTGGAGAGTTTAAGTTGACCATCGTTTCCTCTGGTCGCGATTAACTCGTCGGACATGGCCCTCGCAGCACGGGTCATGAATAAGCTGTAGGCCTCCAGGATTGTGGGGCCTACGCCAGGGTTCTTGACCGAGCTGGTTGGGAGAGTGGGACACGCTGGCACTAGTGCTGGAGCAGCAGTGCGCTGAGGCACATGCTGGGTAGCAATAGTGGGCGCATGTTGGGAAGCAGCTGGGACAGCTGTGGACGCAGGTGCGGGGGTAGGCGCTGGAATGGGTTTAGCCATCAGCGCTGGGATTGGCTGAGAGGAGGGAGCCACCAATACCGGGAACGCCTTTTGGTGGTTGAGCTGGTTCCACGGAGAGGGCCTCTGTGGAGCTAGCCGGTTGGGCAATTGAGAGGAGGGAATCCTCTCAATACCGGATTCGCGCAGTTGGCGGGCATTTGTACTCTTCGCCAGTTTAGGCGTGAGTTTAGGGGCTTTTGGGCACCCGCGGTAGTTGGCAGGGTGGCCGGTCTGACCGCATAGTACACAGCTGGAAGGTTCTGTGCACAGGGAGCGGTCTTTAGGACGGGGGCAGTCGCTCGTGCTATGCTCATCCAGGCATTTGACGCATCTGGGTTTCGCGTAGCAGTTACGCTGTGAGTGACCATATAGTTGGCAGCGGTGGCACTGGCCAACTACGGTCGGGCGGAAGGGCTTCTCGATTTTGATTCCCGAGAGGTTGCACACTGATTTTATTTTAAAAATCGGGTGGTGCCCCTCTGTCGGGTCACATACGACGAGCACCATGTCGTATAGCTCGCCACCTCTTGCTTTGTGCAATCGGTGTACGGCGGACACAGGGATGGACTGAGCGAGGAGATCTTCTTTGACGTCGTCAGTAGAGATCTCCTTAGGGATACGTCTTATCACTACTCTGGTGGGCGTATCTTCGGGTAGGGAATATGTGTGAAAGGAGATGTTCCTTTCACGGAGGACGCGGGTTAGGTCACGGTAATCATTGGCCGTTGGGACTACGACTTTGATGCCGTCTTGACATGCCTTAGCATTTGTGAAGTTGATCTTGCGATCAACGCACAATTTGGACACGGCTGTCCATTTGTCCTTGTCCTGGATGTACAAGGGCGGTGGCGGGCGTTACAAAAGCCTAGCAGTCCCTAAGTCCCCGGGTGGGAGTGCCCGGGGGTGAGTGAATCCCTCCCTGTCGGATGAGTGCCTAAGGTGAGCCCTAAGCTTGTAATCCCGCTGCCAATCTTATTGTGCAGCGGGTTCCAATGGATCGAAAGACTCCCGAGAGAGTCTTTCGACCGACCGTAGAGGCTGAAAAAGAACGGGGTTAAGTGTTGGGCGCGACTAGGAGCTCCCCCAAGGCCGCGGATCCAACACCCTTCCGACTTTTACCGAGTCCTGAGGGGGCTAGGTAGGTGAGTCGGGGCCTCACCACCTGGAATCGTTAACACCGTTAGGTTTCCTTCCAGGTACCACAGAAAATGTGGATTTTCCCAGAAGGGGCACAAACGTTTTTTGAGAGAAACCCTCAAAGAAACAGATGTCGTCAGTTAGCCTTGAAAAAGGCAACCTCGGACCAGAGTGATGACGTCACGATAAGCGAGACGTAGGCGGGCGCACGGGGATCACGGTGGCAGGCGAGCAGCGGAGCAGCACGACCGTTGACGACCGTCACGGGCGAGCGTCGAACGCGGAATCACGTACTATTCCACAGAGTACAGGTCGCGCGGCGAATTAAGATCGCTCGGCAAAAGTGGAAGGGGTATGCGCAGTATTCAATTCTAAGGTCTATTTAGTGACGTGCGGGGTGAGGGGGGCGGGTATGCTCCGACGGCGACACGTCATTGGTAGATTCAATTCCCGCGTTGCGTTCACGCGCTTGAGTACTGTTGCGTACAGCTTGTGTTATCGTATTAGTAATACGTAGTGGTAAAAAAAAATGGTTAAAAATAAAGTTTTAAAACGGCAAGCAAGAAAAATTGTTTACGACGTGAATTGTTACGTTAAGAAAGAAACTAATGAAATCGTGGGTAAGTTTATTTCCATCCTAGGTAAGTTTGTTTCCATCCTCGACCTTCTACTTCAACATCCCAAGATGAATTAATGGAAGGAATATCACCACTGTCGGATGAATAATTTTCCTACAATTTTATGTTTTATAAATAGTAATTAAAATTTACTTTTGTTTTTGATTTTTCTGAATTTACTTACTAACAAGATAAATTACAAGCAAAAACTAGTGTTATTTAGTACCTATATGTATAAGTTACTAAGGTACATACAAAATAAAAAAATCCCTTAAAAACACACAAAGTCTATAAGGAGCACTATCTGTCAGATAACCTGTGGATAGGCTATCAGAGAGTTTATCAGGAAGTGGTGAAACAGGCCCTAAGAATTTCTGTACGCGATTGTACACATGCGCCGATTGTCCCCACTACTTTCATCGAGCGATCTTAATTCGCCGCGCGACCTGTACATTATATTATATACTACTCTTTGGATGTCAATGTCAAATTGTCAATAACAAATAAGATGGGCGTTGAATTATGTTTCTTAAGCCTGCAATACACGTTGGCCGAGCGTTGTCGAGTGAAGGCCAATACAAACATGTAGACGGTATATTTGCCTTGTCTTGCTATCGCTCGGTGTCACTTGCCTAGGTTTGTTGAGTATGACAAGCGCCAATGTGTATAGACCTCATTTGACGTAGCTTGTCACAACTTACAGTCGCTCGCGATCACTTGCCTCACTTCGGAGCGGTGTCGGTTTTTCTGCACAAATCAAAGGCGCTCGCGCGCGCTCGGCCAATGGTGTTCACATGTTTGTCCGCGCGCTAGTATGCGGTTCACGTCCATCGTAGTCATACGTACAAAATGTCGCTTATGATCGTCGTCCATATTGTTTCAATGCACAATTAAAACTGAGAGCGCCAAACATGTGGGCGTCTCCTCAAAACTCGTCTACATTGGCCATTTGCATTGGCTTCCTTCAAACTTGCCGAACGTCTAGACGGTAGCGCTTGCCTTGTGTCCATTTGTCTAGGCTCGCGTTGGTCTAAGCTTGGCCAACATGTATTGCAGGCTTTATCTGAGCGTTGAATGAACCAAAACGAACTAGTTAATTCAACCGTCGACGTTCAATTAACGATTAGACGGTTCACCGTCTGCTAGGTTATTGTGTTCTGTGTTCACCGTTGATCAATGGACTAGTTGAATTCGTTGACGGATAAACTGAGACTCCATTACGTTGCTAGGTTATTGTGTATACCGGTTTGTATTATACGTTCATATTTATTTTAATATTTTGATGATTAATTGGAGGTGTCCGTTACCGCAACAAAATAATGTCGAAAATAGCCATTTAATTAAACCATATAGATAATTAGTTGGCCAGCTTCTGTAATTGGACGTAGTTACACAAAAAGGATTCAATCCACGTGAAGGTAGTTTTGAGTTATAGGCCAATGAAGTTGTAACACAGTTTAGTCGAACATTTGATATGTTTAGATCATATGTGTTGTGATGATTATTTAGCTAATTTTTCGTATTTAATTTCGTATTAAGTTTTGTAGTAAAAGTAATACAATTTTATAGAGATAATGTGGAAAAAGTCGATCTGAATCCTTTTTGCTAAATAAATAAGTGTAAGGGTGCTGCTCAACAAACATTCATCAATAACGATCCACAAAATGTTTTAGTAACTTATTCAATAAAAATCAATGTATAATAATAGTTTTTTTTATTAAATATTAATAATTATTAACAAACTTAATGCTAACAGAGTATTTTTGGCTTTGAAACTTGCTAGTTTCGTATGAAAACTATCAATAAAAAGAGATCAAAATCTGTTGAAAGCGGCCTGCCCACTGCCACTTCAACTTGCTAATTCGCTGGGCTATGTCGGCAACTTTGGTTCGTCTACGAATCTCCTTATTTATGATTCGATCAAGCAGAGAGACTCCGAGCACAGTCCGTTCCGTAGCTCGTTGGGCTATCTTGAGCTTACTAATGAGGCCCACAGTAAGAGACCAAGTTTCAGTGCCATAAGTCATCCTTGGTAATACGCATTGGTTAAAAACTTTCGACTTATGGCACTGAAACTTGGTCTCTTACTATGGGCCTCATTAGTAAGCTCAAGATAGCCCAACGAGCTACGGAAAGGACTGTGCTCGGAGTCTCTCTGCGTGATCGAATCATAAATAAGGAGATTCGTAGACGAACCAAAGTTGCCGACATAGCCCAGCGAATTAGCAAGTTGAAGTGGCAGTGGGCAGGCCACACAGCACGCAGAACTGGGGCCGTAAAGTTCTCGAATGCAGACCACGCAGTGATAAGCGCAACGTAGGATTTCTACCCACAAGGTGGACAGACGATCCGATGAAAACCACAGGATCGCGCTGGATATGCAAGCCGCTTCCAACCGGTCTTATTGGAAATCTATAACGAGGCCAATATATATAACTATGGCGAGTGTCTATGGCTAACTATATGGGAATCTAGATAAAATATTTCTACTCACCACTCACTTCACCTGTTGGGAAAGTCAATCGAGTTAACTCAGTGTCTCAAGTCATCCTTGGTAACACGCATTGGTTAAAAACTTTCGACTTGAGGCACTGAGGTAACTCGATTGGCTTTCCCAACAGGTGAAGTGAGTGGTGAGTAGAAATAATTTTATCTAGATTCCAATATCGTTAAAATTATTTCTATCAAAACCCGTACCTTCTTAGAGTTAAAATGGTGTAGGAATGCTAACATTAAACTTGGCTATCTGCATCAATTTCAAAGTCAAGTATTATGCTATTGAAACCGTCAACGTCTTCTAAAATTTGAGCATTGCCCAAAGGCAATAATCGCTCATAAAATTCCAAACAATCCTTTGGAATTATATCAAACATGGACTTTAAGTCGTCCAATTTGGCTTGGGCGATTTCTTTGCCATTAGGCCAAAGCTAAGCAAAATCGTTTTTCGAAATTTCTTGTAGAGTTCCTTTGACTCTTTTCCCAATATTTACTTCTTGGAGATCTTCGGAGTCTGCATTTTTCATAAAAAAAGAATGCTCGACTTCCTTTTTTAATAAAATTTCTTTAGTTGTAAGCCAACTAACATTTTTTTTTTGTTACATCTACTTTGCGATTAACAATTTTTTTTTCTATCGCTTTAATGCTGATAGAATCTTCTTTTTTCATCCTATAGATTTCGAGTGGTTTTTTTTTTACTATTTTTCATAACGTTAATGTATTCATCCGCCGTATAAATCCTTTCATGCTGTTTAAGCTGTGTCTCAATTTTTGAGAAATCTGTGTCGTTAGGAAGGAACGTATGCCCTGATTCTAAATATTTGAGTGTGATTGATTTTAACGTATCGTGAGAGTTAAGTACTGCCTTAAGCATGATTACCATTTTGATGTTCCGGTTCTGACCTCCGCAACAGTCGCTCCAGAGGATCAGGTGCTCCACTTTTGGACTCAAATTATTGTTTATAAAATGAATTAAGCATGACCCCATTTTACATTTTTACTTTTCTTCATTTTTACATTCAACAATAATTAGGTACATAAACGACGTGCGTGAGCATTGAACACCAAGGAGTATGTAATTCCATTGAACACAGATTATAAAGTTTTTTGTTTCGTTCGTTCGGAAACTTTAACATTTATTTCCAACAACTAAAAGTTTCAGCAAATTGTAAAATAAAATCAAGGATCTCTTTTGTAATTTGTTTACATTGAAATAATAATAGTTAAAAAGGCGCCAATTCTTTTGGTACATTGTTGAATGTAACGAAATACTTATAAAAAAGGATTTAAGCCGTTTGGATCCTTTTTGATATTTAGGTATACTGGTTAATGAGACATTTATTTTCAGCAAAAAGGATTCAAGTAATCTGGACCCTTTCTGATATTTAAGTGTGTATATAAACTGTATTTCTCAAAAAAAATCCAAACATTTTGGGGCGTTTTTGTGATTTTCCTAAAACACTTATTCCATAGAGTTACCATTTCTCAAGAATGATTCAAGCGCTTTGGATTCATTTTTATGAAAAATATCTGATGCAGCCCATAGATGTGGCTTGGTATCTGGTAGTTGTGGATACGTTTAAAATTGTGTTTTTTCACATGGGTGTTTTTTGACATTAAAGATATCACCCCAAGGATGCGTTTGGTATATATAACTCAATTTCGGGGAAAGTGTGGATTGGATCCTTTTTGCGTAACTACGTCCAATTGTTACACACATTTTTAAATTTGTTGCATTTAAGTAGGTATAGGAAATCTTGAATAACCTCGCAGCCGAAGAAATAACAAAATAATGCAAAATAAGGTGCAACATTTACCTCGTATAGACAACTAATTAAATAGCTAGTATTTATTTCAATATTCCCATTATAAAGACAAACATTTTGCTGTAGGTAGTAATGTTATCCCAGCAGAAAATTCTTTTGTGAAATAACTAAAAACCTACCTATAAATGCAACAAAGTTAAAAATGTGTGCAACAATTACAGAAGCTGGCCAACTACTATATGGCTTATATGACTATTTTCGACATTATTTTGTTGCGGTAACGGACACGCGAATACGCGATTTCGCTCAAGGTCAGAGTTCAAGTGGTGAATAATACTTATCATAAGTAGGTATCGATTTTGTTCAAAAGTTTGCGAGTTTATGTAAACAATATTTTAAAAATACTAGTTTTATTTTTATAAGTCTTATACAGTATGTATATTAGGTCTAATAAAAGTCTAATACAAACGAATTTTGATAGTTTATGGTAATTTAGATGTAGGTAAGGTTTTTGTATTGTGAATAATTACGTAGATTGAAAATGTGATTTTTTGTTTTAAGTGATAGGGTTTTGAAATTAGTTTTAAAATAAAGGTCTTGACCCAAAACCACTTTTACAAAAAGAATTGAGTTGATAGAACTTATGGTTTTCGAGATATTTCCAAAAATGTATAGTGAAAATTTGTTAACCGTCAAGTAAACACTCTAATTGGCAGACGACATGGCAACTGTGGCAAGTAAGTTACGGGCAATGTTACTGGTCAGTCTAATCATATGATTAGTGCTACTCAAATGTTGTGAAATGACACGTGCAGTTACGGGTGACTTTAACTGGCGATTAGTCTACTCGATACTTTACTCAAGGGTGCACGGGTGGTGACCACATACGGCACATACCATTTAAAAAAAATAAAGTAACGAGACGCTACGCTAGTTACCTAAAAACTATGTTGAATCGTCGAGCCGTGGAGTACCGAGTACAATCCGCAAGGCAGTTTTGTGGCGAACTGTTGGGCAGTAGCGAGAGCGACCCCACGAACCTAATCTCTCGGGAGAAGTCTTGTTCCTCATCTCCGGCTTGCCTTTATTGGCTGGCCAGAGTGAACACTGACGAGGAACAGAGCTCCCACTTCTTTTTCTTGCCATCGGCCGGTCTGAGTAGAGATTCGCTAGAGCAAACGTGCTCGGGAGAAGGATGTATAATCCAGTAAGATGCTGGTAGGGATCTTGACCGCACTTCCGGAATTGTCCTCATAGCCGTGGTATAACTGTCCACTCCCCTAGCACCTCAGGCTATGTTGTCACCTTGGCGCTACGTCACTTTGTGCTAGCGACCGTTTTCGGGGGCCCATTCATTGAGTGAGCAAGTCACCCCCTGCCAGTTAAAAGCCGTGTTGCTAGTGATCAGGCAGGGGCCAATAGCTGTTCTTATATGATAAAAGTTATCAGTCCACTAAACCGCCGAAACCCATAGCGTTTCATCTTTTGTCTCCATATTCTGCAATAGTCTTGCTCCAACCGGGGATTGTCATTGGAAATACTTTCACAGTGCATACAGGGATAATCGCCGGTTGGTGCCCCATTACATTAATAATTTGAAATTTCTAACGGGGCCTCTGCGAGTTGGTTTCGGCCATGAAGGTCTATACCATCATGGTTTCGGCCCCTCGTACGCCCACCAAAGGACCAAGTCTCCCGGGACAAAACCGTGAAAGAAAACAAAAATAAATGACATTGTATTCTAACGATAACTAAATAAAATACTATCGTAATAATAAAACATTATCGTGATACAAAAATAAAAATGTAAGTAGATAGGTAACAATTACTTGACTACTGCTAGAACGTGCTCAAAGAGCAATTCTAAAGGTCGCCACCCGTCACCCATTTAGATTTCCCACACACCAGCTTTATATGGCATGCAAGGTGCTTACAGTTCGACAACTTTTTGTTTTAAGTATAGTTTTACTACACCACAATGAGCTAGAGTTTAAATCTGTACTTTCAGAAAAAAGAAGAAAGGATCTGGTTTGCACGAACCCTCAAACTAAACATGCTTTCTCAAAAAGATTCTATTTATTTCTACGACCATTCTTACATAATAAATTTAACAAATTGCTTCAGATAAAAAATGGTTATTAAAAGTTATTATAAGTGTAGTATAATGTTATTTGATTATTTAGCAAAACTAAATTACTCGGACACGGAAAAACTACTAGAGGTGCTGAACTAAAGTAGCTGACTTAACTGTAGTTACCTAAAATTAGTATTTTAGTTGTAGATTTAAATCAGGATCTATAAGCGTAGTTTATGATAAGGTTATGCAAAATATTGTATCTGCTTAGATTTTGAAAATATTTTATTTTTATTTAATTCAATGACTTTCCCATTTAACACATACTTTTGCAGAGAGGTGGCCTGAAACACAGGTTTAAGTAAACCTAGATCAGGCAACGCACTACATTACATTCAGAGTTCTATTTTTGACTGTTACTCATATTTGTCTTCCATAGTTTAAATTTAGATAATTATTATCCTAATGTAGACCTAGATTAATTTATACAACTGCACTATAATGTACACTTTTTTGTAAACTTGTTATTTCAATAAATTTTATTTTATTTATTATTATTATATTCTAGACGTGAAGACCTGTAATTGGCTGTCAGATTATCATACTGTTACTTATCACCATTGTATTTAGCTGTAAGTCTTCCATAGTCTTTAATTAAATAAATAAATAAATAAATAATTTTATTAAAGTAAAAAAACCCTTGAAAAAAATGAAAAAATGAGAAAAAAGCCGACGAAAAATTCTAAGTCTAGGGTGTCCAGAATCATGCCCTGGACCCATGGAAATCGTTTGTGCGTCGATGTCAGATACACGCGGTGCATTTTGCAAAGTGAAAAATTTGTTAAAAAAAATATTAAAATACATATTAAAATACATATCTAATATATTTGCTATCTTATTTATTCATAAATCGTACATTTACATTGTTTAAAATTAACCATCACTGAAACCAGTATTCGTCTGAAATAGACATCGGCAGCACTCAGCACATATAATATACCTTTCAATCTGCTCCTATTATCCGGCATTGTTAAACGTCCTCCACACTATTCCCGAAGTTGATCGAAGTATACCGAATACGATAGTGTAAAGGGGCACTTCGCTTCGGGCGACTTCCAGTCGTTGTCGGTTTTTGCGCCCGAGTCAAAGGACTCGAAGTGTCATAAAGTTCGAACACGAAGCGTCTGACCACACTACTCGGCTCACTTCGGTTCGCGTCGAGCCATAGTAATTACGCACGTATTTTTATTACGTGAGAGTACACATTGCAACGACAGTTGCCACATGAACGTTATCCATGATGCCTATCGTGAGGGGAACGGGTGACTGAGCTCCTCGCGAAGTTGCTCGAGTGTGTGGACACGTACTTCGAACTTCGGTCAACTTCGGAGAGTACTTCGTCGAAGTAACTTTGGAAATAGTGTGGAGGACGTTTTAAATTAACAATCGAAGCAACCCTTTGGGATGACACTGAGGAAGCTTGACATATATATATTTAAGAGTGATATCCGAAAGAACCGGCGTGAAATGTCGGCGATTCACCCAAAACTTTATTGTATCTGACTTCCTCTCAAGAAGTGGTTGGTCCAGAGATATTACTTAAGCTCATTGGGTCAGATCGGAAATTCGGAGGCGAAATAATATCGTTTTCGATATCCAAAAATAAATATCGAAAATCGATTTATTGAAAAAAAAAATCACAGATAAGTATAATATCGATTATTTTACTGAAAAAATATCGATATTTTGATATATCGATTTTTTTTGCCCAACCCTAGTTGCGTCAGTTCGAGACGACGAGACATTCGTCCTTAGATTATATCGTGTGCGTTCGCCCAGCGGAATGTTGTTGAATTAAAAGATTTTAATTATGCAGATATTTAGTGTATGACGTCGTATAATTGTGTATGGTATAAAAAAATTTGTGCACGCAGCCATTGTGGAGAAATTCACCAAAAACTGATTCCGCTGGGCGAACGTTGTCCTGGCGGAACTTTTTTTAATCCATAGACTTTAGAAGAAAAGAGATGTGTCCAAAAATTAGTGTGTATTTGTGTGTAATTGTGTATGTATGAATAAAATTAGTGCATGCATAAACTTCGGAGAAATTCAAGTTTCCGCTACGCGAACGTTTGGCCATTACCTAGTTTTCATATAAAGCGCTTACATAGAGAGCTGTAGATTTTTACATAAGTTGTTTTGAATTTGTTTATATTTGTTTAAAAAACAGATTTAGAAAAAATCGTAGGGCTTAAAAGATAAAAATATAAACGTAAAATACGCTTATTAGGTCTTAGTTCTCTAAGTATGCACTTTGGGGTCTAGATTTTCACGTTTATACAAACCTTGTAAGTGTCTGCAACATGTTGCCAAGTATCAATGATGTTCCGTTAGTAATTAAAGAGTTATAGGACAATTTACCATGAATTGATCACTGTTTACAAAGCAGTCAAATATCACGACGTTCGAAAGGAATTGCATGGTAAAATGTATGCCAATAATTAGTGTATTCATTCAACTATTCACATGCAAAATTTCATGTCATTAAATTCAGTAATTAAAGAAAAACAATTATAATACTGACGAAGCATCGAAAACCTACATAACCCGACCAAGTTCGAATAGCTACAAAAAAGCGGCCGTGCAATATATTTAGGTAACATCCCAAAATTTACAGTATAATATCGGTATTGAATTGGTATAGGTGATAACACAATTGTTGTTTCGATATAATAATGTCATTTATTTTTGTACACTTACTTTTTTAAATGTATTTGACTATGACAGAAAGTAGGTACTATTTACGTAGGTACTTTATTTAAGTATGCTTTTGAGACTTTAGATATAATCTAGATATACCTATTATTTAAGACAAATAAAATTCATACAGCTAATTTCTATTGAAGATTTCACGGATCAGGATTCTAACTAAGTATAGACAGACCCCTTAGGGAAATTAAATAATTACCACATGTAAGTACCTACTACTGTTTAGATAAATATTTATCATATTGTAGCTTATTACACAACACATAGCTCGATGCGCCTCTGGTTATAGAGGTGCTTCGATAGCTTATGTTATTCTATCGAAGATAGACGCACTGCGGTCAAAAGGTGTCCAATTGAGATTGCAATGGGTTCCATCGCACATTGGGTTGCGGGGCAATGAAGAGGCTGACAAATTAGCAAAATACGCAGTTAAAAACGGTAAAGAAACTTACTCAGATCGGGACATATTCCATGTCATAATAATTTGCGTTCATGATGAAGAAAACTACTTCGCCCAATTGTGAACAATGTGGGGTTGTTGAAGACTTACACCATTTATTGATGGAATGTGGCCGATATGAGTCAGTTAGAAATAATTTAATATCAGCTTTGAATTTGAACAAGACTGACGTAGGTATTTTTCATAAAATCTTGGCCCAACCGAATGGAGTCGATGCGAAAGTTTTGTTCGAATTTATGGCCCACTTATAATTGCCCATATGTATATTTAGGGTATGATGGGACTGGCATACGCTATGCGTAAAAGTTCCTTTAAAAATAAAGATTAAAAAAAAAAAAAAGAAGCTTATTACACTATTTAACCAATGGACTAGGCATGCACGAGCGTTCCCCTTTGCAACTTTAGTGGATCAAACAATCTAATAACTTAAAAAAAAACTACTTCTTGAATCGATTTTTTAATTGATGTATACCGTTGTAGGTACTGGTAGTGACTTATGTATGTTGAGGTTAGGACATTTAAGAATATTTTCTTGAAAATACCTTTTTTATACCAATGTTTTAGTTTATAAGCACTTTTTTAATGTTGATCAAATCTAAACAACTGAATAGTCTAGTTATGTGATGTGATTTTAATTTTTATTGAAGCTCGAAATATTATACTTACCCTTATATTCATAATCGTTTATTAAACCTATTTTAGTTAAAACACATTTAAGTCTATTGCTGTCGTTGCAAGCGTTTGTTAACGTTATCATAATTACCTACTTACATAATTAAGCATTATATGTAATTAAAAATATTTTTGTACTCGAATATTTAAATAGAGAAGTACTTGTTAATTGAAGATTTATTTTTATCGTAGATAGTGGCGTTATTATTAAAAAAATAATTTTCATTCAAGAAATGCAATTGTTTTATTTTTTCCTAACGCTTGTGTACGTAACTGTACCATATTAATAAATACTATATTGCAAGGTTAAGAACGTTTCTAAGATATATGGCACGGCCGCTTTTTTGTAGCCATCCGAACTTGGTCGGGTTATGTAGGTTTTCGATGCTTCGTCAGTATTATAATTGTTTTTCTTTAATTACTGAATTTAATGACATGAAATTTTGCATGTGAATAGTTGAATGAATACACTAATTATTGGCATACATTTTACCATGCAATTCCTTTCGAACGTCGTGATATTTGACTGCTTTGTAAACAGTGATCAATTCATGGTAAATTGTCCTATAACTCTTTAATAATTACTAACGGAACATCATTGATACTTGGCAACATGTTGCAGACACTTACAAGGTTTGTATAAACGTGAAAATCTAGACCCCAAAGTGCATACTTAGAGAACTAAGACCTAATAAGCGTATTTTACGTTTATATTTTTATCTTTTAAGCCCTACGATTTTTTCTAAATCTGTTTTTTAAACAAATATAAACAAATTCAAAACAACTTATGTAAAAATCTACAGCTCTCTATGTAAGCGCTTTATATGAAAACTAGGTAATGGCCAAACGTTCGCGTAGCGGAAACTTGAATTTCTCCGAAGTTTATGCATGCACTAATTTTATTCATACATACACAATTACACACAAATACACACTAATTTTTGGACACATCTCTTTTCTTCTAAAGTCTATGGATTAAAAAAAGTTCCGCCAGGACAACGTTCGCCCAGCGGAATCAGTTTTTGGTGAATTTCTCCACAATGGCTGCGTGCACAAATTTTTTTATACCATACACAATTATACGACGTCATACACTAAATATCTGCATAATTAAAATCTTTAAATTCAACAACATTCCGCTGGGCGAACGCACACGATTATATCCATGAAGGTATAGATAAATATGGAGTCCAGACTTGAGAGAGGAAGAGAACAACTGTTTGAGTCAAATACCTACGCAACTCTATCTCACTCTATGGTGGCCGACTTCTCTTTCTTGTGTGGACTTAGTGTGGAAATCTCTTTTATGAAATCTCCTTATAACCTCTTAAAAAGACTCACCAAACTAACAGAATCTGAAGTAAAACACTTTTAGATAATGTGTCTACAAATAAATAGTTGAACTACGATTACTGATATAAAAAAGTCTAAAATTGTAGATCACGGATGCTTATCGTGATTGGCATACAACGCGAATTTTAATCCCATTTCCTTGGGATTTGGTAATGTGGCAACATTGGCCGCCATATGTCAAGTTGTCAGTAAAAATTTTCCAACATGGCGCTTGTTTACATTACGGTTCACAGCTTCGTTTAAAATATTTGTCTGTAATTGAAGGTATAATCAAAGAAATGGTGCACAGTTGTGAAGAGCATGGTTACGGTAATACGTGGTGTCCAGGAGGTGATATACAAGTTCACGTGAAAGTGTTTACATCGTGATTTCTGACATTGAGTCAATTTAAACATATTTCTTTGTATTTTCTATGAATTACTTCACTTAGCGCTTAACCAATGTGTTCAACATACTAATAAACGAGTATACTGATAACTGTGTAAAGATCAAATAGGTTTTCATCGATTTTCATTGACTTAGTGCAATTTTATCTTTTTGTTTACATCGGAAGTAATTTTGAAGTAGTGTGACCATATTGAGGATATATCTGGGACTTTCTCCGGGATCTTTACTATTAAATGTGAACATACTCAATACTCAATACTCAATCATTTATTGCATTCCATATGTATTACAAAGATGGTTTAAAATGGTTAAAGAACAAATATGGACCCTGTCGGGCACAGCAACATGTTTCTTAGTAATTAAATCATACACATACTCATACGGGGAACGAATGTCTGTTATTAGATATTTTATAATTAATTATTTAGAGCATAAAATAATATGCCAACAATGTTTTTTTTTTATTTCCTAAAAATAGTACTCAGAGGAAACTGTAGTCATCCATTGCATCATTGAAAATGAAATTTTATGAAAGTGCATTTTCAACTACCTAACGGGAACCTCCTTATACATTATTATGTTTTTAGCAATATAGTAGTTGAAATATTATGGCAAAAAGTAATGTTCTTTAAATATAATTTTCAGATATCAAGTAACACATGAGGAGTCTATAGTGAAAATAGCTGATCTGGCTATACCAAGTGCTAGTTTTGGCAGTTAGAGTAAATGACATCGAAAATTAATAAATATTGTATCATTTGTATCACAACATTTTACTCCTCTGTTACAAGAAATTAACCATCCGATCATGAACTCAATTTATTGCAATGAATTGCATGAAACCATACTGCTTAAAAAAATAGCAAATACTATTTTTAACAAGCATAAACGTGCTTACTTATCAGTCATACAGAAAATATACTCAGTGATTAACGTGGGTGGAGACAGAAACTACACAGAGCAATGATCGTTAGTCATATATAAAAGAATAGTTAATAAATGATTTTAATTTGGAAAGTGTTTTTATTTAATTTTTGAGGTTTTTATATAATTACTAGCACTTCGCCCGCGACTTCGTTGGAGCGGGTTAACTAAGTACTCCATGAACTTCATCTCCTATATTATATCCGTTTAAAAATAAAATAACCATTCAAACTGTTATACTGGAACAAACGGCTTGTTTTATGCGTAATTTATACGCATAGGTACATATTGTCCAATCAACGGAAAGCAACTACCTACTTACAAGTGCTGTCCTGAGAAAAAAGAATAACGGTCACCCTACTTAGAAAGAGAGGGTTTGACCACATTGAGCGAGATAGCGATACTTCATTTCTGCTTCAAGTAGGTATTCGAAGTGTGGACTCCATATTTATCTATACCTTCATGATTATATCGCTGCCACAGAGTACATTAAACTATATACTGAAAATTATACCTCTAGATGTAGCCACCTCGTGGCCGCACATGAGACAGCACTATGAAACTTCAATGTTGCTATTATGGAAACTTTTCCCTAAATATGACCAAAAACGTGAGGGTGTTTCGTTGTAACAACTACATACTAAATTATTATTAATGTACCAATATGAGTCGCATAATGTCATTCATATGAAGAGTGCAAAATTATGTATATTATTCAACATATAAAATTGCCAACAGGATTCTAATGATATTAACAGTAATATTTTAGTAAAACAATATTGGAACATGTTACATGTTAAATACTTACGTAACTATTGTTACAAAGCAGAATTAAAACTTTGATGGTTTATTTGATTGAACAAACTAATCGCAGAGACTCGAGAGGTCTATTTTATGAAATATTTTTGCCTCGTTGTTTGCACATTGAATTGAAGTTTGTATCAAACAATGTGACACGAGAATTTTATATATTAGATTAATATGAAGTTTACTATATAATTCAAAGTAATCTGGTGAACAAACTATTTATTTTATTGAATTTTATTTATTTAACTACTTGCACTTTTTATTACAAGGTATGGCAACACAACGAATATCAAGTTATAGGTTATGTGGAAAGAAAAATAAACGATATCGCTAGAATTACGCCTAATTTTCATCGAAAGCCATGTCATTACATAAACACAAATGTATTTCTTCAACACAATAACTATTAACATAAATGCATACTTACGAGTGAAAAGTAACATTCTCATCTTCCTTTCTTTCTGTGCGGCTTTTGCAGCCTAAAATACTGCACCATCCCATTATATAGCACACAAAATGCACAAAACACTTAACATTGGAGTCTATTTCTCATAAATGCACTAAAACTATTACTTTAATTGCCGAAATTATCTAAAAACATAAAAAACTGACTCGAGTCGACCTCTCAGTGACAGTGACAGGCCTTTGTTTGGCTAACTTTCCAAAGTTCGCCAAGCCAAAAACCGGCACGCCGTATAAGACAGAGCATGTTATGTTTTGTCTCAATTTTCTCACTTGTTTCGTATATATGCTTCTCACTTCCACACTTCCCTACAGTCTCATGGCTACATCTAGAGGCTGGTATATAATCTAAGCATTGGTCAATCGTCGTCAGTGACCACAGACTACATAGAGTTAGAGATACTACGTATTCAGTGACGAAGGGGATAATAAATTGTGTTCTGTGGTGACGAATGTCAGTGCAAGCAGTTGTAAACACACTAAAAATATTTATATTTAGTTTGATTGAACTTATATAAATATAGCGGTTGTTATAAAAAACAAACAAAATGATGCCAGGAAGAATAGGCAATTTACCTATAGCAAATGAAAACCCATTGGGTCTGTCGTGGCACGATTCTGCATGGATACCTCTGCTGAGCCCATCCAATATCATGGACTATTTTTCTGAAAGATCAAATCCATTTTTTGACCGAACATGCAATAATGAAATTGTAAAAATGCAGCGTCTCAGTATGGATCAACTTCAGTAAGCGTCTTCTTTTATCAACATTACCCAGTTTACTTCAAGTTCTCTTTTACGTAGTCTCTTTCTTTAACGGCTTTTATCGTTTACAGAAACATGACGGGACTGGAGTACATATTACTGCATGTGCAAGATCCCATTTTGTACGTGATTCGTAAGCAGCATAGACACAGTCCCACTCAGGCTATACCTCTAGCTGACTACTACATCATTGCTGGTATTGTGTATCAGGCTCCAGACCTGGCTAGTGTTCTCAATTCAAGATTGGTAAGCTACTTGGTAGTAGACTATCTGACCTAACAGATGTTGCCCT
Organism: Ceramica pisi; assembly: GCA_963859965.1. NCBI lineage: Eukaryota > Metazoa > Arthropoda > Insecta > Lepidoptera > Noctuidae > Ceramica > Ceramica pisi. The sequence continues at coordinate 14,035,306 of OY982545.1, forward strand.
GTCCAAACTGAGTTCATCTAAAAATTGAGAAAGCACTTATTTTCAACTGAATATTCTGGCCAACTCTTCCTTTAAAATATAAAATGTCTTTTCAACTCAAAATTTATGACATATTCCTCACATTTTTAAGCTTATGTCTAAAACTAGTACATGATTGCTTTTTGTAATGTTTCTGCATCCATCACATAGATCATACTCCTTTACGATACTGATATGCTTAAAACGAGGGACTAAATATTGTTTCAATATGTTACAATTCAACTGCTACCTAAAGACTGATTGCAGTTCTACTTTAGATTTGTATGGAAAAGTAAACGTCTCCTGGCTTTACCCTGCAGTGAAACAAAATGAGATATTTATGTAGACTATAATGTTTTATAGCTGTCTGCTGTACATCACCTACAATGCTCATTTGAAGAAACAATGTCATACTCAAGATATCACCCCAGCAAAGGATACTGGTGGGATTTCAAAGCAACTAAACCAGGTACCCGTAGTTTTCTCTTTTGTCTATTACCAAGTGTTCATTGTTCTAAGTGCACATGAGAACATCAACCAGTTTCAGTCTATCAAACTAATATTGGTAGTTCTGCCTGCATAATTGATCTTGAATTTCTTCTTTTAGGTCTCAGTCCTTACAACACTGGACAATCCTCAACTAAAGATGTAAGCAGCACTCCTAAAGAAGAACCATCCACATTATTCCAGCGCCAAAGGGTGGATATGCTGCTGGCTGAGCTTGTTAGACAATTCCCACTGCCTGTCACACAGGCACCCAACCAGGTGTGTGGTGGTCCATACTTTTAAAAGTGGAGTCTAAATAAGCACATAACTTACCACCCTAATTAATCCTACTAATATTATAAATGTGAAAGTTTGTATGTTTGTCTGTCAATCACGCAAAAACGGCTGAAGGGATTTGGATGAAATTTGGCACATTTATGTAGGTCACATCCTGGAATAACACATAGGCTACTTTTTATCCCGGTAACATACATGACCTAATGGAGACAGAGGAAAAAGTGGAAGTCCAAAGTTTCTGCTGCCTTAGTACTTCAGATTCAAAAGTACCAGGAGTACAGAAACATGTCGAATTTTTTTACCAGGCTAGTTTTATTACGAGTGCTAAAAGATTCACAAGTACCAGGAGACCAGCAACATGTCAAATTATTTTTGGGAAAGATTTTTTTTTACTAGCAGAGCAGAAACGTGTCGACGTATTTTCGAGACTGGAATTCGGAACACTACAGATTCATAAGTACCAGGAGAGCAAAAACATATCGAGGTATTCCGGGGCTGGAATTACAAGCGTACAGATTCTCAAGTACCAGGAGAGCAGAAATATCTCGAAAGTTTTATTGGGGCTTAAATTATGAGCGCTTTAGATTCACAAGTACCAGGAGAGCAGAAACATGTAGAGGTATTCCGGGGCCATAATTACGAGCTATACAGATTCACAAATACCAGGAGAGCACGAATCGAAGTTTTGCTGGGCTGAAATTTTGAGCGCTATAGATTCACAAGTACCCAGAGAGCAGAAACATGTCGAGGTATTTTTGGGGCCGGTATTATGAACGCTAAAAATCAAAATTACCAGGAGATCAGAAACATATCAAAGTTTTTCTGGGGCTTTAATTGCAGACCGTCAAAGTTCCAGAGGACCAGAAACATGTTGAAGTATTGCCGGCGCCGGAATTTTGAGCGGTTATGATACAAAAGTAGGTACCAGAAGAACAGAAACATGTCGAAGTATTTTTGGGGCTGATAGTGTGAGCGGTTGGGATTTATAAGTACCAGAAGAACAAAAACATGTTGAACTAATTTTGAGGCTGAAAATATGAGCGCTAAAGATTCACAAGTACCAGGAAAACAGAAACATGTTAAGTCATTTTGAGGCTAAAAATATGACAGAAACGTGTCGAAGTTTTTCTGGGCTGGCATTGTGAACGCTATAGAATTACAAGTACCAAGAGAGCAGATACATGTCGAAGTTTTTTCGGGGCTGGAATTGTGAGCGGTTAGGATTAAAAAGTAACAGGAAAACAGGAACATGCCGAAGTTTTTCCGGGCTGAATTATAAGCGCTAAAGATTAACAATAACCAGGAGACCAGAAACATGGCGTAATATTTTTGGGGCTGGAATTGTGAGCGGATAGGATTCTAAAGTACCTACCGGGAGACCAGAAACATTTCAAAGTATTCTTTCGACAGGAATCGTGAGCGCTTTAGATTCACAAGTACCTACCAGGAGATGAGAGTAAGTGGGTGAATGCTAAAAGCATTCATGAAGGAACTCGGCAACCCATAAATTATTCTTCATTCTTCTTCATATAAATAAAATTGGACTGTCTGTTTGTAATATTGAAATAACCGTTTTTTACTACATGTTTATGAATATATATACGATACGGAATATATATACGGGGCTGAAATATTAATTTCAGCCGAAGCGCAGACTCACAATATCTGGATAGGTACCTGAATCATGAAGTTGCAGTTTCAAGGACAATGAAGCAAAAGAGTTGCGCGGCAGTTCTAAAGTCTACGCAGACGAAGTCGCGGGAAGAAGCTAGTATTACAATAAATAATGTGATTGTTTGTTACACTTCCACACTTAAATTACTGAACTTGAAAGTCAGACGTTTTATTCATTAATGTCAGTCTAGAATCGCCATATTGTGTGACTTTTGTGGAGTTGTTACAAAATGAAGTGATAGTATGATAAAACCGCTACAATTGCTTGTAGAGGTGACACCGTAGAAAGCCTACCTTAGAGTAGGGTCCATTCAACTCCATTCCCTCTTCCTGAGAACCTGTGTCCCAGCATTGAATAAGGCTTATTTTACATTGAAAACCATCGGAATTTCGAGGGTTTCGCCTAGTTTAGGGGCAATTTTATGTTTTAATCTATTACTAACAAATATATAAAATAATTTTTCAGACAAATGGTGTAACAGTCAAGACAGAGAATTCAAACGAAAAAGGCGATAAAGTTGCAGATGGGAATTTAAATAACATAACAATCAAACAAGAGCCTGTTGACCCAAGCAGTTCAGACATGACCAATGGAGGTTTACAAGGACATGCTGAAATCAAAACTGAAATTAAACAGGAAAATATGAAACCACCACCAGAAAAGAAACCAAGATTATGAATATTATTACCGTACATGTATATTTAATAGAATAAATTAAGTAATATTGTCAAAGTCAGTGGTATAATATCAAGTTTCTTCCTAGTTATCCATTAACTTTCCTAGGGGATAGCTCTCACCGAAATGCGACGCTTTAAGATGTCAGTTGTCTCCCACTGGAAATCGAGGTGCCACAAAATGCATTGCGACGCCGTACGAATTCTCTGACTGAAAAGTGTATGGTCTTTTCTTGTAGTCAATACTTGAAACAGGAATGGAAAACTGAGATATTGCGCACATAGAGTCGCCGGTTAAAGCTAGAGGTATTGTAAGTCTATCCATTTATGTTATAGCATAAATATTCAGTATTCTTCTCCTGTTGGAAGTTGTATAAATTGCCAATATTATCTTGAGCATTTACAATATTTGAGCAGATTTGACAGTTAATTCTTCGTTGGTCTTCTAGATGAGGTAAATCACTAGTCTTCTGATGCACACTGAAATCAAACAAAATCATCAAATTACTTATGAGGATTGCATTAAAATAAGATATTAGTGATTTCTATATAACTCGTGACCTTGAGAAAGCTTCCCTGAAGCCTAGTTCTAAACCAAAACCAAAGCCTTGCTTATAACCAACATTGAAACTATCTTGGAACATAGCGGTTTGCCCATCAGATGCACCATCCATGTAACCAATCTGGAAAGTAATAAGATTGATTGATAAAACTATAATAAGAAAAAAGCATAATTGTTTGTGGTTTACCTTGCTGACTGGTTCTAATGTACGGGACAATGTTTTTCTTGATACACTTTCGTTGTATTCTGACATTTTATTGATGGAGCAGTCTGGCAAAAGCACAATTTAGTAAATTTCTTTAGTGAAAATTTTTTAGGTTGTGTAAAAAGCTTTATAAAAAAAACTAGTATCTTAACAACATTTTTGTTTACTAGGAGGAAAGAACGGCGAAAATATTGATTATTTAAATAAAGAACAAAAGAAGGAACCCGAAAAACTTTGTAACTCTGTTCCGCGGACTTGCGCGCCTTTTTGACAGCTTGTCACTTGTCAGTGTTGCCAGGGCCCTTGAGTCGTAAGTTACGTTTCGTTTCCTAAAATGTTACATTTTTGCTACAAAAGTTACAATTACGTATTTTTGGGGTCGGTGGGGAAAATGGCGGAATATAATGGAATCGATGGTGTGTAATGGTGTATTTAACCTAAGGATAAAATTTTGTCATCTCTCTTTATTGTGTACTAGCTGACCCACGCAAATTCGTCTGCGTCACATTTTCCATTAATGCTCGGCTCCTTTTAGTCTTAGCATGATGATATGCAGCCTATATTCTTCCTCGATACATGGACTATCTAATACTGAAAGAATTTTTCAAATCGGACCAGTAGTTCCTGAGATTACCCCCTATATACAAACTTACAAACAAATGTTTCCTCTTTATATAATATTAGTATAGATAGTATCTAATAGATTAAATACTGGTGATCTCTTTCTTACGGGCCTTCATTAATTTTTGGTATGTTCTTTTTTCTTCAATCACGAATTTGAGACAAAAAAATCATCGAATTCGCCAACCAGGGGGCCAATCGCGCTAATTTTAAAAGTTTAGGTCCGCTTGCAATTCGTTTCGAATTCAGTTTTGGTTATGATCTAGTTTCGATTCACCTGTAAGGAATTTGGTATCGCGCTTAAGTTTAAACTTCAACCAAAGTTGCGTTGTCAAAATTTTACAAATATTTTCGTATTTTCGTTCAAAATCCAAACAACACAACGCGAACGATTGAGAAAAAGTCAAGAAAAAGTAGTACTTTTTCAACTTTTTGTTTGACAGCGGTAACGTTACAGTTGTGATGCAGTTGCGTTCCAAGTTTCTGTCAAACGTTTAGCGCGATACGGAATGTTTAAAAAAGTTGTGAAATGGCTACAGTTCAGTTGCGTCCCAGCCGAATTTTATTAGCGCGATTGCCCTCCTGAACCTGGCATCAGATTTTTATTATTGTAATGTAATACTGGTTGAGGTTAAATCACAGTTATCAAAAATCGTTGATTTGTTTCTGTGTAGATATTTTACTTGTTTGCATCTGCAATAAAATACAGATGTTGTATTTTTATATTTATTAGTTTAAGTTGCAAACTTTGACATGCAGTTTGCCAACAAAATAAAATATTAGTTGGAAATAAATGTATTCATCAGAACTTCACTCACGCACATAATACAAAAAAACGCAAGGAAACAAAACAAATCACAATCAGTCACTTCTGTAGCTACGAAACCGCGTACGGCGGGAACTTGCGAAGTACGAAAAGTGCGCGTACACGCTCAAGCAAAATCAAGTTTTAAAGCAAAAACTTTACGATTCATTTTGTCGTGGCGCTTTCCATTCAGAGCCATCTGTGAGTGTGATATGGAGTGAAATACTTTTTAGATGCGCAGTTTAGGTGCGTTAAATTGAAATGCGTTCGTAAACTGTTTGCAATAAAAATCTAGTGTTACATCTCGTTGTTCTCAAAAGTTACGAAAATTGCCATAAATACAAAAATTACTTACATGTTACGCGAGGGGGTCAAAAGTTACGAAAAATGTAAGAAATGTAACCGCTTGTGCCAGAGCCAGCCCTGTCAATTGTGTCAATATGATGTCTAATTGTCTATATTTATGTCTATGGGCGGGTTGTATCAAACAGGTGGAAGCTCCAGGGTAGCCCGCGAAATTAAAATATTTTTCTGTTTTTTTGCAATTTGCCGGTCAGTATGAAGCTGTATGTTGAACAGAATACAGTTAGCGATCGTAAAGAGCATTTATCTAAAGGATTTTAACCATTAGAATCATCAATATAACCCTCTAAGTTCATATAACTTGATTGAATGTTATTTTGTGAAAAAGTAATTCAATCGAGTTGTATGAACTTACGAGGGCTATACTGATAATTAAAATGGGTATAATTCTTTAGATAAATATGCGTTACGACCGCGAATCGTATTTTGTTCAATATACATTTTCACACTGACGGGTAAATTGCAAAAAACATAAAAATATTTGAATTTCGCGGGCTTCCACCTTAACGTTGTTACGTCCAACTGTTTGATACAACCCGCCCTGGCTGATTGATACGTTAGGTCTATGGTTGTCTCCTTTTTTCAACCTTTTTTTCGATTTAACATGTATAAAATATTTAGGTTTTTTTTACTTTTGATAGGCACGCGTTTGACCAGTATCTCACCTGATGGTAAGCAATGATGCGTCTAAGGTAGAGCTTACCTAGAAGTAACCTATTCACTCTTGACTTAAAGACTCCCAGATTGTAGCTATAAGGAAACACAGACTCTTGCATGGAATTACACTCCTTTGCTGTACGCACTATGAATATCCCTCAGATCCCTCAGAAAATTACGATCCAATCACACAATCCGGCGGGCAGACCGAAGGAAGGAAGCTTACTAATAAGGCTATCGTGCCAGACCCTGTCGAAGGCCTTCCAGATGCCAAGGGAGACCGCAAGTGCTTCCCCGTGCTTCTCTATGGCCTCACTCCAGATGTGAATTGCATACGCTAGCTAGAAGATCCCCAGCTGACCGATTTTGGCGGAAGCCGTATTGTCGGTCATTAATAAGGGCGGGTTGTATCAAACAGTTGGTTAACGTAACACACGTACGTCAAAAAGTTTCGATTACGGACGATGTTTGACGTTCGCTAAAGAAGCGTTGTTTCAAAACATTCTGGTATAAATTCCTGCTCATCCCAATAGCTAAGTTATTGACCCGTGTCAATAACTTAGCTATTGGGATGAGCAGGAATTTATACCGGTAAATAGCTATTTTTGGATTCCACCACTTATTTGTGTCACCAGAAGAACTGGTATTGAGGAATTCAAAAGAAATTACTCAATATTGTTTTATTGTTCTATTTGACGCAACTACAGTTATGTTAACCAGTGCTCAGACCATCTGTTAACGTAAACGTTATATTTTATGTGCGTTAACGCTGACATTTTGTGAAACAACCCAATTTTTTGATCTAACGATAGTTAGCACCATTTTACGCATGCGTTAAGTGAACGTGTAACAACCCGCCCTAAGTTTTTTATTGGTAACATTGCATTGTGCCGGGCATGGAAATAATACTGAACTACTAGCCGGCTTAGACCATTGCGGTGAATCGCATTGGAGTCCTATTGATTCGTTGTGAATAGCTGTACAGTTGGAAACGAGTTGACCACCGAGTTGTCTGTGGAACACCCCTCATTTTTGTTCGGGGGTTAATAGCAACACTCCTGCGAGTATGTCAGTTCGTCTATACGTAGTGTAGTATCTCTATGTAGCACCGCTAGGATAATTGTGTTCTGTGATGTAGCTCATGTAGCACTGCTATGTAGTCTGTGGTTCGTCTGACGTATGTATGTATATGTAATGTAATGTATGTGTTATGAGGTTAAGTTCTCGTGGTTACCGTGTGTAATGCTACAAACAGCTACAAATAACAAAATAAATAAATTAAACATTGCTGCTTTAGTTATAATCTGAAGGACCAATATGAAAAAAAGTAAGAAGTTTTTTGGAAAAAAGAAAGGTTCATCTAAGCCTACCACTAAAAAGAAGAAAAAAGCTGCAGAAGAAAGAATTGTAAACAAGAAAGCAATTTTTAATAGATATAAAAATGCTCAAAAAGTTGAGGAAGAAATGCAGAAGAAAAGAAAAATGGAAGAGAAACTACAGCAGCGAGTAACATATTCTGAAAGTGAGGAAGAGGAAGATGCATACGACCAGTTGTTGTCCTGTTTTAGTAACAAAAAAACAAGTGCGGTTGCAGAAAGTGATGAAGAAAGCAGTAGTAGTAGTGAAATCGACGAGGTGATGGACGCGAATGAAGGAGATCACGCACATAGTAACATTCATAATGTCCAAGAAAGTACAAGTGAAGAAGATAGTGACGAAGATGTGGAGGTAATGAGATCCTATTATTTGTTTAAATGTCTGAAGTATGTATGTTTCATTTCATATAACAGTACCAACAGTGTTCTAAATGTTTCTGAAAAGAAATCAGTCGAGAGGTGATTGCGGTAACAGTGAAATGCGTGCATTTGAAAAAAATTATTAATATAAGTAAAATTTTGGTCTACATAACAATTTCATGCCCCATATATTAGATACATATGTACATATGATTTTTAGTACTGATTTTTAAAAATATTTTTTTATTTAATTTTCTTCTTATGTTTGTATACATAAATGTTCATATTTTGAGGTATAATTTAAGTCATATATTATAATGACTTTAAGGCGAGGTTGCAGTACTGTGTGTTTTGACGAACAACAGCGACTGTCCGGCAAGCAAAATAATGCCTAAATTTTGATTGTTTTTTCTTCTTGGCGAAAACTGATAAAGAAATAATACAATATTGTTTCAACATTTACTTTAAAATAAAAAGCTCTTTCTATTGATATAATTTTTATATATATTCGTGATAAAATCTCTTAGCAGTACACGTTTAAAATTGTAATTTAGTGTCATGTTTGATAAAAAAAAGTATCGAGCCAATCATTCTAAATCACGTTTCTATCTTTACGATTTACTTGAGGGTATGTTCAATTTTTATGTAATGATTTTTATTTATTAAAAAACTCATAATTAATTAGATTTTCAGACGTTCAAAAATCTTAAAAAGTACTGCAACCCCGCCTTAAAGACTTGATGATAAATAAGAGCTCTTGATAATAAAGTGACATTGTGTATCTTGAGCACTTAATAAAAGAACTGGGATTATTTGCATAATATCATGTGTTACAATGTTACATTCAAAGCTAAGAACTAACAGTAAATGACCTATCACCTGATGATATACATTTGTAAAATTGGACGTAGTTATGCTACAACGTTCCAATCCACACGCAGGTCGAACTGAGTAAATCGCGTTTTTATAATTATTTTGTGGTACGCTTTGTTTTGGTAGCGATTACAACTAAGTAGTGCGTATCACTTAAACTAAATAAATAAACCTTATTTTATTATATACTTGTCATTAAAATATATTAATATTTCTCATACAAATTATGAAAAAAATGTACTTGAAACGTTTTTGAAAAAAGGCTTTTGATTGGAACGTTGTAGCATAACTACGTCCATTATTAGAAAAGAGTAAATAGTTGATAAATTGTGTCTACATTGCAGGTACCCATAGAACATGAAATGGATACTGGAGAAGATATTATGTCTGATGATCCTTTCATAAAACATCTACAGTATGACCTAGGGGATGAATTAGTGGTCTCACTCACCAATACACCACCTGCTGTGGAGACCACAAACAAAACTTGGCCAGTTTTAGGAAACCTATCTGTAGTTATACCAAAACCTATAGAGACACTTTCTAAGAAAGTTAAACCAAAAGTTTCGTTATTGGAAGAAAACACATATGCAGCAGTGGGAACAGTGCCTACACTGATCAATAAAATTGACTTCCAGCAGCTACATATAAAATCCCAAATACATGGCAATATAGTATCAGCTAACAAAACCAATTTAATAAAAAGAGACTTAGAACTTAATGAAATTTTCACACCATTGCAAAAGGAACTGTTCTCTATTTTTAATAACTACCAAGATTTATATTATGCTGAGAGAACATACAGCAATGCAGATGAAATACGATATGCATACTGCCTTCATGTAGTAAATCACATGTTGAAAACAAGAACTAAGATTCTGCATCATAATGCTAAACTCTCCAAGAAGAATGACTTGTCTGATGAATACCGTGATCAGGGATTGGTGAGGCCTAAGGTATGTATAGCATAACAATTTGCTCTTAGTTTTTCAGGGACCTATGCACAGTTTTGTTATTTGGTGGGTTTGCTCTTTTCTCTGGTCTAGGATGACATAGACAAAATCTATGTTGGAGCGAGCTTACCCAAAAGTAGCCTGTTCTTTCTAACTTTAAAAAGATTAGGGTTGCTTGGTTGCTTTAAAAATCTATTACATTGGTTTAAACTTTTGTAATCCTTCCAGAAGACAAACAGATTAGTTTGTTAATTTAATTAAATTCTCTAATAGTTTGATCATTTTTGCAGGTTCTTATAATGGTGCCCTTTAAAGATGCTGCCTATAGAATAGTCAAAACCTTGATAGAAATTCTTGTACCTAAAGAAGCTGGGGAAGTAGTTAATAAAAAGAGATTTCAAGAGGACTTCACAGGCGGGGAACTGATAATGCCACGGAAGAATCCCAAGCCTGAAGACTATGAGCTTATGTTTAGTGGCAACACTGAAGACACATTCAGACTAGGCATGACAGTTACTAAAAAAACTCTTAAGGTGAGTTATACCACAAAAGAAAAGCCTGTTAACAGGTTTAAATTTTTATACTATAGAGAATAACTTGATGCTTATTTATAACACTTGATTCCAGCTCTATACAGATTTTTACTCTTCAGACATCATAGTGACTTCTCCACTGGGTCTGCGGATGATAGTGGGGGCAGAGGGCGAGGAAGACCGCGACTACGACTTCCTGGCTTCCATTGAAGTGCTGGTGATGGATCAGACTGATGTCTTCCTAATGCAGAACTGGGATCATTTGCTGCATGTCCTTGATCATTTCCATTTGCAGCCAAAGAAAACTCACGGCACTGACTTCTCAAGGGTCAGGTCTTGGGCTGTTAATGGATTGTCTAAGTATTACAGGTTACTTTATTCATATTGACTGCTTGTAAATAAAATTTTCTATTTGTATTTAAAAGCAGTATTTATTATGTGAACAAATTCATGGAAAATAATTTTATAATTTAACTTTTTTTTTCTTTTGCAGACAAACTCTAATATTTTCATCAGTATCATTGCCAGAAATTAAATCTGTAATAAATAAGAAATGTCACAACTATGCAGGAAAAGTCATAATTGAGAATCCTGCTCAAATTGGCAGTATACAACAGGTGTTGGTGCAAGTGCCTCAAGTCTTCCACAGGTGAACTATTTTTTTACATTTAGTAGTTATATGAAGTTTCGTAAGCTATAAATCACAGTGCACTCAAGTTTCAGATAGAGCACATCTTGTCTTTCTTTTAACTAGGTATGTTTCTAAAAACTGTCCATCCCGTAACGCAGTTCCACGTAGAATATTCCACGCCGAATAGCCGGCTATTTACTGTATTATTATTGCCGATATTTAAAAATACATCCCTAGGACTGCATTAAGTTAATTCGTCATTTCAAAGCTCATATAGCTTCATTTTATTGTAAGACACCAGCAGTCAGGCATACTGTGTAACCTTTCCATACCATATTATAGGTTTGCAGCAGCTAATCCCTTCGAGGCAGTGGAGGCCAGGTTCCAGTACTTCATCAAGGAGATACTGCCGAAGCAGCGCGACACGCTCATGAGCCACACACTCATCTACGTACCCAGCTACTTTGACTATGTGCAGTTGAGGAACTACTTCAAAAAAGAAGACATTGGATTCGTTCAGATCTGTGAATATTCTAAGGTGAGGCTATGATCTTATAGCAATAGTATTTTTATAGTATTGAAGATAAACATCTTGTCTGTTCCTTTTTGCCTTGTATTAAACAGGTTGTATTTAATTACAGGATGCGAAAATCGCGCGTGCTAGAGACATGTTTTTCCACACAGAAGCCCACTTTTTGCTGTATTCAGAGCGAGTGCACTTCTTCAGAAGGTTTAGGATAAAGGGCATACGGCACATCATATTTTATCAACCTCCTACGTATCCACACTTCTTCTCCGAAATGTGTAATTTAATGCAGGTGAGGTCTACCGTCATAATTTTTGTTTCTCTCTATCTGATGTGTCGCTCGAATAGTTATTTATGATACAAGAGCGGTAAGTTGGTCTTTACAAACGAGTAGACAAATGTAAGCCCGAGACGAAGTCGAGGGTTTACCATAGTCACGAGTTTGTAAAGACCAATATCCGCTCGTGTGTCATACAACGTTTTTCGACACGTTATATAAATAGATAATTAAACAAACTTTTTCATTATCTATTAAACATTATTGTTAATCATTAAATAGCGTTCTCGCGATTTCGGCGGCAAGAGACCATTTTCTGCAATAGGGAATATGCATGATGTTTTTTATTTTTTTATTTTAATCTTTTCATCTTTATAACGCAGGAAAAAATATAAATAATCTTGGAAATGTCTTAATTATTTTTTTAAAAAATATTAAAACTGCTGAATAAAATTTTGCAGTTCAAACGCCGCCATTTTTCGCGGGCTTTGGATGACGTCACACAACAGGTCGTCGTTACGTCGCGCGCTTCGCGTGTTTGTTTGTTTACCTTTTTGAACTTTAGGCGTTTCAGTTTTCAGCTCGATTCTCGTTTTATTCGCCATACAGACCATGGAAGAAGCTGAGAAACCTTCTTACAAAGTATTGTAAGTGAGAAACACTCTAGGAACTGCACAAACAATATAAGAACTACACCTGATAATCTGTTCTAGGTAAATTGTCTGAATGCGCTTACAAAACCACTGTCAGTCATCGTCCTATTTGTCTTAGCGTGATGATATATAGCCTATAACCTTCCTCGATAAATGGGCTATCTAACACTGAAAGAATTTTTCAATTCGGACCAGTAGTTCCTGAGATTACCCCCTACATACAAACTTACAAACATACAAACTTACAAACAAATTTTACCTCTTTATAATATTAGTATAGATTAGAATATGTGTTCAAGCGAGGAATCAGATATAAATATGGAATCTACTCCACCTGACACCTTGAATGAGGCGCCAATTGCAGAAAATGGTCTCTTGCCGCCAAAATCGCGAGAACGCTATTTAATAGATAATGAAAAAGTTTGTTTAATTAAGTATCTATTTATATAATGTGTCGAAAAACGTTGTATGACACACGAGCGGATATTGGTCTTTACAAACTCGTGCCTATGGTAAACCCTCGACTTCGTCTCGGGCTTACATTTGTCAACTCGTTTGTAAAGACCAACTTACCGCTCTTGTATCATAAATAACTATTATGAGCAAATGTGTCGAAAAAGTGATTTTCACAGCTGTGCTGTCCGGTGCCTTCAGCCCTAAACCTATCTTGCAAAAAATACGTTGATTAGTTGCACTGTTGCTACTACAAACTGTTTCGTACTCAAATTAAATTCTACCTTCAAAAACTATCCCTGTCATCATCACTAGCATCAGAACAAGCTGGCGTTACGAAACCTCGAATAGAGCCGATAAAATATTTTATGCTTTCACAACTCTTGGTTGACTGGCAGAGAATGATGATAACTTTATGTTTGAAGTTTATATAAATAAATAAATTGCCTGTGCCCTCAGGAAGTGAACCAGAACAAGTTCGGCGGCAGCGAGTGCAATATGACGGTGACGGTGCTGTTCTGCCAGTACGAGCTGGCGCGCGCGGCGGCGCTGCTGGGCGCCGGCCGCGTGGCGCGCCTCGTGCGCTCCGACACGCACGTGCACATGTTCGTCACAGGGGACAAGTGACAACACACTCTCATCAATAAATTGTGATAACTAAAAAAAAATTATTTATTTTAACACCTTCGCGGTCAATTGTGGTCAAGCCAACAAGCATATTCCTGTAATACAAGTCTTTATCGACGAGCTTGTCATATTTACGGCGTATCGGTGTTCTCTAAAAATGTGTTTACTTTTAGGCTTCTGGCGTAGCAAAATCGTAATCTTAGTACGCAAGCAAGTATGTAGGTAGGGTCAGGATTACTCAGCAGAGAGGAAAATATATTATTGTAGTTTTTGGGGCACATACAAGCTTGTGACACACCTGCGGTTGAGTAGTTGATCTACCTACTTTTACGCAAAAATATTTTCTTCTTTTTTATTGGGAATTGCTGCGGTTCTGGAGTTTTGTTTCCAATTCAGAAATACATGAGTGCAAATATTTTCCATTTCTGAATCGACAGAAAATTCCAGAAGAGCATGTATCGATGCTAAGCTGTTCATTGATCTGTTACAGTTTCGTCACACCGACTGTGGATGGATGAGAGATCTATTTCGATTGCCCACATCTACGCGTTCAATGAGACTGTAACGAATCAGTTAGCACAGTTTAATCGCTTGAATTTATGGACATTGCATCGTGTTCAGGAACTTTTGAAAAGAACTTCAGAAAATTGCTAATCTGTATGAACAACTATATTACCTACTAATATTGTTTTCATGAAAACAGTGAATGTTTCGTATGACAGTTTCCCTGTATCTGTTATGAACTCGGATTATCTATATAGGTGACCTGATAACCTATCTTCTTAGCTTTACACTTGCCATCTAGGTAGGTACTTGAGTGAGCATCATGTAGCAGGTAGGAATATTTTCAGAAGGGATTATAAAAAGGCATTTAATTACTTAATATCAAAATCATTTTAATATACGACAGCAGACATACATACATTGACTCAAAGAAAACGATTACACACTTTAAAACGAATATTTTAAACAAAAAAATAAGTCCATAATTATTTCTAATATAAAATGTGTGTCTAGTTTAATTACGAAAATAACATTAGGCATTTCTCTAACACAGCTAAGCTTCTAAGTATTTATATAATACAAATCTCACTAAGCCACTGACTAAAAAGTAGGTAGGTACTGTCTTATTTAATAAATAGGTATTTAGGGCTAACTAAAATCTCTTGTTAGATACATAGGTGCAAAACATGGCCGATGCACGGGAAATATTTTCAAAGTATAAGTATAGCTGGTGCTATTGGGTTTTTATTGGTAGATAGTATAGGTATTTACTTATCTATAGGTACCTACTACGTTAATAGTGCAATTTCTTTAAGGTGGAAGCGCCAGGCGCGCGCGCGAAATAACATTCAATCGAGTTATATTAATCTAGAGGGTTATATTGATGATTCAAGTGGTTATAATACTTTAGGTAAATGCTCTTTACGATCGCGAACCGTATTCTGTTCAACATACAGCTTCACAATGACCAGCAAATTGCAAAAAACATGAAAATATTTGAATTTCGCGGGCTACCGTGGAGCTCTCATGTCATGATTTCATGAAACAATTCAAGCGTGTTACTTGAATTTAGGGAGTTCCATTGCTGATTTTATTGACAGATATAGGTGCCTGCTTGCACTACCTAGGTACAGTCATCAGCACATCAGGTTATACAAAACTGTACAATTTTCCAAATGATTTAATACCATAATGTGATAACGGTTAAGTGCAAAATCGAATGAGAAAATTTGACCGTTTGTGGTAATTTGATGAGCTGTTGACTGTACTTAATATAAAAAAACCGGCCAAGTGGGAGTCGGACTCGCGCACCGAGGGTTCCGTAGAAACCTATAGGTATATATTATAAGCAAAAGTTGCGGTTTACGATTTATGACATTAAAAAAAAGCTACTTACTAGATCATGGTCCAACCATTTTCGGTGGAAGTTTACATGGTAAGTAATGTACCTACATCATATATTTTTTTTATTTTTATCATTCTCTTATCTTAGAAGTTACAGGCTCTCGCGCAAACTATTCAGTTAAGAAAAAAAAAATATTAGGAACCTCAATATCATTTTTGAAGACCTATCCATAGATACCCCACACGTATGGGTTTGATGAAAAACATTTTTTGAGTTTTAGTTCTAAGTATTGGGAACCCCAAAATGTATTGTTTTTATTTCTATTTTTGTGTGAAAATCTTAATGCGTTCCACAAAATACATCTAGGTAGGTACTTACCAAGTTTCAACAGCATAGTTCTTATAGTTTCGGAAAAAAGTGGCTGTGACATATCTACGGACGGACAGACAGACAGACATGACGAATCCATAAGGGTTCCGTTTTTTGCCATTTGGCTACGGAACTCTAAAACAACCTTAAAGTGGGCTATCAATTTAAAAACCTTAGCAAAATTTTAATTTGCTACCCTGAAGGCCTATTCTGTAAAATTCTCACCGTGGAAACTTGAAGTGAGAAGAAAATTGAAGCGACCTGTCGAACCAACTAATTAAAGTGGCAGTTCACTTCACAGCTTAAACGGTGAGATGTTCAC
The DNA here is from genome assembly GCA_963859965.1 of Ceramica pisi. NCBI lineage: Eukaryota > Metazoa > Arthropoda > Insecta > Lepidoptera > Noctuidae > Ceramica > Ceramica pisi. The sequence goes on from OY982545.1 coordinate 14,051,471, forward strand.
AAAACATAGACCGGCTGAAGCATCTCTTAAAAGACGCTCGACCTCATCTTTCTTTGACGGCTCGACATCGTCTTTGAACGGTACTAAGTACCTATAGGGAAACTTGTGTAGGTACCGTTAGTATTTTGTACTTCCCAAAACCCTTTCTCCAAACTGCAAGAGGACCAAGTTTGGGCATTTCCAGAGTAAATGCTTTTTCTTGAGGCACACAAAGAAAGGACATGGTAAAAAGTGGCCTATGAATCAACACATGCGAAAACTTTACTATTATTCCTAGTTTTTTTTTTAAATTACATTTTACTGATTAGAATAGAACGGACACTTTTGAATTACGAAACCATTTTAAAAAGTAACTCACTTAGGTTTTATAACCCGACGCCATTATTTTAAAATGAAACAAAGCACTCTCAGCGCTGTAAGATTTTTAGTTACCTACAAAAGGAGTAAAGCGATTAAAGCGCTGTATGACACGAACACTATTGACACTGACAGTCGATGAAATGACAGTTGACACTTTGATGTATCTAATGTATTTGGCACCTGATACCAGGGAATCGGCCGTCGACCTAACTTACCACGCTTTCGTATGTTAGAAGAACATAGTAACACTACTCTATACATTTTTTGGTGAGATAAAAAGTCTGGCAGCTCTGGGATCTTAGTCCATTTGGTATGTTTCTATTGTTTGGTATGTTTTATAACCTCAAAATCCGAAATCATTCTAGATATTTTACAATTCTGGAAAGTGTCCGTGTTTTTAATTTAGTTTTAGTCGAACATATGCATTATTTAAAACACAGATAGTAAATTCACGTCTCTGTTGGTTCTTAGGCGAACGATGTATGGGCGATGAACAATGTCCTTTACAATACAATGCAGTTCAATACATCCATTTGGTTTTCTTATTCTAATTTTAAACTAGATTCTTTTCATCAATCTTACATCAGTTCAGCCTTCCGATGTCACTGGCGCCAAAATAATAATTAACTAGATATCTATCTCTTTATAACTAAGTAAATAGATACTAAATTAATCTCATGTCCGGTTCCTAAAATATTTACAGTAGCGGATTGTTTATTTGGTAGGTACCTTAATATAGGTACCTATTTACCTGTACCGGTTCGTTTTTAAGGAATCAGGCATTAGTTAGGTAGGTACTTATATTTTTACCGGCCGGTTATGTTTTAAAACTATGGTGTTACTTCGTAGGGTCATAATCTAAACCTGGGGTGGGCAAACTTTTTCCGCGAGGGTCCAAAAAAATGTTTTGGAGAGCCAGATAAATTTGACAGATCTGTCTGTTAAATTTTTCTGGCCCTAATTGATTAAAACAGGCCTGATGGCGTGTACATAGGCCGTAGTTTGCCCATCCTTTGTCGAAAACTAAAGAGGACTTATAAAATAGCTTTCCACCAGCGCGGCGCTCGTCACTGCACTGCACCATATAATACATCGTGAAGGTTTACTTACCAATCGATGTTCGTTATGTTGGGGTTTGCTCAATAGAACCTACAGAATATTGACTAGACTGACTAGTTAGTTAAGCTGCCTACCACTTGTAACAAGGAAGCAGTCCCAATAATATTCACGTTTTCTTAGTCACGTTCTTTAGTTTACGAGTGAGCGAGCGTCATGTGCCGCTGTCTGTGTCGTTGGGGCTAAACCCTGAAGTGCCGTTGAGTCCCGGCGTGGTGTCTGGCAGGGCTGTGGCGTCGAGAGTAGCATTCGAGCTGGACTCTGTGAAGTTGTCTTCACTAAAGCCACCGGTGATGTTCTCCGGCGTTGTGTGAATGATGTCACCACTCACTGTGGTATCGCTTCCTCCTAGGGCAATAAATCATTTCATTAGTAAAAGTCGGTGTGCTAATTTTCACCATAATATACATAATTATGTACCTAGGTAGAGAGGTTTTCATTATGAGACTGCTTCGTTATATTTTTCCATGGTTACCTAACTTCTAAGTATAGGTAGGTACCTCATTGGGACGTTTTTAATTGAGCTCATTAGCCTCAACTCAACATTTAATAAAGATAAATTATAATTAAAGTATTTATCCGAACTATTGGAACACTGGTTGTGATGTTTTTCTTCACCTCTGTAGGTAAATGAGAAAATGACATTTGGAACTCTGCTATTTAGAAAAGCTCTATGTTTGCTATTAACAATCCTGAGCACCTAGTAGGTAAGTAGTAAAATAAGCTACATAATAATATATCTACATTATGTATCTACCTAGGTAGGTATATTAATTTCCTGTAATGAAAGGTAGGTAAGTACCTACTGATTTTTAGCTTTCATATAAAAAGTACAAGTTGTTATTTATAGTGCATAGTCTAGACTTCTAGAGTATCGGTAGTACTGACCGAAAAAGTCCTAAAAGTAGGTCCTCGCCATTTTTGTTACGTAGGTACCTACCTACCTACCTACTCTGCTTTGCCAAGCCTGCAGTGCGATTCTGTAAACATGTCGAAGTGAAGGCTTGGGTGAAGGAATCAGGACGTGAGCAGTCAATCCAAGTAATCAAGATGAAAACAGTTCACTTTGTGATCACTTCACCCAAACATTCACTTCGACATATTTACAGCCGGTCTATTCTGTCCACATCTCACCGTGTAGGTACACTTAGATAGAGTAAACGACAAGTGAGCTGTCATTCCATCTTGTTTCTATAGTATGACAGCTCACTTGTCGTTCACTTTGCCTAAGTTTTCACTTCGACATGTTTACAGAATCGACCGGCTGTAAATCACCGTGAAAACTCAAGCGGAGTTAGTGCGACGTGAACTGTACTTCGTGATCACTTCACCCAAGCCTTCACGGTAAAATGTGTACAGAATCGAACTGCTGAATGGCACTACTTTACCAAAATGTGCAGCCCAACCTCCTTATATGTAAAACTAGCTGACCCGCGCAACTTCGTCTGCGTCACATTTTCCATTACTGCTCCGCTCCTATTTTTCTTAACGTGATGATATGTAGCCTATAACCTTCCTCTATAAATGGGCTATCTAAAACTGAAATAATTTTTCAAATCGGACCAGTACTTCCTGAGATAATTATAAAGCGCGTTCAACCAAACAAACAAACAAACTCTTCTGCTTTATAATATTAGTATTATAGATTAGTATAGATAAAGCTGTGTCTTATGTCACGGGCGTCATTGCATCCCGAACCTAATGGCGGATTCGAAAGTTATTAATTCCCGAGGATAGCGAGGTAGTTAATAAAGAATCCTGAATGTAGCGAGGGATTTAAGCTAGCCCAATGCAAAGACTCCTTTTGGTATTCATAAGGAGCATACTCTACATTTCACACCTACTGCTAGAAAATTGTTCTCAAGTCATAGAGAGGTGGTTGGTCGCGCGCGGTTTCCGTGAGTCTCCAAACTGAGTTCCAAATTCAAATTACATTATTGACCTGCGGGCAATAATAATGTATTGAATTTCTTTTATTATAACCCACCGGGCAATAAATTTAGATTGAGTTCCCATGAAATCTGACGTTTTCGTGCGGGTGGTGTGAAAAGTGGGTAGGTACCTATTTTATGTACTAACATGTAAGTGTAACTCATCGCGTAAACGGAAGTAAAGTGAGCTCTAGAATCTAGGACTCTAGGTGGAATAGGTAAACACAGCTCACTTTACCTACTCGTCAGTGCTCACAGTGAGTTCTCTGCAGAATACTAGTTAGCAGAGAATGGTTTAATTACACTTTCATAAAAAGTTTTGGAAAAGGGTATAGTATAGAACTCAAGATGTAATTATTTACATTTATTTTGTACCTCTCTACCTATCTAGCAGTGCGGCTTCTGTTAACAAGCACACCTATAATACCTACAAACAAAGTCTTGTAAATATTTAGAAAATGCTCTGTGTGTGCATTTCGTATGATATTATTAGATCAAGATGTAGGTAGGTTATGTTTATTTATTTATCAGAACTCCAATTCATAGAATACTGCAGATGTAATGTGCGTGATGTTCGATTGATGTTTTGGAGCCAGTTGTAGCGTCTAACTATTTATAAAACCATTTCATCCGCTATTTCTAATCCAAATAAACTCAGTAGGTAAGGGCACCCCGACCTCGGCTGGGAAGACACGTTTACCTATGCTTTAGATCCGTGCAAGTGATCAACAATTCAACCCAGGAACATTGGGAAGCCTTCGCCTTTAGCTATGTACTTGATTTCGGTTAATCTTACGAGTGCATTCCTCCACTTACACGATGCACGTTACGCAGTGCGCTATTCTGGGCAATTCGGCACAAACCGTTTGTGATTTATATGTTATAAACATGATCATGGAATAACCGAGTGCGAGTTATTGTGACTACCAACATCTATAATTAGACCGGCTGGAGGCGCTTGCAGGAACACTCAAACTTCGACGGGACGGTCGAACGACTTGAGAATTGTATTCGACTACATGAATAAAATATGTACTTAGTAGGTTAAGACTTAGACAGAGGGTAAAATCATTGCCTTTCAACGTGGCAAGGCCGCCTTGAAGGAGCCCGCCTTTTGGGCACACTGTCAGTCGACAGAGTTGCGGACGCCAGATTTGACAAGAAAATTATTTCGTAAGTAGGTAGGTAAGTATCAATTTAAACAAACGTGTTTAGTAGTTATGGAAAAAAAATAGAAGTCCATTCGAAAAAATTAAAACCTTTTCCACACCAACCTGCACGAAAACGTCAAATTATGCCATGCAAACCTAACCTAAGTACCTACGTCATTCTAACGCTTAATGATTATGTCTATGTTCTAACGTCTCCGCGGCTAGGTGCAGCGAGCGCAGTCAAAATGGGCTTCCAAATTAAAATCACAATTGTACGGCGGGTTATAATGAAATTCAGTGCAATATTATTGGTGAGCTGGAGCCACAACTTCGAACGACTGGCTACTCCTAGAGGCGGGGGCCGACGCGCGCCACCTGTTTTCATGGCTAGAGCACACTTTTTTCGCAGATTGGTGTGAAAAGTAGACTATGTTTCTCAGGGATAAAGGTGTCTTTGCCTTGGGCTAGCTTGAATCCCTCGCTGCATTCAGGATTCTTGTATTAACTCCCTCGCTTCGCACGTGAGTTAACTCTCGAATCCTTCATCGTGTTCGGGATTCAATATGACGCCCGTGTCATAAGACACTGCGGGCGATGTCGCGTCGCGGGAAGAGCTTATAGTTTTAATACAAATTAGGTGCACAGAGCGTGTGGTATTGGACCCCAGTGTCTAGTAGGCAAAAACCAAGAAAAATTACAAAAATAGATCGACTGTAGTTTAAAAACAAGTACCTACCTATCTAAAGTGCAAAAAAAAAAATACAACGTTCTTTCTACAAAGTATAAAATAACTTTACTTTCGGAAGCCTGTGGTTTTATTTCTTCGTTTTTTGACACCGACATCCGAAATTTAATGTAATTTTTACTTAATAGGTATATTAGGTGATTCTCCACAACATAATTATGTGCGTGCCCCTTGATAGTGTACCGGCGTGAAGTTATGTTATGAACTGGTGTAAAAATAGACAGAATTCCATTTCAGCAATAATATATGGAAGTCGGCTGTATTTTTTGGAAGGCAGTTTTTTAACTTTTTACCTGTCCCATAGGGTGGTTGCTCTATTTGCCGTTAAGGAGTTTGTGATTTACTTTGTGTGCCTTGCAGTCCAAGTCTAGAGCAGCTCACAGTTTAATATAAAATTTACCTAACGTTATGCCACTTTACTAGATTTTATTGATTTTTTATCTTCGAATTTTCAACGTCCAATGCAAATGCAATATAGTTATGATTAAACCCAACGCCAAAAGAATTATTAAGATCGGTTTCTCTAATCTTCTAATTTTTTTATTTATTTATTTACTTATTTGTGAACATAGGGTATGGTAAAAGATGTTATACAAATATAAGTACTAAGTCCCAACAATGTTCCGCCAGAAGGCATACAAATATTAACAAAATTATTGATATAATTTGTAAGTTATTAGTAATAAATTGCAAAAATGTTAATAATACAAAAATCATTCAAATAATGTCAAGATCTAAAATGTCAATACCTAAATAGGCACATTTTAATTAACAACTAATTGAATGTCAAGTTTTAATAATAAATAGTCAAGAAAATAATGTCAAAATACAAATAGATATATTAGATAAGACAATACAAATAATTTTTAAAATTTGTCATTCAAAAATTCATTAACTGAATAATACACTTTGTCATTCAATAATTTAAAAAGATTTCCTTTAAACTCATTTATAATTAGTACCTATATAAAAATTTCGTGTCACGGTGTTTCCTCCGAAACGGCTTGACCGATTTTGATGAAATGTTTTGCATAGATAGATTAGATAAGTCTGAGAATAGGTGGTAGGTTACTAATTTTTTTTTTTGGTAAAAGAACGCTTGCCCGGTCAGCTGGTAAACAAAAAAGTAACGCCCGAAGAGAACCCCATAAACATGGAAATTCAGGTTGACTTGTATGCATCTGCGCACCCCTTCACAGCTTACCGGCGTCATATTATATGTTATGAACTGGTGTATATACATATACAATAAATAGACATTCAATTTGAGCAATCCCGGGAGCTTTGCTATCATTTACTGAAGAGTTTCGTTGCCGACGTCTGAAGTTTCATCATGTCATCACCAAATTGATCCAGTCCGCGAAAATACTCTTCCAATCAATAATAGAATCTTTCAAATGGTTTGAGAATTGGCGAAAATATAGCTGAATAACCTTTTTTTCCTGGGATCCCACCATCAGATTCTGACTGAATTGCGTTAGTAAATAATTAGATATATGAAAAACATTATTTCTATCGCCTATACAATTTAAGGGTTGATCTCGATTTTCCTGGTATCCCCCATCATCACATTCTGTCTTTTCATTTGATATGTCACACGATACAGTTTGCTGAAAAACTTTTCTATCTCTATTATTTCAAGTTTGACCCCCAATAGTGATCCCCATACCTACTTCGAATTTATGTATTTACGTAAAACGTCCGTGTTGCGGTCACAAAATTTTCAAAATTATTTTTTATTTTTTTATTTTTCTAAAAAGTAGATAAGCCTTGAAGTTTTTGGTCTAGAGCACCCACTCGCATAGCAAATCTATAGAAGTAGACTGGGTCCCGCCTGTTCTGTCTGTCTGTCTGTCCGTCTGTACAGTTTTCTCCGGATCCGCTGAATTCTGTTGAAATTTGGTACACATATGGACTTTTGTGTACCAAATTACTAAATAACTAAATCTTGAGTATATAAATAATTAAATCTTGAGTATGGGGGTCACTTTTGGGGGTCAAACTAGAAAATTATAAAAAAAAGTTTTTCATGTTGTATCGTGTGACATATCAAATGAGAGCGCTAACTGTATAATGTAGGTAATAGATACCTACTATTGAAGCTATTCAAGAAATTGGATCAAAAATTACGATTCCCCCCATAACTCCGAAACTATTGAGCTTAAAAATCTAAAAAAATGCAGATAATAGTTCTTTGCTTACAGGTTATCGAAAAACCTATAAGAAGTCTATAGTGTTAAAACACATTTTACAAAAATGAAATTGGTTCCGAACTAATTTTATTTTTGCATGTAAGTCCGACTCGCACTTGGTAAGTTAATTAGTAATCGGCAAACCCTTTTCTAACAAAATTTTACGATTTTACGGTCGAGGAAAAAAAATATTTTTACACTAGGTACTGCCCAAAAATAATGTTTTCGGAACCGGAACCCTAATTTGTAAGTAACCACTACATAAATTGCTACTTTGGTACAAATGAGTTCGCTTGGAAGATGTTTTAATGCCTACTAATGCGTTAATTTACGACGTAATTACACTGTTTTACGTGTGGAGCTAAATCCACACTATAGCGATCGATTTCAATTCGACCGTAAGAAAAATAGAAGAGCTCAGTGTTGCTTATTTATAATTTAGTTCCTATTTTTTATGACCAATTATATAAAAAACAGCTATTCCGTGCTGTCACATAACTGTAAAAGAAGTTTTTTTTTTTTAAAAATCAACCGACTTCCAGAAACAAAATGCTACAAAGTATAAAATAGCTGAGTATCAAAAAACTAAAAAAAAAAAAACAAAAACACCGTTTAACAAAGTTTTAGTGGTAGGTAAATGCTTAGATATCTACCCCTTCACAGCGTATCGGCGTGATGTTATGTTATGAACTGGTGTAAAGAATAATCAGACATGTGATTTCAATAATCCTGATCCATTTGCTATCATTAATTGAAGAGTTCCGTTGCCTACCCCCGAAGTTCTTCATCACATCTTCACAGAATTGATATGGAACCAGTTTTGAAAATACTCTTTCAAACAAAAAAGAATCATCCAAATCGGTTGTCAAGTGGCCAAAATATCGCTGAACAACCACTTTTCATGGGATCCCGTCACCAGATCTTGACTTATACCTTCCATCATCAGCTCAGCTACATGTGACGATGATAACCAGACACAAATATCTGAGTTACGTTAGAAAGTATATGAAAAACATTGTATGTGCTTATAAAAATTCAAGCTAACCGAAACTGTAAACTTTCACACCGAATGCGTTAGGGACTAAACACATTTATTCAGCTCCTTTCAGCTTTTGCCCATACAAAACAACGATTTGGTATGGAGACGCGTACGCGTCCTTTCATTTTTTTCCTTTGTTATTCAGGAATAATATTTAAATATAGCCAGACGGAATACTTGTATGAGAGAGCAATATCACATTGAATAGTAGTTGACTTAGGTAAGTGCCATAATTTCGGCACATAAGATTTGCTCGACTCCTGAACCTGTTACAATCGAGTTCCTAATTTTAATACAATCAAAAATTCTATTAATAATTAGTGTAAACAGCTTCGAAAACTAGTAAGTTTTGCAAGCACTCGACGTGTCACAAAACAAAGGAAGGGCTCGCGGCGTTGACAGACGTGCGAGCCGGGGCTAGCTACGAACAAAATTTCAAACCTGTCGGATCGCCAAGGAACTTTCTCGTCGAGCCATAAGTACGCGTACTTATGGTGACTCACGAGTGAAAAAGGTCGTCGTGCCACAAGTACGCGTACTCACTTGCACGTCTATCACCAACTTTATAACTCTTGAACCAGTGACCGACTAATTCTGCTGAATGAGCGCGCGAAAGTTATCATCGTTGATACTTCAGTTTATTAGAAATGTTTCAGTTCTGTTTTTTTTTTACAAAATGAATCACAAAAAAGTTCTTATTATCTGTAAACTTATAAAAGCTGTAGTATGCCCCCTTTTTCGGCGCTTATGGTGGTCCTGCTGAAAACAGCGTGACTACCGTCAGACCAACTTCGGAATCGATTTTCTCGTAAACTACGAAGGTTTTTTTTGAGTGCTAATTAGTATCTACTGAGTAATAATTATTCACCAAATATGGAAGCGATTGGCGTCGGTGGTCCCGCGGTAGACACGGACATCTTGCCGTCTTCGCAGCATATTCAGCGCCGTACGCAGTAGATAGAAGCGTTTCAGTGGAGGTAGCACGTTATGACGGGTTTTCTCATTCTTACGACGGTGTAGGCGGCTCATAGAGGCGGAGCTGTATTTAAGTGTGACCAAAATCGTTCAGCGAAACGTGAATGGAGCTGAATAAATGTGTTAAGTCCCTTAGCCATAAAGTTATAATCTATTTAAGAAATTTGACAGATTGTTGTAGCTTGATGTTCTAGTGTCAAGTTCCCATGGAGTATTGTGGAATTATCTTAAGAGTCCTATTACACTTTTTACGGAAATTCATGATTTTTGACGCTGTAATTTTCAGCAGCAGTAAGATATTTTAATTATTTGATCATGAATAACGATAGTGCCAGTCTCTTTCTTGTAAGTTAGAGTTACATATTTTCATTTTTCTTTTCGTGTAATTTACTATAAATATTTTACGAACTCAGTTTGCAAGAAAAAATGTCGGCGATGGAACTTTGACGGTCAAATTCACATTGTTGCAATCAATTCTTTTAAAAGATGAAATTACTAAAATGTAAGTTGAATGTTTTACTTGTTTATTGGAGTTCTAGAATTTCTTTAAATTTCTTGAGTTTTCAGGGAAAAAAACGTAAAGAAAGCCAAATTTAAGCCAGAAATGTCTTGATTCAGCGTCCATTATATTCCAAATAAAAACAATTTTATCAAATAAATTAACATGATATAAAATTTCAATCTACAATGAATACGTTTCATTAGTTTTCGTTTGTCAATATAATAAAACAAAATTACAATAAATAAAATTAAAGTACTATATATTCTGCGTCAATACAGCGCGCGCGCTCCTCAGTCTCGCGCGAGCGCCCAAATAAATTATAATCCTATTCAGACTAGTGAGTATCAAAATTGTTTCGCGGACTATAGATGTACTCCCAACGCAAACCAACGTAACTTCGTTTATTGCAAACGAGCATTCACGATTCGTAATAGGACTCTTAAGTCCAAAGAGAGAGGGAATTAAGACACGATCATTCTCGTATGCAGTCGAAAGTAATTACTTGTTTTATTTTAAAAAAAAAAATATGCAGTTATTTCTAGTTATAATAACTAGGAAAATCTAGTTGTAACTGAGAACGAGGTTTAACTGTAACATATACCTACAAAGGAAAAATCTGAAAACCAGCAAATCAAATTTTTAGAAGAGTAAGATATAAAAACTGTACCTTGCGTAAGTAGGTATAACAGAAATATGACAAGTAAAGCCAAATATAAGGTAATCCTATGTAAAAAAAACTAGCCAAGTCGAATCTTGAACCTTAAGTTACCTCATTTCAGGATTTTTTACAGAACTTGGCGCCCATTTAGGTAGATCTAAATTCTTTTTTTGCTGTAGTCGGCAATCACTGATTTTATAAACATTACGTGGCTCCCCTTTTCACATTTATAAATTTGATGGGATACATAATTATTAAAAAACTTTTCCCACGATTATTCATGTTCGTATAACTAAAACTAAAGTATTGTAATTCGTTTAAAAAAGATGTTAATTGGAAGCTGTTGCTAGCTATTCTAGACGCTTCTACTTGGTAACGAGTTTATTTCACTTCGTCTACAAAATACCAAGCGCCAGTCTTCTCCTTCTAGGTATCCTAAAAATTGAGGCAATTAAAGCTTCACAAAGTAATTACTTCAGTTAGCTATTCCAAAACATTCAAGAATAGCTTATGCGCCTCCTTAACTGAACGAAATGTCAGCTATTTATGGTTTTGGGTTCGCGAGATGATATATAGGTAGGTACCTGCCTATTATTCACCGTCCCGGGATCACGTGAAGAATCCCACCACGCGCTATCGCAACTGACCACTATTGATCACGACGTCAAGAGTCAATTAAACAAAAAACATAATGAAACTACGGACCCAATTAAATGTTTCTTCTAATTCTAATCTAAAAACACACTCATCCAATAATGTGCATCATTATAGTGCATCTTTCAACTACTCAGCATGAGTCTTGTAACATACATGTCATCCGTTGCAGGACTTTCAACGAGCAATCATACACGTCAGCAGGGGCCCGAGTCTGCTATTTTTATAAATTTGTCATTCCGACACGATGTCATTGTCATGCCATTGTCATTTTGCTAAAAGTTCGTAATCTGCTAAATTCATAATGGCACGGTCACTGGCACGTCAATGGTCTCGTAATAGAATTGCGGTAGGAATGCCGTATTGCCATATTATAAAACTTGAGCATTTATTCATGCCAGATTTTATTTATATTTAGTTTTACATATCATTTATTAGTGTTTTAAGCAATCTGAAGTAGTGAGAAGTTCGTAAATACTAAATCTGTCATTATGTACGGGATTACCATTCATATGGGTTTCTTTCAATGGCGTGTCAGTGGTTGATCATTGTAATGTCATACTGACGCCATTATGATGCCATTATGTTATTAGATTACCAAACTTGTCAAATCAACCATTTTGAAATCAGTGATCCGCCATTCTGACACTATTGTAATATGTAGTAGACTCGGGCCCCAGGTCCGCGGCACACGCGGTCCGCACTGCTTTACTAGTCGGCTGTAAAATAAATTACATTTCGAAATTTCACCCTATTGAGACCGTTTTGGTGTCGGTCGAACAACAGCTTCTGATGAGTTTTTGATCTGGGTTAATACTAAAAGATACCTAGGCTGCTACTAGGTACTATTTCATATAATATGTAGGTACTAGATTAATGTTAGTGTACTGTCATGAGTTATTATTGTCATACATTTAGTAAAAAAGCTCAGGATATGCACGCTCACACAGGGGCATCGTTATTCAATAAGTAAGTACAACGATAATTTGGAAGATCTCGTATGGTATCTGTACGAGTCCATGTTTACAAGAAACACGTATTGGTAGGAGTTAGAGGGAAGCGTGTCGGTGGAGTGACGTACCGGTGAGGGGCATAAAGCATGTGGGCATTGGTGTGGTGCTGGTTTGCTTCTCTACTGTGTGAAACACCTTGCGTTGCGCGTACGGCGCGTCCTTGGGCTCCCAGAAGAAGACGTAGTAGAGCGAGAGCATGATGGCAGCCAGCGACACGCAGAACACGTACACGATGACGGTGAGCACGCGCACGCTCTTCTTGTCGCGCTTGCGCTGCTCGTAGAGCGCGTCCAGCACCACCTCGTGGCCGCCGGCCGTGCCCAGCCGCACCGACCCGCCCAGCGAGCGCACGCTGCCCGACGCGCCCGACTTGCCCGACATGCTTGCGCTCAGCACTGCCGCACCGCACGACACTAATCCAGGTAACTGGGACACGCTTATTGATATGGCCCAGTTCCCCTGATGCGCCGCGGCCGAGTTCCGCGCCGGGTCACGCCGCCCGTGTCTGCCGCTTGACACCTCCTGATGCCGACTGCTGGCTCATTATTATGGCGCCCGCTTCGGAATTCATTTGTTTATCCTTTAATTTCACGTTCGGTATACGTAAATCTATTCCAGTTCCTCTGACGTAGCCATACGATCGCGAATCGTCTGTCATAGAGCCGTCCCTGAACTTTCATTGTTCTTAGCTAACAAGCATTGTGTTTTTATTAACAGTTTGTTTTTTTACTATGAAAAGAAATATATTGATACGTAACTTGTTGAAAATCTAGTTGTCACTGTGTTAGTTCAAATACATTGTTAAATCGAAGTGACACGCGGGTATGACGGTTGAAGAGGGTTAACAGCTCGTTACTTGTTTGGAATGGGAGTGAGAATAATGGCGATGTAACGAAGTTAATTTCCGCGACGGTGGCACGTTGCTGTGACAGCGTGGGGCGGCGCGTGGCGCGGGGCGTGCGCGCGGCGGCGGGAGCGCGTGTGCCGCGCGTCCCGCCGGCCCCGCCGCGCTGCCGCCGCCGCCGCGCGCCGCCGAGATCAATAGCATGCAATATACTTCTCTTATTTTTTGCAATGCCTCTGTTATGCTATCATCCGGACGCTATTTTCTTGAGGATGGATATACACACACGTTTTAATATATTATGTTTATTTCTTGTTTGAACCATAATAATATTAAATTGATCGATGTATGTACCGTAAAATACGTACGAGTCCAGTGTTCACATTGTGTAATAATACGGTTATCGAAGCTATTAGCGAGCCTATTATTAGAAATTGATAACAATTGGCTGCAGCAAAGCGATCATTCGCACAGTAGTATGGATTAACGAAAGAAAGCATAAGGAGTGTCCAGAACCAGTGCACTCTTTTTTATTTCACTGTTATAATCCGATGTCTCGGAGAGACAATCTGACCGGACAGACAAGAGAGCCAACTTTTCGAAACACAGCTATGTGTAACACCCTCAACTATCAAACTCACAGTGATCATAAGCATCAAATACATTTATGATCCGGCCGCGGGCCGCTTCCGTCACGCCTCATTGTTTGACACCGACAATTATTAACTTATCATGACGAAGTGACAGCAAGTAAGCCACGCTCTCTTGACCTTATCGCTATATAATTCTAAGATTCTACGTCATTTCCTCCACTCGAATCAGTTACATAAATTAACAGTTAAGTATATTTTGTGTTATTGACATTTATCGTGGGCTTTCGAGAAGATCGTTGGCATTGCGACTGATTTGACTGGAGCGGATAAGGCCCTTTTCCGAGTCCGTTTGAAGGATCAGCCAGAAGGATTCCCATCTCATTCGCAATCCTCAATGGCAATCACTAAGTATATTGATATAATATTTTATATATATAGTGATTGCCATCATCATTAAATTATCATCATAATATCAGCCGAAAGACGTCCACTGCTGGGCATAGGCCTCCCCCAAGTGTCGCCACAACCAGCAGTTCTGTCAGTGCGTCTCGCATCCATTGGCTACCCGCGATCCTCAACAAGTCTTCGGTCCACCTTATGGGAGGCCTTCCAACGTTCAGGCGGTTGTACGCATAGGCAGGGAACTGGACGCTCGGTGTCACCACTGAGTCGACTGTCTCGGTGACACATCGTTTTACCACTTCCAAGGTGATTGATAAGAAAGACACCGTGTGCATCCCAAAAAATTGTGGCCACGACTTTACCTCCACCACCACCGCCACCTCGAGAAACCTACTGTTTTGATTGTTCCTTGTTATCAGGTGTACTGTGGTGTATCCATGTTCCATCAACGGTTATGAAACGGCGCAGAAACTCGTTCAGATTACGGCTGAACATCGCCAAACAACCCTTTCGGGTCACACGGTTGCGCTTATGGTCGAGCTCACACTCGACCATAAGCGCAACCGTGTGACCGCGGCACCCATCGAGTGGATAGCTTTTTAGGGTTCCGTAGCCAAATGGCAAAAAAACCCTAATAGATTTTTCAAGTCTGTCTGTCTGTCTGTCCGTCCGTATGGCACAGCCACTTTTCTCCGAAACTATAAGAACTATGCAAGTAAGTAGATGTATTCCGTGAACCGCATAAAGATTTTCACACAAGAAAAGAAAAAAAAAACAATAAATTTTGGTGGTCCCCATACTTAGAACTGAAACTCATTTTTTTTTTAAATTTAACCTTTACGTGTGGTTTATCTATATGGACAGCTAGGTCTTCAAAAATGATATTGAAGTTTCTTATATAATTTTTTTCTAAACTGAATAGTTTGCGCGAGAGACACTTCCAAAGTGGTAAAATGTGTGTGTCCTGTCCCCCCCCCCTTAACTTCTAAAATAAGAGAATGATAAAACTAAAAAAAAATATGATGTAGGTACATGTAAACCACCAGCAAACATTGCAGGTTTGAACGAGATCTAGTGACTAGTTTCTTTTTAATACGTCATAAATCGTAAATTGCAACTTTCTGCTTATAATTTAATACCTACTGGTTTGTACGGAACCCTCGGTGCGCGAGTCCGACTCGCACTTGGCCGGTTTTTCATATCTAAATATTTATGTAATACTAGAGGCCGCCCGCGACTTCATCCGCGTATAAATTCTCGTTATTCCCGTGTAAATCCCGATCCCTCGGGATCTCCGGGATAAAAATTAGCCTATGTGTTATTCTGGGTCTTCAGCTACCTAGGTACATACCAAATATCATCGTAATCGGTTCAGTAGTATTTGCGTGAAAGAGTAACAAACATCCATACATACTCACAAACTTTCGCATTTATAATATTATTAAGAAATTAAGAATGCACTTTCGTTCTCCGATCGTCCCATATAATTATATTCCATGGATTTTATCAACGATTTCTGGCATGACGAACTTTTTGGGCAATCTGAACGTTCGGTACTTATCACTTGTGATGATACGACCACTTCTTAACTATTGAAATTGATAGTGCAGAGTCCCCATAGTATTTATCTAGCCTTTGCTTGGTGACTGTGATGGTTTTTTTACGCAAAAAATTAAGCTTAATCAGCACACGAAATTCTCTTTTTTCCATTTTTGTTAAAATTCGAGAGGTTATTTGCTTTCAATGGCAGTTAAGCACAAAATAAATGACGTAGCTTGCAAAAAAATTGTAAGCAGGCTACTAACATAGTTTTTAAGTTTTTTTTTTTGGTATGACGAACACGCTATGGGCCATCGACGCCTGAAAATAAACGATTTTTTTATTTTTTTTTTATTATTATTAATAGATGGCAGTTTACGGCACCACTATTCAATTTAAATTTATTGTGCGAGAAATTCAAAAAGTCACTCTAGTAGAAACATTATACGCTGCTTAAATAGTGCTTATGCTAATGCTATGCGCCTATGTCAATCCTATAAACTTTATGATAATGTATCGTTATCGCTGTTATAATGTTGAATGTATCGAAGTTCATTATAGTTTCTATGTGACTGCAAATATTTATCTTGGTGGCCACAGTACCTACCGTCGGGAATAATTGAAATATTTAAAAAATATATGTATTATGTGAATATTTTAATTTCATTCAATTAAATCAATTAAGATGTATTAAGTATTCATAGTTAATTAATAAACTAGGTATTAAATATTGCGCCCATGAGTTTCTATTCCACTGTAACCGTGGTTTCCGTGCTTCTACGTTGCCGCTGCTGTAACCAGATGCTGCTACGCCGTAGACTGTGTCCTCTCCTCTACGCTTTTGTTGTATCTGGGGGCTGCTACGCCGTAGACGTGATCCCTACACAGCAGGCTGCGCAGTTGTTGTAACCAGTTGCTGCTACGCGCCGTAGGCTCGGAGCCTCTATGAAGCTGTAACCGGGCAGAGCTACGCCGCATGCCGCAGGCCCTCATCCACTCTACGCTGCTGTAACCGGGTGCTGCTACGCCATAGACTCGTAGCTTATAGGCTATTATTGCCTTATTTGGTTTAAGGCGAGGTTGCAGTACTGTGTTTACTGACGAACGGCAGCGACAGTCCGGCGAGCGAAATAATGCTTAAATTTTGATTGCTTTTTCTTCTTGGCGAAAAATGATAAAGAAATTATACAATATGGTTTCAACATTACTTCAAAATAAAAAGCTCTATCTATTGATATAACTTTTATATATATTCGTGATGAAATCTCTTAGCAGTACCTACCTACACGTTTAAAATTGTGATTTAGTGTCATATTTGATAAAAAAAAGTATCGAGCCAATCATTCTAAATCACGTTTCTATCTTTACGATTTACTTGAGGGTATGTTCAATTTTTGTAATCATTTTTATTTATTAAAAAACTCATAATTAATTAGATTTTCAGACGTTCAAAAATCTTAAAAAGTACTGTAACCTCGCCTAAGGGCCGCGGCAGTGCAGCAGTGTTGACAAACCAGTTTAATCTGGCCGCCTATTCTATTGAAACTAGGCTAGGTATACCGACTTGCGCAATACGGTCGACTTTAGATTGTAAGTAAAAGGCTTTCTTTTCTGGCATCAAAAATAGTATGTGTAAAATTAAAATGTAAAACTAAAAACGTCCGTTTGCATGGACAGATCGCCGCATAAACAATCATAGTACCTATCAGGTCGGGAGAAAAGAACAACAAAGGATTGAAATTCCAGCCAAGTGCGTGTCATATCACGCACAGGAAAGAATTTTGTAGGATGACTTATGATTTGACGGATTGTAATGATAAGATTGCGTGAATTTGTATTGTGTACATGTATTTTTGTGAATACAAATACAAATACAAATACAAAATGTTTATTCATCAATCATAAGGTAAATAATAAATACAATTTTGGCTTAAATTTACGTAAAGTTCACACATGTTATTTGCCTGAACTAGAATGAAAAACTGAATATAAACTATGAAAAACAAAGTTACTGATACGGTTGTAAGTAGCGCATCACTGATCAAATATGGACTTTAATAAAAAGTATTACTTTGCAAGCCAACATTGATGGCCGTGCAGTAAGTTTTATTTTTAGAGGACGTGAATATGGACCCCTCATTATTTCGTAAATTCACTAGACCAGACCATTGTTTGGCATGGGTATTGAATCCGAGTAAAATGACTGACGGACGGACAGAACTAAATTTAAATGTTATTTTTTTTTTCATTTGGCTACGGAATCCTAAACTTAACAAAACGCACAAATTATAAGATATTGTGATGTAAATGATCTTCGTGTGAACTTACACGGTCAAAGCAATTTCATTATGTAACGCGAGATACCCACGCTTACTCACTGACGGGGACCGATCTTGTAATCGAACCGACCACAAGGATAAAGAGATCAGAGTATTTGTGAGGATTCGTGGAAGGGACACAGTGCGATCAATGAGACTCATTCGTAATCGAAACATAAATACAGGGTGACTGGTAAGTCGACGTATTCCCGGCAGGACTTGATAGTGTGACCTATTGCAACAACTTAGTACCTAATGAAGCGTAGGCGAAAACGGTTTTGTTTATTTTTGCCAATTTCTTAAAGACATTCAGTTTAATTAGTTCTTAACTGCGTCTACTTATACCTTCTAACTAAGCTAAGCTGGGTAGGCTCACATGACCAGTTGATAATTGCGACGCTAATTTTGAATAGTAATAATGAGTCGAGTCGTCTTGTACTGTGGACCTTTTTGTCATTGTCACTAAGTACTTGTGTAATTATTTAACACGAAACCTTGGCCGCAATCAGGCTGCATAGGGTGCTTCGTTTTAACAAATGGTCATACAATTCTTCCCGGGATACGTCGGTTTATCTAACCTAACCGAGAGTTTACGATAAAATATGTTCAAAATATACAAATTACGTTTGGCATCGATAAATCTCAAGGAAGACTTAGTTGTAAATCATTTGCCAATTTTACGAGCACTGTCCAATTTCATTTTGATTTAGGTCTCATTTGATTCTTGAAACTGATTACGTTACTCAGTGTTTTCAATGTTTTCGGGCTTATTTAAACTAGAGCACTGGAACCATCGACAACATCCGTATATTATTAGGTTTTACATGAAGGGTTTCCTGTAATCCAATTAGCTTAACCCAATTGTGTCCAAAACTGAACATCAATTACCTCATTCTGTGGACTTTATGTTCGCTTTGGGAATATTTACGTGTTTATTTAAGTGTACCCAATACAATTTCGGTTTCGCATTTTTCTTTGTTTGCAATTTACTGTGGGGATGTTACTTGTTTATCAATACTTAGCTCATGAATAGTTAGGAGGTATGATAGCTCTTACATAAAACCTGCAAAGGAGATCCGCTTCTACTAGCAACTATTAAACCACCTCAAATAGGTCGGATCGTGTTTTACTTCAAAGTCGAATTTAGGGTTGAAGACTTACATTGTTTTATAAGTAATCATTAAGCACAATGTAAGTAGAGCTTTGTTTTGAATCAGAATCTGCCTTTAGAGCGTTTTCCTTTTCATTTATGTTGAAAATGCTGACATATGCTCGTCGTTAAGTAGTGGTGGTTTTCCTGCAGAAAGAATAGAATGATATGAGCAGGCTGCATGAATAGTGATTTTGGTACCATTCCCTTAACTTATGTAACCAAACTAGTACCCGCATCCAGAAACTAACTGTTGTTTTTTTTATTGTTTCTTAGATTATGTTCGCGATTAATTCCAAGCAGCTATCTCACTATATTCTAAACACTTTTTTTTTAAATGTCTGTCTGTCTGTCTGTCCAGCCGTATGTCACAGCCACTTTTCTCCGAAACTATAAGAACTATGCTGTTGAAATTTGGTAAGTAGATGTATTTCGTGAACCGCATCAAGATTTTCACACAAAAATAGAACAAAAATCAATAAATTTTGGGAGTCCCCATTCTTAGAACGGAACCTAAAAAAAATTTTTTCATCGAACCCATACGTGTAAGGTACCTATGGATAGGTCTTTAAAAATGATATCGAGGTATCTAACATATTTTTTTTCTAAACAGAATAGTTTGCGCGAGAGACACTTCCAAAGTGGTAAAATGTGTACGTCCCCCCTTAATTTCTAAAATAAAAGAATAACAAAACTAAAAAAAAATATATGATGTACATTACCATGTAATCTACCAGCGAAAATTGGTTTGAACGAGATCTAGTAAGTAGTTTTTTTTTAATACGTCATAAATCGTAAATCGCAACTTCTGCTTATAATAATTATTATAATACCTACTGGTTTGTACGGAACCCTCGGTGCGCGAGTCCAACTCGCACTTGGCCGGTTTTTTTGTAATTAAAGCTAAATAAACGCTTTTGAGAGGTGAGACGGGAGTAACAATCAGTTTCGTGGTTGTATGATCCCCTTTTCATCTTTGCCATACAAAACTTCAAGGATCATTTTCACCTTTAGCCTAGCAGCTTAGCCTTCTTTTACATCTTACACAATGCACGTGCTGAGGAATCCACTCTTAACCCTGGTGAGAGACCGAAGTTTTCAAGTAACAAAAATAGTATTTTTGAGTGCTTTCTTTATGGAATAGGACACATCACACAGTAAGTTCACCAAAAACGGTTGTAATGTTCTAAACCACCTTTTTGACCTTTCGAAAACAAAGATTTATAAAAATGAAGAGAGAGAATATCAAACTTGTGGGGGAAGTCAAAACAAGGAGGACTTGATAATTTTCATCTGTGACATGATAAAAATAAAAATCAAACATGCATATCTTTTCTTTACACTGATTCAGAGATATTGTGTAATAATAAATTTATATATAATTTACTAAACACATTTATTTTTCGTTAACTAGTGTTGTAAGAGACCTCAAGAATACTTACTAAACTTTGTTCTTGACTTTATTGTGAACCAATGAATTCATGCACAAATGCTGGTTGCATTTGTGCATGAATTCATTAAATCATTAAAATCCATATAAAATATGAAGTTTTATTAATTTATTCTTATTACTTCTACCTAATTTTAAGGTTTTTGTCACTTTTAATGTGATAGATAGTTTTATTGTTATGATTGATTTATATTGTCTTGTTGTAAAGTTTGCATAATTAAGTTACTGCACGGGATCGAATTAACATTTATGTACACAATATTTTTTGTAAATTTGCCTAATTGAAATGATTTGATAAGAAGAATTGTGTTTAGTAGAGCAATGAGAATCTCTTTGAATACGGAGAATGCATGAGATTTTTTTGTTTGAAAATTAAATACTTACTTAATTTTTAAATACCTTCATCAGCGATAAAGTTAGAAGAAGAAGTCCTATATGGACTTTGACGTCAAAGTCCATTAAGCCTATACAGCTGCCATAGAAAACAGCATTTTTGCGAGAGGGACAGATATATTTATTTGAAATAATTATATCTCGTTTGTTTTTCGAGCAATTTTGATTCTATTTTCACTGTATTATATATTTGTAGATAAATTGTATTCATAATAAGTATTTTTTTCATGTGTATTCCCTTTTGAGATAGCTACCCTGTGTTTATTTGCAAGATGCATGGCAACTCTTCATTTTTGATTCATAGACCTATACTTATTCAAAACTAAAAGGTAATTTGGAACCGGAGCTGTGACTATCAGTAAAGCATTGCCTGCGTCTACACGATCTGCACAGATTGTACTGTATCAGAATTACGGATACACTAATAGTATTTAAGCAACTGGCTGCCACGGGTTGGGATAGGTTTATTTTTAGTAGAGGGCCACATGGCCTTATAAAATATTTGAGAAGCATAGTTTACTTGTACTTCCTGATTTAGTTACAGCTCTTTCTGAATCGACGCAACTCCGCAAGTATCTACTGTGAAACATTTTATTTTATTCTAATTGGTTCTATGAGCCCAACATGCGGACGGTGCAATACTCGGCGATCCCCTACACTTAAGTAATTGTGGTGTATTCATCACCCAATTAAGTAATTAATTAATTGAAACCGCTATGTTTCGCCGCTTCGCTATAATATCCCTGGAGGATTCCACCCGTCCAAGCCATCCATACCTCAATATTTTTATTTATTTATCCTCTCATCGGAAAACCAAGCAGCAATTACACCAATGGAGCGCACAAATCGAGTATCTGCTGTATTTCAACATCCTGTGTGGAACACGGCCGCTTGCTTACGTAGCATTGGGCCACCACTCCTTCAGGATTCTACATTCTTAACAATTTTTAATGATTCGATTTAAAAAATATATGTTTTAAAATTGAAATAATGTTAAAATTTTACCTGTTTGTCCTTACGGCTATTATTAATGAACATAACTAACTATAGGCAGACTGTAGTAATCTAAATCGTGTTCTGTCAAGAATCTAATGTTCCTCAAGTATGGTCAATTTTTAATTTACAATTATAATTTCATCGTTTAACTGAATTAAAATAAGTTGAAGCTTGCGAGGATCCAATCGTTTTTTTTAAAATTTGCAATAGGTTATTATCTGTTGAATGGTTAGGAGAAATTCTAAATAAATGTTTAGCTTACCGTAAGTGGTGACGGTGGAAGGAGGCGCGAGCCCTGAGTGCTGGTCGTGGTCGGATCTCTGGCGCTGGTAGGCGGTGCTGTTGTCGCGTGGCAGCTCGGGCGACCGCCACACGCACACGTAGTACACGGACAGCAGGATGGCCGCCAGCGACACTGACAGCAGGTACGCCAGCACCGTCAGCACGCGCACCAGCTTGCTGGCCGGCTTCTGCTTGTAGATGTCGCGCGTCGCCGAGGGCGGCGTAGGCGCGCCCTCCTCCGCCGCGCTGTCCTCCTCCGCCTGACCACTTTGACCACACACCGACATGCTGTAGGTGCCACTAACTACATGCTCGAGAGATATTCGGCGAAAATAAATGGACCGTGTCCGCGTGTAGTGTCCGCGGTCGGCCGAGTGCGGTGTGCTGTCCCGCGCGTCGGCCGCGTGTCGGACTCCCGCGCTACTCGCGCCGATCAACTACACGCGTCACGGATTTACGACTGCTACCAACCACCGACACACAAACTTAACATTTTATACCTATGCACGAAGATTAAAGATGTTCCTATCCACAAAACTATGTTGCAAATAATTTCTGTAAGTAGGTAGGTATAAGTGCACCTGCTTACTATTTCCATAAGGGTCGTCGGTTACTAGGCACACCTGTTTTGTGACTTTCATATTCTTGCAGTTAACGTAAAAGTACGGACAAACTAAAGATTTGTTTGTAAGACGTACTAAGATTGAAGTACTTACCTTGTCTTACAATTATTCGTAAACTCTGAACTGTTAAAAGCGCTGCCTAATTAGTGATTAGTAGGTTGCTTTTAAATCCAAGTTTTTAACTCGGACCCCTCAGAGGCACGGTGAATGCTGGCAAACTTAATTTACTTTAGGTAACTTACAGTAGAAGTTCTACTGTAAGTTACCTCAGAAAACAGATGCTATATTCTTTTTTTGTGTACATCATTAGTAATAGACTGTAATTACGACAGTACTTTTTATATTTTTGTGATAGGTATTCTAATTTATATGTCATTTACAGAGTTTTTCCAGTAGGATCCGTATCACTATTTATAATATAATAATAATATAATTATTGTACATGCTGGACGCCTATACATATAAGGTACGAGGTGTGTTACGTAATTCATACAACAGCTATATCTACATAACACTTAGACAAGAGATCGAGAAGCAACGCATCGTCTTATCAGATCAGTTTTAAATAAAAATTGTTGATGTACGACTCATTACATAAATAATATTTTAATCGACGGCGCCGCGCCGGGTCAGCCGGTGATAGGTACATTTTTCTTACGTCTTGATGGAGAGCCAACATCAATATTAACTGAAAATTAATTTTGTGAATCAGGTGGTTTCCTATAAAGACGTGACGAATTAAAAACGCTGTATCAGTGCCCACTCACATCATTCGTAGGTACTTTGTATGTACATTTAAACGTAGTAGCTGATATGCAACGAGCCATAAAGCAGTGTCTGTGGGCGTCTATTGAATTCCGAACCTAATGAGGGAATCGAAAGATAACTCCCGAGGGTACCGAGGGAGTTTAGAGTTTAACTCAGGAGCAAAGCGAGAGAGTTAACACAGAATCTTGAACGCAGCGAAGGATTCAAGCTAGCCTAAGGCAAAGGCTGTTTGTGTATGTAACTTTGTATGCTTGTAAACGCACCCACGTTAAAGGAGAAATTCCTAGTTTAAGAGGCAACGTTATTTAAAAAAAAAAATTGTATTAGGTAAGTATTTTTTTTTTAATAAATAATATTTAATATCAATTGATTATCTATACTAATATTATAAAGCAGAAGAGTTTGTTTGTTTGTTTGTTTGTTTGTTTGGTTGAACGCGCTAATCTCAGGAACTACTAGTCCGATTTGAAAAATTCTTTCAGTGTTAGATAGCCTATTTATCGTGGAAGGCTATAGGATATATAATCACGCTAAGACCAATAGGAGCGGAGCAGTAATGAAAAATGTTACGCATACGACGTTGCACGGGTCAGCTAGTGATATATATTTTTATAGTATTTTAGAGACACCTTTATTCCTGAGGAGCATCAGGCGCGGTCACAGCCATAAACTTTGGGGGTTTGATCACATGAATACTATGAATAGTACCTAATAACCTAACCTAAGTCCAGAAATTTGGGTTATTACACATCATCATCATCATCTGCCTAGCCTTTTACCAACTATATTGGGGTCGGCTTCCAGTCAAACCGGATTCAGCTGAATACCAATATTTTACGTGGAGCGGCTGCCTACCAGACCTCCACAACCCATTAACTGGGTAACACGGTACTTCTTGGCAAGACTGGTGTCAGATTTTCTGGCTTCTGACTATCCGTAACGACTGCCATAGATCTCCAAATGACAGCCGGGACCAACAGCTTAACGTGCTTTCCGAGGCACGGAGGAAACTCGGTATGTTAAGATGGTTACCCATCCACAGACCAACCTCGGCAAGCGTTGCTTAACCTTGAAGATCGACCTGTGCGGCTGTTATTATTTAGCCACGAGCTCCTCCTCCTCCTCGGGAAATATTATTTCCTCGGGTTATTACATATATAAAGGGAAATTAAATTTCGAGCTCATAAACCCATAAAGGAGACGACTGGGGTGGGTCCAGTCCAAAAAAAGTGGTTTTCCCGGGGTCCCGAAAATTTTCCAAGTTTGATTCGGATTGACTTGCCTAAATTGCAATCCTACAAAGGAGACTTTTACAAAATTTGTGACGCGCAAATTTGCGAGAACTTGAAGGTATTGTTGGCAGGGGCCAACAATACCTTCAAGTTCTCGCAGGCAAAGCTGGTATGAAATTTCATGCACCTCGAATGAGTTATGGTACTGCGCATGAGTTTTGCAGAAGAGTTTAGGCCCGAAGAGTACCTGAGTAACTAGAATGTATGAGCGAGGGAAGCGAGGTCGAATATTTTTAGAACCATATCTCGGTTACCTTATATTTTCTTTTCTACCATAAATCATAACACAAATAGATGTCTTTGGTCGACTTAGACATAAGTTGGAATGATAGAGCGAGCGAAGCGAGCTCGCAAATTTTAATAAGTACTATACTTTGTTTCGGATACCTTCGATTTTGTTTGTATCACCCGTACAGATTTTTTCAACTTAAGCATAAATTGGAGATGTACAAAAGGATGCTAGGGCGAGTGCCCCGATAAATTCTAGTTCCTTGACACAGAAAGGCTTATTTCCTACTTATCATACATCACACCTGCACATGTTTTTATGTCGAAAACCGGACAGGTAAGGGTGCCAGGGGTGTAAAACATTAATTTAGCTCCTTGACTCAGAAACCCTAGATTATCACACCTTATCACACTTTATAGTACAGGTGATTATTTTTGTCGATTTAAGCGCAAACTGGAGAGCTACATAAGTATGCTAGAGCGGGCGAAGCAGGTTTATAATAAAAAAAAAGTTATTGTATCGGATACGTAGATACGCTATATCAGGGATTTATTAGACTTAAGATCAACTTTTTGCTGACGAAACCTTGTGCGATCTACCAATTACATCCTGCTTAAAGTTTTAAATGTAAACAGATTAGTTAAGTAAGTCTTGTATATATTTTATTAACCTTTTTTCTTCTTAATTTGCCTACATTGTCTCAATGCTGGTTAAAGGTCTCCCCCAAGTCCATCCAGGAAGTCTTTTCTAGCGTCACCGTGTCTCACCCTCACATTACGCTTCCAGTTCGTCTTGCCACCTCTTTTTGGGCCGGCCTTGGCGGCGCCGGCCGTCTTCGGGCACTAATTGCGTGAAGATTTTTGCCCAAACGATCACAGTGCATTCAATTTACATGATCCGCCCAATCCCATTTGAGCCTGGCAGCTTTCTGACTCACATCCATTATTCCCGCTTTAGGATGCAGTGTGGTTTTACGAATTCTGTCCTGTCGTTTTACGTCCAGAGGGCGTACTCTCAAGCCCAAAGACCTGAGTGACCTTGCGAACTTGTCCCGAACCCGAACTAAGAATGAATAACATAACATAACATTATACCTACCCTCCTGAAGTTGTCGGGTTAAAAATGGAAAGTTACAGCCCTCGCCAAACTTTGTGACCGCCCTGAAGTTAGTTTTTCCGATGCGCAAGCCTCGCGCGGTGCTGTTTTTGTATGAAATTTATCACTGCGCCCCCGTTGTAGTTAACTTCAGAGCGGTCACAAAGTTTGGCGAGGGCTGTAGGTACATTAAAATTCTAAAAAAAAATATTTATTATATTTAATTGTTTTAAATTAATTAATTAACAGTTTATATACATAACATAAAGATAAATCTACAGTATCTACATTATGTGTAAATTTTAATTGTTGTCGTTATGGTATAGCGTGGAGGTCGTTACGGTGTGGTGTGAAGATAGAAATAGTTTGTTGGAGGTCGTTTCAGTGTGGTGATTTTATCTTGGAACACTCAATAGACTTTCGGTGCTGTCATAGTCATAATTAAGTAGGAACGTGCAATGAGCTGAATGACAAGACGACAGTAACTGACAGATCCTGTTGTCAATCATAGTGGTTAGGTGCCCGTAACCTTATTACAAAACTACGGACTTCGGGCTTAGAGAATAGACCTCCTGAATACTGCATTCCATCGCTTTTTAGCAAACTCCAAGGGGGAACTTTTGCGGCTCGAGGTCTGAACACCATAGAAGGTTAGGATGGGTAGAATACACATTTCGATGAGTTTGCGCGTCAGGGAGATCGCCATATCACCCTTTATTAGCGTCTTCATGGATCAGTAGCTTTTCCAGGCGTTTTCGTTTCAGCGATCGATTTGCTTTTCTTGTTTTCTTTCGATTTTGTTTTCGAAAGAAACTAACTGGCCCAAGAAGATGTACTCATCGACACAATGTACTTCATACCCATCTACCTCAACCTTAAGCTTCGTGCTGTTGGTCATTAGCTGGGGCTTAGACTGATTCATTGCAAGTCCACCCTGTAGCTAGCCGTGCTCATCTCTTGGAGCAT
The DNA here is from genome assembly GCA_963859965.1 of Ceramica pisi. Classification (NCBI taxonomy): domain Eukaryota; kingdom Metazoa; phylum Arthropoda; class Insecta; order Lepidoptera; family Noctuidae; genus Ceramica; species Ceramica pisi. The sequence continues at coordinate 14,078,747 of OY982545.1, forward strand.
GGTCTGGAGTTCTAGAGATGTGGGAGCGTGAAAAGGACAAATGTCAATTTGAGGTTTGTCAGTCTCCTTTTTCCGACGTTAAGACTTTTGGCCTTCCATGAGGCTGTCATTCTTTTAAATATCAGCTCAAGTGTGCTCGTAAATTATTTGGGCGACCGTCAATCGCCCTGTTTGACACATGTTTTAAATTTTGAATAAATGTCCAGCAGAATTCAGTTTTAAGTTAGCGAGTGTGCTATTTTGATAAATGTTTATTAACCTAACCTATTTATTTATCGTAATATATTTATAAGTATTATATTTATCAAATGTTATGAACCTAAACTATTTATTTAGTTGCGCAGTCTGTCAGCCGCGATCAACCGGTTGGTCAACCCTGCGCTATAATTTCTTTACATCATTCATACAGATGTATGTGTTATGCATGAAAAATATGTATTTTTTTTACGTTTTTAAATTTTTGCTTTTCAGTGGTACCTCCGTACTCTTTCACAGCGTACCGGCGTGATGTTTTGCTATGAACTGGTGTAAACAATAAACAGACATGCGATTTCAGCAATCCCGATCCATTTGCTATCATTTATTGAAGAGTTCCGTTGCCTACCTCCGAAGTTCTTCAACAGATCTTCACCAAATTGAAGTGGGACCAGTCCGGGATAATATTCTCCCAAACAAAAAATAATTATCCAAATTGGTTGACAATTGGCGAAAATATCGTTGAACAAACATTTTTCATGGGATCAGGTCATTAGATCCTGACCTGACTGATACCTTCCGTCATCAGCTCAGCAACATGGGATGATGATTACCAGACACAAATATCTGAGTTGCGTTAGAAAGTATATGAAAAACAGTGTAAGTGTTTATAAAGTTTGAGGGTTTCTCTCGATTTCCATGGGATCGCATCATCAGATTGGGACCACCTCTGTCAGGAGTATAGGCTTTTGAATAAAAAAATAATTTTCATAATCGATCCACATGCAACTAGCCGTGAACGTACCCAGACCATCCTCCTTTTTGGATACGTCCATTAAAAAAAAAATAGTCTTGACAACAATCTTGACATCGGGGCTAGTTGATTTATCATTAATTGGTCCACATATATTGTAGTTAATTGCTGTTTTCTGTTGGAGAGCAAACAATGAAGAAAATCCTAACGTACCTTAAATAAAACAGTAACGCACATACTTGAAGAAGGTACCTAAATGCATCCTCGAGTATAGATGACCTAAAACTCGCACATCAAGCTACAACAATTTGTCAAAATTGTTCAGTAAATTTTCAACTTTTTGAAGATAACTATAAGGTTCTAATTTAATTGGGAAAATTTGAGAGTTTCGGATAGCCTGATGTGCTGGCGACTGTACCTCAGACAAGATTGCGAATCCACCGTTCCGCAACCAGTGCTAAATGCTCCACAACTCAAGGAAAATCACTAATTTACTCAAAAACTAGCTGATGCCCGCGGCTTCGCTCGCTTGACCAATTATTGTATCCTACCAAAATTCTATCACAGAAATATATCTATGGTCGGTCTATTAGAATAGAATAGAATAGAATAGAATAGAATAGAATAGAATAGAATAGAATAGAATAGAATAGAATAGAATAGAATAGAATAGAATAGAAAAGAATAGAATAGCATTTATTTGCAAATATGGGTAATACATAAGTAGATGTTAGTAGTATAAATCAGAGTTCTGCCATATTTCACCATTCGGCATGCAAACATTTCCATTTTACAATATTTGACAAAATTTAAAATCTCATTAAAACATTAACTTAATTGTTCCATTCAATAACAAATATAATATTAAAATTCAAATTGACATTAAAACATTAATTAATTATAAAAAATATACCTACATTAAATAAAATGGTTAAAAATGTAAATTGTATAAGAATAAATTCCTGGTCAAAATATAAATAAACTAACATACATTAAAATTCCATGTCATAAATTATTTATTTATTTATTTATTTATTTAACAATTTATGTACACACACACAAACAAGTAGATAACAAAAAAAAAAAAGGAGACAGAAAATAGGTACAAAGGTGATGCTTATTTCTAATGAAATCTCTTCCAGCATACCTGCGAAAGGAGAGCCAAATAAAAGAGATGTAGACACGTGTGTAAAAGTAAAAAAATAAATAAAATAAAACAATATTGTAACACCACAACAAAGGCGTCGCGTCAAGACGACTCCTGCGCGGGCACACTACTCCGCATCGACTTAGGTCCGTCACCTGTCGCTCCCGCACCCTATCGGATACAGGCTAAGCAGCGTATATTGTTTGCTCATTGTGTTGACTTCGTTAGCGAAACCGCACAATCGGCTGGTAATATACGACGCTGTTAGGACTTGCGCTTACGATATATTTTATTGTTATTAGAGACAGTTAACTTTATAATAAACACCTTTGTTACTTTATTACATTACGCGTTTAGTTTCATCTCTCCACACACTCCCCCCTTACAATATTATAATTAATTAATTATAATTTTGTATCATTCCTAAAGTAAATCAATAGTTAATTCATTTAAATTACAGGTATTTAGAAACAGTTTTGTCCGTTAGAAACTCAGTTACACTGTAGTACCTATGTTTTATCTATTAATAATTTTCGAAGTTTACTTTTAAATTGCACCGTTTTCAAGTCTTTCCAAGCACCTGGCAATTTATTATAAACAATTGGGGCCATGTAATAACTAAATACTTTTGCGCATCATAGTTGTTTGACACGATACCTGTAAATAACAGCTCTAGACATTTAAGTTAGACGTAAATAATAGCTAGTTATTTAGGTAGATTAAGTCCTTTTGTTTTACTTTTGCAATATTCTTTATTATACCTAATTTTCTTACCTATTTACCTTTTATACGTTCTTTAATTTTAACTTAGAAGTCTAATAAAGACCAATTTCCTTATTGTGTTGACTAAAAACGCTAATTAGTTACAAGTTCCTACTTTATATGTAAACTCAATGCTAATCGTTATGAGACAATAAAATCTCAACTAGGAACATACTTAAAAATGTACAATAAGATTCTTATTGGAATCGTTACTAGATTTAAGCATTCCATGTACCTAATTCTAAGAAATTGATCAAATATATAAGCTGCCTATTCGTCCACACTGAGCAGACACACACCACGCCGCTGACATGTGCGGCTACATTATAAATATGGGCGACGCGCTCGCTCAATGTTCATTCTATCGGCCAGCGCCGCCCACGTCACACGTCACACTTTCACCGCAGCAATTTTACGCAACAAAGTTATTTTATTTCTTGCCTTTACATCATCCTTTGGAGAAAAGTCGTAAAACGCATTGGGAGCTAGCTAACACTTCCAACAATGGTCCTTCGTCGTCGGATTTCCTGAATCAAGCCAGAAACAAGAAGATTTCCTGAATCAAGCCAGAAACAAGAAGATTTCCTGTGTCAAGCAAAGAAAACAGAAGAAATCAAGGCTGAACAGACAAGAATTTCAAGAAATCCAGTATTGCAAGAAAGAAACAAGTACGCGCGAGTTATTAGTGTGGTCTGCTTAGCCACACTAAGATACTTGGAAGCAATCATCATATACTTACCTACGTACGCGGCCACCTAACGGTGATAAACGGCCACAAGCGTACGGAAGCATAGTGGACGACCTGACGACTCCACGCACCCCACAGGTGTCACAGTCAGACCCCGCCGGTACGGTGTGGACCGCTTTGGAGCCACAGGTTGGCACGCAACGACGAGTGTTGGACTTTCCCACCACACTCTGATGCACCCATAAAGCGCCCGCATCCTCTGCCGGGAGGTTCCTACCCTTCCTTACCTTATCGTTCCCATTCCTGGTCCGACATCACCACGTTAGGAGCTCGGCCAGGCTGATAGGCAAGTTAGGTTCCAGAACAATTCTAGTAGAAAGTGAAAGTGAAGTGTTAATTTTAAGTTATAATTAGGCGTAGGGACCCCTCGTGCGCAATGGAAAACGCGCGAATGTTGCGCTCAGGCAAGTCGACGCCAGCCACAGACGCCACGCCGGCGTCGGGCCAAACAGGCTCTACAGAAACAGAAACGTGGAGTAAGGGCACCGGCACAGAGGATGCGTCCGGTGACAGCAGCACACGTACAGATAGGGCCGATAGAATAGCCAGCGATATAAATCCGACAGCAGATTTAAATACTCAAGTCGTAAGTGCGCCGGGCACAGTTGTAAATGTCCCCGCGGACCGAGCGAGTAGTCGATTGTCAATATTAAAAGCCGAATTAGAGTTGCATAATTCCGAGTTAGCACAGGCTAGGGCGGCGTCCGCAGCTGCTTTAAGTCGTTTGGAGATAGCCAGAATAGAACTGGAAAGTTCAAACGGCGCGGAACCGCCTAATGTTGGAAAGTCTCGTGTTGAAGGTTGGATATCGGAGCAACACGTATTTAGTAGGCCGGCAATAGCAGACGAACCTCGAATCTCGGGACAGCCCATACGGCCTCCTGACGCGAGTAGGAGTGAACCACGCGTAGGCGAGAACACGTCGCGAAATGATAGAAACGACATGTCAATGCTAGCCAACGCGATAGTGCAGGCGGTTAACTCCAACAAATCTAGCGCATCGGTACCAAAGTATATCCATGAACTGCCCCATTTCGACGGGACAATAGCAGAGTGGATGTCATTTAAGGCGGTATATAATGACACGGAGGATATGTTTACAGACGTCCAAAACGTGGCCCGCCTTCGAAAAGCGCTGCGAGGCGCAGCCCGCGAAACGACTAGGGCATTATTGTTTACAGTATCGGATCCGTACGAAATAATAGATACGTTAGAACGACGGTATGGCAGACCAGAATTACTCGTCTTATCCGAACTAGAAAATATTAAACGTATGCCACGCATGTCCGACGATGGACGCAACTTATGTAGTTTCGCGAGCAAAGTTGCCAATACGGTAGCGGCAATCAAAACTCTCAAACAGCCGCAATACCTATATTCGCCCGAGTTAGTAAATAGAATAGTAGACAAGCTAAGTATTATTCTTAAATATAAATGGTACGAGTTCAGGTCGGAGCACAGTGGCGCCCCCGAGCTCGAGCTATTATCGAGATTCCTAAACATCACGGCCGATCGATGTGGCGCCATGTTCGCATACGAAACAGCGCGGGAAGATCGTAAATTCAAGCAAAAACCGCGGGCAGTAAATACGACTCGTAAGAAGTTACATAACCGCGATCGCTCATACAGCGAAGATAGCGATAGTTCGTGTCAATCAGACACCGAAACTCGAAAGACGGTAGCCTCATTAAATAAACCGTCTACGAGAAAACAAGCGCCAAAGTCTCAAAAGTCGCGACCGCCTGTAGCACCGACGCAGTCGGTTAAATGTGTTCTATGTGCAGGTAGTCATGGCAACGCCGAGTGCGCCGACTTCATAAAATTAAACGTAAGTGATAGATGGGACACGGTCAAAAATAATAAACTATGTTTCCGATGCCTACGTGACTCGCACATAAAGGTATTTAAATGCAAGTATATACCGTGCGGGGTGAGCGGGTGTGAAGCTTCGCACCATAAGCTATTACACGGTGGCAACAAAAGAGAAGACAAACCGGCTTCGTCGTCTCAATCTGCACGCGGGAACGTAAGCTCGATTAACCACATACATAAGTCGAATACCTACTTAAAGATAGTGCCAATCGAGGTAAGCGGACCGTTAGGTACCGTCACCACCCACGCCTTGTTAGATGAAGGCTCGACAATGACGTTGGTCGAACAGGAGGTGGCGGACGGTGTCATTCCTAGGGGACGCGGCCAGCTCTTATCTATAGAAGGAGTAGGGGGAAATCGAATCGACGAAACGGAATCGTGTCACGTTAAGTTATCTATTCGCGGCTTATATAATAGAAACATAGAGACTATGAACGCGCAAACTATAGGTAATTTAAATCTATCACCGCAAGAGGTAAGCAGCGATCTAACGCGCCAATGTAGTCATCTCGCCGACATAGAAGAGGAGCTATGTTACGAGTTAGGTAAACCTACCGTATTGATAGGCCAAGACAATTGGCATTTAATAACGTCTAGGCAGTTGCGCGTCGGCAATAAAAACCAACCCGTAGCTTCGTTGACTAAATTAGGATGGGTTCTGCATGGCCAGGATTCACGACCGCGTAATACCGTCGCAACTATAAACCACATGCGACCAGCTCAAGTTGACGACCCGGCCTTACAGCTGATAAGAGATTACTTCAGTATCGAGTCGTTAGGTATAGAGCCGCGAAAACCTAAGTCGGATCCAGACCAGCGCGCCCTAGATATCTTAAATAAAACATGTAAAAAGATGCCTAATAGCGATAGGTACGAAGCGGGTTTATTATGGCGCACAGACACTGAGATGATGCCAGATAACAAAAAACAAGCCCTCAGCCGTCTGCATTGTTTAGAGTCGAAACTAGACAAAAATGAAGACTTAAAAATTGAATATTCTAAACAGGTAAATAATTTAATAGAAGCGGGCTACGCCGAAAAAGTAGATTTCCCGGCCACATCGCCACGTAGTTGGTACTTACCCCATTTTTCCGTCGTACACCCACAAAAGGGAAAAATACGTTTGGTGTTAGACGCAGCTGCAAAATATGGAGGCAAAAGTCTAAATGATGCACTCCTAGCAGGCCCAGACTTGTTGCAGTCGCTATTCGGCGTATTAGTAAGGTTTAGAGAAGGTCGAATCGCGGTAGTAGCCGATATAAAGGAGATGTTCCTACAGGTCAAAATAGCCGAGCAAGACCGCGACAGTCTGCGATTTTTATGGAGGGGTGAGGATAGAAGAGAGCCGCCACAAGAGTACCGAATGACGTCATTAATATTCGGGGCAGCGTCATCACCTTGTACCGCCATTTATGTTAAAAATAAAAACGCAGAAAGTCACAGTCGGCAATATCCTGAGGTCGCTCGAGCTACAGTACGTAACTTTTACATGGACGATTATCTAGGCGCCTTTGATAGCGAGAGTAAAGCGAAAGAAATAATAAACTCCCTAAATAAAGTCCATCTAGCAGCATCTTTTCAGTTACGCGGGTGGGCATCGAACGCGCCCGACGTAATCAGTGACGTCACAGATACGCGCAGTAGTGATACGACCACGCTAGGTAAAAGCGACACCGAGCGAACGTTAGGTCTTATATGGAATCACGCGCGCGATACGTTAGGCTTCAACGTCAACCTACGAAACACACCGGCTAGCGTCATACAAGGTGACACTTTACCTACCAAGCGGCAGGTAACTAGCGCTGTCATGTCAGTTTTCGACCCGCTAGGTTTAGTTTCACCGATTACGATGATAGGTAAATGTCTCATACAGGAAATATGGCGTAGCGGAATAGGTTGGGACGATCCCATAACTAGCGAACATCACGTGACGTGGCTATCGTTCATAAATAACTTACAGTTGCTAAAACAGTTAGAAATAGATCGGTACATACCTGCTACGCCCTCTAACGAGGGGGAGTTGCACATTTTTTGCGACGCCAGCGAAAAGATCTACGCGACCGCAATTTATTTCGTCAGTACTAGGACAGATGGTAGCAAATCGTCTCGGTTAGTGGTAGGAAAGGCCAAAGTAGCCCCACTAAAACCTATTTCGATTCCCCGTCTAGAACTACAAGCCGCTGTATTAGGCAGCCGGTTAGCCGAATCGGTCAAGCGCGAGTCCGATTATAAAATAATAAAATGCCATTACTGGTCAGACTCAAAAACAGTACTAGCTTGGATTAAATCCGACCCGCGTACCTTTAAATCGTTTGTTGCGCATCGATTAGCCGAGATCGAAAGCTTAACTACGCCAGCAAACTGGCGTTGGGTGCCCAGCGCTGATAACGTCGCGGACGACGCGACCAAGGGCATTCCCGCCAATTTTAATGCCACACATAGGTGGTTTAGTGGACCCGAGTTCATACGATGCGACCCCTGTAAATGGCCGCAAGAGAAACGAGTCGTGACGCCGCCACCCCCTTCAGGGGAAGAACGACAAATAAAACAAGTTCACGTGACTATTAGGCATGACGTCAGTGATTACCTACCGAAAGTAGAACGTTTCTCAAAATACATTCGATTAGTCCGTGCTGCTGCTACTGTACTTCTCGCCGCTGAGGTATTCAAAGCCAAACTACTCAATAGAATTACGAGAATTGAACTCACACCAAACCACATGAAACTAGCCGAGTTATTGCTAGTAAGAAGAAGCCAATATAACTCGTTTGCCGAAGACATTGTGACGATTGAGGCTGGACGACGACCACCGAAGAAGTCGCCGTTCTACAAACTCTCCGTGAAGATCGACCGCAACGGGATCCTGTGCTTGGACAGCAGAGTAAAAGATGAGCAAAACATGCCAGTCCTACATGCCAAAGAAGGCTTTACACAGCTGTTGGTGCATCACACGCACGCAACCTTCAACCATGGCAACCATCAAACTGTCATGAATGAATTACGACAAAGATACTACATAATAGGACTGCGCAATGTTATACGCTACATATGCAACCAATGCCAATGGTGTCGGACCTACAAGGGAATCCCCTCAAAAATTCCCCTAGGCGACTTACCTACTGAAAGGCTGGCCCAAAATCAACCGCCATTCACAGCCACTGCGGTGGATTATTTTGGGCCCATGCACGCTACAGTCGGGCGAAGACGCGAGAAAAGGTGGGGCGCATTATATACATGCCTTACCACACGCGCAGTACATATGGAGATGGTCACATCACTTACGGCCTCTTCCATGATAATGAGCCTACGACGACTGATAGCACGCCGCGGCGCGCCAACTGTAATATACAGCGACAATGGAACGAACTTCGTCGGCGCTGAAAAAGAAATACAAGAAGCGATGCAAGGCAACGACCAAAGCTTAAAAGCCTTCGCATCCGAGAAAATGATCACGTGGAAGAAGATACCACCGGGCGCCCCGAGTATGGGCGGTGCCTGGGAACGCCTCGTCAGATCAATAAAGACAGCTTTAAAAGTTACCCTGAAAGAGAAATATCCCTCTGATGAAGTGCTACACACGTTGTTGCTAGAAGCCGAACAAGTGGTTAACTCAAGGCCACTGACGCCAGTGAATCCCAACCTTGATGAAGAAGCGTTGACTCCCAATCATTTCCTAATAGGACGCTCAAGCGGGATATCACCATTCGGCTCGTTCAAAGATACCACGATAGACGTACATACATGGAAAGCCACCCAGGCATTAGCTGATTCATTTTGGGGACGTTGGTCGGCGGAATACAAACCACTGCTGATGCCCCGACCCGGCTCCAACCCTGAACATAGAAACCTAAAAATCGGCGACATTGTCATGATAGTAGACAATACAATGCCTCGAGGAGTGTGGCCCAGAGGAGAGGTGACCCAAGTTTACCCCGGACCAGATGGACGTGTTCGAGTTACCGAAATCCGTACAGCCGCCGGATTAATTCGTCGCCCAGCCTCTCGTCTCATCGTGATAACAACGGACTAATCACCAAGTTATGGTGGTGCTTGCGCACGAGGGGGAGATTGTAAATAACAGCTCTAGACATTTAAGTTAGACGTAAATAATAGCTAGTTATTTAGGTAGATTAAGTCCTTTTGTTTTACTTTTGCAATATTCTTTATTATACCTAATTTTCTTACCTATTTACCTTTTATACGTTCTTTAATTTTAACTTAGAAGTCTAATAAAGACCAATTTCCTTATTGTGTTGACTAAAAACGCTAATTAGTTACAAGTTCCTACTTTATATGTAAACTCAATGCTAATCGTTATGAGACAATAAAATCTCAACTAGGAACATACTTAAAAATGTACAATAAGATTCTTATTGGAATCGTTACTAGATTTAAGCATTCCATGTACCTAATTCTAAGAAATTGATCAAATATATAAGCTGCCTATTCGTCCACACTGAGCAGACACACACCACGCCGCTGACATGTGCGGCTACATTATAAATATGGGCGACGCGCTCGCTCAATGTTCATTCTATCGGCCAGCGCCGCCCACGTCACACGTCACACTTTCACCGCAGCAATTTTACGCAACAAAGTTATTTTATTTCTTGCCTTTACATCATCCTTTGGAGAAAAGTCGTAAAACGCATTGGGAGCTAGCTAACACTTCCAACAATACCTGATTTAATTTTGTATTGTCTCGCCTATTTCTAGGAAATACATCTGCCAAACGTTCAAAACTTTAGCTTGAACATTGACCGGAGACATCTTTTTTGAGCCTTAAATGCTGTCTCTTTATCGGTGGAGTTTGCCCAGAAAATGACACCGTAGCGCAAGTGAGATTCAGCTATGCCGTAGTAAGCCGCAAGAAGTGTTTTGGTATGGACTATGGATGATATCCTATACAAAGCATATGCCGACGAACTCAATTTTTTACACAATACGCCTATAATTATGTGCTTTCCAATTTAGACTGCAGTCTATTTGTAATCCCAAAAATTTGGTATCAGTTACTTCATCAATATCGTCAGTTTTGAAATGTATATGAAGTTTAGGTACACCAGGCATACGTTGTTTAAAGTGCATTATCTTGGTCTTACTTAAATTTATATTCAAATTATTTTTATCTAGCCATTTAATTAAATTGTCAAGAGAATTATTTATGTCCGTTTCATATGTATTTTCGTTTTTACAAGGGATTGTAATGGTGCTATCATCAGCAAACATAGTTAAAGGGTGTTCAATGGACGTGGGCATATCATTAACATATAATATAAATCCAAACGGGCCCACAACGCTTCCCTGTGGAACACCGAACATTATTCTGCCGACATCTCACCGACATCTCACTTAAGTGGCGTGAACGAAAAGTGAGCTGTCATTATATATTATTTTTATGATTTGACAGTTCACTTTGTGATCCCTTCACCCAAGCCTTCACTTCTTCATTCTGTAAAAAGGTGAACGATAAGTGAGCTGTCAAACCATACAAACAAGAAGGCATGACAGCTCACTTGTCGTTCACTCCACCTAAGTGATCACGGTGAGATGTCAACAGAATCGACGGGCTGAATCGATCGGCTGAATGAAAATCGGTGCAGTAGTTTTTAAGATTATCGCGAACAGACACACAGACGCGGCGGAGTACTTTTTTTATAATATGTAGTGATAATAATGAAGGTAATTTGTAACCCTAATCAATATGTCATATAGGTAAACAATTGTTGGGTTACCAAAAATCATCCTAATATATAAAATTCTTATGTTACTGAGCAAGAAGATGGTCCCTGCCGGAGTCGCGGGACTATTCGAAAGAGATACCGTGGCTCCGGAACACAAAGGGCACATGAAGGAACATGGATGGGTTTTAGTCAGTAGAAGTCTGACACTTTCTCCCGCTCCGCCAAGAGCGGGGGAAGCCATTGGATGATTTCCCATTCCTAACAAAAAATAAAAGGGGGCAATGGTCATTTTTGGTCTAATTTCTTGAATAACTTCCAAACTATTTATTTTAATTAAAATGATGAAACATTTGATATGCCACACGATACAGTTTGAAGAACATTTTCTTTAAATTTTCTAGTTAGACCCCCAAAAGTGACCCCCATACGCATTTTTTTTTATTTACGTAACGCATCCGTGTTTGGGTCACAGAAGTCCATATGTATACCAAATTTCCGGAGAAAACTGGCTGTGGCAGACAGACAGACAGACAGATACCCGAGTGATTCTATAGGTAAGGGTTCCGTTTTTCAAAGAAGAAAACAATATGGAATGACAGTTCACCTTAGTTCACATTCACACGGTGAGTTGTTGGCAGCCGGGCGGCCCAATTCTGCTAATTTAAGAATGGCTCAATTGAATATCAATTGGATCTCAGTAGCAGTTTTAACTAAATTTGGTATTCCGCTACTAATTTAAGACCAATGGTTTTCCATTGACATTCCATTGAACTGCTATTGGAATATTTGCTAGTCTGCTCTTCAATCGTGTTACAATTGTAAATCGATTGTGGACTTTATCGGTATTCTACTCTTATTTGACATTTATATCAATGGACACTCAATTGAATTTGAGTGTCAATTTTACGATTGAAGTACGATTGTGCAACAATAGATAATCTTAGGATTTTACAAGCCACTCAACGAAAAATATTTAAAAAAATACTGAAAAGATGCTGCGGTTATTGTTACGATGGCGTATTCTAGCATTAGCTAATGCGCAAGATCGCCGTCAGCGTCGTCATCTTTTGGCTCAGCGCCGTAAAAAGCGGGCCTCGATGAGGGCAACGGTGGATGCCGTGGAAGATTTACCCAATGCGGAATTCCGCGTTGGAAAAGTGGAAGTGAGAGCCCTGACAATTATTATAGGCATGGAATGGAAAGGAAAGAGGCCATTGCTCTCCTGTCTTTTGGACGCAGTCTGACGATATGCTGTTAAGAACTCCGGCGCACTCTTGCCAAAGCCTTTTCGACAGACTGCGCCCTTCTTTGGACCGTGAGCAGCGTCTAAGGGCTAGCTCCTGCTGCCCTTCTAAATACTCTATCAGAGCTTCAATTTGTTGGACGCTCATATTATTAGCCTAAAATATAGAAGAAAACAGTTAATATGCTGTAATATTACAGCGCAGTATACAATACTCATACAATAAAACTTTACAAAAAAATACAACCGACTTCCAAAAAAACACTACACAGTAAAAAATAACTTTAATTTCGGAAGTCGGTGTTTTTGTTAGTTTCTTCGTATTTTGACACCGACTTCCGAAATTAACGTTATTTTTAGTATGTACTGTTTTTTTTTTGGAAGTCTGATGTATTTTTTTGTAAAAAGTTTTTTATTTTTCACTTTTTAGTGGTAGGTACCCCACACCTAACAACACCATGCAAAATCGCAGAAAAGCAAAATACGCAATTTCGATTACTTGGATGGCATAAAACCATCATCCAAGTAGACGAATTCCAGCTATTTCGATTTAAAATCCAAAGTTCGTACCTAGCCACCGTATTTGAAATAAACTCTTTCTAACATCGTAAGTCATGTTTTATCGACAAGGCGATTCATTGCAGACAATTTAGTTCGTAATTGAATCACAGAAATGGATAAATCGTATATTTAAATCAAACCAATAGTTCATTCATTTTCTTGGTAGATTTTGAATGGCAACACCTATAACTGTTCAACTGAGAGTCAATTACAATTACACTACGATTCCATTACGACTCTATTGAGCTTACATACAAGTTTTTGCAGAATACCAAATTTGTTCTAATCGTAATGGAGTCGTGATTGACTCTCAATTGAATATCAATAGCATGTGAGTTAAATTAAATTAGCAGAATTGGGCCCCTGTTCTGTTGACATCTCACCGACGCGGCGACGTTCACTTAGGTGGAGTGGGTGGAGTGAACGACAAGTAAGTTGTCATTCCATCATGTTTGTATGGTTTGACAGCTCACTTCACCTACGCCTTCACTTCGACATGTTTACAGAATAGACCGGCAGTAGTAGTTCGTAAGTGTACCAATGTAATGAATGTAATGGACCACATGAGCGCGCAAAGCCGCACAAGAGCACTAGGAGTTCATCCATTAGACATAATTGGATCGTTGACCGGTACCTTGGGAACTGTATAATATTGTGTACCCGCCTCTATTGTTCCATGCTCGGCAATCAATCATCCCTGTAATGGACAAGGTACCGTCGTCGGGACTCGGGGGATATGCTGAAGTTACTTTTTCATAATAGGTTACCTACTTTTCGAAGGTAACCATTACCAACTGGATAGAAATAGGCGGAGAGATACCCAATGCATGGAACACAAACCTAAGAATAAATCATTGTTACGCTTCAGATAATATTTAATAAATGTAGTTTTATCACCATTAACCATGTGGGTGAATTTCAACAAATGCCATTTTTTTTTTTATCATATCAGTGAACTTTTTCATTTATAATTTTTTGTATATTTTTCAGGTTTTATGTAAAATTTAGTATATAAAATACCCCAAAATTTAATATCATCAACGTATCATTTAAGACTAAGGAGAAAATTCAGTTTGAATTCTGGTTTCCACCGATATGACAAACCGGCACCGATTATTTTTTCTGTTCACCGATATGATAAGTTTATCCACCGCAATGATGTACATATCCAGCGATATGATATGGATAGATTATCATATCGCTGGATATGTACATCCTTTGAATAACAAAAAGGAAATAGTAAGTAGGTACCTATATATTTTATCAAGGGTGACTTAGAACTGAAGATCTGAACTGAGGGTCTTATGTAAGTAGATCGCAACCAAAGAGAACTGAGTTCTTAGAAATCCAATTAAAATATATTTTTTGAAATTATATACCTACCTTATTATATTTACTTTCTTCTTTTCTTTTTTTATAATAATATATTATTTTACTATAGGTACTCAGAATAAAAAAATACTTCATTTATTTATTTTTCTATACATATAATTTACATTTCAAACATTTCTATAAAAATAATCAAAAACATTTAATAATATAAAAAGTAGCCCACCGGTATCAGGAACCGGGTCCAAGATACCGGTGGTCAGGGCTCCCGAGAGAGGAACCTCCTCACTGTATGCGCCGTGTCCAGGAGTACTGGTTTCTGGATCAAGCCCTTGATCCAGCTGCCCAACGGGCACATACCTATAGTACGGTACTTCTGATATATATGATAAAACGACTCACCGAGATGATAAAATGTTCTACTGATATGATAAGGCAAGCCACCGATGTGACAAAACTGTGCGTTGATCATGAATCAAAACACCGATATTAGATATAAGACACCAGACACCGATTGATTTTTTCTTATCATTTCGGTGTAAATTATCACATCGGTGGTAATAAAGACCACCGATTACAGCGATATGAGAACAGCGACGTGAGAAATAACACACTTTTCAGAAAATTAGAAAAACTGCATAATGTCTAGGATAAATCCAATAACAGTCAATAAAGCTAATTAACTTACTACTTCTGTTAGAACCAAACAACAATAATAAAACTACTCTATAGACTAGAAAAATGCAACCACCGATAGTATAAAATAATTGTCCGGGAGCAACTGAAATGGCGTACTTACGTTATTGGCAGGAATATGCAGCGATTTGACACATGCCCATCCTGACTGCGCACTAGCACACATTAACGAGAGAAATGAAATTGGGGTGCGGACGCTGTCGGACTCGTCGATGTAAAGTTAGGTTTAAATAACTTTTGTCCAGCGATATGAGAACGTTTTGCAGGACAAGTACGTTTGTGCCTCTCAGTAATAATAATCGTTATTTATGTAATAAAATATGCTATATATTAATAACAAAACTAATATTCTATGAAATAGATTAGGTTATATACTTAACTTACTTATTTTTATTAGTGTATTAGCTTTTTTGTTTGTAAAAAAAGTAGAGGGACAGCACCGATTTGAAAAAAATACGAGGTTTATGTATTTATTTCTACCTTCGTAATAGTCCTAGGCAAATTATATTTTTGCCACAACCCAATAACTACCTATTGAACACAAAAAAAAATAATTCAGAACAATATTCCTTTTTTCAAATACTAATTTCACCGAAGACAAAAAAATTAAAAAGATTGAAGGCTGGAAGCCGAAGTCGAAGGCTTGTTAGTTCCTAGATTGTGATTGATAGTGATTGATCATGGATTTGCTGATAGATGCGTATCGTATGGTAACAAAAAATACTTTACTTCTAAAAAAACTTTTACAAAAATACCTACATGGTGTTTTTGGAGTTTCTTCGTATTTTAACACCGACTTCTGAAATTGAAGTTATTTTATATACTTCCATCATTCAAGTAAAAAAATACAAAGAAAAAGAGTTTATTTGCGGCCAGTATGACGCATACCAAAAATTCACAAAATTACAGATACATAAAAAATTGAGAAGATATGTGTCAAATCCGCGCAAAATGGCCGTCTCTCAGCATAGTGTTGGGACTCTGGGACGCTCTCCGTTTCTCCGCTCCGCAGCCTCGCTCCGCATAAATGGACAGGCACCCTTAAGAGTCCTATTACGAATCGTCAATGCTCGTTTACAATAGACGAAGTTAAGTTGGTCTGCGTTGGGAGTACATCTATAGTCCGCGAAACAATTTTGATACTTACTAGTCTGAATAGCATTATAGTTTATTTGGGCGCTCGCGCGAGACTGAGGAGCGCGCGCGCTGAATTGATGCAAAATATATAGTACTTTAATTTTATTTATTGTAATTTTGTTTTATTATATTGACAAACGAAAACTAATTAAACGTATTCATTGTAGATTGAAATTTTATATCATATTAATTTATTTGACAAAATTGTTTTTATTTGGAATATAATGGACGCTGAATCAAGACATTTCTGGCTTAAATTAGGTTTTCTTTTCGTTTTTTTCCGTGAAAACTCAAGGAATTTAAAGAAATTCTAGAACTCCAATAAACAAGTAAAACATTCAACTTACCTTTTAGTAATTTCAGCTTTTAAAAGAATTGATTGTAACAATGTGAATTTCACCGTCAAAGTTCCATCGCCGACATTTTTTCTTGCAAACTGAGTTCGTAAAATATTTATAGTAAATTACACGAAAAGAAAAATGAAAATGTGTAACTCTAACTTACAAGAAAGAGACTGGCACTATCGTTATTCAGGATCAAATAATTAAAATATCTTACTGCTGCTGAAAACTACAGTTTCAAAAATCATGAATTTCCGTAAAAAATGTAATAGGACTCTTAAGGCGCGTCCCCGAGCAAAACGAAGCGCTAGCCGTTTTTTGTGCAGTTTTTGGAGCTATCTACTCTTTATCCAAAAGAAATATCAACCAATAAAAAATACATTAAATTTCTACATAATCTTGGCTTCAAAATGGTAGATTTAATTTTTTATTACTAAGTATAATGCTTAAGTAATCTCCTCACAACGAAACCACAGAAATGAGTAAAAATTACTGAAAACATGCATCTTCTCGAAAACTAACAATTATTTTGATTTTGTATTTACACTAATGGATAGGCAATTTAATTACCTACGAACATTTGGGTAGAAGTATTTTTTTCAAACGACCAAAATTAGATTTTATAACGATTTTATTCAACATTCTGAGCGTATTCGCTATTGTATCTCTTGCGCTGTTATTGAGGGAAAAAATGCTCAAGGTTATTTGGTCAGGGTACGGCCTTAAGGTTCAGCGTCAATTTAACATACTTATTGGCGATTCAAAATAATGTCTGAGTACCGTGTTATATATATATGGACTCTTCACGCATACCTATTTCACAATGACACAATACGATAGACAGATTTACAGCGTGCGTGTAGGTGCTATGATTCTTCCGTTTAATAATAAAAATACCAAATGTAATAACAATAATGGATTTTAATAATAGAACATAATATGAAAGTACATATTTATAATTTGCTTTTCTGTCTGTCGACTAGTTTCTGCTTCAGTACTCGGCGCAGGATCTTGCCGGACGGGTTCTTAGGAATGTCGTCCACGAATATCACACCACCGTGCAGCCGCGACACCGCCGACAGCTGAGGAATTATATTAATTACTACCTTAGCTAGTAAACTAAACTTCTGATAAACGTACAACGAATGTATTCCCGGAAGCCACCGGTGGACACAGGCGCGGTCACAGTCACAGCCATACATTTGGGGGAGGGAGGGTCAGATCACTTGAATAGCACCTAAATAAATGAAACAGAAATTTTTTGCACAAAAATATTAAATTAAATAACAAAGTCATAAAAGAACTTGGGAGACGATTTCGAGGTACCGAAATTTTTCGAAGTGTCATTCGGACTCGCTCACGAGTAATGGAACCCCATTGCATTCCTACAAAGGAGACACCCCTGCCAAAAGTATCTTTCAGTTCTCGCAGATGATGGATGGGTTACGAGTGAACCTAAGAACGTATGACTGAGCGAAGCGAGCTCAAAAATTTTTAGCACCGTCTCGGACTCTTGGATACTTTGTGTTTTTCTATCAGAGAAATAAATATATTAAAAGATTTTGGTTTATTTCGACCCAAGATTTTTTGTCGACTTTAGCAAAATGTGCAGAACTGAGGCTGATGCTAGGGCGAGCGAAGCGAGCCCGAAATCGTTTAGTTCCTTGACGCATTTTTTTTTATCATGCATCCATACCTAGGTACACATGTTTTTTACTGACTTAAGCGAAAGTCAGAAAACTAAAGATGGAAGCGCGAGCAAAGCGAGCCCGAAAAAAATTAGTTCCTTGACTCAAACATCCTAATTTTCTTCCTATTATACATCCATACCATACTCATGTTTTTTGTCGACTTAAGCGAAAACTGGGGAAAGCTGAGAATGCTGGAGCGAGCGAAGCGAGAGAAATTTAGTTCATTGACTCAGAAACGCTAGGTTTTCTTCTTATTTCACAAGAACAGATGTTTTCTTTGTCAATTTATGCGTAAACTGGAAAGCTAAGGATGCTAGAACGGGCGAAGCGTGCCCGAAAAAAAATGTAATTTTTCGAGGATAGGAACATTATATTTTCCTTATATAATAGGTACATACAGATGTTTCTTTGTAAAATATGGATTCTGGACTCGAAAGTTTTAGCACCACGCCTCGGAATAGTAGATAGATGTATAGGTTATTTTTTTTATTTACCATCAATTCAATCATCGAAGTTATGTACTTAGTTGACTAACATAAAAACTTGCGTAATTGAGGATACAAAAGCGAGCACTACATTTTTAGTACCCACCGCGTTTATTGTAGTTTAAATTTCCGTGATTAGAAGGTTTGTCAATTTGACGTGTACGGTTTCGGGGTCCCCCCCCAAGTCAGGCCAGGTACTATTTAGTTCCAGCACAACTAAGTCGTAAGTCGAGTCGAAGTCAATCCAGTGTCATTCAGCCATTCTAAACTGTTTCTTCAAAAAATTATTTTCAATAGCTTCATGACTTTGAAATGACTCAAATAACTTAGAGTCTACATTTGACGGTAGACGATATCATCCAGTCCAAAACAGTGGTCTGGCTCACCGGATTACTGGACTGGAATAACGTGAACCGACGTTACCTGCGTTGTTATATTTAAATCTCTCTACACTAATATGAATACGATTTGATTACGCTTAAAAATCTATACTAATATTATAAAGAGGTAAAATTTGTTTGTAAGTTTGTGAGTTTGTATGTAGGAGGTAATCTCAGGAACTGCTGGTCCGATTTGAAAAACTCTTTCAGTATTAGATAGCCCATTTATTGAGGAAGGCTATATAGGCTACAGATTATCGCTAAGACTAAAAGGAGCCGAGCAATAATGGAAAATGTGACGCAGACGAAGTTGCATCGGTCAGCTAGTGTTTTATATTTTTAATGCAACCGTCGTGCAATCTCTTCACCACTCTTGGTTGACTAGTAGAGAATTCCTAGGCTTTAAGTCCGCCTATGTAACTTTGAGTTGCATGAGGTAAAATAATAATAATTAGTTTACCCGTGCAGCAGTGAAGTCCAGCAGCTCCTTCTCGGTGAGTGTGGCGCCGGGCCGCTTGACCACGAAGGCGGTGGCCAGCTCGCCCGCCGCCTCGTCGGGCGCGCCCACCACGCCGCACTCCGCCACGCCGGGGTGGCCCAGCACCACGCTCTCCACCGCCGCTGGCGCCACCTTGAATACAGCACACTGATTATGAAAAAGTCCCCCAACAGCTTCTGTCTGTCTGTACTCGATAAACTCAAAAATTACAGAAGGGATTCTTATATGGTTGCAAATTAATCAATGGTCCATTGAAGAAGTGATTCATGAAGAAGGTTTAGGGTTAGGTATACCTATAATTTATTAGATTTTGTGTAAATTGTTTGAATTATGACGATGATTGCAGTTATGGCGATTGGTAGCTCTGCTACCTGTCTTCATCACTATCAATCGCTGCCTCGCCCTGCTGATCGACATGGTGAACTCATGCAAGAGACCACCCAAAGAAAGTACAAATAATGTATTTTCTTGCACAGGATCGAGTGTGAACTAGTATTTGTACTTGTAGTGCCCTTCACAGCCGTAGCTAGGGGGCATTGTGGGGCAATGCCTTGAAATCACAATGCCCTACCTTTTCCGTTTTTGGTATTTTGAATACCAAAAACTAAGTTAAATTATTATATTTGAATTGTTTGTTTATAGTTATAGTTGTGTGAGATAAAAAAAATGTAGCGATAGGTATCTAAACTTTTCCGAACATACCAGTCTACTGACCTAGAGGTCAGTGATATACATGGTGATTGATTTAGGAGCCCGTGCTTCGGAGCAGATCAATCATGATAATTTTTTTACTTCCGCCCTACCTGTAACCAATGCTGCCCTACCTCAAATTTGACTCTAGCTACAGCCCTGGTGCCCTTTTAAGCATGCCTTTGATTGGCCTATCACTTCTTCGCCCTCTGGTGCTCTCCACTATGCCCTGTACGACAAGAAGCTTGATGGAGTCGCTCTTGCACTGGAAGACGTTTTTGTGTTTTTTTAGAATCTGGATCTATAGGTACCACTAAAAGACATAATAAAGAAGTTGGTTCTGGGGTTTTGGTCCATGAGATTCCTAAAATTCTTCTGAGTCAATCTAAGGAACCGCGAAGACCTTGGCCACGACGGTTTTTCACATTGTATAACATTCTTATCGTTAGAAATGTGGACACAACTAGTAAATTGTGTACAAAAATCAAGGCCATTTTATTCACTTTTTTATAATAGGTACCTAAGTTCATACCTATAACTTAGTAGAATATGCTGCAAAGAGTAGGTACGAAGTTTAAAATATGTAGGTAAGTTACACTAACTAACGTAATATCTATTATTATTAGAAATTATCAGCAAATTAGATAAATTAATAGAATATTTGCGCAACTAATCATATCTCTAAGCACGAAAGTAGATAAATTAAATGGCCATAAAACAGGGGATTGCGATTATCGATAATCTAAGCATTTGGCAAGATAAAAATGATAAACTTGAAATAAGTATAAACCTAAAGACGACTTGAATCACAGAATCTAAACAGACAGGTACACACACAGTGCTTACAGGCAGTTAGGGTGCCTGTCCATTTGCGCGGATTGAGGCAGCGGAGCGGACAAAAGGATAAAATTAAATATTAACCAATCATGTCAGTCAAAATGTCAGTGACTCACGATTTTATGAAACTCCATTGGTTAAAATTTCTCCGCTTCGCTGCCTCGCTCCACTGTAATGGACAGGCAATAATAGGTAGGTACTTGTAAATCATTTCGGAGCAGCACCGCTACAAAAAATTAAATGAAGAAAAAATGTTTATAAGTACCATGTAGCGGTGATTCTCTTTAGATTTCAGTTATAGATATTCATAAAATGTCTATGCTACTTGAGGATTAAGACTTTTAGTGGTTAAAAACTTCTTGACAAAAGTACAACCTATTTACGAAGTATAAAATTACTTTGATTTCGGAAGTGGGTGTTCTTGGTTGATTAGTCGTATTTTAACACCGACTTCCGAAATTAAAGTTATTTTATAGATAGGTACCTACTTTGTTTGTAGTGTTTTATTATTTCGATGTCGGTTGTATTTTTTGTAAAAAAAAAAAAGTTTTGTATTTTTTACTTCTTATTTTTACCCGTATTGTGGTGTGGGTACACCTGGGAAAATTGTTGAAAAGCAAAATACGCAGTTTCGTTTACTTGGATAGCAAAAAACCTTCATTCAAGTAAACGAATTCCATCTATTTGATTTTAAAGCCACACCACAAAACCGGTTTTGACGAAATTTAAATGGGGCTAATCGGAAAGTAGGTATATAACTTATCCCATAGATACGAGTATTATAAACAATATTTCTATGGTATATACCTTATATCCTTTCACATAAAACAGATTTTTTCAGATCGGTTCGTAGATGACGGAGTTATGAGGTATCAAACATAAAATAGTATCTACAACCGAATTAAGAATCGCCTCCTTTTTTTGAAGTCGGTTAAAAATAAAATATACCTGATGTCCCTTATATTTGATGAGTTCTTTAAGTCTATCCACTATGAAGAAGCAGCCATCTTCGTCGTAGTAGCCGACATCTCCAGTCTTCATGTAGCCCTCCTCGTCAAAAATAGCGCGGGTGGCGGCCTCATCCCCAGCGTAGCCCTTCATAATGATGGGTCCCTTGAGGCAGATCTCTCCATTTTCTTTTGGGCCCAACTTTTTACGTGTGTCTATATCTACAACCTGTAATGGATTATTAGAGGTTGAAACCAAAATCAATTTGAAAGTATATACTGCAGTAAATAAATAGGTATAGTTATCTCAAGTACCTACGAGTCAACAACATAGGAAATCTGTTCTAGAAATTAAAATAGTTGATTTAATTCCTTAATTTTGAAATTCATTTTGCTCCATGTAAAGTAGGTACTGGCGTATTCAATCTCCTGGCCAATATCTTGGTTAAGTAAATGAAAACCGACCCCAACATCATTGGGGAAAGGCAAGGCAGTTAGATTGAGTAGTTTAAAAATCAACAAAATTAAAGAAGAATAATCTAAGAAATAAAAATAATCTAAGAAGCTTACCTTAGCCTTCACTCCCAGGAGCGGATAGCCGCCGCTCCCTGGCTTCCTTGCAATTTTCTCATCGTCTATGTCTTTTGTAGCCGCCAGAGAAGTCTCTGTCATTCCGTACGCTTGGAAGATGCCCTTGCAATTTTTCATACTGCAAGATAAATGCAAAACTTTTTAACAACAAGTTTTTTATTTTATTATTTCTCTCAAAAAACCCCTTCATTTGATCCCCATCATTCCTCCATTTGCTCCATGGGAATGGAGTTCGCCTTATTATTCAATTTGGAATGATATCGCTGAGCTGTATTGTCAACCAAACCAAACATGTACTTATGTAAATAAATATCAGCACGATCGGTTGTTGGTTACTGTTTTAAAATTTTGTTGCAAGATTTGACCCATCATAAAATAAACATTAAGTAACAAGGCTAATAAATTAATAGCAACTTGCACTCGGTACGAATTTAGAGAACATAATAATTCTGTTCAAAAAGGTATAATGAGGTTTACCGTTTCAAGCAAAGTGTGATAGTTTCTGAGGACAGCGGAGCAGCGCCGCACCACACGGCGAGGATGGAAGACAAGTCAAACTTCTCTACCACCGGCGCCTTCGCAAGGAACACTACGATAGGGGGAACTGCTGCCAGGAAGGTCACCTACAAGTTTAATTTACTTACATCACTAAAGTCTTAACATTACTATGTTTTTAACTGACAGACACTAAGATCACCACTGGGTTACTTAAAGTTCGAATTTTGTGCAAGATGTTCTCATATTGGTTATGAAGGTTGCGTAAAATGTTCAGCTTAAAGGAGGATAGTTTATGCAAGTTCGTTTTGCTTATGGCAAAAACCACCTGGCACATAAATTATGTTGAAGGGGACATCCCGTTTGTGAATTTTAAAAGTAGGTAAATAATTGCCTTTAAGTGACCTGATAAGTTAATAATATCTACCTACCCGATCAAAATAGTGGTTAAGACTTGCCACCTCATGTCGAGTTGATAAATCTATATATTTATCAACTCAACATGAGGTGGTCAGTTTACATAGTAAAATCTATACAAATATATCTCATATACCTAATACATTAAAATCTCGTGTCACAGTGCTCGTTATCGAACTCCACTGAAACGGTTTGACCGATTTTTATGAATTACAAAACAAAAAATTAAAAAAGTATACAGTAGATAGGTCCCGTCTGAGAATAGGTCGTAGTCAATGGGTTCATTTTTTTATTTGGCAAAACAACGTTTGCCAATGCCGAGTCAACACTTCAACAGTCAACTAGTGCCTTTTTTTTAGGGATGGGAAATCATCAAATGACTTCTCCCGCTTTGGGCGAGTCAGCTAGTACAAGGTAACTACATAAAATAGAATTGTCTGTTTATAATGTCAAATAAGATTTAAAATAAAAAAAAACTTTGCACTGATTTTGGTGGAACTTTCACTAGAAGATAGCTAGTGGTGGTTCTTGCACGTTCTTCTCCATACAGAGATCTACGCTTTGGAACGTACAACTAGCTCATGTTTTTGACTGACCGGCCTTGGCAGCTCAAAAGTGCCTTTAAATGGCTTATCTATAATTCTATACGTACTAATATTATAAAGAGGTAACATTTGTTTGTAAGTTTGTATGTAGGGGGTAATCTCAGGAACTACTGGTCCGATTTGAAAAAATCTTTCAGTATTAGATAGCCCATGTATCGAGGAAGGATATACATATCATCACCATAAGACTAAAAGGAGACGAGCATTCATGGAAAACTAACGCAGACGAAGTTGCGTGGGTCAGCTAGTTTGAAACAACTAAGTGGCTTTATTGATTAATTGAGTGCTATAATTTAGGCTAGGTACATATTTACCTATATTATAAAAAAGTAGTTATAATTTTTATTTGGAGCTGTTTTGACGCGGACGAAATCACGGGCTACATGCTAGTCGTAAATAAAGGAAGTAATCATAGTTACTTTGTAATTCTGAATGGCACCTAGATATTTCATAGGGTTGAATCCATTCAAGTACACCAGCTTCTTCTTCACTAGCATGTAGTTGATAGTGGACATCAAGCCGTAGGCGTGGTACCACGGCACTATCGTCAGCATCGTGGTCTCCTCAGGGTGACTCTCGGATCTGAAAGTAAAAAATAAGTAAGTAGGTATAAGTAGGTACCTACTTGTGTGTGTTTAGGCCGTTGGTCCCGGCTGTCATTTGTACATCCTTTGGCTGTCGTTACAGATTGTCCGAAGCCAGTAAATCTGACTCCAGTCTTGCCAAGAAATACCGCGTTATCCAGTTAATGGGTTGTGGAGGTCTGGTGGGCAGCCGCTCCATGTAAAATACTGGTATTCAACTGAATCCGGTTTGACTGGAAGCCGACCCCAATGTAGTTGGGAAAAGGCTAGGCAGATGATGATGATATAGTAAGGATAGACAAACAACACATTGTGACGGCTTATTAGACGATGTTTTTCAGATAAGAGCGGGTACCTACGTAGTCTCAAACAAATGCATGTATTTCAAATTTATATATTTACCTTTTTAAAATGTTACTACAATTATCTAGTGACCCATCACTAGATAAATTATAGAACACTTGATAAAGACATTAATTAGTTTCAAAACTACAGTACGAGTAAGGGCGGGTTGTATCAAACAGTTGGTTAACGTAACATACGTACGTCAAAAAATTACGATTACGGACGATGTTTGACGTTCGTTAAATTAGAAGCGTTGTTTCAAAACATTCTGGTATAAATTCCTGCTCATTCCAATAGCCAAGTTATTGACACGGGTCCTACCTAAATAGCTTTTTTTGCATTCCACCACTTATTTGTGTCATCAGAAGAACTGGTATTGAGGAATTCAAAAGAAATGTCACAATATTGTTCTATTTGACGCAACTAAAGTTACGTTAACCAGTGCTCAGACCATCTGTTAACGTACCTAAACGTTATATTTTACGTGCGTTAACGCTGACATTTTGTGAAACAACCCAATTTTTTGATTTGACGATAGTTAGCACCATTTTTAACGTTTACGCGTGCGTTAAGTGTAGTTGAAACAACCCGCCCTTAATCTAAGTTGATAGTTTTGTCACACTCAATTGACTATTTGGAAGTAGGAAGTTATTACAGAATATCTTTGTAAAAATGTTACAACTCAGAATTATCTGTATATGAGTATTACAGTTTGAAAGCTGGCAGCACTCTGTTTTAAATGCTTAGTCACGACACTGCGACACAATCTGCGATCTACCACCAACGTTAATTACCTGTAGGTACTGAACTTTGTTCGCTTATTCTTATCTTTAAATATCCATGGAAAAGAAAAATAGTAATAATATAATCTAATCGAGTGGTTTCTAACCTGGGGGTTAGAACCTTCGCGGGGGTCAATCAGTTATTAAACAATAGGTACCCATCACAAGCAATTGTTACTTAATTTATTATTTGGATAGGTACTCTATCTATACACGGTGCCATTTTAGTCGTCTTACAAAGGCGGCCCACTAAATGCACCAAACATAAACTACCTTTGGCGCGATTATTTTTTTCATAATTATTCAGTAAGATGATAGGTACAATGAAAATAATACATCAGCATTATGAACACCCAGTTAATTATGTTTACGTATCAAAACAATATGGCGCCGATCCATTCCACGCCGTCCTTGGAACATAAGGCTCGGACTGTGCTCGTTCCTAGATCTTTCAAACTACGTCAGGCGGCATGATAGTGAATAATAACATATATTTTTTAATAATTCAAATGTTCTTATTGCCATTTAATTTTACGAATGTGTAGGGTAGTCATTGGATAGATGAAGTGGGCTGCCGTTGTACGAGGACTAAAATGGCACCATGTATGGCATTCGTTAAAATAGTAAAACTGGTATGCAATATCAATTTATTGGTGACTAAATAATAGTAGATTATGAAACGAGGAGCTAAAGCAGTGCCTTATGACACGGGCGTCATATTGAATCCCTAACACAATGAAGGATTCGTAGCGTAGCGAGGGAGTTTAAAGTTTAACTCTCGAGCGAAGCGAGAGAGTTATACCTACAAGAATCCTGAATGCAGCGAGGGATTCAAGCTAGCCCAAGTTAAAGATACCTTTACTCCTGAGGAGCATACTCTACTTTTCACACTACTGCGAGAAAATTGTGCTCTACCCATGAAAACAAATGCCCGCATCGGCCCCCGCCAAAAGAAAAGCCAGTCGTGTCGAAGCAATGACTTTGTGTCGAAGTGAGGGCGTGGGTGAAGTGATCACGAAGTGAGCTGTCAAACCATAATAATAAGATGGAATGACAGCTCATTTGTCGTTCACTCCACCTAAGTGAACACTTTCAGATGTCAACAGAATAGACCGGCAGATCGCGTGTCCGAAGCTGTTACTCCAGCCCACCGGGTAATAATATTGTAAGTCGGGAAGTCCACTGCTAAGTACTCGGGAAACCGATAGTGGCGGAGGGCCGGTCTAAGCCTCCGCCATCTGAATATGTCGTCTGACAAGATGTCATGTATGGGTTTAATATTGTACTGAATTTCATTGTAACCCGTCGGGCAATAATGTGACTTAAATTTAGAACGCATTTTGACTGCGCTCTCTGC
Organism: Ceramica pisi; assembly: GCA_963859965.1. Lineage (NCBI taxonomy): Eukaryota > Metazoa > Arthropoda > Insecta > Lepidoptera > Noctuidae > Ceramica > Ceramica pisi. The sequence goes on from OY982545.1 coordinate 14,105,921, forward strand.
ACCTAGCATCGGAGGCGGGCAGGAGCCGCTTGCGGGTTCCAATGACGTACTTTAGGTTAGGTTTGCATTTCAAATAATTTGACGTTTTCGTGCAGGTGGTGTGAAAAGAAATTTGTGTTAGCTTCAATTGTTTATACGGGGTATAAACCGTTTTGCTTAGGTCACAACAATGGTAACAATATTGAAAAGGCCCACTGACCTAATCGCTTAATCAACGGTACAGTGTATGGGTATGGGCAGCATAAGAGATCGCCTTAAAATAATAAATCAACTTCTAATAATTACTCAAAACTGGACGCAGAGTACAACACGTTGAGGTGTGTCAGCATGACTCCCTTGGGCAAGCCGGTGGTTCCTGACGAGTACAGTATGTAGGCCACGTCGGACCAGCCCTGCACTTCTTCTGCCTCGAAGTCATTCGGGTTCACCTGCACTCCCACACTCTTGTACTCAATGATTCCGCTCGCAACCGGTTTGCCATTCAATTGTATTATTTTTTCGATGCTCGGCACTGTTTTAATGGTCTCCAAATTTCGCTGAAGTCCCACTTCAGAGGCGAAAATAATTTTTGGTCGGGATATATTTAGCACGTGCGTCATTTCATCTGAAACCAACGGAAATTACTTTAGAATGTCAATTAGTTCTTGGTTGCACAAAATGGGCAGATCTGGAAATTCTCGACACAAGAATGATCCACTAAAATTAGATTAAGTGGCATATAATTATAATCTTCCTGGTTCTAGGCAAGACAGTAATTAGCTAGGTGACACACAAAATGTATTTGTATACCTAGGTATATTTTCCTTGCAGGTAACGATAGTTTATTAAGGGCGGGTTGTATCAAACAGTTGGTTAACGTAACATACGTACGTCAAAAAGTTACGATTACGGACGATGTTTGACGTTCGTTAAATTAGAAGCGTTGTTTCAAAACATTCTGGTATAAATTCCTGCTCATCCCAATAGCTAATTTATTGACACGGGTCCTACCTAAATAGCTTTTTTTGCATTCCACCACTTATTTGTGTCATCAGAAGAACTGGTATTGAGGAATTCAAAAGAATTTTCACAATACCTATTGTTCTATTTGACGCAACTAAAGTTACGTTAACGAGTGCTCAGACCATCTGTTAACGTAAATGTTATATTTTACGTGCGTTAACGCTGACATTTTGTGAAACAACCCAATTTTTTGATTTGACTATAGTTAGCACCATTTTTAACGTTTACGCGTGCGTTAAGAGTAGTTGAAACAACCCGCCCTTACACTATTCTTATTGTACTTTAAGGATGGCCAATTACTACCGAAAATTACGGAGATTGTTTCATTGCAATAGATCATTTAGTTGAAAAGTTATACAGTTTATTTTGCACTGGGGTCACAGTTGTGAACATAGGTACTTATTAAAAAAAATTTAAAATACGAAAAAAAAACAAAATTTGGTCTAGTTTGCCTAATTTTCGCATGTGCATATTAAAAAGACTCACACTGCATAGTCCATTTGATGTGTACCTATGTAATCTACACCTACCCCTGATTTTATATAGTATCACCGATAAAAGTGTAAATAATTGGATGTTTTTTTATTTCAGCAATCATATTTTTTTATTGTGTGTGGAAATTCACAGTACGAAAATCATCATTTCCAGGCCTAAAAAATAATTTTAATGTGAGCAGTTATTTAACAAAAATGGACAAACATTTGGTGAGAGTGGTTAAGGAGTAATCCCACTTAGAAAAAAAAAGTATGGAACTTGTACATGTACATTGACTCTTAGAAAACACAAGAGATTTAGCTCTTCTAAATGCTAGGGTTGCAATTGTTTATTATATCAATGGGTTGCACGCTTGGACTACTTGGATCGACTATTATACATGTCGTAACCATTACCTACTTTTGAATTAGGTACTCCTCTTATTTTTGACTGTGAAACTCACGGTGAATTTCAAACAAATCTCGCGAGATCATATAAAAATTCGATACATTGTCGTTTAACTTTTAACCCCCATTGGCAATACCGAGTACCTATAGAATTAAATTAGGAAACCTGAATTTCCTTCCTTAAAATAAGTAGATTAAATGGTAGCTATAATAACATTTTCACTCCTAAAGGTAACATTAACTATAATTATGATTATGATGACATAATATTCTTCTCTGCTAGAGTTCCAGAACCCAACAACAATTGCTCCGAACTCATTTTCAACATTGTCTTTAGCTTCAGGAGACTGTACCTTTCGTGTAGAGTACGTTGAGCGTGGTGACGGTGGCGCCGCAGCACACTACGGCCAGCGCCGTGGGGATGAACTCGTCGCGGTTCTCGCTGCACAGCGCCACCACGTCGCCTCGCTTCACCCCCAACCGCTTGAGCCCCGTCGCCACATTCACTGTCTCTTGTAGTATCTGCCTGTATGATATCTTTTGGTCGGTGTCGCCATTGATCTGTGAATTAGGTAGATACTTAAGAGCGTGTATTCCGTCCACTAGCGCCGCCAATCGTTTTTTATTATTTGTGGTAAATTTAAGACACGTAGATAAAAAACCGCTCTGTAGTCAGGGTTGGGCAGTATTTGAATTACTTGTAATTAAAATACGTAATTGAAATACAAATACGTATTTTGTATTTGTATTTCAATTACTTCTATAAAATGTAATTTTTAATTCGTATTTCAAATACCTGACGCCGAGGTATTTTGTAATTAGTATTTCAAATACTTGAGGCTTCAAAATACATTTTAACAATAAAATACATTTCACCATCATTTAGCTATCGTGAGTGTGAGTGCGAGGCCAGACCGCGAGAGTGTAATGATGGTAAAGCAGCAACAAAACGCAAAAAACCGGCCAAGTGCGAGTCGGACTCGCGCACCGAGTGTTCCGTACAAATCTGTAGGTATATATTATAAGCAAAAGTTGCGGTTTACGATTTACGACGTATTAAAAAAAAACTACTTACTAGATTTCGTTCAAACCAATTTTCGGTGGAAGTTTAGGTACATAGTACTACTCAGTTTAGAAAAAAATTATATAAGAAACCTCAATATAATTTTTGAAGACCTATCCATAGATACCCCACACGTATGTGGTGGATAAAATTTTGAGTTTCAGTTCTAAGTATCGGGACCCCCAAAATTGATTGTTTTTTTTTCTTTTCTATTTTTGTGTGAAAATCTTAATGCGGTTCACAGAATACATCTACTTACCAAGTTTCGACGGCATAGTTCTTATAGTATCGGAAAAAAATGGCTGTGACTTACGGACGGATAAACAGACAGACAGACATGACGAATCTATAAGGGTTCCGTTTTTTGCCATTTGGCTACGGAGCCCTAAAAATCAATGATCCACCATTCCGACCCTATCTTAACATATATAAATCTCGTGTCACAATGTTTGTCCTCAATGGACTCCTAAACCACTTAACCGATTATAATAAAATTCGCACACCATGTGCAGTTCGATCCAACTTGAGAGATAGGATAGTTTAAATCTCAAATTATAGTCGCAATTTTAATTTATTGCTAATTATTTGTCTGTTATTATTTGACAGACACAATTATTTGTTAACTCCAAATGATTCTAACAGATGTCGATACCTTTCGACTGGGTTGAGTAAGTAATCAATAGATGGCGCTGCTATTGTAAATCTAACTCCTAAACCACTTAACCGATTATAGACGCAGACGAAGCGAAGTTGCGCAGGTCAGCTAGTTGCAATTTATAGCAGACTCAGCCCGGTCTAGATTACTTTTTTTGTATTTTGTAATTTGTATTTTGTATTTCAATTAAAAATAGCTAAAATACTGTATTTTGTATTTTATATTTCAAATACCTAACTTAAAGATATTTTGTATTTTAATTACTTGCGATACAGTATTTTGTAATTTGTATTTCAATTAAAGCAAAGCATGTATTTTGCCCAGCCCTGTCTGTAGTGCACTGAAGAAATGTATTTATTATGTTTTGAGAGTTATGTTTTGTACTTTAGAACACAAATAGTTGCCAAAGTCGATATTTTTGCTAAAAGTGGCCACTTTTAGCAATAATTGCCGTTTTGGCTATTTAGCCATGAGTTATGTATTAAAAATAGCTGTCAAAAAATAATAGATACATTTCTTCAGTGCACTACAGAGCGGTTTTTTATCTACGTGTCTTAAATTTACCACAATTAATAAAAAACGATTGGCGGCGTTAGTGGACGGAATACACGCTCTTAATCAAATCATTTCCGATCAAAGCAATGACAACTTATTGTACTTAGAGGTCGTTTGTCTGTCAATAAGACCATTTTTCTCAGGAACAGGTAGACGTATGTTTTTTCGCTTAGCCAGTGTTGTCTCCTAGGCAAAATAAATTAAATTAAATTGATAATAATAATAATATCCTTGGACATTTCACACAACGCCGTATAGTCCCAAGCTAAGCAACTTAATGCTTGTGTTATGGTAACGAGATGGCTGATAAACTACTTATATACTACATTTTTTATTTTTTTCTAAATACATACATATTATAGACAGAAAACACCCAGACTCGGAACAAATACATGTAGGCCGTACAAATATTTGTTCCGTGCGGGAATCGAACCCGCGACATGCTGCGCAGCAGTCAATCGCTCAAACACTGCGCCAACCGTGTCGTCATAATCTATATCATAATAATAATCAAGGATCTTTATTTCAGACTACAAACAGTCCATAATTTAGTTAGTATTTTGGTGTTAGTAACAATGGTGCTTACAAAATAGGTTAGTATTATTTTAGGTGTATAAAAGATTTATTCATTTATATCTAAGACTGGCCCTACCCAGTATCCCTGGAAGGGACAGTCCGGTCTGGCAGCTATCATTTTCAGGATGCTGTTGTCACTATCGTGCAAGCGCTGTAGTAAGGAGGCCGCTTTCTTTCTCATGATGGCATGAAAACCATCTGTGCGAGCCTCCGCGAACAAACCTGAAGCACTACAACGCCGTGGCAGTCCCAACAGCATTATTAAATTGGACACGCAGGACGTTGTAGGCTCGGCGCGTGTATATGCCACTACCCACAGGCCACTCGTTTAAAAGGATTGACAGAATGGGGGTCTGTAGTACAACGAGCGAACCTGCGGGCAAGCATATTGCTCCTCACCGACAACGTCCTGCGCTCCCTCTCTATATCTAAGTCATCCCTTAGGTCACTCGTGATAATAAGTATGGCCTGGTACCTAAACTATTTACAACTTCAGTGCTAGGTATGCCGTTGAGATTTATGGGAGGCACACTGCGCGGCTGCTACTTAGGTGCCTTAAATATGCCCATCCACCTCACCCGGTTCTTTTGGTTGGAGTACCTTTATTTGAGAAGGGAGGTGTACCTACTCCCCCAACACACCCGCGTCCCTCAACATGTCTGGGCATCGTGCAAGTTAACCTGTGCTGTAAGGCGACTATTCATCAGACTGTCAAGAATCTTGGCTGCTGTGGTAGCGAGTGAGATGGGTCGGTAATTACTAATGTCAGACGTATCACCCGTCTTATTTTTAATTATAGGAACGACAGTGGTCCGCATTAGCGGTTCCGGTAAATACGACGAGTGACCTATGCACAGACTGAAAAAAATTACACATGACAGTACTCGTGGTCGTGGCAAGTGAACTCCAGATTTATAATGCTCGATACTGAGCTCATCGTGACCAGGCGATTTTCCACGCTGCATTTTTTGAATAACGTTCGCCACAGTCTTCGCAGGCTAGTTCTGGACGAGGGAACTAAGGTTGACCAGTAATTTGCATACCTATATAATTTATCAATTACTGAGTTTAGTTCCTCGTTATTACAAAAACCAACACAACATTCACTCAACCGTAGCTTAGAATGACAAATATCATGGTATTGATCAACTTGTTGTTCCTATCTGTCACCCCACACGACACGGTTCATAGATTTTGCCGCCACCAAATTATTTCCTTCATAATTATATTAATTCTTATTTAAATTGCATTCGACCACCAGTGGATAATGGTCCGACCAATACAACAGACACACTAACAACTGAATCAATGCCCCCCCCCCCCATATTATTCCAGTTATCTAAATCTGTTGCCTTCTCCGGCCAATCCGTCAGGAACGAGTACAAAATCGTCACGTGACGTCGTCAGTTTCCTGGTCTAGTTTGAGTTGTGGCATTTTGCCTGTCTGTAAAATTGTGTTGAATAAGTTGGTGAGACGGGGAAGCCATATTATACATAAGAATTTTAAAGCTTCTGTTGTAACAACATCTTCGCTAGACCTTTTTCCATCCATAGTGCAATCAGTGCATATAGTCTGCACTCGTTCTACTTCATATACCGGTATGAAACAGATATCTTCTTGGCAATTGTAGATAACTATCTGCAGTAGGTATTTTGAATGTTCTATTGATAACTGGATAGAAGTGGATATTCAAGTGCTATTAATCTTACTTTCTAGCGTATTTTCTAATCAAATAACTTCTTATTTGGATGAAAGAATTAATAAATCGAAGTGGTTCAGTAAAGCCGGCGGATTACAAGTGCAGGATCCGCGGGATTGGCAGAAATTAAATAGGGAATGAAATTCGAAGAAAAGTGAGGATTTATTAATTGAACATGACATTATAAATATTTTTTTATAGGATTCACGATTTGCCGCTCTAACGAGCTTAGGGAAACAGCTCTTTACTGAACAGCTTCCTTATTCTTCTTTTTTAAGATGAAAAGTATGAACACATCACGTTGACAAGGAAAAACTCTACATGAGGTAGGTACTCCTACTCAGAACAGTCTTTTTTGCTAAACAGATTTTGATGAATTCTACAAAACAATAGGTACTAGAAGGACAATAGCCACTGACGTGCGGCCTACCTACTACCTATCACCTGCTGAACCCAACACACTATGGAATGGATGTATGCCTATACCATACAAATTTAAAAATGTATTAATTATTAAATCTATGACCTACACATTAACTTGGCGAGATACAATGTAAATATGTTAAGTTAACAGTCTGTTGTATGTTTGTTTGGTAACATATTTCTTATCTCGTTATATTAGGTACTTAACCTACTATCAAGAATGTACCACCGTACGTATCTATCATTATTACAATACAATAACCATTATTTATTCACACGTTCTTTTAGCGCTATTTCTAACACAAATTTGTATAATTTATCTACAGACAACATCGTTGCACGCGAGATCGGAGGTCAAGGGCGGCACAGATCAAAGTCTACTCCAAAGTGTTTCATAAAATAAATATAAAACTACTAGAATAAACTTACCACAGCAACAGCATCTTCTCCTACGCAGTGTTGTTTCAATTTGTCGATCGCATACTGCCCGAAAGACAAGTGGCTGGGCACCCACAACGCCGGACCGGTTGACACTACTTTGTTTATTATCATTGTATATTTAGGATTTCCAGTTCAATCAATTTCGTTAATCACGTAACTAATAAGCACGAACACTACTGACTGAACCGGCTCAACACTTCACCAGGCCATAACTGAGCGAGTACTGGCTGTTTATCAACAAGCCGCTAAGTCACCATTCACGTAATTTTATTGAGTCTATACAGTTATAAACGTATAACTCCACTGAGGCTCGATAGGGTTGCTACCTTTGCAACAGCCAACAGAAAAAAAAGTTACCTGCACTGCACTACTGCAGTAGATGCTGTGAAATTGGTTAGGTATAATAAGTACTGGTGTATATCAACAAAATATCATTAGAACAGCTTATCTTAAATCTCGAGACTGAGGTTTACTTACATAAACAGAGCATTTCATCAACAACTTTCAACGAATTAAATATATCAATCGGGAAGCCAAAGTCCAGGGTCCAAGCCTATGTAACTTTCTCAGACTCGCAGCCGCGTATTTCTGGAACTAGGTACTAAATTAGTAATACATAGGTAGTTACCTACTTACCTACCTAATTGAAAATTAACTAGGGAGGACTTAGTTTGGACCAAATTTATTTTATTTAGATATTTGAAGATGCTATTCATAATATGAAAAATATAGTTTACGAAACGAAACGGGCATCAGCTAGTCTAGTACCTATATAGTACCTAAACAATAAAGTTGAAGGAGGCATGTCAATACTAGATATTATTAGAAAATTAAACCGAAAAAATTGCAAATGGGAGTTGATCATAATGAAGAGGAACTAAGCACAGTAAATCGTTTTCATTTTTAATTAAATGGTCGACGCACTCAATTAATAATTACACAAAGTTATTTCAAAATATGGTATTTATTGGCATGATTCATTTACTTAAACCTACTAAATACCGTAACTATAGTAGGTACTCAAATATTTTCCTCCTATTTTAGTAGCTTCAATAACTTTGATGTCAATAAAACACATTATTTAAGTTACTATTATTACTATTTATTAAAAAAAATAACAGCCCTATTGTTACCCGAATAAGATTTATGGTAAATAAGATACCTAAATAATAAATCCATTATCAATCGAATCGTCATGGTCCGATAATCTTTACAATAGTAAGCAATAATTAGCCTTGTCTCTAAGCTATGTGCAGGTACACTACAGAATATACATACACGTACATACCTAACTAAAATCGTAGAAATCGTAAATAGATAATTTCGTAAAAAGATAATTCGATACCATTTGTAAGCGAACTAGCTGTTGCCCGCGACTTCGTAGGTACGCGCATGTCCCATTTTCACCGTTCCCGTAGGAATTTCGGAACGAATTACACGACAGTCTTTGGGATAAGTTAAGGGCAATAGGAATGCCCGAGAAATTGCTAAATGTTTTTAGGTACAGGTACAGTAACCAATCAAATGTCAATGGCAATGCCGGATTAGCCACGTAGCAAGAGTAGCAAATACTACGGGCCCCGCGCACTGGGCCCCCGCAAAAGTCATGTCGCTGAAAACCAGCGCCTTGGATCTTATCCCACATACGTGTGAAGTCACTAATTTGGTATACGTACCTACTAAGAACGAATAATAGTTATTACGATGATACAAGTGCGATAAGTTGGTTTTTACAAACGAGTAGACGCATGTTGCGGGGCCGAGTCACCCGCGCCCGTAGGAGTACTTCAGCGAATCCCTACACGTGGTCCCCGGGTGGTGCTAAACAGGTGACACTAACCGCCTCCGTGGTCTAGTTGTTAAACCACCTGATTCAGACCCAGAGGTCCCGGGTTCGATTCCCAGCGGGGGCAAATTTTTTGCTCGGTTTGGTTGGTGGTAGGACTTGTTCTAAGTCCGCCTTGCAAGCTACCACCAACATGTCTAAGTTTGTCGCCATAACAACAATGTTAACAGCATTGTTGTGTTCCGGCAGTTAGAGTATGATAGCTAGTTCCTCTGTGTAAGAGGATTCCGGGTGAAACTAGCTTCCATCTTCGGCCTAAACACTTTCCACCAAGTGAGATTTGGGCCAAGAGTTTCCCCGTTTTGTATAAAAAAAAAATGTAAGCCCGAGACATGTCTTGCCATAGTCACAAGTTTGTAAAAAACGAAAATCCGCACGTATATCATACAACATTTTTCAACAAATTTGCGGGAAAGAATTACAATGTGACAAACATTTGGTTTTTAATATCAGTCGAAATCTATACTAATATTATAAAGCAGAAGAGTTTGTTTGTTTGTTTGGTTGAACGCGCTAATCTCAGGAACTACGGGTCCGATTTGAAAAATTATTTCAGTGTTAGATAGCCCATTTATCGAGGAAGGCTATAGGCTATATATCATCACGCTAAGACAAATAGGAGCGGAGCAGTAATGGATAATGCAGACGAAGTTGCGCGGGTCAGCTAGTCCTTACATAATATTTGCAATATAAAAATGGCTCGAATTTTCAAATTTAAAATTGGAACTACATAATTCGTCTCATTTTCTCTTAAGTATTAAATTGAGACAAAAAATATTGAGCAAGAGTATATTATTTTACTGATATTCTATTGTTTTATAACTGAACTTCAAATATGTACCTAATTAAAATCAATTGACGGCACAGTTGGCGCAGTGGTTGAGCGATCGACTGCTGCGACTCGTGTCGTGGGTTCGATTCCTGCACGGAACAAATATTTGTATGACCTACAGATAGTTGTTCCGCGTCTGGCTGTTTGTGTATGTGACTTTGTATGTTTGTAAATTGTAAACGCACCCACGATACAGGAGAAATTCCTAGTGTGGGGCAACGCTTCTTAAAAAAATAATAATAAAAAAATAAGCGTGATTAACTGAGGATGTTCCATTTTTAATTTAGTTGAATATAATTAAAGTAGGTACCTACTTACTAACATCACTACATAAAATGAATGAACTTTAGTTTTATGTGGCGGTTATTTTTCGCAATTCTCCCGCCATGGGCGTCTTTTTGAGAAATTTTACGAATACGATAAAAATAAAACGGATTCTTGCTAAAAACATGATTATTTTCAATTGAGGGTAGTTTATTAAAACTTTTTTCATTTAATAAGGATGGCTAATTAAGTAATTAGTTCCGATCATTGTGGTGTTTGTTTCGTTGCAATATCATTTAGTTGAAAAATTACACAGTTTTGTTTGCACTGGGGTCACAGTTGTGAACAAACTATTTCCTTGGAAAATTAAAAAAAAATAGATTTTTTTAATACGTATTCCGTCGATAAAATTAGGTGTAGTTTCGCCCATTTTCGTGTGTGCACATTATAAAGACTCGCACAGTATAACGTTCACAATTCCAATACCTAGGCATTCTATAGAATACCTAAAACATTCAGGTAATGTATGAAATGTTATTAATTTTATACTTTACCTAGACCTACCGTACTACAGTACCGAATACGCAGCCGGCAATGTGTGTAAAAGACGATAGCATTTCAATACATGCGTTCACACGAGCTCTGAAGGTCTACTCTCTAAGCCTGAAGTCCGCGGAGTTCGACATCTCACCATGATCACTTAGGTGGAGTGAACGACAAGTGAGCTGTCATGCCATCTTGCTTGTACGGTTTGACAGCTCACTTGTCGATCACTTTTCACACGTTCCAAGTGATATGATCACGGTGAGATTTCGACTGTATAATACCCCAATAAAAATCTAAAATACATCCACAGATAGATAAGAGTGGGAGCCTAGTACTATGTATCTATACTTATATCTATACTATAATATTATAAAGCAAAAGAGTTTGTTTGTTTGTTTGGTTGGTTGAACGCGCTAATCTCAGGAACTACTGGTCCGATTTGAAAAATTCTTTCAGTGTTACATAGTCCATTTATCAAGCAAGGTTATATGCTATATATCATCACGCTAAGACAAATAGGAGCGGAGCATTCATGGAAAATGTGACACAGACGAAGTTGCGCGGGTCAGCTAGTTTTCAGAGTTCCGTAGCCAAATGGCAAAAATGGAACCTTATAGATTCGTCATGTCTGTCTATCCGTCTGTCCGTCCGTATGTCACAGCCACTTTTCTCTGAAACTATAAGAGCTATGCTGTTGAAACACACGCTAAGACCAATAGGAGCGGAGCAGTTGCACGGGTCAGCTAGTAGATAATAAAAAAGCGGCTAAGTGCGAGTCGGAATCGCGCACGACAAGACCTGGGTCGTCTACCTCGATGTAGACGGGCATGTGTTGCAATACGTCGATGAGTAGGTATACGAACGTAGGCCCAGATAGTGTCTTTTAAATATAGGCAAGACAAGGATGTCGAAAAATGAGTCCAAAATGCTTGGAAGACCTTCTGGGCCTTTAAAGAACATATGAAAGGAAATCTTCCAAAAACACTCAAAAGTAAACTCACGGACATGTGCATACTGCCTGTCCTAACCTACGGTACACAAAGCTGTTCCCTTACAGAACAACAAAAGTCCAGACACAAGATGAGCCAACGGGCTATGGAGCGAACAGCCGGTCGATTCTGTTGACATCTCACCGTGATCACTTAGATGGAGTGAACGACAAGTGAGATTTCATGCCATCTTGTTTGTATTGTTTGACTGCTCACTTGTCGTTCACTTCGCCTAAGCGTTCACTTCGACATATTTACTGCCGGTCTATTTGTCATCTCACCGTGTCCACTTAGGTGTAGTGAACGACAAGTGAGCTGTCATTCCGTTTTGTTTGTATGGTTTGACAGCTGACTTCGTGATCACTTCACCCACGCCTTCACTTCGACATGTTTATGGAATCGACCGGCAGAATCTCACTGCAGACCGCGTTAGAAACAACACCTTGCGTTCCATAACTAAGGTCATAGATTTCGGGGAATAAACAGCCAGGCTGAAGTGGGAGTGGGCTTGTCACGTCGCACGAATGAATTTAGAGAGATGGGCGAAGATCGTCATTAACTGGGCGACTGAATGAGGACGTCGTCGTCGTAGTCGACCGCGGCGAAGGTGATGTGACGATCTCATTATGCTTGCAAGACAGAGAGATTTCGAAGGAGGAAGGGGATTTACCCAGCAATGGGACACAAGTGCAAGCTAACATTGCTCCTTAAGGTGATTGCTCCAACCAGCCCGCGAAATTCAAAAATTCTTGCGTTTATGCAATTTGCAGGCCAGTGCTATGTTGTATGTTGATTAAAATATTATTCGCGGCTGTAAGACGTATGTAGTTACAGAATTATAATCATCAAAATCACCAATACAACCCTACAAGTTCATAAAGGCCTAGGAAAAAAAAAACAGAAAATGTCATTCCTACAGCTTTCTGTAACTACATATGTCTTACACCCGCGAATAATATTTTAATCAACATACAACCTAGCACTGGCCTGCAAACTGAAAAAAAAAAAGTAAGAAAATTTGATTTTCGCGGGCTGGTTGGAGCATTCACCTTTTAACCAAAATAGTCACTAAGTCACTGGACAAGAAATGTAACAATTACAAAACAATACTTTGTTAATTTAATTAATTTATCTTTATTTCAGACGTCATAATTCCATATGTTACAAAACATAGCGTCAGTGAAGTTGTTAGTATTACACACAAAAATACAAATAACAGGGTGTTAGTCATTTGTTAGTACCTAATATCCAAACACACACAAAAAATAATCATGTTTCCTATTTTTGTGCAGGTGTACACTTGCCCAGCAAAAAGACTGTAGGTACATTTTGCACGCTAACGTTCCGAGGACGGTGTTGGTGCCAAGGCTTGGAACCGGTTTAAAAATAACCGGTTATTAAATGTTATAAACGGTTTTATCGTTTATTTCGTTCGGAGTCGAAACGTTAAAAGAGCGTTATTGTGAACCCTTATTAACCGGTTTATCCCGCATGATAAAATGCAGCTCATTTGATACCGCACAGTAACTGACCTTTTAACACACACGTAAAAACGCGGCCGCGTTGTTGACGTATTCTTTGAAAGTTGTGTATTCTGAAATACTGTCGTCGAGGATGCAAAACGATGCGTTGTATTATGTATTGCGCGTTGTGTGTATGCATAACGAAACGAATCTATATATATGTCACCAGAAAATTGCAGTCTCCATAACATTGTAATAAATCTTTATTTTGTTATATCTCGATGTATTTTGAAAAAAACGTTGTGTAACAATAAATCCCATCCAAATTCAAGTTTCCAAAACATCTGTGTAATAAGACACAGATGTTTAGAAACCAGCGGACAAGTGTGAGTCGGACGCGCACCGAGGGTTCCGTGCAAACCTGTAGGAGGTATATTTTATAAGCAAAAGTTGCAGTTTACGATTTATGAAAATGACGTATTAAAAAAAAACTACTAATTACTAACTAGATATCATTCGAACCAGTTTTCGGTGGAGTTTACATAGTAATGTACATCATATATTTTTATTACTTTTATCATTTGAAGACCTATCCATAGATACCCCCCACACGTTTGATAAAAGAAACAGTTTTAAGTATTGGCACCCCCAAAATTTATCGTTTTTTTTATGTTTGTATGTAAATCTTAATGCGATTCACAAAATACATCTACGTACCAAGTTTCAGCATAGTTCTTATAGTACCGGAAAAAAAGTGGCTGTGACGTACAAACGGACAGACAGACAGTATCAGGGGTGTCATCCTCAACTGCCTGTACGCTGGTTGATGGTATGGCTACGGGTACGCGCGCCCGGCCTCCCGAGCCGCTACAGGCTCATTCATACCTATGTCTTCCGAGTTCGTAGTATCCGTATTCCTTTTTATTATTATTATGAGCCTGTTGAGTCCCACTGCAGGGCAAAGGCCTCCCTTCCTTCTTTCCACTGTTTTCTGTCCGTTGCCATACTCGGCCAATCCTTTAGGTAGAAGTCTGAATTCGTCCCGCCATATCCTCCTGGGCCTACTATTCCTTATCCTATCATTAATCCTAAGTAGATCCTACCATAATTACCCCTATCCCGTCCTCCTTTCCTTTGAACATTTGATTCCCGAGGTGGGTTGACGTCAGGCCGGTCGGAAAACTACAGCCAAATCACATATGGATAGGCAATCAGGAGTAGGCAATCAGGTGGTCTAATACTGGGACGCCGCCGCAAAACGGCGCGCAGGAGCCTCGCCCGTCTCCTGTGACAAGTGGGCTAGGGCTACCGTGTCCGAGGTGGACACAGCTGAAGACGAACGCCCCAACCCAGACGCGCGAGGGAGCTAGCCAACGTACTTTCTGGGCGCAGGGTGGTTGTGGCGTTCTTGCAGGAGACACGATGGAAAGGCAGCAAATCCCGGTCCATTGGGAATGGCTGCAAGCTGATATACACTGGTGCCCCTGGAGGTAGGAGCGGGGTGGCCGTAGTGCCCTCCGAGGAGTTTCGGGACGCTGTCCCGAATCCGGCCGACCCGGTCGCTGAAACGCTTCAGCGTTTGGTTTACAGGGTCGGGCTTATGATCGTAGTGGCACTTGTCGAAGGGGTCATGACCCATTTGATACGTGCCTACGCGCCGCAAGCTGGTTGTAGCGAAGCCGAAAAGACGAAGTTCTGGGACCAATTAGACGTGGTACTGCGTGGGATCCCGTTGTTACAGGCGATCGTTTTGGGTGGTGACCTAAACGGGCATGTGAGTGAAAACTGTGAGGAGTTTGAGCGTGTTCACGGAGGCCACAGGTACGGTGACCGCAACCCGGAGGGAGAAAATATTCTCTCAACGTGTGCGGCGGCACCTGCCGTCGTGAACACGTTCTTCAAAAAGAAACCTGAGCATCCTGTCACCTTCACAAGAGTGGGAGGCAAGCTACCCAAATCGATTACCTACTAAACAGGAGACACCACAACCACATCACCAAAGTAGCCAACTGCAAGGTCATACCCGGTGAGAGTCTTACTGCACAACACCGTCTCCTTGTAATGGATCTCCGCGTAAGACCCAGTGTCAAGCTCATTGAGCGCTACCGACGCCAAATCAAGTGGTGGCGGCTTGATGAGTCCAAGTCTCAGGAATTTGCATCGGCGATTGGCGATAAATGCACGGTAGCCGAGGGCGAACATATCCAGGGACAATGGGACAGGATTCAGGCCACTGTCACAGGTGCGGCGAAAGCAGTGCTTGGCATGTCTAAGGGTAGACGCAAATGTGGCAAGGAGACTTGGTGGTGGATCGATACAGTCCAGAGAGAGGTAAGGGTGAAGAAGGACCTCTTCATGTCGAGGCAAGCGTCCAAATCTCCCAAAGACCGTGACCGTGACGCATTTAAGGTTCCAAAACGTGCCAATAAGAGAGCCGTTGCCAGGGCCAGACAAGACTACGTACAACCATTGTATGATAGGCTAGAATCGTCTGAGGGGCAGAAGCTTCTCTATAAGTTGGCACGTGCAAGGGCCAAAACCGCACAGGATATCACTAAGTGCCGCTGTGTCAAACACCCTAAGGGCAACCTTTTATACGAGGACCTCGCGGTGAAGGAGAAATGGCGCTCGTATTTCGACAAACTGCTGAACCAGCTGCATAAAGAGGTTCAGCCACCGGACCTCCCTCCAAATCAGGGACTAGTACCACCCATAACGCCGGAGGAAGTCCACTCAGCTCTTCGTCGTATGAAAAACCGGAAGGCTGTCGGAGCCGATGGAGTCCCCATCGAAGCCTGGAAGGCGATGGGTCCTCGTGGTGTGGGCATCTTTACCAACCTCTTCAACCGCGCACTCTTCACTGGTAAAATCCCTGACCAGTGGAGGCAGAGTATCATTACTCCAGTGTTCAAGGTAAAGGAATCGGTGCAAGAGTGTGGGAATTACCGTGGTATAAAAGTCATGTCCCACACCATGAAGCTCTTTGAGCGTGTAATAGACTCTCGGATCCGACAGGAGTGTAATGTCTTGGAGTGTCAATATGGATTTCGCCCAGGACTAAAGACCATGGATCCCAGTTTTGCCCTAAAGATGGTGATGGAAAAATTCAGGAGAAAGAATACGCCTCTTTACTTCCTTTTTTTGGATATGGAGAAGGCCTTCGACTGTGTTCCCCGAGCGATGATCTGGTGGGCACTGCGGTCCAAAGGGGTCCCCGAAATTTATGGTCACATCATCCGGGACATTTACCATAACTCCAAGTCTTAGGTCAGGACCGCTGTTGGTGACACAAAACCCTTCCCTATCACAGTTGGGGTCCACCAAGGCTCTGTCCTCAGCCCTTTCCTGCTCAGTGCGATATTAAACGAAGTATCAGATAGCATTACCATAAACTACTCCGAAGCAACCCAGCTGAGGATGCAACCGGGAACACGCGCAGATGAGAGAGAGAGAGACAGACAGACAGACAGACATGACGAATGTATAAGGGTTTCGTTTTTGCCATTTGACTACGGAATCCTAAAAATAGTTACCAATTTCACGCGACATTTAACAATCTTACGGAGTTTCCAATTTTCCGGTGACATACACAACGTGTAACAGAATAAACGCAATACCTTTTAAGGGGTCATTGTAGTCATCATTGTGAACAACTTCTTCTATGGGGCCAACTGCGAAATCGCGAAACAAAATCAGCAGTCCAGCTAATTTTGTCAGGTTATGCGCACAGAAATGTATGGGGCAGTCGATTTTTTTTCGTGATTTCATTGTTGGTCCCATAGTAAAAGTTGTTCATAATCGTGAGTACAATAACCCCATAAGACGTTTTGCTTTTATTCTGTTACACGTTATATAGGTATAATATAATAAAGTCGGTTAAAAAAACATTTGAACGAGAAAAACAAACCCGTGTATTAGTACCTATCTAGACAGCTATGTTCGTTAGTAGGAATAGAATTTCACTTTAAGGGGGACTCGTACATATATATGCATGGTTTTATATTAATACTCACGTAAATCTTTATACTCGTCACTATAACACTGCTCTCTTTCTGGAAAAAGCGGTTGACGGTCGGGTAGACAAGTAAATAAGTCTAGCAAGTATGTAAACAAAAATAAATTAGTAAAATAATATGACCAACATACGGTAGCTACCGTACCTACCTATTGCTGCAGCAAAACAGTGATGCTTGTATTGCTACACGACAGTAGGTATAGTATGAAGGGTAGTACGGTTGTCGGTAAAATTACAATCAAATAATACTTTTTTAACCGACTTCCCAAAAAGGAGGAGGTTATCAATTCGGTTGTATGTTTTATTTTATTTTTTTATGTTTGTTACCTCATAACTCCGACAATTATGAACCGATTTGAAAAATTCTTGTTTTATCTGAAAGGATATACTTGCAGATTGGTCCCATTTAAATTTTATGAAAATCGGTTGCGTACTTTGGATTTTAAATCGAAATAGCTTGAATTCGACTACTTGTATGATAGTTTTATGTCATCCAAGTAATCGAAATTGCGTATTTTGCTTTTCTGCGATTTTACAGTGGTGTCGTTAGGTGTGGGGTACCACTAAAAAGTGAAAAATAAAAAACTTTTTACGAAAAAATACAACCGACTTCCAAAAAAAAACACTACAAAGTAAAAAATTACTTTAATTTCGGAAGTCGGTGTCAAAATACGAAGAAACTAACAAAAACACCGACTTCCGAAATTAAAGTTATTTTTTACTTTGTAGTGTTTTTTTTTGGAAGTTGGTTGTATTTTTTTGTCTTCATGTCTCATGTCTGAGTTGTGGCAAACGTGATATGTAATAGCATATTTTTGGTGCTACATCACCAACTTGGTGCTACCACGGACCCTTCTAATCATCGATGCATTTCTTCTCCTAATTGTGTAGAGGAAATCATCGATGGGATGGAAGCATACGTAAACATTGCGGAAGCACTGCAGTACCTGGGTTTTCTCAACACTGCCCTCAGAGTGTCATTGTACCTGAACACACAAGGCGTTGCAAGCCCGCCGCGTAAAGTTGATCCACAGACTGCATGTGTAAAAAGACTGACAGAAGGCTCTGAAAAGTAACAGTTTCACATCTGTGGTACATCGTGCGAATCTGCGGGCCAACATATTGTAGCGGACTGCCAACGTCCTCCTTTCCTTTCTAGGTCTTCATCGTACTGTAGCCGATCTGTCAGCATGTGACCAAAATATTTTACTTTAGACACCCTCACTAGTGCCGACCCACCGTTTTTAATTTGCGACCGTTTTTTGTGCGTATAGTGTGTCGCGGACTTTTTTGTAGATATTTATAAGATCTACAATTAATTGGAACAATTCATGGTTCTATCTTTCATAGTTTAGGCAGCGTACGCAAAATAAGTAACTTTTCTGGTTGATTTTTACACCTTGTGTCCGAAAAACCCAAATATCTTACGGAACCCTATTTTTTTCAAAATAAAATATAGCCTATGTTACTCGTGGATAATGTAGCTTTCGAATGGTGAAAGAATTTTTTAAATCGGTCCAGTAGTTTTTGAGCCTATTCATTACAAACAAACAAACAAACAAACATACAAACAAAGTTTTCCTCTTTATAATATTAGTGTAGATGTAGACAAGTGACAGGGAATATGTTTCACAAATGCCCAATAGTCTCCTGAGCGCACTCACTGACGGGCTCAGTATAGGTAAAAAGCGAAACATCATTCACACTTTCGTGGACAGAACGTAATTGTACGTCATGATTTGAGATTTTGATACGGCACAACGTATGATGACGTTCAAAAACAGAATATTCTTTACGACAGGACGTTGATTTTCGTTCGATTTTAAAGCAAAAATTCGTTATATTGTACCTTGTGTCACAACATACCGAAAATTCAAAACTGTACTGTCACGTGAACATTGTTTAAAACCGTTGCAAAAATATGCTGTTGATAATGTGCGGCGACACTATATCCTAACGCACACCGTGTTTATACGTCGCCCGCGCCTCACGCGTCCCTACACTAAGTGCAGCGGTGTCACGTCAGCGAGGTGCGCGCGTTCTATCTGTGCGAGAGTGGCAAATCGTTTTATTTGCAGAACAATAAACATAGTAAGTATTTAGAATATGCTATTATTTTATTATTTGTAGGTTGTAAACTAATTCAATTATAACCGTATTGTATGAAAATTGTATATCATGAGTTATTTTGTTGGTTTCAGATGGATAAGCGAAAGAGATTTCTGATGAGAATTTTTGAGTATTCCGATGATTCAACCGAGGCGGACCCATTCCAATATCGTGAAGGTAACTTTGGATTCGACAAAGATTTTGGCCATCAAGGAGATACATCAAGAAGTGAAAGTTCTCCTATTTTAAACCGCCAGAAATCGTCAAAAACTAAAGTACATTCGACGTATAATGACGTTGTGATGCTACTATTACTCATGTATACTATACGTCCTGCCAGGAGGGCAATCGCGCTAATAAAATTCGGCTGGAACGCAACTGAACTGTAGCCTTTTCACAACTTTTTTAAACATTCCGTATCGCGCTAAACGTTTGACAGAAACTTGGAACGCAACTGCATCACAACTGTAACTTTACCGCTGTCAAACAAAAAGTTGAAACAGTGCTACTTTTTCGTGACTTTTTCTCAATCGTTCGCGTTGTGTTGTTTGGATTTTGAATGAAAATACGAAAATATTTGTAAAGGTTACGATATAGTTTTGACGCAAGTTTGGTTGAAGTTAAATTAAACTTTAGCGCGATACCAAATTCCTTACAGGTGAATCGAAATTAGATTATAACTAAAACTGAATTGGAAACGAATTGCAAGCGGACCTAAACTTTTAAAATTAGCGCGATTGGCCTCCAGAACGTATAGATACGTTGAACGTGATAAAACGTTTCTGTCATACTGACTTTTAAACATCTAATATCATACGAAACAACGTATTTAAACGTCAAATTTATTTGTATGGCAATTTATTGTGTCATTCTAGAACACAATTTAAACTGAGACCGTCCGCGAAAGTGTTCAGAACAAAACCATTCGAATTGCTGGCAGGGAGATTATTATTTATAAGGTGTACAGACGTTGTCTGGCGGAACATAAGGCCCAAACTATTCTTTCCGATTTCGATAATGTTTTGTAAAGTATCACTGGTGTAATTTGTTTTGTTGTTTTTATTTAAATCAAGTGTCAAGTGTTAATTGATGAACCAAAGCTGTTTCGAAATGCTTGCATATGGAACAAGTGAAAAGAACAATAAACATTGACCATCTAGGGTACATCTGAGGGCCAATTCTACTAATTTTTAAAACAACTTTCGCATTCGCATGTCAATCGCATACTGTCAAAGAAACCTTAAATTCTCATACATTTTTGACAGTTTGCGATTGAGATGCGAATGTGAAAATTAGTAGAATAAAATTAGTAGGTACACATGTCTGCATTCTTTAGTAATAGCGCGCCTAGATTAATATTGATACTTGAGTGACTTGATCTTTTAGTAAATGTTAATCCGATCCTTAATTAACTTTAACTTAGTAATAAGTTGCATACCTAAAGAGAAAACGATCATTTTCAGTTAAACAATACTTACTGATTTAAATAAATATAAATATGTACCTAAATTGATGTCTAGCAAAGATACAGTTACGATCAAAACTAGGTTGCTACGCTCCACAGCGACTAAAGTGCCCGAACTTTGATGAAGATGTGAAAATATTGTTGCACCTGCCGAAGATTGTAAGATTATCTTTGCATTGTATATATTTAATACTCCTTAATAATGTAACCATGATTTTATGAACACTGACAACTGGTTTAAAAGAGTGCCCATGGAGTTTTTTGCACGTCTTCTCCATAGGATCTACTCTTTGGAACGTGCAACTGCCGCGCTGGAAATAGGTAGGGTCGGTGTGTTTTGACTTGCTGCTCAAGGCTTGGAACCGGTTTACAAATAACCGGTTTCATCGTTTATTTCGTTCGGAGTCGAAACGTTAAAAGAGCATTATTGTGAACCCTTATTAACCGGTTTATCCCGCATGTTAAAACGCAGCTCATTTGATACCGCACAGTAACTGACCTTTTTACACACACGTAAAAACGCGGCCACGTTGTTGGCGTATTCTTTGAAAGTTGTGTATTTTGATATACTGTCGTCGAGGATGCAAAAGGATGCGTTGTATTATGTATTGCGCGTTGTGTGTGTATGCATAATGAAACGAATCTAATATATCGATACCGGAAATTTCAATTGTCGTAAAGGACAAAACACGAGTTTTCAGTAGAGCCAAAAAACAAAAAAAAAATTTTTCTTTGTTAAATAACTTTTTCAAACAAAGTACTATATTCATGATGTCAAAAGAGACCCTTACTATTTTTTCATGTTCTATCCGTTGAAATTAACAAAATAAACCTAACTTAATCATTAACAAAAATGAATGTCCTTTAAAGCCCATTAAAATTGAACTGAAGTACTTTACAACCACGAAAAATTGATTATGATAAATTCAAATGTATCGTATAGGACTTTATCTTGATCATCGTTGAGTTGTACTAGTCAACTAAATCTGAGATTAAGGGGGTAAAAGTAACAGAAAAACTAAAGATCTAGTTAGAAATATCTACAATAGGTGGTAAAACTAAGTGAAATAAAAGGTTTTTTATTGTTTTTATTTATTAATAACAATATCTAGTAAAAAGTTCTAAACAACAAAGACGTTATTCTAACAAGAACTCAAAATTTAAACAAAATGTGATGGAATATTTTTATATACATAGCAAATAATCGTTGTGATGCCGAAAAACAACTCAATATTTAGAATAATCAGCTAACAGACTAATCTAATAAGTAGTTTTATTTTAAAATAATTATTTATGAAACTCAAACTCAAACAAATAATCCTCAAAACGAATTTAAAATAACCAAAACAACAAATTTTGCCCACCAGAACTCAAACAGTTGACATTCTAAAGTGTTACATAATAAATGTCAATTAGTAACTTCAGTCTTTTAAAATTACTAGTAGTGTAATTTAAAAAGAAAAACTTAGCAATCAAGATTTTACTGCTAATTTTTATTAATAATCTAAAAATAATAATGAAACCCAAACACAATTTATCAAAACATTCTTAAAATTAATAACAAAATAAAATAACCCTACCGCAGTATCTCGGGATTGCGCGTACCGATGGACCAAGTCATACCTAGGGTGAGGGGCCAGACAAAGAGAGATACAATCCGCAAGGCAATTTTGTGGTGAACTGTTGGGCAGTAGCGACACCACGAACCTAATCTCCCGGGGGAAGTCTTGTTCCTCATCTCCAGCTTGCCTTTATTGGCTGAGTCAGAGCCAGAGTGAAAACTGACGAGGAACAGAGCTCCCACCTCTTTCTAGCCTTAATCGGCCGGTCTGAGTGGAAATTCGCTAGAGCAAACGTGCTCGGGAGAAGGATGTATAATCCAGTAAGATGCTGGTAGGGATCTTGACCGTACCTACTTCCGGGATTGTCCTGATAGCCGTGGTATACACGTGGCTGTTACTGGTCAGGCAGGGGCCAACAGTTTTTCTATAATAGACGATTATCAGTCCACTAAATTACTCAAACCCATAGCGTTTCATCTTTTGTTTCCAAATTCTGCAATAGTACTGCTCCAACCGGGGTTTGTCCTTGGGAATACTTTCACAGTGCACACAGGGACAATCGCCGGTTGGTGACCCATTGCATTTGAAATGTCTAACGGGGCCTCTGCGAGTTGGTTTCGGCCCCTCGTACACCTACCAAAGGACCGGGTCTCCGGGGAGAAAAAAAAAAAAAAATTATAACATTTTTTTCCCACCAAAACTCAAAATTCAACCAACTATGACATTCTTAAGTAGGTATTCATTAATTTACCACTAACTTCAGTCTTTTACATGAATTGTAATTAAATTGTGTCGATCGTCTTCCTCGTCAGTTTCAGGAAGAATGTCTTTAACCGTTTCTAAAGACGGTAGATCAAGAGTATCGACACAAGTAGCGTCCCACATAGGCCTACCCATCTTCCATGGAAATAAAGACATACCGTCCGGTCGGTTTGCCATCGTCGCGTGCCAGGCCAATGGGTTCTAATACGGCTAGCACGCCGGCGGCGACAAGAGCGCGTCGGATAATGTCGTTGATGTTTGCGTGCCGTGCTATGCGACCCGCACTTCGACTGCATGACAGGCCGTGGTGCCCGAGGCTGTTGACAGCTTCGCCACAGTGGCAGCGATGAGAGATGGTGAACAACAGGATGCGCCTAAGCGAAAGGAAGCAGCGAGGCGGAAAGTGGTATCGTCGAACAAGGTGCCTATGTTCGACGAAGATAGTGTGTGAAGCCAGTAGAGGCCCGACTCCCACTCACCCACAGCCAGCAGGCGCGCACGCTCCGCAGAAGTGACAGCAGAAGCAATTAGGTTATTCTGAACTTCTCTGCAGAGCGACTCGTCCCACCGTCTCTGGTATGATGGGTTGTCGGATAAATTTTGATTCGGGCAAATGAGCCTCCAGGCATTTATAGCCTCGGTAAAGTACGGCACATCAAAATCAGTCAGTGTAGAAGCTAGGATATTCCTGACTAATTTTTTCAGTGCCGTGAACCGAGGATATAAAAGCCGGTAAACTAAGACTGGTAATTTCGCGGACGCCAAGGCCTCTCATGCGGATGGGAAGAGTGGCTTGAACTCAAACTCGGTCGTCCATGGTCACATTTAAAATTTATGATAGCGTTTGCTTTATAATTTCGTCCATTTTTTCCAGAAGGGTGAGGGTTGATGGTGCTTCCATAGATGGAAAGCACGAAGAAAATATGTCAATTTAGGGCCGAAACAGTAGTAGCGAAATATGGTGATGGCCTAATGCACGTTAATTTTTAACAATCTTTCCAAAGCATAATTGAAATTTTGAATTTTATCTTCGATAAAATTGGGAAAAGAATTCTCATAGATTGGCGACCCAAGGAGGTGAAGAGAGCTTTAGTCCATAATTTTGATTTTAGGGGCGATTGCGTTGAATTTTGAAAGAATAATTTGTCAGTCAGAACTGTCAGATAATTATACTGTTGCCTTTTGGAAACTATTTCAATTTGTTTAATATTTACTTTGTTTTGCTGTCGATTTGTATTAGAAAATATATTCGCATTTCCGCAATATGTTTCTTCATCTGTATCATCAATTACGTCACTACTATTAGCAGAAGATTGAAGAGAATTTACACTAGTCGCTGTCAGTCCCTAAAAAACAAACTAAGTAAAGCTACGGTAATAGTATCAAGAATTTATGCAGTTATTTATCGTTTTCCCTTATCTTACACATAGTTAAGTGAAAATTGGATAGTATGTAAAAATATGTTAAAAACAATTACAACTAACTAGCAGCGCAATGCGGTTTCATCCGTGTTAGTTCCAATCTCGAATAAATAACTGAGTAAAAAGATTCGCTCGCTAACCACTAGGTAGTTTATAATGTGTATGTACCAGACGTAACGTCGTAAAGGACATCACAACAAACAAAATCTTGTTATGATGTCCTTTAAGAGCAATACTTTAACCCCAAAATCTTGTAATTATGTCCTTTAAGACCAATACTTTAACTCCAAAATATTGTAATGGTGTCCTTTACGACCGCAATAATGTAACCCCAAAATCTTTTTATAATGTCCATAACGAACAATACTTTAACCCCTTTACTTACAAACGACTAGCAGCTTACTTAAGTAACTTAAGTAGGTACCGATAAACTTTTGTCTATTGTCTTTTACCATAACATGAAATGACAAAGTTAGTTAGATAGGCAGAAACAGAATTTTACATAGCTTAGACATCTGCTAATCATAGTTTATTAATAAGGGGGAAAGATTATTATCTGTCGCAGAATACATACAAAATGAATCTCAATAATGATAATCCCAAAACAAACACAAAAAAAATATTTACAAAAATACAAAATATTTTTATTGGGAAAACAGAAAGTTACATTACATAACGTGTTTGGAGTCTCCTTTTAAGCAAACTATGCCTGTATTAGAAGGCTCCGCTCTTTCAAATCACTGTCGTACACTTAAACTGACAGAAATCAATATAGTGTACTTTGACCTTAAGGGTAAGTATGCAACGTAAGTACATTTTCCAGAATATAAATTTTATAAATAGTGAGAATAATAGTGCATGCGTTGTAGTGTATAGTGTGTTATGGTAAGTAGTGTTAAGTGTGGTATGTGATGTGTTGTGTGGTTTAGTGTGGTGTGGTGTAATGTGATGTGGTGTAGTGTGGTGTGGTGTGTGGTGTGGTATATGATGTGGTGTGTGATGTGGTGTGTGGTGTGGAGTGAGAAGTGGTGTGTGGTTTGGTGTGTGATGTGGTGTGTGGTGTGGTGTGTGATGTGGTGTGTTGTGGTATGGAGTGGTCTAGTGTGTGGTGTTTTAAGTATATAAACATACAAAATAGATTTATTTCAGCTACTCAACGTGTTCCAAGAGTGCCTCGGTTTCGTCATAGGTAAGTCGTTTTATCCAATCCATTACACTTTTTTTACAGTCGTGGTAACTTTTATTATATAAGTTAATATGTTTGTTAATTTTGTTATAGAGCTGATTAGAGCGTTTATGGAATTGCTTGCAAGCGAATCTAGTTTTAGTTAGGGGAACTGCGACAACTAAATCTTTTCTCCTTTTTGATTTTTCGTTATCATTAGTTGGTCGGGTTTTATGTATTTTGAGTATGCTTTGGGTTACATAAAGTTTCCTTACAGATAGTAAATCACTTATTTGGTATAAGCTTGCAGTGGAGAATCTTTTATTTTTAAAATACATTACTTTTATTAATGCACGCTGCGCTCGTTCTACGTTTAAGAATTTTGTTTTTGCTGCCCCGCCCCAAATTGGGATACAGTATAATAATACTGACTGGGCCAGTGCTACATATATTTCATTTAGTAGATTTCTGGGACGGTTTTTACAGCTTTCTATTTTAGATGGAACAATATGTCTGAGAGTTTTAAAAATCCAACTGAGTTTCCTTATTCTCCCAGAGATTTGCTCAAGTTGAGGGTACCAGGACAGTGCTTGATCTACTACAACTCCAAGATATTTAGTTTGAGCGACCTTCTCAATACATGGGCAGTTGCAGCTTATATTAGGCATGTTTCCACATATGTGAACCTTTAATTCTAACTCTTCCACAGGCTGTGTTCAGTTACTGATACTAAAGCATATATAGTTTGTTTTACTTGTGTTTAGGGAAAGCAAGTTACCTTTTAGCCATTCAGCTACCCGAGCCTTTCCTGCCTCTGCACTCAGTTTAACTTCGTGCCAGGATGACCCAGAGAACACAATAGATGTATCATCGACGTACGAGAAAACTTTAGCATTTATTATTTTCATATTACAGAGATCATTAATGTACAGAAGAAAGAGGGTAGGCCCTAAAACGCTACCCTGTGGGACGCCGTATGACACATCTACATCGCTACTGGAGTACTGTCCTATTTTTACTCTTTGTTTCCTGTTGGACAGGTAGTCTTTGATTAAACTGAGTGCAGTTCCTCTTATTCCGGCTTTTTCCAGCTTATTCACAAGGATTGGGACAGAAACTGTGTCGAATGCTTTTCTGAGGTCTAAGAAAACAGACAGGCATTTACTTCCCCTGTCAAGGTGCTCAGCTACAAGAGAACTTAATGCAGTTACTGCATCTTCAGTACATATACCTTGCCTAAAACCAAACTGCGAATTAGATAAAATATTAAATTTTTTGAAATAATTAGTTACTCTAACATTTATAATTTTTTCAAACACCTTTGATATCGACGGTAAAACTGAAATAGGCCTGTAGTTGCTGGCATCGTCGCTGTCCCCTCCCTTATAAACTGGTGTAATAACGGACTGTTTTAAAGGAGCCGGGAAGACACCCTTTTGAAAACAGAGATTGGCAAGGTGAACTATGATGGGAACTGCTTCTTTCCTTATGTATTTTAGGAATTTAGCCGAGACATTATCCCAGCCCGGGGCACTGTCTGTTTTCAGATTCATCAGAATTCCATCCACCTCAGTAGCATCCGTGTCTAGTAGTACGAAAGTATTAGGTTGTGATCTTAATGTGTACGTTAGGTTATTAGGAAAATTATTTAAATCAGGATTTATTTTTTGAGCAAGATGTTTTCCGATATTAGCAAAATAATCATTAACGTAATTTATTGACTCTAGGGGGGTTGTTTTTATATTTAATAATTCTATGTTTTGACTTTTTAATCTATTAGAGTATGTGATGGTTTTTATATTTTTCCAGAGTATTTTGTTGTTAGATACTGATTGTGCGAGTAAATTTCTTTCATATTTTCTTTTCAATTTTTTTATTAAATTATTACAAAAGTTTCTGTATCTAGTGTAAGTAATTTTTAATATTTCATTATGAGGGTCTTCGCGATTTTGTATTTGCAATTTATTTCGGTTTTTGATACAGCGAAGGATGCCCAAGGTGATCCACGGCTTTATGATGCGTTGATTACTTGGAATACTTTTTATGTTAGTGTTTTGATTTACAAGGCTGGTTAACATATTAATGAAACTATCAACTAATAATATTGGATCATCGCAAAACAATAAGTCTGATAAATTCCTTTCCTGTAAATCTTTTAAAGCTTGTTCATAATTTAGTGTAGTGGTGGTTCTATTTACGTTTTTAATATTTGTTTTTATCTTCGATATAGAGATAAATGTTGTATAGTGATCAGTCACTGTGGTATGCAGGATAGCGATAGATGCCGAGAACCTTTTGTGTATTTTAAGCATAAAATGATCAAGACAGCTTTTTTCCCTAGTGGGCAAAGTGTGTCCAGGTAAGATGCCAAAAAACGATAACATATTTAGGTAATAAACTCTACTCTTGTGCTCTTGGGATGACTCGGTCTCTTTGGGTTTGATGTTAATATTTATGTCACCCGCTATTATAATATTTTTTTGTGATTTTAATGTGTTTAACTGTGTACTGAGGGAGTCAATGAAGCTGTCTGTGTTTGAGTTAGAGGGAAGTAGTTGGAATATAGGGTATTCAGATCACAAATCGTGATCTGAAAAACCCTATATTCCACAGTTTAACCATTCGAGTATTCCTATATTTCACTATTCGAAATGAGACTTTGACTAAATACATTGAAAGTAGTTTCATGTGAATGAAAAGAGCAGTCACTTCATATCAATCAATGGATCATTCAGTAGGAATGGTCTATTCAGAATGAAAAGAGCAGTCACTTCATACTATCAATGGATCATTCAGTAGGAATAGTCTATTCAGACATCAACGAGTTTGGAGTGGAATGTGCACAGATGTGTTCCTCCGACACCTTATATAGGGTAGCATCTAGTTACCTGTGTAAAATGCAGGCTTCATGTATAGTTATTGTGTAGATAAAATTATATTGTGTTCGAATTAACACACACTTCGTTGTGAAATGGCTCTTGTTCTCAAATCTTATTTGTTTATATAACATACTAGATTGCGTCCTAGTTTTGGTATAAGAAGTATATTAAGATCATGCAGACCAAATCGAGGTAGGTATTTTGTGTAAATGAAACAATAAATATCGTAGAACATAATTTATTAGAGGATATTTACATTGTTTTGGTCAATTTGCAGAACGCACTACACAACATTTAGCCTATCTTTGACAGCTGGCATCAGGTCTTTTGTCTTTCTGTTACACTGTTACAGTGAAGATAAAACGGTTTAAAAGAAAAAAAGTTCATTTCCTGGTTGAATCTGGTAGCATAAAACATCTTCTAAATCAGGTAGAGCTGTGTCTGCTGTTTCTGTTTTACTACTTTCACTAGGTTTTGGTGAGCTTGCATTACATTTTCCACGATCAGTCTGTATGTCGCTAACTCGAACAAATGTACGAACATCTTCATGATGGCCCTCAGTCTTGACTATAAGATACTGAATCATCTCTAGGTCAAATAACTCTTTTGTCTGGCTTGTATCACTATCCTTGTGATTAGATGAGCTTACATTCGGTATTTTCAGGTCAGTCTGCATATCTTGAGTAAATATAATTTCACCGTTAGCATTCTTGCAAATAATTTTACGAATGCCTTCTAAATCAGATTTTAATGGATTAAACATTGTAATGTTAATATTTTTTCGCGAGAACCTTCACACTACGAATTGTAAGAATGTAATGTCGTCTTAACTGATTGTAAGCTATTTATAAGTAACTCGGGCTTTAATGCTCATCCCATATGTAAACGCATCCATTGTAAATTGTCATTGAAGTTTATTCACTGTCCTTGTCCCACAAATTTTATTGAGAAGATATGGCAGGCAAAGTCATCGTATGTTAGTAGTTTACCATTAATCATGAGTTTTGCAATGTAAGTAATTCTTTATAAGGAGACCGATCAAAACAAAATAGCAACATAGACGCAAAGTAAATAGGTACAGGACGTTACAACTCCTACAGCGTGCGCAAACGGGCGCACGCACACATTGATGTGTACATAAAGGGATCTCAGCAATGCATGCCAGCCGCAACGAACAATCTCCACTCGCGCAAGTGCATGCGTCCCACATCTATGTGTGCGTGAGGTGAGGTATCGCTCGTTATAGGAAGCTGGCGTTCTGTGTCTAATTATCATACTATTGCTACGCTCGGTTTTACTTACTATTTTATATCTAAGTAGTATTATAATGTCAATTAAAATACATAAATTCGTTATAACTGTTTATTATCTAGGTTTATATTAATACCTAATTAATTACATTTGATTTAGAATGATACATAGTTTATACATTACAACCATTATGTCTAATGTAAATTGTACATACGCAACTACATTTTCTTTTGAATTTTATTTATCATATCTTTAGCACAGTCGTATATATCATCAGTAAATATATTATCAACAATATATGTTGAGCACATATTTTAGCTTTACAAGTGCATAATTTAGAACCATTGAGTTCTTCACCCTCAAAGATTTGAATACGTATTATTTTACGGTGTGGGCCCTTTACATACTTTCTAACATACGAATACATCATTTTGCTCCCTCGTCTTTTATCATTGACGGTTTTCCTGGTGGTATTGGCGCTGTTCAACCTTTCTTCTAACTGGGGTGATGTTTCTCTCTCCCGATTTTGATTCAATGGTGGGGAAATTGGAGAGTACGATATAAACGGTCTCTCTCTTTCCAAATAGTTCATCACATTTTGACGTAATTGTTGTGGTGCTGGATTCGGTGAGTATGACGGGGTTGAAATAAAAAGTTGCTCGGATTCCTGAAACATAAGAATGAATAAGATAAGTTAATATACAATTATGATTACTTATTAATATCGGCAGCCCAACTTCATTATTCATAAAAACTAAAATTATATTTCTATGTAAGTTATCATAGAAATTGCGAAAAAATAATTAATTTAATAAAAGTGTCGCTAATTTACTTACCGACATTATTGGTGAAGAAACGCTAGCGATGATGTGATTATTTTTTTCGAGATTGTACTGATTTTATACTTGTTCAGATTGATTTGATTTTTGTAATAAGGTTCAAAATTATAAGATAAAAAACAAGATTATTCTTGTATACCGAAATATGAGATTCTGACTCGTCATATCTCCACTTCTCCACATGTCTAGGAGTTGCATGCGAGCGTGCAAACCGCAGCGTTTGTACCGTCGCCGTCATCGACGTCGAAAACATTCAGCAAAAAAACAACAACCTACAAACATTTTTTATAATTGTAAGTAGGTATGAGCTTCCCCTATTGTTGATTTAAGTGAGTACCTACACAAGATTCAAAATCGCTTTTTTATTTGTCTTATATAAAACGCTGTAAACTTAAAACCTTAACCGCTACGATAAATACGCTCGTGTACGCAATTGACAATTTTTGCAAGTATGCAGTTTTACAAATTTGGACTGAATGACGTGATTTTAGGCCTATAAAAACGCTTCGCAAATTAGTCTCCGGCACAATTCCTCTCTGGAACGAAACCTGTCTGCAAGGAATCAACGCTCCGAGCTCCTCATCAAACTACCTGTCTAAGCATCAATCAAGAATGTAAGTATTTATTCAATAATTCAT
This sequence comes from Ceramica pisi, assembly GCA_963859965.1. NCBI lineage: Eukaryota > Metazoa > Arthropoda > Insecta > Lepidoptera > Noctuidae > Ceramica > Ceramica pisi. The sequence continues at coordinate 14,137,263 of OY982545.1, forward strand.
TACCGTATCTAACTATTGAATGGTCAGAATAATGTATTAATTGTATTTTGAATGGTTAGATATATTGAATGGTCAGAGTAATGTATGAATAGAACCAAGTACCTATTACAATGCTTGGCTCAGAGACTGAGTGATGCTTTTCTGTGCTGCAGGTTCGATTCCTGCACAGATGCTATGTATAATATTCATCGGTCGGTGGTTGACTGATCGACTTTTCAGATTCGATTTCAGCACAAATCAAACGATATTTATATCTGTTAACTATTTATCTTCCTCACGATATTTTGATTGCAATGCACTAATATGTACATTTATATTTTTGTTGACAGGTCGACACTACTTAGCAACGACCTTTTCCTCTCTAGCGATGACTCTGAGCAAGAGGCGAAGCCGAAGAGGAAGACAGAGGAAAGAAAAAAGAAGCGGGAAAGGTCCATCAAATCGAGTGAAGAGTCAACAAGCGCAAAAAAATCGAAGCAGGTCGTTTCGCCAGTAACACCATCAGCTCGAGTTACGGCCAGTGAATTATTCGGTGAAGACAGTGATAACGAAGAAAGCGTCACCCCAACACAGAGACCCCACAAAACTGGTAATATACCCCCACTGTACTCATATTTTACTAGAAGGATGGCTAAGGGATATTCACGACAAATAAGCGAGACTAAAGAAGGAAAATATTATGTAGAAGTGAAAATTTACAACACAGAAGAAATTAAAAAAATAATGCCCATAAATAGATGGCGCTCGGCCATAACTACCATCAAGACGAAATTAGATGAAAATAAAGAATCTTGGCCCCACTTAAAGGAGTTTGTTAAAGCAACTCAAAATGATTTTAAAAATTGTCCTATCACCTGCATAGGTGCTTATGATACTTAAAGACTTTATTTGTTTAACTAGGTGTTCCCCAATATTTGTTTAACTAGGTGTTCATCAATATTTTCTTCTATAGGTACTTACTTTAAATTGTATCTTGTTTTAATTGTGTTTACCTACATGAAATGTCTTATTATTATTATTTTGTACTGTATTTTATAAGTATGATATTGTAGTATTAATTAATATAATATAAGTAAGTAATCTAGTAATTGGTTTTCTTATTTACAGTTACACACCTCAACAGCAAATCGAGACCTAGAAAGTCAATAACCTGTCATAAATGTAAAATTGAAATACCAGAAAATCAGTATTCCTATCATATGAGAACGAATATACACAAAGCAAACTGTTTATTGAATACCAAGTTCACAGATATTCATATTATTGCAACAGCATTCAAAAACAGATTAATGACATACAGATTGAATGTCACTCAGGAAGACGAGTACCTCGGTTTAGAGGCGTTCCTGGGTGATCATCTAATAAATATAACAGAATTGATAAAAATGTCACTTAATGAACACAATTGCATAAAATTGAATTTCGAATTGTTTGCCTATTTTATGTTATCAAAATCAGACGAACAACAATTAAAGTCGTTTAATACCAAATATGAAATTATTTATAAGAACACTGATTTGAATGAATTATTAATCAAAGTAATAAATAAACTAAATAATAAATTAACCGAGTTCCAGCACTGTCAATCTGGTTGGACATTTGTTTCTATGAGTCATCTCGAAATTAATGTAAACAAGTATTCCCCTATGAGAGGTGGGTCTTATATACAACTGCCGTCAGCTATTAAGCAGTCTAAGGGCCTCTTTCACCACCCTTGAGTAAAGTATCGAGTAGACTAATCGCCAGTTAAAGTCATACGTAACTGCACGTGTCAATTTCACGACGTTCGAGTAGCACTAATCAATGATTAAACTGACCAGTAACTTACTTGCCACATCGTCTGCCAATTAGCGTGTTTACTTGACGGTTAACAAATTTTCACTATACATTTTTGGAAATATCTCGAAAACCATAAGTCCTATCAACTCAATTCTTTTTGTAAAAGTGGTTTTGGGTCAAGACCTTTATTTTAAAACTAATTTCAAAACCCTATCACTTAAAACAAAAAATCACATTTTCAATCTACGTAATTATTCACAATACAAAAACCTTACATCTAAATTCGCATTTAAACTAGAATCTAACTAAACCTATGATGCGAAAATATCCTTAGAACACTAATTAGAGAATGCTAAACCTAATCTAATCTGATTCAATTATAATTCTAATTAGTTTTCCTTGTTTGATACGGTCGCGTCTACCATTACTTGCGCCTATGGACGCGGACGGGGTCTTATCACCGACACTAACACAGTTTGGTATTTCTGTACAAGTGAAAAGTTTGCACTTCTATCTCTTTTAACTTTATTCATGATAATTTATAAAAAAAAAATCCACACGCAATAATTTCCTAACCAAAAACACAACAAACAATACACAAAATGAAATGACAAATGACAGCTAACCTAACAATGACATTTGACGAGTAACGTTGACGTAATATTGAACGAATGCAACGTCTAATTTGTTAAGTCATTCACTTAACCGGTAAGTTGTTACTCGAAGCTTTATTTTCGCTTGTGAAATTGACAGAAGATACTCCTAAGTTTTACTTGCCGATTAACTTTAATTGGGAAGTAACTAATCAACGCTTTACTTGGAGATGGTGAAAGAGGCCCTAAAAGTTGTATAAATATTAAAAATAAAGATAATTGTTGTTTATTATGGAGTATAGTTGCTGGATTATACCCAGCTAAAATTAATGTATGCAGAACAAGTTCATACCCCCATTATACCTCTGTTTTAAATATTGAGGGAATGTCATTTCCTCCTACGATTAATGATATTAAAACGTTAGAAAAAAATAATCCCAACATCAGTTTAAATATATATGGCCTACAAAATAATACTGTGACCGGACCTCTTTATGCAACGCAAAATAGAAGAAAAAATCATTTTAATTTACTTTATATCGAAAAAAATTCTATCGGACACTACTGTCTAATTAAAGATTTAGTACGTCTGGTGCGACGTCAAGTGACTCGTTCTAAAGGAAAACATTATTTATGTGATGCATGTCTACAACTATTTAGTAACGAAAATAGACACAAGACTCATAACTGCTCTAAGATTTTGACTATATTACCTGAAAATAATTCTGTACTAAAGTTCAAACATTACGAGAGGCAGCAAAAAATCAATTTCATAATTTATGCTGATTTTGAATGTATGTTAATAGACTGTAATGAAAGTAGCTCTTTGAATACACAGAAACTAAAAACACATCAACCTTCATGTTTCGCTTATTATATTTGTTGTGCACATAACGATCAATTAAACAGGTATATTACATATCGAGGTAAAGATTGTGTGAAAATATTTGTTAAATATTTAATAAAAGACGTTAAAAATATACATAAGATTTTAAGTAGTAAAAAGCCAATGACCCCATTATCGGCGGAGCAAGAGATGGACTATCGAAATTCGACTACATGTCACATATGCAAACTATTATTATTGAATGATAAAGTCCGAGATCATGATCATATTACATCTGAGTATCGTGGGGCAGCGCACTCCCATTGTAATTTGATGTATAGAGTTTGTTCATTCATTCCTGTTGTCTTTCATAATCTGTCTGGATATGACTCACATTTATTCATTGAAGAGTTAGCAAAGTATGAAGGTTCTATTAATATAATACCGAAAACTAAAGAAAAATATCTTTCAATAATAAAAGTAATTAATACGGAAAAACACAATCACCCTATACAAATAAAATTTATTGATTCCTTTCACTTTCTTAGTTCTAGTCTAGATGCACTAAGTCAAAGTTTGTCAGAAAACGATTTTTTGAACTTATCTCGAGAGTTTACTGATAAAAGACAATTTGATTTAATGAGAAAAAAAGGTGTTTATCCATATGATTACGTTGATTCTTGGTCTAAATATGATGAGACGAAACTTCCCTCGAAGGATCATTTTTATAATAGTCTGTGTGAAAAACATATAACTAAAGAAGAATATTTACACGCTCAAACAGTTTGGAATATTTTCGAAATAAAATCTCTTGGTGAATATACAGATTTATACATAAAATGTGATGTGCTTTTACTATGCGACATATTTGAAAAATTTAGAAAAACAAGCTTACATTTCTATAAGTTGGATCCGGCTTATTATGTAACGTCACCGAGCTTAAGTTGGGATGCAATGCTTCTATATACCGGCACTGAACTTGAGTTGATAAGTGATTTACGAATGTACGAGTTATTAGAAAAAGGAATTCGTGGTGGGCTTGCACAGTGTTCTCTACGTCATGCTGTAGCAAACAATAAATATTTACCACATTTTAATGAGTCTGAATCAAGTAGTTATTTAATATATCTTGATTGTAATAATCTATATGGCTATGCTATGATGAAGAAACTTCCTATTAAAGAATTTAAGTTCTTGAGTCTGAAAGAAATTAGCAAGTTTGATGTAAATGATGTGTCAGATGATAATGATTACGGTTATATTTTGGAAGTAGACTTAAATTATCCAGATTATTTACATAATAAGCATAAAGACTTGCCTTTTGCAGTTGAAAAAATAGTACCTCCTTATGGAAAATCAGTGAAATTGGTTGCAAATCTTTATGATAAGCAAAATTATGTAATTCATTATGTTCACTTGAAAGAATGTTTGAAAAACGGTTTGATTTTAAAAAAGATTCATCGTATACTTAGCTTCAGACAAGAATTCTTTCTCAAAAAATACATTGATCTGAATACTAGTCTTCGTCAAAATTCCAAAACTGCGTTTGAGAAGGACTTTTTTAAATTATTGAATAATGCCATATTCGGAAAAACTATCGAAAATAAACGGAAGCAAGCAGATGTAAAATTAGTAACAAAATGGACTAAAACAAAAGATTTCTTCAAGATATCGGTTTTAAAATATAATATGCTTCAAATTACAGATTTACCACAATATGATACCTCTATTGAGGGTTATGAGATCCACAGTTACAATCCATACAATAATAGCTTTAAAGAAAATGATGAAATTAGAATACCCATACAACAGCAAGATTTATATGTATTGCCGTCAGGTAGTTCCATTTACATAGAAGGATATGTAAATGTGTCAACTAAAGATGCAGCGGGAAAATTAGTAAAAAAAGATGTTGATTTTATAAATAATCCCATTTCATATTTGTTTCAAGATATTAGATACGAAATAAATGGTGTTGAAATCGATCGGATTAAAAATGTTGGTATTACAACCACCTTAAAATCGTATATCTCAATGAATGAAGGTGAAAGTAAAGCTGCAGCAGTCTGGGGATGGAACTTAGGTGGTACGAAATTAAGAAACGAATATTTTAGTGTTATCGTGCCATTGAACAGAATACTGGGATTTGCAGAAGATTACAACAAAATAATAATCAATTGTAAACATGAACTTATTTTACAGCGAAGCAGCTCAGCATTGAACTGTGTGCTTATAGACAAAAATGATAACGTAGAAATAGATATACAAAAAATACAATGGCGTGTGCCGCATATTAAAGTTTCTGATCGTAATAAATTGTTATTGCTCAAAAGCTTGGAGAGAGATCGTTCTATACAGATAGCATTTAGAAATTGGGATTTGTATGAATATCCATTACTTCCAAGAACAACAAAACATTCCTGGTCAGTAAAGACAACTTCCCAGCTAGAAAAACCGAGGTTTGTAATATTTGGTTTGCAAACAGCTCGAAAAAATAATAAAACTAGAAGTTCTTCTATATTTGATCACTGCAATGTAAGCAATATTAAATTATATTTGAATTCTCAATACTATCCGTATGACTCACTTAATCTGAAATTTGATGAAGGTAAATACAGTATATTATATGAAATGTATGCTAATTTTCGTCAGTCGTATTACAACTTAGGCATTGATCCATTGCTTAGCTTAGACCAATTTAAAGAAATTGCTCCACTTTTTGTGATTGACTGTTCAAGACAAAACGATTCACTTAAAACTGGACCAGTTGACGTGCGATTAGAAATTGAATGCTCTGAAGATATTCAAAATAATACATCTGCCTATTGTTTAATAATAAACGATCGACTGTTCGAATACAAGCCGTTGAGTAATATTGTGAGAAAACTATCATGAATGTCATCGTAGATGTTCAAGGGTTTAAGAGTGAAGAAAATGAGTTTATTCCAAAAGAAATAGCAATAATGTACAAAGGACACGTACAAGTACTGTTGATAAAACCACCACGACCATTTTATGACTTGACGAGGAAAGAACGGTTACAAGTGGCTTGGATTGAAAAAAACAGAGGAATAAACTGGAACGAAGGCTTTGTACCATATTTTAATTATCAAGCAATCTTTGGGGATTTTTTAAAAAATAAATCTATATTTACGAAAGGAAACGAAAAAGTGTTATGGATAAAAGATATATTCCGAATTAATAATGTATACAATTTAGAAAGTAAGAACTGCCCGAGTTTGTTGACATTATATAACAATTATTCAGATTCATCTGACATTATAAGTTGTATGTATCATACCAATATATGTGCCTTAAAAAATGTGTTTTGCTTAAATAAATGGTGTAAAGAAAATCAAGTGTTTTGTCAGTAAGATAAAATAAGAACGATCTTAGTTTTACGAATAAATGATTATAGAATGTTAAACCTACAAACTTACTTACACATATTCTATTATTTAGGTTAGTGAAAATGTAAGTAATAGTAATGTAAGAAATGTATCATTGCTTATAAAACAATATTTGAATAATATAGAAATAAATATTTAAACTTGACCTACTTGCGAGTTTTATTTCTTTAACACTAAAAATATTAATATAGTTAACCACCTGCCAACCACATATTATAGTTCGACATCGAAAGCAAAAACAGCTTGTTATAATGAGCAGTTCATACTGAACAGCTTGTTAAAGGTAATGAGCAGTTCATACTGAACAGCTTGTTAAAGGTAATGAGCAGTTCATACTGAACAGCTTGTTATAATGAGCTGATCATACTGAACCGCTTCTTATAATCAGCAGTTCATATTGAACTGCTCTGTTTATTTACACACTCGAACAGATGCTACTGATGAGTATGCGACTACTATACAGGACTTTAATTAAAAAAAAAATAATATGTTTGAATAGAAAACTATAAATGTTATTAGTAGACCATTTTATGACTTGACGAAGAAAGAATGGTTACAAGTGGCTTGGATTGAAAAACAGAGGTATAAACTGAACGAAAATTTTGAATAATTAAGTATATTATGGGGTTACAGAGGAATAATCTGATACTCGAATGGTTTAACTGTGGAATATAGGGTTATTCAGATCACGATTTGTGATCTGAATACCCTATATTCCAACTACTGAGGGAGATCGGTACATACAATAAACAATGTTACCCAATATGTCTAATCGCAGACAGGAGGCTTGAACTAGCTGTATTTCCACAACTTTAGGGTTCAAAGAGCCCTTAACATATACAACCACGCCGTCGTTCTGGTTCAACTGACGAATCGTCATATATGAGTTATAGTTGTTTATTTGTGGAATCGCTTTATTAGCATGCAATCTACATTCCGTTAGGATAATAATGTCAGGTTCTAATTTAAGGGTAGATTCATACTGAACAGCTTGTTATAATGAGCTGATCATACTGAACCGCTTCTTATAATCAGCAGTTCATATTGAACTGCTCTGTTTATTTACACACTCGAACAGATGCTACTGATGAGTATGCGACTACTATACAGGACTTTAATTAAAAAAAAAATAATATGTTTGAATAGAAAACTATAAATGTTATTAGTAGAGGAATAATCTGATACTCGAATGGTTTAACTGTGGAATATAGGGTTATTCAGATCACGATTTGTGATCTGAATACCCTATATTCCAACTACTGAGGGAGATCGGTATATACAATAAACAATGTTACCCAATATGTCTAATCGCAGACAGGAGGCTTGAACTAGCTGTATTTCCACAACTTTAGGGTTCAAAGAGCCCTTAACATATACAACCACGCCGTCGTTCTGGTTCAACTGACGAATCGTCATATATGAGTTATAGTTGTTTATTTGTGGAATCGCTTTATTAGCATGCAATCTACATTCCGTTAGGATAATAATGTCAGGTTCTAATTTAAGGGTAGATAACGCGATCGCAAAGTTGTCAAAATTACAGTAAATACTTCGTATGTTTTGAGATATTATTGTGAGATCACTTTTATGTACATCTGATATGTTTACGAAGTTCTGTAGAATCGCATTCCACCGTACGGGCAATTTCAATGCTATCTATTTCAGAGACAGTACGTAGTGTATTATCCATTAAAACTTAATGTCAGTTGAAGAACCGTCAAGATTAGGTAAGTATTTATTTCAATATATTTAGACAGTAAGTAGCCATATAGAGAGTATATATTCGTTTGTCTTTTTTGGGTGGGCTGTGTTTTTATTTTGCAGTATTGTATAACGTGTGCATAATTGAGTATAAGTAAGTTATGTGATTGTGTATTGGAGTTTTGTGTAAATATTTTGTGTGTATGTAAGATAGATAAGTATAGTATGTGTGTCTGTTTAGTGAAGTTTATTTTTTTATCAAAATAATTTAGCTTGTCGGCTAGGAAGCCAAAGTAACCAATTGCGTATATCTTTAAAACATGTTTGGTGGGTAATAATTTAAAATTATACAGTAATAATAAAGTTTTACCTTTTAGAAGGATACGATTTATGTTAATGGAAAATAGTCATTTTTCCAGCAACAGTTTATGTACCTGTTCTTCACTTCTTACGATTACAGTTGACGAATTTTCATTCTTCTTAATGTATACCTTTCCATAGGCAGTCCAGCAAAACTTGTAGATTCCAGCTTTAATAAGGTCGCGTGCAAGGAAGTGGAGGCGGGAGCCCTTAGCTGTTAAATGTTCCGTTATGAAGACCGGGGTGTCTTCTTGACTTTTAAATCCCATGTGTTTACAACACAACTTGTTTTGATGTTTTATGTTAAAAGCCTTGGCCATTTTTAAAGTCTCGGTCTTTAAGATTGTGGAGCCAATTTCCACGACAATAGGTGTATTTTGTTTTTCCGCTGTTTTTCCGCGTACTCGGTATATGTCCTTAATATCGTATTTTTTTATGCTACATTGAATGTTTTCAAAGAGGCAAATAGCCATTCCTAAAAGGTCTTCTTTAGTCTCGCCATTTTTTCTCGGCACATTTTTAATCATTAGGTTACTCTTCCGACTTTCAATTTGCATGTCCTCTATCTTGTTTTCTAATACTGAGATATATTTTTTGTCTTCTTTAGATTGCTTCTCGAATCGGGTAATCTTCTCTTGAAGGTCCAGGTTTTGTGCAGTTAAGAACGCAATCGATTTTTCTATTTGTGCATTTGATTGCTGAATCTCCTGAAGTTTTGTATTAATTAGCTGTGTCTCATTCCCTTGTTTTTCATTAAAAGAAGAGAGCATTACTTTTATCTCTTCCTTAAATTCATTTAATTGTTTGACAAGGGAATCATCCATATCATCTCTGCATCTTTTGACTCGTTGGAACACATAGTTAGGTGGAGTTTTATGTGTGTCCACCATGTTAATTTCCGTGTCCGATAAGGATTTATTCATGAAGTTAGAATCCGCAGCAGATAGGGATTTAGGGGGCGGCGTGCGTTTCATTTCTTGACAGATACTAAGTTGACTCACCGAGCAGATACGGCAAAGTCGCGGTGAAGTTTCGTGGTTGAAGATAGGCGACGCGGTGAAGTCTTGAGGTAGGCGGGCGAAACGGTAACACAGAGCGCAATGTGCGCCGGAGCAGGACACGAGTGTGGTGCTAAAGCTACGTACCAATTAGCTAAGTGCTTATGTATGCGTGACTAGTCCGCGCGGCCGACCTCAGCGAAGCCAGAAAGGGAAAGCAATTATTAGGCTGCTCTCTTTCTCGCGGGTCGAGGCTCGGGGGGCTTCTGACGCGGTGTCTGCCGGTGACTTCTCGCACAGAGCTTTTCAATTATCTTGTTTAGTACACTTTGTAAGTAGAACTATTATCGCAGTTAGAGTAATTTTAGATTTCTTAAAAAATTGGACAACACGTCTGTACTAGGCGATGGTTTGGACGAAAGAGGAACACGTCCATTCATGATATCGCACCCCCGTTGCCCTAGGCATCGTATGTCCGCGCAACTTGTCGTCACGGGTCGTAACGCGTCGCACACTTCCTTGCGCCATCGGCAACAAGAACGAGACAACAACTAAAATTGTTATTTTTTTTCTTAAAATTAAGGTCGTAAAGGACAATAAAAATAAGAAGTCGGTTAAAAAAGACCTTTACGCCCAAATTGCGTAAATTAAAGCATAACATAGCTTTGGTCGTAACTCGTACGGGTCTCGATGATCAAATAACAGGTTTACGACTTTTTGATTTGTAATAATATTTTTTTTTATTTAGTCGTATAATAAGTTCTATGTAAAAATGAGAACTACGACCTCATAAATAAATAAAACATGACTTTACGCTCCCTACAGAAAATTATTTTAACGATACATCCCAAATAATTAAAAAAGTCGAGCTAGAACTGTTGAAAATCCAGGTCGTAAGGGGCTTTTTTTAAGAGATAGAATTATTTTAAATATACCAATCGATAGAGCTCGCGACGCAGATTCCGAATATAAAATATATAACTCATATTCGGCAAAATGTCCTTTACGACAATTGAAATTTCCGGTATCGATATGTCACCAGAAAATTGCAGTCTCCATAACATTGTAATAAATCTTTATTAGATTATATCTCGATGTATTTTGAAAAAAAACGTTGTGTAACAATAATCCCATCCAAATTCAACTTTCCAAAACATCTGTGTCTTATTTAGAAACCAGCGGACAAGTACGAGTCGGACTCGCGCACCGAGGGTTCCGTACAAACCTGTAGGAGGTATATATTTTATAAGCAAAAGTTGCAGTTTACGATTTATGAAATTGACGTATTAAAAAAAACTACTAATTAGATATCATTCGAACCAGTTTCCGGTGGAGTTTACATGGTAATGTACATCATATATTTTTATTACTTTTATCATTCTCTTATTTTAGAAGTTACAGGGGGGGGGGGACACATTTTACCACTTTGTGTTTCAAGTGTCTCTCGCGAACTATTCAGTTTAGAAAAAAAATATATTAAAAACCTCGATATAATTTTTGAAGACCTATCCATAGAAACCCACACGTTTGATGAAAAAAACAGTTTTAAATATTGGCACCCCAAAATTTATTGTTTTTTTTTTTTATGTTTGTACGTAAATCTTAATGCGATTCACAAAATAGTACATCTACGTACCAAGTTTCAGCATAGTTCTTATAGTTCCGGAAAAAAAGTGGCTGTGATGTACGGACGGACAGACAGACAGTGTCATCCTCAACTGCCTCTCCGGTGGTTGATGGTATGGCTTCGGGTACGCGCGCCCGGCCTCCCGAGCCGCTACGGGCTCATTCATACCTATGTCTTCCGAGTCCGTAGTATCCCTATTCCTTTTATTATTATTATGAGGCAATTGAGTCCCACTGCAGGGCAAAGGTCTCCCTTCCTTCTTTCCACTGTTTTCTGTCCGTTGCCACACTCGGCCAATCCTTTAGGTAGGAGTCTAATTCGTCCCGCCATCTCCTCCTGGGCCTACTATTCCTTATCCTATCATTAATCCTAAGTAGATCCTATCATTATTACCCCTATCCCGTTCTCCTTTCCTTTGAACATTTGTCGCTAGCGCGGAATTAGCTTTTTTTTTAGAATTAGCTTCATTACTTGACTATTTGACCTTGACTATTAAAAGTGCCTGTAAACGGCTCTATTTGAAATAAAGGATTTTGTATTTGTATTATTTGTATTTGTACGCTATTCGATTGCAGCGGGTTGACACACGAACGGCACAGTGGCGCCCCTATTATTTTCTACTCTTTTTTGTCAGCTGTACTGTAAGTAAGTAAGTAAGTAAGATTTTTATTTGCAAGAAAATGTGGTGATAAGGTGTTACATGGGTTTTTAGTGCAAGACACATCTCGCCATACTATGATAGCATGCAAATATTTATACATCACTAAAAAAGTTCGTAATGATGTTTACACACATTTACCAAAGAACAAATCGATATGACTTGAATAAAACAACATCGTTATGTCATAGGATAAGTCGAAAATAACGAAGTAAAATTTAAAAAGAAAACAATAAAGTAAAATAACGGATAAAATTTGTAAAACACAAACACAAAAGACCAACAGAGCGAAAGCTCACAATGCATTTCTAAAATGGTAGGAAACCGATGAATATTTTTTGAGGAATTCATTGATGCTATAAAAATTTTCTTGAATTAGCCATTTCTGTAAGACAATGCAAAATTTACGATAGGGTAAGTCAACTATCCCCTTAGGTACCTAGTGAGTTATAAATTAATGGTGCCATATATAGGGTGTTTGCCTATCGGTTTAGTACCTTACAGTTTATTTCAGACACATGATTGCAATTTCCGTTGACAGGTTGGGTCTGCAATCAAACTGCAAGGTGTGTTTGTCTTATAAATGTTCAGTTGTGTTTTCATGAGACTGTCAGGGACCTTCGCCATGGTAGCGGCCAATGACATCGGGTGGTAATTATGCTTGTCAGATGGACCCCATCTTGTTTTTATTATTGGAACTACCACTATTTTCATCATAATCATCTGGAATGATTGTATGACCTAAACAAAAATTACACAACAGGGGCAAAGGTCACATGTTTTTTTTATATTTCTGTGGTCACAGGGCATTGGTTCCACAGTAAAATATTCGCATTATTTCGATCTCCTATTGCACTGTCAACGCTCGCAGGAACACTCGCCTTCAGTGCCTACTTCTGCGAAGCAGTCACACTAGCGAAGGAGATGGCGGAATGGGAGAGGGAGAGAACCTCTCGTCCCGGCCGCCACTGGAGATGCCCCGAGCGTCGGAGGCCACCTGGTGGCCTCCGGCCACCGGAGGCGCGGGCCTGTGCGAGCTACCCATAGCTCACCGTCCGTCCGTTTTATGAAGACAGGCGCGTCCGTGTTCCACGCGCGCCTCAAAGAGAGTCACCACACAGAGGGGTTCGAAAGGGCCGACACCGGTCGGAGTTGCGGGACTATTCGAAAGAGATACCGCGGCTCCGGAACACAAAGGGCAACGAAGGAAAATGGATGGGTTTTAGAACTCCTGAAACTAGAGCATTACGGACTAAGCAAAACAGCCTTGAACTTAGTAAAATCGTATTTGAATGATAGACAGCAGCTAGTTCATATAAACGGCAACAATTCAACAGGATTAATCGTGAAAATGGGGGTACCACAAGGCTCAATTTTGGGTCCTTTCTTGTTTCTAGTTTATATAAATGATTTGCCCTATAATTTAGAAAATAAACTCAATATGGTGTTGTTTGCTGACGATACATCTTTGATTTTTAAAGTAAATAGACATGCAAACAATCTCGACGTTGTAAATAACACCCTAATGCAGGTACATGATTGGTTCACAGCTAATAATTTAGTATTAAATGAGAAAAAAACGAAGTGCATTCGATTCACTTCACCAAATGTCAAAAGTAATAATTGTGACATAATATTGAACGGGGAGAAACTAGAATTCGTCGAAGAAACAGTTTTCCTGGGGATTAAGCTAGACTCAAGGCTACAATGGGGTCCTCATTTAACATGTCTTTCAGGAAGGTTAAGTTCAGCAGCATATGCTGTAAGAAAAAATCACCAGTTTACAGATGCAAGCCAGCATATTATAAATTAGGGGAATACATTGATGATAAAATGCTTGGCTTAATGCTGGTCCGCTCCACAGCGACTAAAGTGCCCAAACTTTGATGAACATGTGAAAACATTGTTGGACCTGCTGAAGATTGTAAGACTATCTTTGCACTGTATAGACTCATTCTCTTTTGCATTGTATAATTTTCGCAACGAATGTAACCATCATTTTGTAAACAATGACAACTGGTTTAAAAGAGTGTCCATGGAGTTTCTTGCACGTTCTTCTCCACAGGATCTACCTACTCTTTGGAACGTGCAACTGCCACGCTGGAGACGGGGTCGGTGGGTGTGTTATGTTGTAGAACAACCCGCTGCTCTTGTCGCTAGCGCGGCAGGATTAGCTTCATTTATTTGACAGACAGAACTTGACTATTCAAAAGTGCCTGTAACTGGTCTATTAGAAATAAAGGATTTTGTATTTGTATTTGTATCATCATTCCTGATTCGATCACTCAAGGAAACTTGAAGCCATCGCCCTTTGAGCGGCTTTAAGCTTTCTGATGAGGCCTTTTGTGAGCGACCACGCACGACGACAACGCACTTGGCTCAAAATGACATAAAAAGCAAATCTGACGAAGACATGGTGGGCCCAAACATGACGACTTTGAATCCTACGATTCGGACAATTTTTAAAAGGTTACATTGCTGATGTGAAAATGAAAAAGGGGCCAATCATTTTTGGAAATCTATTGGTGGAATAATTAGGTTTTTTTTCAGTAAAATACCCTAATATTAAAATTTTGTAGCTTAACAAGAATATCATCAAAAACCCCATTAGTCCAGTAACTTTAGAAAGTCGACCGCATCGGCCAGGCCAGCCCAGCGGCAGCGAATGGGGTAAAAAACTGCTCATTTGTCACACTAGATGTCGCTACTGTTGAGTGTTCCCTGTCAACTGTCATTATACGTAAAGTTGTTGTAAACAAGTGTAATATTTTTGTTATATTTTCTGAATATGACAGTTTGTGCTGCTATTGATTGCAAAAATACAGGGATACATTTATTTCCTAAAGATGCCAGAAGAAGAAAACTGTGGGAAAACGCTGTTAGGAGAAAAAATTGGAAGCCTACAAAATGGTCGAGGCAAAATGGTCGAAAATTTGCTTTTTTGCCAGCTGTGGAAGCTTTTCTCTTTTTTAACACTTCTTTTAACTTAACTACACTCCAAGTCGCGTACATTTTAGCTATTTAATTCATAAACAAACTATGACAAACAAGTCGCTTAAAAACAATAATAATATGGCGGTTGGTTAGGAACCTTAGATTATATATAATCTAAGTTAGGAACACTCAACAGTGTCGCCACCTTCATTATGTTTGTAGTTTTTAACCCCATTGTCCTATGGCCAGTCCGGGCCTGTTTCACACATGTTTAATTAAATACTGTGGCTCCGCGCGCGGCTTCCCTGCTAGAACCCAGTTACTGAAACTAAGCCTAGCGTTCCTATGAGATTCACTGCTTGTTCCACCCCATAATACAATTATTTTTGCAGATTTTTCTTACAATTCGAGTTTTCACCGAGGCATCACACAAAATACTTAGATTTAATGATAGTAATTGTTAATTATGTGCTTATGATCTACATTATCTAGCCATGAAAACAGATGGCGCACGTCGGCCCCCGCCAAAGGAGCAGGTCGCGCGTCCAAAGCACGTGGTTCCAGCACAACGTCAATATCAAAGTCACTTTTTCAATGAAGAGGACCTCTCGCCTATGTTGCGCCAGCTAGTGGAGAAAAAAATAAAATAAAATAAAATTTGGAACGCATATTGACTGCGCTCGCTGCACCTAGCATCGGCGACGGACGTGAGTCGCTCGCGGGTTTGAATTGGTTTGAATGACGTACTTTAGGTTAGGTTTACATGTCATGTCAAATAATTTGACGTTTTCGTGCAGGTCTTGTAAAAAATGTTTTTTGTGCCTAAGAGGATTTCCTTCGTTTCTGTACTGATAGACTTTAGTATCTATCGCTAGGCAACTGACTGTTTTTAAATCAAAAGCTGCGCGAAAAAACCATTACTAGATACCAATGATATTTTTAGAATATCAGTAGTTGGAATATAGGGTATTCAGATCACAAATCGTGATCTGAAAAACCCTATATTCCACAGTTTAACCATTCGAGTATTCCTATATTTCACTATTCGAAATGAGACTTTGACTAAATACATTGAAAGTAGTTTCATGTGAATGAAAAGAGCAGTCACTTCATATCAATCAATGGATCATTCAGTAGGAATGGTCTATTCAGAATGAAAAGAGCAGTCACTTCATACATATCAATGGATCATTCAGTAGGAATAGTCTATTCAGACATCAACGAGTTTGGAGTGGAATGTGCACAGATGTGTTCCTCCGACACCTTATATAGGGTAGCATCTAGTTACCTGTGTAAAATGCAGGCTTCATGTATAGTTATTGTGTAGATAAAATTATATTGTGTTCGAATTAACACACACTTCGTTGTGAAATGGCTCTTGTTCTCAAATCTTATTTGTTTATATAACATACTAGATTGCGTCCTAGTTTTGGTATAAGAAGTATATTAAGATCATGCAGGCCAAATCGAGGTAGGTATTTTGTGTAAATGAAACAATAAATATCGTAGAACATAATTTATTAGAGGATATTTACATTGTTTTGGTCAATTTGCAGAACGCACTACACAACATTTAGCCTATCTTTGACAGCTGGCATCAGGTTTTTTGTCTTTCTGTTACACTGTTACAGTGAAGATAAAACGGTTTAAAAGAAAAAAAGTTCATTTCCTGGTTGAATCTGGTAGCATAAAACATCTTCTAAATCAGGTAGAGCTGTGTCTGCTGTTTCTGTTTTACTACTTTCACTAGGTTTTGGTGAGCTTGCATTACATTTTCCACGATCAGTCTGTATGTCGCTAACTCGAACAAATGTACGAACATCTTCATGATGGCCCTCAGTCTTGACTATAAGATACTGAATCATCTCTAGGTCAAATAACTCTTTTGTCTGGCTTGTATCACTATCCTTGTGATTAGATGAGCTTACATTCGGTATTTTCAGGTCAGTCTGCATATCTTGAGTAAATATAATTTCACCGTTAGCATTCTTGCAAATAATTTTACGAATGCCTTCTAAATCAGATTTTAATGGATTAAACATTGTAATGTTAATATTTTTTCGCGAGAACCTTCACACTACGAATTGTAAGAATGTAATGTCGTCTTAACTGATTGTAAGCTATTTATAAGTAACTCGGGCTTTAATACTCATCCCATATGTAAACGCATCCATTGTAAATTGTCATTGAAGTTTATTCACTGTCCTTGTCCCACAAATTTTATTGAGAAGATATGGCAGGCAAAGTCATCGTATGTTAGTAGTTTACCATTAATCATGAGTTTTGCAATGTAAGTAATTCTTTTTAAGGAGACCGATCAAAACAAAATAGCAACATAGACGCAAAGTAAATAGGTACAGGACGTTACAACTCCTACAGCGTGCGCAAACGGGCGCACGCACACATTGATGTGTACATAAAGGGATCTCAGCAATGCATGCCAGCCGCAACGAACAATCTCCACTCGCGCAAGTGCATGCGTCCCACATCTATGTGTGCGTGAGGTGAGGTATCGCTCGTTATAGGAAGCTGGCGTTCTGTGTCTAATTATCATACTATTGCTACGCTCGGTTTTACTTACTATTTTATATCTAAGTAGTATTATAATGTCAATTAAAATACATAAATTCGTTATAACTGTTTATTATCTAGGTTTATATTAATACCTAATTAATTACATTTGATTTAGAATGATACATAGTTTATACATTACAACCATTATGTCTAATGTAAATTGTACATACGCAACTACATTTTCTTTTGAATTTTATTTATCATATCTTTAGCACAGTCGTATATATCATCAGTAAATATATTATCAACAATATATGTTGAGCACATATTTTAGCTTTACAAGTGCATAATTTAGAACCATTGAGTTCTTCACCCTCAAAGATTTGAATACGTATTATTTTACGGTGTGGGCCCTTTACATACTTTCTAACATACGAATACATCATTTTGCTCCCTCGTCTTTTATCATTGACGGTTTTCCTGGTGGTATTGGCGCTGTTCAACCTTTCTTCTAACTGGGGTGATGTTTCTCTCTCCCGATTTTGATTCAATGGTGGGGAAATTGGAGAGTACGATATAAACGGTCTCTCTCTTTCCAAATAGTTCATCACATTTTGACGTAATTGTTGTGGTGCTGGATTCGGTGAGTATGACGGGGTTGAAATAAAAAGTTGCTCGGATTCCTGAAACATAAGAATGAATAAGATAAGTTAATATACAATTATGATTACTTATTAATATCGGCAGCCCAACTTCATTATTCATAAAAACTAAAATTATATTTCTATGTAAGTTATCATAGAAATTGCGAAAAAATAATTAATTTAATAAAAGTGTCGCTAATTTACTTACCGACATTATTGGTGAAGAAACGCTAGCGATGATGTGATTATTTTTTTCGAGATTGTACTGATTTTATACTTGTTCAGATTGATTTGATTTTTGTAATAAGGTTCAAAATTATAAGATAAAAAACAAGATTATTCTTGTATACCGAAATATGAGATTCTGACTCGTCATATCTCCACTTCTCCACATGTCTAGGAGTTGCATGCGAGCGTGCAAACCGCAGCGTTTGTACCGTCGCCGTCATCGACGTCGAAAACATTCAGCAAAAAAACAACAACCTACAAACATTTTTTATAATTGTAAGTAGGTATGAGCTTCCCCTATTGTTGATTTAAGTGAGTACCTACACAAGATTCAAAATCGCTTTTTTATTTGTCTTATATAAAACGCTGTAAACTTAAAACCTTAACCGCTACGATAAATACGCTCGTGTACGCAATTGACAATTTTTGCAAGTATGCAGTTTTACAAATTTGGACTGAATGACGTGATTTTAGGCCTATAAAAACGCTTCGCAAATTAGTCTCCGGCACAATTCCTCTCTGGAACGAAACCTGTCTGCAAGGAATCAACGCTCCGAGCTCCTCATCAAACTACCTGTCTAAGCATCAATCAAGAATGTAAGTATTTATTCAATAATTCATTACCGTATCTAACTATTGAATGGTCAGAATAATGTATTAATTGTATTTTGAATGGTTAGATATATTGAATGGTCAGAGTAATGTATGAATAGAACCAAGTACCTATTACAATGCTTGGCTCAGAGACTGAGTGATGCTTTTCTGTGCTGCAGGTTCGATTCCTGCACAGATGCTATGTATAATATTCATCGGTCGGTGGTTGACTGATCGACTTTTCAGATTCGATTTCAGCACAAATCAAACGATATTTATATCTGTTAACTATTTATCTTCCTCACGATATTTTGATTGCAATGCACTAATATGTACATTTATATTTTTGTTGACAGGTCGACACTACTTAGCAACGACCTTTTCCTCTCTAGCGATGACTCTGAGCAAGAGGCGAAGCCGAAGAGGAAGACAGAGGAAAGAAAAAAGAAGCGGGAAAGGTCCATCAAATCGAGTGAAGAGTCAACAAGCGCAAAAAAATCGAAGCAGGTCGTTTCGCCAGTAACACCATCAGCTCGAGTTACGGCCAGTGAATTATTCGGTGAAGACAGTGATAACGAAGAAAGCGTCACCCCAACACAGAGACCCCACAAAACTGGTAATATACCCCCACTGTACTCATATTTTACTAGAAGGATGGCTAAGGGATATTCACGACAAATAAGCGAGACTAAAGAAGGAAAATATTATGTAGAAGTGAAAATTTACAACACAGAAGAAATTAAAAAAATAATGCCCATAAATAGATGGCGCTCGGCCATAACTACCATCAAGACGAAATTAGATGAAAATAAAGAATCTTGGCCCCACTTAAAGGAGTTTGTTAAAGCAACTCAAAATGATTTTAAAAATTGTCCTATCACCTGCATAGGTGCTTATGATACTTAAAGACTTTATTTGTTTAACTAGGTGTTCCCCAATATTTGTTTAACTAGGTGTTCATCAATATTTTCTTCTATAGGTACTTACTTTAAATTGTATCTTGTTTTAATTGTGTTTACCTACATGAAATGTCTTATTATTATTATTTTGTACTGTATTTTATAAGTATGATATTGTAGTATTAATTAATATAATATAAGTAAGTAATCTAGTAATTGGTTTTCTTATTTACAGTTACACACCTCAACAGCAAATCGAGACCTAGAAAGTCAATAACCTGTCATAAATGTAAAATTGAAATACCAGAAAATCAGTATTCCTATCATATGAGAACGAATATACACAAAGCAAACTGTTTATTGAATACCAAGTTCACAGATATTCATATTATTGCAACAGCATTCAAAAACAGATTAATGACATACAGATTGAATGTCACTCAGGAAGACGAGTACCTCGGTTTAGAGGCGTTCCTGGGTGATCATCTAATAAATATAACAGAATTGATAAAAATGTCACTTAATGAACACAATTGCATAAAATTGAATTTCGAATTGTTTGCCTATTTTATGTTATCAAAATCAGACGAACAACAATTAAAGTCGTTTAATACCAAATATGAAATTATTTATAAGAACACTGATTTGAATGAATTATTAATCAAAGTAATAAATAAACTAAATAATAAATTAACCGAGTTCCAGCACTGTCAATCTGGTTGGACATTTGTTTCTATGAGTCATCTCGAAATTAATGTAAACAAGTATTCCCCTATGAGAGGTGGGTCTTATATACAACTGCCGTCAGCTATTAAGCAGTCTAAAAGTTGTATAAATATTAAAAATAAAGATAATTGTTGTTTATTATGGAGTATAGTTGCTGGATTATACCCAGCTAAAATTAATGTATGCAGAACAAGTTCATACCCCCATTATACCTCTGTTTTAAATATTGAGGGAATGTCATTTCCTCCTACGATTAATGATATTAAAACGTTAGAAAAAAATAATCCCAACATCAGTTTAAATATATATGGCCTACAAAATAATACTGTGACCGGACCTCTTTATGCAACGCAAAATAGAAGAAAAAATCATTTTAATTTACTTTATATCGAAAAAAATTCTATCGGACACTACTGTCTAATTAAAGATTTAGTACGTCTGGTGCGACGTCAAGTCAATTTAATTTAATTTCCATTTACACAATATTCTTCATACTTTACTTACAAGTTAAGAATTAGTTAAAAATAAAACATAGCACCTTTTAGTAAAATAAGAAGTATATATACTCGGGGCATGTCTTATTACCTCACATTTCACAATGAATTTCGTTAAGCAATCACATACTTTTAAAATAAATAATATAAAATTAGAAAATCATTCACAAAAAGTGAGACATAGCACACTCTTACCTAACACTATAAGATGTATTATATGCGGTCCATCTAACTGTGGAAAAACTAATATAATGCTTAATTTACTATTACATGAAAATGGAGTAAAATTCAAGCATATTTATTTATACTCGAAGACAGCTTTCCAGCCAAAATATTGTTTTTTAAAACAGGTCATCCGGTGCATACCCAATGCAAAGTTATTTATCTTCCATGATAATAAAGAAGTTATACATCCTAATGACGCCTTAACCAATTCAATAATGATTTTCGACGATGTCGCATGTGAAAATCAAATAAATATTCGTAACTACTTCGCAATGGGGAGACACAAACAGATAGATTGTTTTTACTTATCACAAACCTATTCCAAAATACCTAAACAACTAATACGAGATAATGTTAATCTTTTGTTAATCTTTAAACAAGACGACATAAACTTAAAACATATTTATAATGAACATGTAAATACGGATATGGAGTGGCTTCAATTTAAAAAACTTTGCTCTACTATATGGCAAGATCGGTTTGACTTTGTATTGATAAATAAAGATTGTTCTCTAAATGAAGGTAGATATAGACAGGGGTTTGACATATTCGTAACTTTTGAGCAAACATAATAAAAACCATAATACTGTAAAAAAAATATCAATCGTAGTCTACAATCTGTAAATAACGGTTGGATATTGTCGGGAATCATTATGGAGGTCAATATAAAAGAACAATTGATAAAATCCGTAGATAGTATAAAAAATAAAATTAAAACAATACAAAATGCAGAAGATGTCGATAATTTGAAATTTAAGAAGCTTTTTAAGCCAATAACAGATCCTCTAGAGACTTTAATTAAAGTTAATGATAAGAATAGAACTATATTGGATACGAGTGAAGGTGATAATAATATAATGAGAAGATGTAGCTCACCCGTAGATTTTGAAAATTTCAAAGGATTTATAGAGAAACATTCAAATGATGGTTCTGCATCCTTTAGCTGCACAGGTGATGATAGCGAGAACGATACATTTATGTCACTTAATAAAGAAGATATGATTGAAATCTATGATAATAACATGAATGTACCTTTCGGGATTCGAAGTGAAAACAAAAATTTGATGATGGGTAACTCTAAAGTATCATTTTCTTTTACAAACAACGTTAACAATTCCCTAAAATCAATTATAGCCACAGTTAATGACAAACATTATGAAATAACTCCTGGACTTAAAGAACTTTTACTACGTAATAGACCTGACCTCAGTCTGGTAACTGAAACTGATAAAATTGTTTACAAAGATATGCTCCATAATACAAATGCTCACAAACGTGACTTTAATCCAAACGGCCAATTAAAAGGTGATAAAGGTTTGAAATACCGTCAAATCATAAAACCTTTGTTTTCTGAACAAAATTACATTCAACATGCAGAACAAGTCATTAAGTCAAAAAGTGGTGGCTACTTACCTAAATTGAAAAAAAAGTATAAGAGTAATACAGATTATGTTTATTGGGATGACCCTAATGAATTAATCGATAGATTAAGACTATTAATGGCTTCAAAAAACGCTGGTAATACTAATCATGACAATGAAATTATATCAATTGTTGAAGAGTTAAAAGAAGCCAGTATAATAAAATAATAAAAAGCATTGTATCTAATTTTATATTTAGTTATTTAGAGAGTCTGAACCATGAAGGTTCATACAAAACAAACGTCGCTGTCTTTTAATGAAATAAGCTCTGAGCATATTGAGATCTTAGACAAATCAACCGAAACTGAATGCTGCAAAGATATTAATAAATACAAAGTTGAAATATTAATTAAAATAGAACAATTGAACAAATTAATTAGTGGTTTAAATAGCAGATTAAATAACATTGAAAAGACCATTGATTTAAAAGAAATAGCAGGGAAGTTAAGCAAGCATTATGAGCAAAATAGACGTCATAAATGAAATCCATAAAAACGCTAGAGTTAATTTCCCAAGAAGAAGTGTAATACTTAAAGATATAGATGACCTTTGGCAAGCAGATTTGATGGATATGCAAGCAATATCAAAAGTGAATGCAGGTTATAAATACATACTGGTGATTATAGACACTTTTTCAAAATATGCTTGGGCGATTCCACTTAAACAAAAAAATAAGCAACAGGTATCAGAGGCGTTTAATACGGTAATAGAAACAGGACGAGTTCCAAAAAATTTGCAAACCGATCTTGGGAAAGAGTTTTACAATGATCAATTTAAAAGTGTTGTTAATAAGTATAAAATTAATCGTTATTCTACTTATTCTACTAAAAAGGCCTCAATTGTTGAAAGATTAATAAGAACGTTAAAGAATAAACTATACAAGGAATTTAGTTTGAATGGAAATTATAAATGGTTTAACGGTATGTTAGAAAAAAAGTTACATGAGTACAACAATGATGTTCATAGAACTGTCGGTCAGTCACCTGCTTCAATAAATCAAAGGAATAAAACAAATATACTTCAAAGATACTTAGACGCAGCTCAGTCTCGAAAAAAAGTGAAATGTAAGAAATTTAGTGTAGGAGATTTTGTGAGAGTAAGTAAATATAAAGGATGTTTTGATAAAGGTTATTATCCCAACTGGTCCACTGAAATATTTAAAACTAGCTGACCCGTGCCCACTTCGTTGGGCGGTAAACATTTAAAAATTGTGATGAAAATATTATGAGTGTGGTTCGGTTAGTACTGAGTGCTATGATTTATTTCCTGACTGCCAAAAGGAGGGTTTCGTTTTTATTGATATGTAGCTAGGCTAGCGAGCATCTGCGAGCGCTCAGCGCACGTTCAGCGCTAGATTCCCGAGCACGGACCTGCGATGTTCTCCAGCTTTGGTTAGCAAGCCGCTGTGAACGCTCGGAGCTAGATACTCCAGCGCATGCTTGCGAAATATTTTCTCTAATTTCTCGAGAGGCGCTGATGATTTTCAAGAGCAGACTCTTCCGTACGGCGTACTCGAGCTGCTCTTGTCTGGTATGTCTGACGGGAAAGTTGTGATTTCCTTTTAGGCATGCTAAACAATCGCTGAAACTGTCCGATATCCCAAAAACAGAAATACCACAGCTTCAAACTCGAAGAATGAGAACGAAGTAGTATTTGTGTTTTAAGAAACCGAGCAACCAAAACCATTTTAAAGACCAACAACTTCCAACCAACTGCGTACAACTCACCTACCTAACGACGAAAGTTAAATAATAACTGGAGAGGGTCATTAATCCGAACCAGAAAAATGACTTAATTGCACAACGCCATCTATGGGTAAATGGATGGAATGTGATCCGTGCCTCGGAAAGCACGTTAAGCTGTTGGTCCCGGCTGTCATTTGGAGATCTTTGGCAGTCGTTACGGATAGTCAGAAGCCAGAAAATCTGACACTAGTCTTTCCAAGGAGTACCGTGTTACCCAGTTATTGGGCTGTGTAAAATACTGGTATTCAGCTGAATCCGGTTTGACTGGAAGAAATACTGGTATTCAGCTGAATCCGGTTTGACTGGAAGCCAACCCCAATATATAGTTGGGAAAAGGCTAAGCAGGTGATCTATGGGTAAATTGATAAAACGTCCGTACAAAGCATGTTCTAATGCGGTTCGTGAATGGACGGCGCGGGCGGCGTTTTGCGATTTAGTCATTTTATATTATCTTCGAAACTATTCAACCAATTGACATACTGTTTTGGGAAAATCGTATCTCTATGATGTTCTTGTGATCATAATAATATTTTTTTCGATAAGGTTTAATATTTTGTTGTTTAAAAAATCGTCCAAAGGTAAGTATGTCGAAAAATACTTTTTTTAACACAAAAAAGCTACTATATCTGCTAAAATATAAAAGATAGAAATATGGTGTCGCGGACTTTTTTGTAGAACTATTCAAAGCGGACAAGGTTGCTATACATTGTTTTCAATTATATACAACTGTTAAGGCAGCGCATGCAAATAACTCTGTTGTAAGAGCTATTTTGTTCCGCCTGGATAGACAAAAATTGAGATAGTTCGGCTAATATGCATGATATCTTTATAATTTATAGCCTATAGCATTCCTCGATAAATGGGCTATCTAACACTGAAAGAATTTTTCAAATCGGACCAGTAGTTCCTGAGATTACCCCCTACATACAAACTTACAAACTTACAAACAAATTTTACCTCTTTATAATATTAGTATAGATAACAAAAATTCAAGGAACTTACATTTCCAGCCCTAAAAATACTTTTACATGTTTTTGGTATCCTGGTTATTGTGAATATATAGCGCTCATAATTCCAGCCACAAAAATACTTTGACATATTTCTACTTTCCTGGTACTTGTAAATTTATAGCTTTCACAATTCCAGCCCGAAATAATCTGACATTTATCTGTCCTCGTGGATAAGGTGAAGAAAAAATAGATGTTGCTCAAAAATAATTTGACATGTTTCTGGTCTCCTGGTACTTGTGAATCTGAAGTACTAAGGCAGCAGCAACTCTTGATTTCCATTTCTTCCTCTGTCTCCATTATGCCATGGAAGTTACCGGGATAAAAAGTAACCTATATGTTATTCCAGGATGTGAACTACATAGTCAGTAGAAGTCTGACACTCCCTCCCGCTACACCCAGAGCGGGAGGAGTCATTGGATGATTTCCCATCCCTAAAAAAAAAAAAAGGATGTGAACTACATGCGTGCCAAATTTCATCCAAATCCCTTCTGCCGTTTTTGCTTGATTGACGGACAAACATCTAAACATAGAAATTTTCACATTTATATTATACACGAATACAGTGACAAAAGTTATACGCCTAAATACTCAAGACGCGTAAATGTGGTGCGCACGGAACAAATCTTTACGCGTCCAACCAAACACCTATTCCTAAAACCTGTTCCAGTATACGTCTCACGTCTCACCTCTACTGCTCATCGTCAACGTCAATCAGTCTGTCTAATTTAGTAAGTTTTGTTAAAGCATAGGAAAATATTAATAACTGTATCCAAAGTCTAATCCATTGCTAATCAAAGATACTAGGATTAAACACATACCTACACGATAAGAATTATTTCTGATAAGAAACTTCAAGTTCGTTCTTTCGAAGTCAACATTTTCTAAGTAGAGTGTGAACAGTTGACGATTTGTTACAAAAATGCCGGTTACTGTCCATAATAATGTGGTATCAGGGCCTGAAGAACGAAGCATTCCAGCGCATTTATCATATGGACAATTCTTGTTTGACCAACTGAAAAACGGTGGTGATAATGTAGCCTTAGTAAGTTTATACCTATAATTATCTACTAACCTATTGGAATGATTGAGAGCACATATCAATGGTCTTTGAGAGTGACGGATGAGACCATCATCTGCCTAGCCTTTTCCCAACTTTATTGGGGTTGGCTTCCAGTCAAACCGGATTCAGCTGTATACCAGTGAGATTACAGACGGATGAGACCAAACCTAACAAAAACAAAGTAAATCTCTGGCCATACTGAAGCAAATCCTGTGACAGATCTGCAACTCAGGACATGTTTATATGTATTGAAATTATTAATTTTGTATACCATTAAACTCATTATTAGAATCATTCATTCAAAGAATACTTTTTCATTTTAGATAAGCGCAGAGACTGGGGAATCTGTAACTTATAGGTATATTCTTCAAAACAGTGTAAACCTCGCAGTAAGTCTACGCAAACTAGGATTGAAAAAAGGTGATGTTGTAGGACTCAGCAGTGAAAACAGATTTGAGTTTGTGGTTGCAGCGCTAGCTGTTATGTACTGTGGAGGAGTATTGTCCACGCTCAACATCACTTATACACCAGGTAAGGAATGCACATTTTTGACATAGAATACTAATTCTTTTGTTAGTAATTTAGGTTTATTAAACTTCATGTTTAGTGTCATGCGACATGTAAGAATAAAGAAAATAATAGGTATCTAAACACTTCTACCAAATAGAACCGTTTCATGTAGTGTAATTTTCATTAAGATACGAACACTCTTTCCTTTTATTTAATTTTTTTTTGTTTTCAGGTGAAATAACTCATTTACTAAAAATAACAAAACCAAAATTCATCTTTATTTCACCAATCACATCACAGAACATCTACGATTGCTGTCAGGAACTACATTCTCCTTGCAAACTTATCATGCTTGGAGAGTTTGAAGTTGTCCCTGATTGTATTATGTATGACAACTTGATAAAGGATCATTTGAACGTGGATGACTTTGTTCTGACTGATGTCAATGGAGTAGAAGACACAGTAGCTGTGATGTGCTCCTCGGGGACAACTGGCTTGCCAAAGGGTGTAGAACTCAACCATATCAATTTCCTCACATTGTCAGCACACATGAAGTAAGTCCCTCAATTTCACAGAAAATTATTGCTTTATGGTATTATCTGGATTGTGTAAAATGAGTATCACATTGTATTAATAATAATGAAGCTTGAAAGAAAATACATGTAGTTATATAATTATGGATACAGTACTTTAAATGTTACATTATTTTGCTAATTAATGGCACTCAACCCTAATCACTTCTTTTAAGCTTCTATTATTCTTGCCAAGTAGATTATGAAACTACTACTTAATTATGAAACTATATCATTATTGTTTTTCCATTCACACATTTATTTTATTATCCTAGGTACTACTTTGAATATGTACAGACTCAAAAAAAGAATGGCATAGTAACTGGTTTGTCTCTAATACCGTGGTTCCATGCTTATGGTTTCATTACAACTTTTGCTGTAATGGCAATGAATACAAAAATTGTATTTTTAATCCGTTTTGATGAACAGCAGTACTTGGAAACAATTCAGAATTACAAAGTAAGTATTTTGACTATCTCTTACACAATTTTATGAGCCAGATTTACAAACTTTATTATGATCTCAATGAATAGCTTTTAAATGTCAATTTTTTCTTCTAAAATTATAGTTGTATTTCGTTCATAACATCACACCATTCTCCCAAGAAGGCAGGCAGACACTGCAGAAAACCAAAACTCCTGAAACCCTTACCTACTCCACGCATCTTCCACAATCATTCATTTTTTCATAATTATGTGAGCCAGCTGCAAGCACTGCCCATCTGACATGCAAACATCTCCAATAAGGTCAGTGTAACCACTTGTGTTAAAAGTACCGCTCGCCTCTAAATGATAGGTAGAACTGTGTAAATTATGAGCGCACAGCTGCTTCCAAAGGACAGGCGTCATGTTATAGATTTGTTTTACACCCTGACTTGTCACGCAGTAAGGCACAAGTACAGTTGTGTCCAGGCGGGCTTAGTTACCTCGCACTTCGTGTTTTTTTTAAGTTATGACTTCAAAATGTGTAACATATTTTATTAAATATTTAATCATTTCTAGATAAACATGACTACAATAGTGCCACCACTCGCTGTGTTCCTCGCGAAACATCCTCTGGTTCTTAAATATGATTTGTCGTCATTAGTTGAGGTTTGGTGTGGGGCTGCACCATTATCTAAAGATATTCAGAAAGCAGTTTCGGAAAGGTAAGCAATACTGAGGTTGGCATACGAAAAGCAAATAAGCAGCAGAATACCTAATACTATATCTACGAGAAGTGCTGGTTTACATTAAATCGTAACGATCGTTGCACACATCTTCCTTGACTAACGAAACAAATGCTAACCTTCAAACATGTACTATTTTTTACATTTGATAAGCCGAACAAGATCGTTGATCGTAAAATTTTCTCACGTTTTCACGTTCATCATTAGAGTAGTTCTAAGTTAATTCTGGTTATTTCTACTATTTCCAGACTACCTACTATTTCTTCTGTCAGGTCTTGTTCCATGTTATTCAGGGATGGCACAATATGAATATTTATTTTTCATTTTCCCAGCTATAGTGAAAAATTTAGTGTCAGCAATTTCCGCTGGTAGACGCAGCGGATGTGCGACTGAATACACCACCAGCGGAAATTGCTCAGTCATGCTCAAATTGCTCAAGCATGCGGTCGCAGTTACCCTTACCGCTGTCTGTACTGATCCTTCAATGCAACCATTATTTGTATGATTATTACTAATTTGCAGAACAGGCATCGACTTTATTAAACAAGGATATGGCTTGACAGAAGTAACAATGGCTTGCCTTGTGGACCTGACAAGCGGCGAGAAGGTGGGCTCCTGTGGAACACCCGCACCCGGCATGAGTGTCAAGGTACCTACCGTTACCTATATTCACTTACTAAACAAACTTTAACAAACATCTACACGTATTTTTAACCGACTTCCCAAAAAGGAGACTTCCTTCAATTCGGTTTTTATTTTTTATGTTTGTTACCTCATAACTCCGACAATTATGAACCGATTTGAAAAATTCTTGTTTTATTTGAAAGGACATACTTGCAGATTGGTCCCATTTTATCAAAATCGGTTACGAACTTTGGATTTTAAATCGAAATAGCTGGAATTCGTCTACTTGGATGATGGTTTTATGTCATCCAAGTAATTAATTGAAATTGCGTATTTTGCTTTTCTGCGATTTTGCAGTGGTGTTGTTAGGTGTGGGGTAACACTAAAAAGTGAAAAATAAAAAACTTTAAGTACAAAAAAATACAACCGACTTCCAAAAAAAAAACACTACAAGGTAAGAAATAACTTTAATTTCGAAAGTCGATGTTATTGTTAGTTTCTTCGTATTTTGATACCGACTTTCGAAATTAAAGTTATTTTTTACTTTGTAGTGTTTTTTTTTTCGGAAGTCGGTTGTATTTTTTTGTAAAAAGTTTTTCTTTTATTAAAAAATTAGGATGATAGGTCCTACAGTGTACGGACAAATTAGATTTTATAGTCCACTCCCATAATGGAATAAGAGTGCCTCAATTTTTCGATAACTCTACTCGTACAACTAGAAACCAACACGTTATCATTATTTATTTTGATTTGCGTACACATAATCATCACTGAACACATGCGAGTCCACATTTTCATAGAGCTCCCTGCCATACATCATTAGAGCACTCGTTTGTGCGTGCTAACCAACCGTTATATATTATGTATATTAATATGACACATTAAACTGCATTTCATAAATGCAACAAGAATGGTAATTTATTGTCTGATACATTATTTTTTCAGGTGATTGATATCGAGAATGGGCAAAAATTAGGACCATTCCAAGAAGGAGAACTGTGGATCAAGTCCCCTCTCCGTATGAAGGGGTACATGGGCGACCGCGCCGCGAGTGACGAGCTGCTGGACAGCGAGGGCTACCTCAGGACTGGGGACATTGGCTACTATGACAACGATGGTTACTTCTATATTGTAGACAGACTAAAAGAACTCATCAAATATAAAGGGTTCCAGGTAAAGTTATTTGAATAACAAACCGGATATTCGTATAATGATCTGACTTCTTTGTCCATGTAATATTCTATTGATCATCTAAAACACTTAATAAAAATCAAAAACTAATAATTCATACTAATTCCAAACTAAGATTATAAATGTGAAAGGAACTGTCCGTCTGTTTGTTACCTCTTCACGTCGTAACAGATTTGCATGAAACTTGGCACGCAAGTAGACCGAGTTACAAGGAAATAAGAAACTTTTCATCCTGGGAGTGTTTCCTTGGGATATAATTTTCAACTTTAAAGTGACAGAAGCTTAATGCTTTAATATTATCAATAACTTAACGTAAAAATCTGTGCGTGTATAAAGTGATGGTTGGACGTTGGGTGGCTGTGGCAGGTGGCGCCGGCGGAGCTGGAGGCGCTGCTGCTGCAGCACGGCGGCGTGGCGGACGCGGGCGTGGTGGGGCTGCCGCACGAGGCGGCCGGCGAGCTGCCGCTGGCCTTCGTCGTGGTGCAGCCCAACTCTAACGTCACTGAAAAAGAACTCGTCGAATTTGTTGCTTCCAAGGTAAAAAAGTTGATAAATATTGATACTCTGCTTCCCCATTTAGCAAGACCTTTCAGGGATATTTTCTTTTACAGTCAAAGAATTATAAGAACGAGAACGTAAGCCGACTTTATTTTGATTCAAATGATGTTTTTGTGAAAAACTTAAAGAGTTCATATTCTAATAGAATAAGCTCTAATTTTAATTAAACACAAATATTTAATTTTATTTAATTCTAACAAACTTTCTCACAAGCTCATCACGGTGTCATGTTAGAGATCTAACATATTTTGACGACATGCTAGAGATCAAAATGCAAGTGGACAAATTACACGCATTTCGCCAGAAACTCATTTCGTCAATTTGCATCTCGTTTACGAATTTTATGAAGCTCCTAGAAAAAGTTATGAATTAGGGACAATTCAGCTCTATTCGGCTTATGCCCATAGAAAACAACGATTTTTTATGAAGACGCGTTCAGCTTTCAGTTTCTATTCAGCTTTCGCGGCAAAAAGTATAAAATGAGGACAAATGTGTTATTATCATGCGAGTGCTTTATATGAGTTCAGCGCTGTTCTGCCGCGCATAGTGCTGTACACAGATGGTCCTCCTTGTGTGACTGACACTGGCATGGCCACCATCTGGGATTTTAATTTTGACAACATAATAAAATGGTCGCTAATTAGTCATCAAATATCAGAATTAGTCGGTCATAAATAAAAATATTTTTTCTTGGCAATTTTTCGTAGTCTCTTCGATCTAGCTCTTGGCCTGCACCTTAAAAATTGAACTTATTATAATAATATCTTCATAACTAAGATCCGACTAAATCTGCGAAAAATTGCGACTAATTAGGAAACAATCTCACTAGATGCCCTAATTTTTGGGATTCAAATCCCTGATCAGCCACCTATATACCCTCATAACTTTTGAACCAGTGACCGACTAAGGCCATGTTCACACGGCGCCCATTGGATTCAATTTTTTCACGTTACGTTAAAGTCGAATAAAAAGCAGCCAGTTGTATAAGGCGTGCCATCGGTCCAAGGATTTATCCCATAACATCGGTCGACCTTCAATCAAGGAAATGAAATCCTCGATCAATATTGGAATTGCACGGCACGGTTGGCGCAGTGGTTGAGCGATCGACTGCTGCGACTCGTGTCGTGGGTTCGATTCCCGCACGGAGCAAATATTTGTATGGCCTACAGATAGTTGTTCCGGGTCTGGCTGATTGTGTATGTGACTTTGTATGTTTGTAAAGCACCCACGATACATGAGAAATTCCTGCTGGGACACGTTTAAAAAACAAAAATCTGTCCTCATTCTGTCTGTGCATCCTGTGTGGTCAGCCATTTTAACGTCAGAACGAACGAATGTACGAGTGAATAAACATCCTATTGTTCATAAAACATTGATAAAAATATTAGTGCAAAGAATTAAGATAAGAATTTCTTTATCAGGTTTCACCAGCAAAACATCTACGAGGTGGCGTGATATTTCTCAAAGATATACCTAAGAATGCTTCAGGCAAAATTCTCAGAAGGGAGTTAAGAAAAATGTTGCAAAAATATAAAAGCAAGCTTTAATAACCCAAAGTATTCATTTACATACCTCATACATAATAATATTACTTATACATTTTTTTTTAAATTATCAAAATATAGACAATTTATTTTAAGATTTTAGTAAAATATTGCAGTTGTTGTTTTTTTTTTTAATATATGAGAATTTGAAGGGAATCAACATGGTTTTATTTACATCTGATCTCATCAGGTTTGTTCACCATCACAATAATTTTCAGAATTTTGCTATTTATTAGCAAGAGCATCTTTCAATTCTTGCGGTATTCTGTTCAATGCGTAACTGTGTAGGTCTTTAGAAACGGCCGCCAACACTCCGGTTTTATTGGGGTGCATTTCTGCCCCACCATATTTGTAGAAATCGCCAAGAATGTCTGTCAGCTGTCCTCCTGCGGCTGACAAGACGGCTTCTGGTGCACACGTGTCCCATTTCTTGCAGCCAGGACTGGCAAACACATAAACTGAAGCCTTGCCTTCTAGCAGTTGCAGAACCTATTAAAAATATTATTAAATGTACTTGTTATTTTATAATACTAGCTATCACCCGGGGCTTCGCTCCCGTCGACTCAACTTTCTTATTTTTTGCTATCATAAGAACCTTCACCTGACAGCAACAAACACAACAAAAAAGAACTAGCGAAATCGGCCCAGCCGTTAACGTGTGAGGCGATGACCAAGGAAAATAGAGATTCATTTTAATATTATATCACTATCACTACATTTATAAAACAAAGTCACCCGCCGCGTCTGTCTGTCTGATCGCGTTAAACTCAAAAACTACTGCACCGATTTTCATGCTGTTTTCACCAATGGATAATGGTTCTCGAGGAAGGTTTTAGTAAATATTTAATTTGTAATGCGGGCGAAGCCGCGGGCATCAGCTAGTATTATATTATACTACTAGCTGACCCATGCAACTTCGTCTGCGTCACATTTTCCATTACTGCTCCGCTCCTATTTGTCTTAGCGTGATGATATATAGCCTATAGCCTTAAATTCCTCAATAAATGGACTATCTAACACTGAATGAATTTTTCAAAATCGGACCAGTAGTTCCTGAGATTAGCGCGTTCAACCAAACAAACAAACTCTTCTGCTTTATAATATTAGTATAGATTGACACATAATTATGCAAAACAGAACATTAAAAGCAATTCATACCTTATAACCTGCACCACCGACTCTTAGTATTTGTGCAGCATTCATAACTTGTAATGCCTTCTCAACCAGAGGATTGGAATGACTCCTGGTGGTAGTAATGATGAGGGAGTCAGGTGGAGGCGCTGGGGTGAACCCTCCCACACCTACCTCCTGTAGCCCCCAAATAGTTCTACCCATTTTCTTCTCCCCTCCCAACATGGTTTTATAATATGGCTGATGAATTACACCAGCCACTGGTTTCTCATTGACTGATATACCAATTAAAACAGTCACATGTTCAAGAAATCCTGCAACAATTTACAAATTACTTTTTATAATTCCAATCCAACACCCATGCAACATGCAAGTTTGTCAGGTTTCATTTATTATTTAAATCAAGGTCTACAGGAAGTAATTAGAACATAAGATCAGGTTTTC
Organism: Ceramica pisi; assembly: GCA_963859965.1. NCBI lineage: Eukaryota > Metazoa > Arthropoda > Insecta > Lepidoptera > Noctuidae > Ceramica > Ceramica pisi. Next base: position 14,171,451 of record OY982545.1, read on the forward strand.
TGTACAGCCAGAATTTAATAGACTAAGACCTCAGAGCTGCCGCTCTTATTTTCTCACTAACATAATGTGTGGCTTTGCCACCTGATACCCTGCCATGTGTTAATGGCCTAAGCTAGCAGGTATGCGTGTGTTAAAAGTACATGCTAACACTTCTCTATACCACATATTTTGTTGGTGAGAAAATAAGAGAGGTCTGGCATCTCAGTCTATAGGGCATAAATAACATGTATTGGTTAGGGTAATTTTATGTAATAAATATGTACAATACATACATAACAGTGAACTTCTTGACCATGTTTCACTGTGTCCAACTACTACAGTGCATTCTAAACAACAAAAGCTCAAAAACCTATTCAAATCTTCAATTTACCATAATTTGATTGGAGCAAACTTAAATACCACTTCACACTTATAAAAGGATGAGTTAAGTACATTTTCCATCTTTCCCATGGATCTCTCTTCAACATTAGCGCACCTAGAATTATTTTACATACTTGAACCAATAATTATAAACATTAAAAACATAGATTAGATTATGCAATGCATGTTACAGCAGGAGGGTGTTGGTTTGACTTGAAGATCTAGATTGAAATGTTAAAATGAATATAATATTCAAGTAATTCAATAATCACACAAACACCACAACTTAGTGTAGTGGCCTTACCTAAAAACAGATGGAAAAAAATAGTGTTTACCTTGAGTGTACTCAGAAGTGCCATCAAGAGGATCAACCCAGACAACTATATCTTCTTCCTTGACACTCTGAAGGTTGACTGGGCACTCCAAAGATAACACATCTTTGTCTGCTTCTGATATCAACCAGTCACTAGCAACATCGCCCTGGGAAAAATAAATGATCCATAGTGTTTTCCAAACTCAAATAAAGTTCCAGACCTGCATGACTGAGTAGGATTTACATGCCATTCACAATACAATTAAAAGAACTAATTTTATTTTTAACCTTGACTCTCAGGAAATACAAAGTTCTTAATTTAATATTACATGCATATAATAGTGAAAGCTGTTTAGCATAATAAACCTTTATAAATTAATCACTGATTCAAAGGAACAATTTACATGAAGGTTTTAAAAACTGGCCAAGGGCATGTCAGACTAAACCGTGACTAAAGTGTGGTGGACAATATATTTTTATGCATGAAATTGCCTGTAAAATAAGTTTGCAGTTTACAGTATTTATCAGAAATATTGTAAAAAGCATTATTAAACATGCAGTTGTTACTTTAGAAGCAAGGATTTATTATTTAACATACTTATAATTATATGTTAAATGAAAATATTATAGTATATATTTCTGTAAAATCAACATAGTTGATAAAATCAGCAGTGCTGCCAACCAATGACTACATTCAGAAAACGAATTGATTTATGATACCAGGAGAGAAGAAACATGTTGGAATATGTTTGGGCTGCAATTGTGAGCAATAAAGATTCAGAAGTACCAGGAGACCAGTGACATTTCAAAGTATATCCGACTGTAATTGCAACATCTTTTTCGCTAGCAAACCAAACATTATCATTATCTTCACCTCATTATCAGAGCCATCCTCTTCACCAATTATATTCACTTTGGGATACTGAGCTGCAAGTGATGCAACAATACAACGCTGAGCAGACCGGTCAGCTTCTGTTTGATAGTCATCTTTACCCTGAAACAGTGTACTATATTAATAAACACAAGTTAAGCCACAACTCCAAAAAGTTCATGGTTAATTTGAAGTTATAGTGCATGACCATTAACTTCAATCTATTGAATAAGCAACTAACTTCAATCTAGTTTCTTAATGGAGGTTTTTATGTTGCTAACATTTTTTTTTTGTTGAATCAAAAATACACTTAGTAAATTGAACTAAATTTGTGAACTTTGGCCCCAGCCACACAATTCAATCATTCTATAACATAAAACTGGTTTTTGGTCAGAGGGTATTTGTATTACTAACTACGACAGCAAACCTTTTCAACTATTCCCAATTCTCCTTTACTCATAACATCTCGAACAATTTTTCCAGCCCTGTTGGCCACTGATACTGAAGAAGCCAATAGTCTCACAACAAGAGGAACATTAGATGTCATTTTCTTTTACTCCTATAACCTCGGTTCCGATATGAATTGTATTTACAGCTAAACTAGTAATTTTAAATCTCAATTCTCATGAACATAAAAATTTAACTCAGCATCCCGCAAACGTAGTCCGCATTAAATACCAAAACACTATTATACTATCACCAGTCACTGAGACACTGACCTGACAAGTGACTGCAAATGACATGACAATGACAAGGACAAGACCAAGACCAATAGACGTTTATTTACAATTTTTTTAATAACAGGGTTGCCCAAGAGATATCGATAATCGATATTTTAAGATCGAGAGCTGAAATTGCATGCTGCACAGAGGAGTTTTTGACCTAAAAAGTCGATCAAAAGTCGAAAACTCAATTTTTGTTATATTGCTGTAAAACTTATGTATTGTTAGAGCCAGATAACCATTACATCACAAAACAGCCATTTTGGTTCCGCCCCATCAGGGCTGCCAGATGTACGATTTTAATCGTACTCCTACGATTTTTTTGCATTTTTACTCATGTACGATCCCTAGACCGAGATCGTACGGAAAATGTACGATTTTTATATACCTGACAACATTTCATAATGAAACGAACGTCCTTAGCGGGCAAGTATGACTTTCGGGGAACTCCCCAACAACCTAACGCGTACGTACATCTTTTACTTGAATAAAGACTCTTTGTAGATTCATTTATAGGCTGTATTTGTTTGTATTTTTAAGAAACTAATTTATTTTTTTCTTTCAGTTATAGTTGCGATTTGTCAGTATCGCTCGATCTGTGCGTAGTTTATAAATTATCCTCTTTGAATCTGTATACTGTCTCGAGTGCTTTTTTGTGTTTGTGGTCAAGCAAGAATGTGTGATAAATTAAGTGAAGACGAGCGACCTGCGCCAGGTACTCCAAAAAATAAATTGGCTAAAAGAGGAGAGCTAAAGGATGTGCCAAATACTTTGTTTCCTCTATTGCATTTATTTCCTAAAACTAAACGTTTTTTTGTTACTTTTAAATAAAAACTTTGTACTTTTAGGTTGGTGGGTTGTACGATCTTTTTATTTCAAAATTTCCGTGGCATACGATTTTTTTTGTAGTTGTCGTACGATCACACCATTTTTGCACCTGGCAGCCCTGCGCCCCATCCTTCCACCAACCGTAGCAGCAGTCGCAACAAGTCGGAACCCAGTCGTTGCGTGAATCGTATGTCTTCGTTTTCGGCACTACAGTTAAAACGTGATTTTTTAATTGCATATAGTCTGTGTTTGGTGAAATTTTGTTTTATCCATTATGGATATTTTGGAAGAAGGTATGTACTTACTTTATTTAAGCGTGTATATTTTAGAATTCACTTGATTTAACTGAGATTTTGCAGCTTAAATGGACTCCATGAAAAATGCAACTATTTTTTAGTTAACTCCGTAAATAAAGGTGTTTTTGTTTATGAGTTAAGCCGAGTTAACGTATGATTTTGGATGTAACATATAGTTTATTTATTCTAGATATGGTTTTAAATTAAAATCTTCCGCATGTTTCCGCCATTTTTTTATTTAATTTTTTTACGGAATGAGTCGAAATCAGCTTTTATAAAACAACTTTACATTTTTATTCCAGAATATCCAATGACGTCGATGGATATATGACTAAGAAATCACTGTATGGAGTCATAAAGCAATGTTCGGGCAGGAAGATAGAACAGAAGCTTGAGTTTTTAGAAAATCGTCTTAAAATAATCACGAAATGCCCTGAAAATAATCAAAGTTCATTGAGATGCCTTAAAATCATTTAAATATCAATTCAAACAAAAATGGACAGCCGCCGCTAAGGAAGAAAGCATCTTAACCAGTAATGAATAAAATCTGCCCAAATGGGTCAACATGCTGCAGGACATGGAAATTTCAAATTATTAAAGACATGACAGAAATATGAAAAGTTTACTGAACAAACTGCAAAGCTGTATGTAGATTTGTATGAGTGGCACCCCATATCTCCTACAATGGGGCCACAGTAAAAACTTTTTATTTTAAACTAGCTGACCCGCGCAGCTTCGTCTGCGTCACATTTTCCATTACTGCTCCGCTCCTATTTGTCTTAGCGTGATGATATATAGCCTAAAACCTTCCTCGATAAATGGGCTATCTAGCCCAGAAAGAATTTTTTAAATCGGACCAGTAGGTAGTTCCTGAGATTAGCGCGTTCAACCAAACAAACAAACAAACTCTATAATACTAAACGCTTTATAATATTAGTATAGATTAGCATAGATGAAAAATAGATAAATCAACTTGACTCAAAAGCAGACATGGGCGAAGGGTCATTCTTTCAAGGAACATCTTTTAATACCGCGATTCAGATTTACGTCACACGCCAACGCCATCTATCGAATACTGCACGCAGTTGATTTCTAGGTATAGTCCAGTCTAAGTTTGATAGATGGCGCTATTTCAATACTTTACTTCGGAAAGACTATAATAATTATAATTTTAACATTTTTTATTATAAGGTATGAACTGATTACGATGAAAAAAAATACTTAATATTACTACAATTTACGCACAGTTTATTGTTATGTATAAAAGTTACGTGAAGTAATAATGAGACTAAGTGCACATAACCCTAATTTTACTTCTGGAATACTTAAATTTAAATTCAATTAATATCTTTTTAACAGACTGAACCGATTGCAATGAAACAAAAACTAAATGTTACCAAGTAACGCTCAATCCTTGTGTGTAAAAGTTATCTACATTGCTTTCGCAGATTTTACGTGATGCCCGAACAAATAAACAGACAAACAGACACAAATTCTGAAAATGCTGGAAATGGGTTCTATTGATTGTTCATTAACACCCTATCTATTTTTTTTTTGGATTTATTTTTCATGTACAAAAACCACTTTTCTACAGTTTTAGGTTTTATTATATGTATAGATTTTACGTGTGGTATGGTTTTTGAAATACAAAATAATCATCTAAAACTACTTTTTATTTTATATCCAATCGAAAAATATCACAAAATAATTTTGATCGACTTTTTGGGTCAAATACTCCTGTGTGCTGGCTAAAATACATAAATGGTAATTTGGTTTTTATACACAGCGTTCAGTACCTACACAAGCTATACAAAACTGTCAAATTTCCCCAATCAAATTTGAACCCTATCGTCTTAAAAATAAAGTTGAAAATTTAACAAAGAAAGTTGACAGATTGTTGTGGCTTGAAGTGCTGGCGACTGTACAGTCTCAGTACTCGTCAGCACATCAAGCAATCCGAAACTGTAACCGAATCAAACTTGAACCTAATAGTTTAGCGATAAAATCTATTAAATAAATTCGTCAGATTGTTGTAGCTTGACGTGCTGGCGTCGTCTGCACTCACGTTTTTTTTTTCCATTGTCCTTATTTTGGTAATCCGAATGATTTCTAAAAGATTGTCCATCTATTTTTAACCGACTTCAAAAAGATGGAGGTTTTCAATTCGTCGGATTGTTTAAAATAAATAATCAAAATTAAAAATCTCATATAAATTAGTAAAATAGAACGAAGCCTATCTAATTATAGGTATTACATTTCGTCATGTTTTGAGCTTGAGTTGCTTGGCACTCGCGATATTAACGTCTGTGATATTATTAAACTCTTTGCACTCGCGTGCTTGCGCGCCGAGCCCAACATAGCATGGAATTAGTATTTACTAGTGATGGATGTAAATAGGCATTGTGATTTTCCTACCTGTGTGATTTGATTTGACCATGACCGCTTACACAGGCCACTAACACTGACATTGAGGTTTCCGGATCAGCACAATTGTGGGTTTACATGTAGATAAACTAAACTAATTGTAGGTACCGTTTTTTATTTATTTAACTCAGCATTTGCACCAACTTTCAAGTTTATAATCCAAAAAAAAAAACGAAGTATCCCATACAATAAACCGGAAAAATAAGTTGCTGTCTACCAATTAAGGTTCTTGAGATACAACCCGCTGACATAGACTGCCAGACGGTCGGACGGACAACGGAGGCTTAGTAAAAGGGTTCCAATGGTTATACCCTTCAGGTAAGTCTTCGTGTTATGGGAAAACAAACAAATAACATCAAGGTTTCTAATTCACTTAGGACCGGATTTGTTTAAAGTTAATTGGGTCAAGAAATAAGATTTTTCATACAAACTTCGGAATGGAATATTATAAAATTATAACAAAATACCTTTCACATGTAGCGAGCCTTTTGATTTGATATGTCATACCACCTACAGAGTGGGAAAAACGTATTTAACATTTTCTATTTATCATCATCATATCAGCCGTTATTTCTGAGAAAATCGGCGGTGACAGAGGGACGGACAGACAGACAAGGCTGACAATCGAGTGATCCTTTAAGGGTTCCGTTTTTCATGCGAAGGTTCAGAACCATAAAAATGATGGCGCTCAGGAGTACCTATTACACTTCTGAACGGCTCCTAGGAGGGTAATATTTTTAGGTCACGTGATGTTTTTTGCCCCTTCTCTCCCCCCTGGTGATACTTGGTGAGGTTAATACTAAAGCAATACTCACGTGATTAATGCCCAAAGGGGAGTGAGGTAATTTTGTGTGGACCGTCATCGAAAAGACAGAACAAGAAGACTAACGATTCGTTAGTCATCCGTGTCTGAATGAATAAAACTCTAAGCTTATATTTTAACATTTATTAATTGTTGATATTACGAACCATAAACCTAAACTTAATAAAAAGAAACATGAACGTTTATCAAATTCAAACTACGCCATTGACCAATACCTACTTAATTGGTCATCAAAAAAACAATCCATCCAGTTTTTGTTTAATATCAGATTTGTTTATCGATTGTTTCGTTTATTTTAAATCACTTTCAGTAATAAGACTGCCCCTTGTTCCAGCTTCCTATTTTTAAGCTCCTAATGTATTTGATGTATGTATTTTATTCTATTCTAGTCAGAAAATATTGTATAATATTGTAGTGGTGGCAGGCCAAGCTGTGGCTTATATCAATGTAGTGTGTGTTGCCATGAGGTCAAATTTAAGCCGTTCTGCAGTTCGGCAACATAACAGTACAGTGCAATCGAAAGTCTGTAAGACATGGGCGGGTAGCTTCAAACGGTTGGTTAACGTAACATACGTACCTACGTCAAAAAGTAACGATTACTGAAGATGTTTAACGTCCGTTCAGGTGGAAGAGCCAGGGTAGCCCGCGAAATTCAAATATTTTTATGTTTTTTTGCAATTTGCCGGTCAATGTGAAGCTGTATGTTGAACAAAATACGATTCGCTGAAGTTATTAACACGTGTCCCACCTAAATACCTTTTTTTGAACTTTACCCTTTTTATTTGTCATAAGAAGAACTGCTATTGAGAATTCAAAAGAAATTTCACAATAATTGTTCTATTTGACGCAACTAAAGTAACGTTAACCAGTGCTCAAAGAATCTGTTAACGTAATCGTTTTGTTTTTGTGTGTTAACAACGCTGACATATTGTGAAACAACTAATTTTTTACGTTTACGCGTTAGCACCATTTTTAACGTTTATGCGTGCGTAAAGCTGGGTACTCACTAGCGAGCTGTAACTGTAACCGTTGCATGTACTGTAACCAAAAAACGTGTACGTGGTTCGCAAACCTGCTGCGAGCGGTACGCGTGCGGCTTGCAGCGACCCGACGTTTACAACGTACTCATTTCTAAACCCGTAATTGTAAAACGCGTACACACTAGAGCCTCGTTACTGTATCACATAAGTTACGATTACAGCTCGCTAATGAGTACCCGGCTTTATGTGAACGTGAAACAACCCGCCATAGAGTGCCAAATCAAAGGGACGATAGCTTTACAGTGGCACGACCTCTACGGAATCGAAACCTTTCTGGTATAGGTAATTTTCAGTAATTGATTGTTTTGTGGTAAAAATGCTGGCGAGTCGATTTTTTGATGACCACTTTAGTATACAATAGTAGAGTACAATTATTTTTAAGTATACATATGTAGTTACATACAAAAAAATATAAAATGAATTTATAGAAGTATAAGTCATATATAACAATAATAGTAGGTAGACATTTTTATATACTAAATTATTTTTTGGATTTCAAAAAGAGTTAGGTTTTCAATAGTTGCTCTAATGACATCTCATTGATCAATTTCCATGTTTATAAATTATTTTCTGAAACTCAAGACTTTCAGATGGTTTCCAGAATCATTGAAATCCAGTCCAGAATAAAGCAATAATATTGTATCATACCGCGGTTTGAAAAGAAACATTCAATTTAAAAAAAGTGCTGCAATTTAAAATATGACAAATGTATCAGTTTTAACAACTACCAGCTAGCTATGGCTATGATACAGCTACAACATTGTTCACATTTTTTATCAATAAAATAATAAAATCAAACTTACTTAGTATCCCATTTCTTAAAATTACACAAACATAACATTGTTTGGAAGTTTTAATTATAAAATCATTTTTTTTTATTCTAAACTCTGTCAAGTCTAACAGTGTTCTTGACATTATTTGACGCTTAGTATTAAATGCCGGTATACTTTGATTACTTTAAAATTAACAGGGTAATTTTTTTAGTAATATACTTAAAATAATAATGGTACTTACACCATTATCTTCAATCAAAAAATCAAAATATGTGTACCTACCTAATAGAAAGTTAGGGGGGTTTTTCCTCAGAGGAGACAAGATGTTTTAATATCTGGATGGATAGATAAAAGCACCAACTTTAGACCATCAACAAGCTTAACTGTTGTTTCACATTTTCACCATCACCATAATCTTCAGGTACTTATAATAAAATAATTTGACAACTCAAACCCAGTTCTTATCGTAATCGTCTTTTTCTCGAACTGGTACTTAGTCATTAAAAGATTTAAATTTAATAGGTCAGTTTCTGAACAAAGAACATTTGTTAGGTAAAATAATTGGCAACAATATTTGATTCGGGGAATATTATATTTTATTTAAAATAATAAAGGTAAGTACTAGTAAAAGTAATAATCTTAAATATTTTACCAAACAGTTAGTCTGATCTGATTTTTTTAAATGTTAATGCCATTAAAACTTGACATCTCTTTTCATAACCATAACAAATTAAATAGAATTTCATTTAAAAAACCGTATAAAATATGTCTTTAGTTTAACTTATTAGTCTAAAATAAAATGTACTTATAGATATAACATTCATTTACAACCAAACTAAGTTTTAATTGCAACTAAAGATGCTCATATTTTCTGTTGATAAAATTTTTGCATACCCATAATTACATATAAAAATACCTTCTTTTTCTGGAAGCCTATTTCAAAACAATACCTAATTTTGTATTACAATAAAATAATGTATATTTGTATTTATAAACCCATAAATGGTGGCCGAGACAAATCTCAGATACTCTTGGGATGTGCTGAGCGCGGGATGTTCGCATCAGTCATTAGTCATGCTTGAAGTAAATCTCTTTATTTATAAACTTACGCTGTTTGGAATACTTTCCTCGGTATCATCTTCGCTGACCTGTTTGAGGATATGCTTGACGATTTGATCGATGGTGTGCGTGTCGAGCATGCGCGCAATGTTCTTGTCTTCGATCACGTACAAAAATAAGTGCTTTGAGTTTTCGCGCAGGCGCTGTACGCGAGTCCACTTCTCGCGGTCGGCGGGCTTCGCACCACACTGCTCGATTACTTTTTCTAATATCTGTGTAAAACGGTCCAGTAAGTTTACCAATCCCTAGTGTCGCATATGTAATAAGTAAAACTTACACCACCGACTTACAAAAAAAACACTATGTAAAAAATAACTTTAATTTCGGAAGCCGGTGTTTTTGTTAGTTTCTTCGTATTTTGACACCGATTTCCGAAATTAAAGTAATTTTTGACTTTGTAGTGTTTTTTTTTGGAAGTCGGTTGTATTTTTTTCTAACAACACCACTGTAAAATCGCAGAAAAGCAAAATAAGTACCTACGCAATTTCGATTACTTGGATGACATAAAACCATCATCCAAGTAGACGAATTCCAGCTATTTCGATTTAAAATCCAAAGTTCGTGCCCAATTTTGATAAAATTTAAATGGGACCAATCTGCAAGTAGGTATATCCTTTCAGATAAAACAACAATTTTCAAATCGGTTCATAATTGTCGGAGTTATGAGGTAACAAACATTAACAAAAAAATACGACCGAATTGAGTACCTCCTCCTTTTTGGGAAGTCGGTTAAAAATAACATACCACGTCTACGCTCTCGTCAGGCCAACCAAACAAATCTAGTGTCTCCTCATCAATGAGATGTGAAAGTAACATCTTTAAATTTTCTGTGAGCTCATCTTCTGACATTAGGGCAACGTTTCCTTTCTGGAATATAAAATTGTATTTATTAGTTATTGAATGAATTTTGTTATCAGGTTATTGTGATTGAAGTAAGTTTCAATTTACCTTCTGGGGTTCGCTGCTGGAACTGCTCTGGTCGTCTTGCATGCCGCCGTAGAGAACGCCTGCCCCACCATAACCTTGAAGAATACGATCTGACTCGACATCTAACAGATTTAGTATTGATTCTATTTCAGACTTCTTCACTCTTTCCATTGTATGATCGGAGCCCTGGGAAGACAAATAATTGTGGGATTAGCAATTACATTAGCATTACAACTGCTTAAAATTATCCTACTAATGGGTTCAAGAAGGAAATACAAAGATTATAATAACCGGCACGAGTCGTGGGCACACTTTCAATTGGAAGTTACTTGTTCGTCATTACATTAGCGAAAATTGGCTGCTGCATTCAATGTGTTCACGACGTGCCCGTGCTATAACAGAATAAACGCAATACTTACAACTATTGAAATCGCGATTCGACTCCATATGCGTTTTCGGGGTTGTTACCATAGTAAAAGTGGCTTGTAATGATGAAAACAAAAACCCCTTTTCAGGTATTGCATTTATTATGTTACCCGTTGTATAACAAAGCAGAGGGAAGAGAAGCGCGCACGTGCTGCAGGTGTCCCTTGAACACGGCGGGGTGGTGCTCGCGCAAGTGGCGGATGAGCTGCTGCTCTACTGACTACTACACTTGGCGCGTGACACTCACGAGCACGCTGCGCACGTGCTGCAGGTGTCCCTTAACACGGTGGCGTGGTGCTTACGCACATGGCGGATGAGCGGCTGCTCTACGGACTACTACACTTGGCGCGTGACACTCACGAGCACGCTGCGCACGTGCTGCAGGTGTCCCTTGAACACGGTGGCGTGGTGCTTACGCACATGGCGGATGAGCGGCTGCTCTACGGACTACTACACTTGGCGCGTGACACTCACGAGCACGCTGCGCACGTGCTGCAGGTGTCCCTTGAACACGGCGGGGTGGTGCTTGCGCACGTGGCGGATGAGCTGCTCGCCGCGCACGTAGGCACGCGCCGACACGCAGTACATGCAGCGGCGCGGCCGGTCCAGCGTGTGCGTCTCCAGGTGACGCCGCAGGTTCACCTCAGAGTGGAACGACTTGGTACAAACCTCACAACTGTGTGCTGCAAACGTTACAACATATTTTATTTAAAATGCAACTAAAAACTTCTCTAACTACCTACTATATGTATAATTAAAAAATATACAGTTTTTATCGACTCATTGGCCATAAATGTAGCCCAAGCCAAACGTAAGTTGTCGCGGTCATTCCTCATGCTGCGGGTCTATTGTACAAAAATCGCAGCATGAAATCTTAGGTGTTTTGAGCTGTGAATTCAAGTTCCTTTAAATTGGTAGTTTAGTTTTCATAATGAGATGTTTATAGAATAGCACAACTGCTCTATGGGCATATAAATCATGTTTCTCCATCTATCATCTGGGTCTGGTGATTGAAATCTACACTTTAACTTGTGTTGAGTGCCCTTCGCGAGCATAAGGTAATAGCTCTCTAAGGAAGGACCAGGAAAGCTCCCGAAAGAACAATTTTCATAAACACTTACGCTTGTCATCTAAATGCACTTTCAAATGATTATTCAAACTGGCTTCACTGATGAATTCTTTTGTGGAGTAAATACATGATGGCAGAGGGCAATATAACTTCTCTAATCCCATATGTTCTCTCATGTGAATCAGCAGCCTGAAAGCAAATCAAAGCATTATGTACAATTCATTGTTATCCCAAAAATATAAAAAACATTTACTGTCATAAACAGTGATGGCTTCACATGAATCTTGAATGAGCAATTCGATAATAGCTACTTGTAGCAAATTCGGGCATTACTTGGACAGGCTCTTGGACAAGATGTGTGAAAGCGCGTGCATGGTTCGTTGCTACCTGGCTCTGGAGGAGAACGTCTCGCCGCACTTGCTGCAGAGGTTGCCGGTGTGCTTGTCGAGGTGGCGCTGCAGTTGCACGCGCTGGATGTACGACTTGTTGCACACAGCGCACTTGAACGGCTTCTCCGCCACGTGCGTGAGCGCGTGCCGCCGCATCACCTCGATCGTGAACGTGCTGTAGCCGCACTGACAACAAGCACCACAAACAACATTATTTACTACTAAATATTTTTTTATTTTTAGGTTTCCGAACATTGACTCCGTAAGATTGTAATAAATCTTGATAAGATTAAAATTTCTCGATGCATTATGAAAAAATCTTTATGTATATAATAAATTCCATCTAAATTCAATAGTTACCAATATGTCCATGTTTTATTGAGAAAAAGAAGTTTACAATTCCATGTGATATTTTACAATGTTACGGGGTTTGGCACTTTCCAGTGACATATTTCATCCTGTTGAAGATTTTTAATTTACCAAAAGTTCACTTACCTTTTAACTCCTAATGCTGTGATAGCAGTAAACAAATAATGAACAGCTTTAATATAAATAAAATAGTTTAAATATTTTATGCAGTGAAATATTCCGCATTTCAGTTTAATTGTAAACAGTATTGTTTTGTTTCACTCTCTACAAACTTAACGTGCTGCTTTCATGCACTCTTAATTAAAGGAACTCTTGAGCAAAATTTAATTTCCCAACAATTTTGGCTGCACATTGACATTTTAAGCAGAAAAATTCAGAAAACGATTTTTTGAAATTTATGGTAAAATAAACACAAAAAAAGATGCTATGCTAATTTGAGCCCAATTGAAAAACGTAATAATAAATTTAAACGAAAGTTTATAATTACCACATCACACGCAAACTTCTTTTCGCCATGTATTTCAAGATGTTTGGTCATGGCGGCTCGGGAGCTGGTCCACTTGCTACAGTGGTGACATTGATATTGATCAGGTGTTTCTGCACAAAAATATTGTTTTGTTATTATGTTGTGTGCCACATGTCTATTTGGAATATGTGTGTGTGGTGTTTGTAGATAACTACATAATTATTTATTAAACCCATTTATTTTTTTCCTTTTAAACCTTCCCTGTATTCTGGCGAACTAAACAAAAAAGAATTACCGAAATCGGCCCAGCCGTTCTCGAGTTTTAGCGAGACTAACAATTCATTTTTATATATAATAAGAAGATGTAGGCAAAATGATTCTGAAATATTAATGTTATACTTGACATAACTATGTACAAACAAACTTCACATCACAGCATATGTTTAGTGGGTATTCTGTCTGTCATATCAAAACAATTATAGAAACCAATGGTGATGGTGATGATATTACCTGCATGTTCTTTATGCCAATGGTTAACCAACTTGGAGAAGTTCTTTGTTGAAAATTGACAATGCTTGCAATAAAAAGCATTTTTTAAGATATGTTGCAGCCTTATGTGGACCATTAAATTGTCTTTTCTGGAAAATTTTGCATCACAAATCTGTGGAGTTAAAGAAAACTCGATGGTAAACAAGATACAAAGGATTTACAGACTCTATTGGGTGCAAAGTTAAAATGGCCAGTGGGTCTAAAAAGGCCACTTTGGCAGAATCAGCCAGCACAGCAAGCTACCCGTGACTGATAAACTTTCCTTGAACCTCATACTTTAGCAATAAAGATGAAAATGACATTTGACAGATTGTTGTATGATTATATTATTAATATGATCCTAATATAATTCTACTAAAGTGGCCTTTTTAGTTCTAGAGACACCCATTTTTATTTATGAGTCAATTTTATGTTTAAGTTTCTAAATCAATTGCATAGAATAGTGCTGCCAAAGCCCACAGTTGCCATTTGGAGCACTTAAATAAAAACAAACACAAAAAGTTCTACATTTCACAACTTCATAGCTGACTGCAGACAGCATAGCAGCAGGAGACATGACACCATCCTTCACTAATGATGACATATAAACCAGTGCAGCGCTGCAACACATTGCCTGCTGCTATTGTCTGCAGTTTTTTACAAACTTGTACTTTAAGCAGGATTAAATAGAATAGAAAACTTACTTCACAACTAAATGAGGCTTGTCCTTTTCCATCACATCCACTCTGTGCCATATGCCTAAGCACATGTGAGCGCCGGACAAATTTTCGCTTACAGTGATGACAAGAAAAAATTTGCCTTTCATGAACATTCTTGATGTGGTCAATCAAAGTTTCTTTATCTGGACAACTGACATTGCACTGATCACAAGAAACACTGTTGGGTAACTTAGAGTGCTCCTTTTGAAGATGCTCTTTGAAGCTTTTCTTAAACCTGAACTTTTTGGGGCACTCTTTGCAACTGAATGCTGCCTGAAAATGCAATGGATAATAATGAGACAAGAAATTGATCAAGTTAGTAAGACATCAGTTATTATGAACCCCGGTCTGAAATAAAATTATTCTATTCTATTCTATTCTATATTTATTAGTGGCTTTTGTGGAAGTGAAACTACTTTTTGTGTTGAGTAAAATGTAAACATTTACAACATAGTATTACTATGCACTGTACTCATAAAGTTCAATGGTTTCTTTCATTCTCATTGGGCTATGCAAAAGTGCCACAAGATGAGTTTTTTCTCTTGAATTAGCAATATTGATATCAAGCGCCTACTTATCTAACGAATGTGATCATTGATGTTAAGTTATTTACGTGAAAATGATATACTATACTTTGTTTACCTTCGGCAAAACCACATCAGAATATTCTAAAGAGCGACAACGTTTATGATGTATCAATAACGCCTTTCCTGTTTTGAAATTCTTATTGCATACGTTACAGACGTATTCAACCTCTGCAGAAGAACCTATATCTTTTTCCTTCTTCAAAATCACATCACCAAAGGTATTGTTTTTCACATTTTTGTTAGAAATTTTCCGTTTCTTATTTTTGAGACCAGTTAGTCGCCCTATCTTCCTTCCTTTGGGCGCCATTTGTATAAAAAAGGATTCTATAGTAGTGTTTACATTTATTTCTTATATTGTTGTTTACATAAAGATGTGCAACAAGTTCACTTTATAAAATTTGATATTCTTTTCACTCAGGCGCTAGAAATTAGGCTTGTGTAGTACATGTACTATGTACTACTAAGACGCAATTCCTTTAGGTGACCGAGAACGAACTATTCTGTTTCAGTCGTTTAAATAGTTCATTTAGTACAGTGACCGTCTGGCTCGCGAGTGCCGAATCAGAACGAATATGTACGAGAGTCTGAGCGAGGAGCGAGTGAAATATGCATCAGAACGAATAAGTACGAGTGTCTGAGCAAGTTGAAAGATTAGAGAAGCATGCGTGCGAGCGTGATGGACGATGTACGATGACCGACTCGCGAATATTCCGCGAAGTTTTATGTTATACCAATCACAATAAGGTCTATTATCACTTTCAATGCATGGAAAAATTAATATTGCCCGTTCTTCTTGGCTCTTTGATTGACAATTTATTATTCTTTATGTTCTAATGGTCAGTGAACTATAATGAACTAATAGTACTAGAAGACCGAACTAGTTCATTTCAACGATTGTACTACTTCGGAGCGTTCCATTCAGTGTCCGAGTAAGAACAAGCCTACTAGAAATTCTCCATGGTTCAAGCAAGCGCCACGTATAATCATTTTAGTTAGTGCGTGCATGACGTACAGTGTTGCCAACTGAGAAGATGTAGATAGTATTTTTTTTGAGAAAAATTAAACATCAGCATATTAATCATAAATAAATTAATTAGATTGTGGAACTATTATATTATAGTTAAAAATATTATAAGTAGTTCCACTGTGATAATATTTTAGGACCTCTGATGAGACGATTTCAGACGAGCAAGATTAAATATCGATACCTTAATCCGCAGATCAGCCAACTCCATTTGTCAAAATTTTACAGGAGATAGTTAAAACTTTATAATTTAATTACTAATTAGAACTTTAAAAAAAATAAAATCCCGTTGGTGTATTATGTTAGTAGCTACTAAATTTCATTGTCTGTTTTATTTAAAATATTATCGTTACTAAAATATAGACGTTTTTTTGAGTTATCTGCTTTTCCTACTAAATAAAAAAATTGGAATATGGAGTTGGCTGGTTTTACTTAGTATGAAGGTAAAAGAAACACGGTAATTATTAATTATAGTAGTATTAAAGTATTTATTCTTGGTAAGGGAGATATTCATAATAATTTTGGTAGTCATCAGGCATGGTATTTTTTAATTCTTGTAGATTTAAATACTTCTTTATTTTTCTGCGTTGGTCGTACATTTGCGGTAAACTTTCAAATAATGTTTGATTCACATTGTTGTTTCTGCGTTGGTTCAACAATGTATATTGGTCAGAGAATCTGAGCTTGTAATAAACTCCGAAAGGATCGTACTTGAGACATCTTATGTCGGTTACCTGAAAAAAGATCAACATTATCATAGCTACTACACCAAAATCAAAACCACGTAGGTACAAGTAACTCATTAGATCGTAGTAAAGAATGCATGAAAATGATGGTCTATCAGGTCGAATGTTGAATGAATTGGAGCTCTTTGAACGACCCATCGTATGTGAGCAAAGCGAAAGTTATGGGTAAGATAGATGTGCCAGGATATTGAAAAATGAAGACCTGTAATCTTTGCCCGTGATTACTGGGAGACAGACCTGATTCTAATATATGTATTGTGTAGGTAAGGGTGTAAGTTTGTATTATGTAGACACTTAGACAATAGCTTTGACTACTTAGTGATCAGTACTTTCGGATCTCCTTTCATTTTTCCTGGTCTAATAGATTTTTAATAGGTCAGGTTCTGGAAATTCTTAAAGTAGCCATAGTTTAAATATTTGACTTGATATGGTTTGCTGTTTCTGGCCTTCCGACAAATATTAATGTGTTCTGCCGGGACATTAATCTTTTGGTGTTTTAGCTTCCTCTCAATCAATGCGTGCCTGCTATTTACCTCCATTTGGGTATGGCCCACTTCGAGGTATTTTTGGATGATCGTTACGTTATGCAACATTGCAACATTGACAATAGCTTTGCTTAAAATAGTGTTCCTATTTTGATAAGTACACCCATCAGAGTATAATATTATTTCGGTTATCTTCTCCCATTTTTGGGATGACCGTTTCAATGAAAAACTTGGAGATAATAGTTGCAAACTCGTCAGAGTTTAGACCACCCTCAGTCTCGTTCCACAGAAAACAGTACCCATCACTTGTTTTCATATCATATACACACCAGTTGTGCAAACAAAGCTTTGTTTTATAATAATGTGAAGACCTCTATGGTGAAGACACGTTGGACCGTGGTGCTCAAAGCACCGCTTGTAGATCTGCCGTAAACACAAATTCTTTTTCTTTTTTATCTGATTCTTTCTCTGCTCTTGCTGCTTCTTTTTTATTTACATGCTCATCATAATCATCCTTGCTAGTTTTCCCTAATTTGTATCCATTGCAAATGACACACTGGTCTGTCTTTGGTTTGAATATTGATATTTTCTGGACGGTTAATGTATTTGAAAATGTGGCAATCGACAAAGACTTAACGTTTTTGTCGTTGCAGTAGCTTTTGTAAAGGTCGTACAGTTGTCGCCTGTGGTTGTCGCTTTGACTCGATATCGGGCTGTAGGTAAGACTGTGTTGTTCTTTGTCTGCAGTAATAAAAAAGCGAATAAGCACAAAATCATACCTAATAAATAAAACTTCAATCAATGAAAAATTATAATTAAAAAAAATAGTTTTTTGCACTCTGCAAGCAAACTGTGACGATGACATGAAATAAGGTTAACTCCCAACAGGTTCACAAAAAAGTAAAAGCCAAACGGCTAACTCCATGCTTAGAATGAAAACACCATAAAACCTTAGAAAAGCTGAATGCAATGCTAAACAAATGCAAAATAAACATACCTTGAATAAATGGAGAACTTCTTAAATAGCATTTTATATCTTCTCAACGTTAGTTTATTTTTTAACTTCGAAAAACCGGAGCAGCACGCGTGTTTCTCTGCGACGCCATACAAAATGGCCGATCTCCGGGAGTTGGCTGTCAAAATCGGGGCGTTCCGATACGCGTGGAGTTAGCTGGTTGTCGAATAGCGATTTATACATAACATAGGGATAAAAATGGAGTTGTTGTTTTTTCAAATCATCCGTCAGTCATATAGGCCGAAAACTGCATCAAAAAAGTATTTTGCACAAAAGGTGGAGTTGGCTGGTTTGCGGATTAAGGTATCGATATGCAGTCTACAGTAGTACTCTATGTTAAGATGTCATTGACACACTCATTGACACACTGACGTAATTAATCATATGGACTTGAAACGTTTGACTATAGAAATAAACAGTTATACAAATTAATATCTATCATATCGACGCAAACATGTCAAAAAGCATTTTGTCTCTTTTTAACTAGCCAAGAGCTGCATATGAAAAAAGAGACATCTATATGTTTGCCAAGGACTAAATTTGGCAACCCTTTTGTGTGACGTCAAAATCAAGCCTTTGCGTGGCCGGTCGCCATTTTAGTTGCCCAAAGTACTCTGTGGTTTTATGGTAGTTGTGCTGTCAAACAGTTGTTTGCTTTTATTATTTTCGTTGTTTTAAAGATAAATACGTCGAAAGCTAGGTTTTTTTATGTTCTGGCTTTGGAAAATAAGAGAAAAATCATGCCATCGTGTTGCATAATACAGTATGGTGCGAGGAAAAACAAAAATCAGCCTAATTTGACTCTGCACAGGTTAGTTACTAGTTTTCACTAATCCAGTTGAATATTGTAGAATTTTGTGTAATGTTTTGTTACCAGATGATCTTTTTAAAGATTATTGAAACCTGTGTCATATTTGTATGGCTTATTACGTTATTATTTTCTTAATTTCGTAGTATTGTTTACATACAATTTTTATTTGTCTTAGTTAGTGATGTGCGATGTTCGCATCGCATACGATAAGTATCGATATTGTTATATTGATAAAGTGTGTAAAATACATTGCAATGCTATTAACCCACAGATTTCCTGGAAATGAAATTTTCAAAAATAAATGGATAGAAGAAAAATATAAACCATAGACATAAAATGTGGCATATCTGCTCCCTGCACTTTGATGAATCTAGTTTTAACAGAACCCTCGATGTGATGAGGTTACATGATGGCGCAGTGCCCACATTGAATATGCTGGTATGTTTTTAAACAAAAATTGTATAGCAATTAGTAGGATATGTATGTAAAAATAATTATATGGTGTTGTAAATAATTATTGTTGACTTTTAATTAAAACCCAATTTCATCGGTAATTCGGTATGTTAGAATATATACATATATCGTGGATGCAGCGTCATTTCTTTTCTTAGATTTTGTTCCCTCCACCTCGTCTCGAATGACCTAACGCAAGGCTTTAGAATAACGCTTAGGTACATTTCATTTGAATTTTCAAAAACTAATTCGATGTACCTTGTTACTTATCCTAATAATGGCAATAGATACATATTTTGGGGGGTATGCGGTACAGAGAGACATGTCCCGCAAACCCCCATTGATATAATAATATTAAATATTGAGAACCTCCTCCTTTTTAGAAGTCGGTTAAAAAGATAGTGATTATCTAATTTTAGTTTAGTTATTGAACAAGAGAATCGGCAACAATGTCATCCAAACTAAACATGTACGCAAAGTATTAGCCTAAATCAAAAACCAGGAAGTAGGTCAAAGATAACTTTTCAGATTTGTTCACATAGCTAGTTATTTTGTTGTACAGACGCCAGCACATCAAATTACTCGAAACTGTCAAATTATTCCAGTCAAAATTGAACTTAATCTTTTCTCTTATAAAGTTGAAAATCTGGTAGGTACAGAAATTTGTCAGATTGTTGTAGCACGATGTGCTGGCGACTGTACAAGTGAAGCTGAGAATGTGCTAAAAATACCCGTTGAAATTGTACCGTGACATTTTGAAAACATTCTAACAATCTTTTATCGATGTTATTATAGAAATATCGACATAGGCTGCCCTATTAGCCGACATTTTATCATCCCAGCAAAGTGTAGGTTGCTACGTTTTTTTATAGGTATGCCCAGTCCATATGGTTTATTAAATACGCATTGAGATAAAAACTAACATTGAGTTGAATATCGATATCAGATGCGCATGTTGCTCGCAGTTACAACCCTACGAAAGGCAGCCATTTTATGTGCCCAAGTCGGTGGTAGGTAAACACGTTTTTTTTGGAGGTATGCCCAGTCCATATGATTTATACGTCAGTGCATTGACATCATAATTGACATGCCAGGCCATAGACATATGATAGACATGAAGCTAGTTAAGTTATACCACTGACGTATAAATCATATGGACTTGAAACGTTTGACTATAGAAATAAACAGTTATACAAATATCTATCATATCGACGCAAACATGTCAAAAAGCATTTTGTCTCTTTTTAACTAGCCAAGAGCTGCATATGAAAAAAGAGACATCTATATGTTTGCCAAGGACTAAATTTGGCAACCCTTTTGTGTGACGTCAAAATCAAGCCTCCGGTCGCCATTTTAGTTGCCCAAAGTACTCTGTGGTTTTATGGTAGTTGTGCTGTCAAACAGTTGTTTGCTTTTATTATTTTCGTTGTTTTAAAGATAAATACGTCGAAAGCTAGGTTTTTTTAGTGTTCTGGCTTTGGAAAATAAGAGAAAAATCATGCCATCGTGTTGCATAATACAGTATGGTGCGAGGAAAAACAAAAATCAGCCTAATTTTACTCTGCACAGGTTAGTTACTAGTTTTCACTAATCCAGTTGAATATTGTAGAATTTTGTGTAATGTTTTGTTACCAGATGATCTTTTTAAAGATTATTGAAACCTGTGTCATATTTGTATGGCTTATTACGTTATTATTTTCTTAATTTCGTAGTATTGTAATACAATTTTTATTTGTCTTAGTTAGTGATGTGCGATGTTCGCATCGCAGACGATAAGTATCGATATTATTATATTGATAAAGTGTGTAAAATACATTGCAATGCTATTAACCCACAGATTTCCTGGAAATGAATTTTTCAAAAATATAAACCATAGACATAAAATGTGGCATATTTGCTCCCTGCACTTTGATGAATCTAGTTTTAACAGAACCCTCGATGTGATGAGGTTACATGATGGCGCAGTGCCCACATTGAATATACTGGTATACAAAAATTGTATAGCAATTAGTAGGATGGTATAGATTAGAAGGTATGGATTAGTAGGATAAATTTATAATATTAGTAGGATGTAAATTATATGTATGTAAAAATAAATAAATGGTGTTGTAAATAATTATTGTTGACTTTTAATTAAAACCCAATTTCATCGGTATGTTAGAAAATATACTTAGGTGATGGAGACGTCCGTGCCGGCAGCCCATCGTGGATGCAGCGTCATTTCTTTTCTTAGATTTTGTTCCCTCCACCCCGTCTCGAATGACCTAACGCAAGGCTTTAGAATAACGCTTAGGTACATTTCATTTGAATTTTCAAAAACTTATTCGATGTACCTTTTTACTTATGGGTGAATTTCCCAAATGACTTATTTTTTGTCTTCGGTGAAATTAGTATTTGAAAAAATGTTTGAATCAGGTCTGAATTATTTTTTTTAGTATTCAATAGGTAGTTATTGGATTGTGGCAAAAATATAATTGGCTTAGGACTATTACGAAGGTAGAAATAAATACATAAACCTCTATTTTTTTCAAATCGGTGCTGTCCCTCTACTTTTTTTACAAACAAAAAAGCTTATACACCAATAAAAATAAGTAAATTCAGTTAATAACTTATTCCATTTCATAGAATATTAGTTTTGTTATTACAAAATAGCATATTTTATTACATAATTAACGATTATTATTACTGAGAGGCACAAACGTACTTGTCTTGCAAAATGTTCTCATATCGCTGGACAAAAGTAATTTAAACCTAACTTGATGAATATAAATAAATAATATAAATGGACGAGTCTGACAGCGTCCGCACCCCAATTTAATTTCCCTCGTTTGTGTGTGCTAGTGCACAGTCAGGATAGACGTGTGTCAAATCGCTGCATATTCCTGCCAACAACGTAAGTACGCCATTTCAGTTGCTCCCGGACAATTATACTATCGGTGGTTGCATTTTTCCAGTGTAATGAGTAGTTTTATTATTGTTGTTTGGTTCTAACAGAGGTAGGGGAGACCGGGTACAAAAGTAACGGTGGGTCGAAAGTAACAAGTGTTCTCTAGGTGTACCCAATCATCAAAACACCACTACATTGCCATCAGGCGATTGCTGGGGTCGCCCCTCTCCCTTGAGTTCAGACGCTGTGCGCGCCACGCGCTGCTTGAATGTGTGACAGGTCAATACGTGATTTTACTAATCAAAAGTAAGTTTTTTGATGTTTTCTTATTTACTGTTTACATAGTATTAAAAGAAAGATATTAATCTGAATATTTGCATATTGATTCTTGATTAAATTGATTATACAGTATTTTAATCCGTTTTTGTCTAGCACATTCCGTTTCAAGGTTATGTTTCATGTTTTAACGAAAATGTAGTTGGGTACAAAAGTAACAAAGCCCTACAGGTACACAACTTACATGTTACTTTTGTCTCCGTATTGATTTATGAATGTATTTTTCTATGTGTGTATTTATTTCAACAGAATGCCGCGTCAACTCATAAGAACCACCGCACGAGGGGCTACTAACATGGAAGTGTACCGAAGAGCTGCTGAAGAGCATTCGAGTAATTTGATGTGCTGGCGTCTGTACAACAAAATAACTATCTATGTGAACAAATCTGAAAAGTTATCTTTGACCTACTTCCCGGTTTTTGATTTAGGCTAATACTTTGCGTACATGTTTAGTTTGGATGACATTGTTGCTGATTCTCTTGTTCAATAACTAAACTAAAATTAGATAATCACTATCTTTTTAACTGACTTCTAAAAAGGAGGAGGTTCTCAATCTATACTAATATTATAAAGCAGAAGAGTTTGTTTGTTTGTTTGTTTGGTTGAACGCGCTAATCTCCGGAACTACTGGTCCGATTTGAAAAATTCTTTCAGTATTAGATAGCCCATTTATCGAGGAAGGCTATAGGTTATATATCATCACGCTAAGACCAATAGGAGCGGAGCAGCAATGAAAAATGTTATGCAGACGACGTTGCACGGGTCAGCTAGTGGTTTATACGCATTGAGATAAAAACTTTAACATGGAGTTGAATATCGATATCAGATGCGCATATTGCTCGCAGTTACAACCCTACGAAAGGCAGCCATTTTAAGTGCCCAAGTCGGTGGTAGGTAAACACGTTTTTTTTCTAGGTATGCCCAGTCCATATGATTGAGTCCGTATGATTGGTGTATGTTTTGTCAGTGAGTTATACAGTGTTAGTCTATATAAAATGTGCACAGTATACGATACGAATATGAGGGAAACTATAACTAATTTTATCGATGGAATATTATAAAATCATTTTTTTATCGATTTTTTAAAATATTTGTTCACAACTGTGACCCCAGTGCAAAAGAAATAAAATTGTGTAACTTTTGATCTATTGCAATGATACAAACTCCATAATGATTGGAACTTAGAATAATAACGCATAGAAGCCGCGTCTAGAACAAAACCCGAGCAAAATCGTGTTCCACTTCATTTTCTTTGTGTGCGTGAGCCGAATGTGTCTACGTTCCTCTAACGCACACAGATATAGCTTTCAGTGATACCATTACCAAGCCATTACCCACAAAATATGGGAAGACGCATTACTATTTTGCTATCAAGGCAAGTATTTTATGTTGTTGGGAACTGGAAAAGGTAAACATGACTTTTCATGTAATATGACATATTTTTTCGGAAGGTTTAATTCAATTTATTTCAAAATAAAAGGAAATAAATCGCATAAAGAATGAGATATTGTTAAATGCGTTTAGAATTCTTGATGGGTTATAATTATAACCAATGTTAAAACATCGGGTTTGATATGAATTAACAGTAAGTATTGTATTTTAAAATTACAAAAATGAAAAACATGAATGAAAGCAATGTGGGTATTTTTTCCTCACAAATAGTAACACTGTGTTATGACAAGTTAGGTTATTAGAATTTTGTTTTATTTATCGATTTACGTAAAAATAGTGCATAGAATGTGAGTACTTATTTGTGAAATGTTATTTTATCACATTTTTTTTGTTTTCCTGATGTGCGATAACATCCTTTCACGCAACAAACTGTCATTTTTAATTATTTACTCGCGAGCTGTGTTCGACGGAACGTGACCTTGAGTACTGACGGCTAAGTTTGACGGATTGACGGATTAGGCTAAGTTTTAGTTGCCTCACTTTTTGCACTCGTACTAGGTTTCTATGCGTTATTATTCTAAGGATCGGAAGTAAATAAATGAAATAGTAAAACTACCCTCAATTGAAAATAATCATGTATTTTTAGCAAGAATTTGTTTTCTTTTCATCAATTTTTACAGTAATCGTAAAAATTATTATTCGGCATCATATTAGCTACTCAATAGTAAAAATTGCATATTTATAACTCAATCCCAAAATCCCAACACACTGTGTCAACTGTCAAAGGAAGGCCCAGGGCCCTAAGTCTCACGACGCCTGCCGGAGTCGCTAGATTATTCGCAAGAGACACCGTGGCTCCGGAACACAAAGGGCAATGAAGGAACATGGATGGGTTTCAGTCAGTAGAAGTCTGACACTCCCTCCCGCTACACCCAGAGCGGGAGGAGTCATTGGATGATTTCCCATCCCTAAAATAAAAAAGTCACGATTTAGGGTGGTGGCACCAAAGTTAGGAGTTAGGGGCCCTAACTATGGTGACCGGAACGGCCCGGTCTAGTTAGCTCCCTGACTACCTTACTACCGGGTAGTATATGTGGTACAGACAGTAGTACCCAACTGACATGGCTTACCGATGTACCTGCGCAGAAGATGAATATTCAAAGCGCGGGAAATGCTATTGACCAATCGGCACGTTCCACGCACCGCGCTTCTTTTTCTTGAACCGCTATTGGTCGGCAGCCGCCGCCATCTTAGCGATCGCCGCGTGGCATGTTAGTCAGCCGCCACACTTCTTACAATGGCTTGCGAGTGAGATGGAACTAACAGCTGCAGTGTATTATGAACCTTATAATAGTGATCTTAGGTTGATTGTAAGTTTTAAGCATTCTTTCGTTCGACCATACTTTCTTTTCTGCGCGAACGAAGATTCACGACGCGCCATATCAGTTGGGTACTTACTACTGTAACAGAATTATTATAATCATCAAAATCATCAATACAACGCTTTATGTTCCTCAAAGACTATTAAACCACTTGACTGCGCATACAGTGCCCCGACGCACGAAAACTATTAGTGTTTTTGCTCATATATTAGGCAGCGGCACTAGTAACCATTTTAGTCGTGACCAAGTGTTAGACCTGTGGGCATGCTAAGTTTTTACAAATCGTTTTAATTTTTATGCAATTTATAACGCATAAAAATGCCTTCATACCCGGTGAATTTGTGTGGGAAACATTCCAAGACCTCTTGTTACAAAAAGGATGGCATAACTTTTCATCGGAGAGTACAGACTACGCAAAATATTTTTGATTTGAATCAGATGATGAGCCACTGCAGGGGTCTATATAAAATGGTGGTTAGGTGAACGAGCACACTGTGAGAAGCGCGCGTTGATGTCTTTTGGAAAAGTCATCTTTCATTAGGAAATACTTATATTTTTATCCCTTTCTTCCCCTTTGGATTTTTATCGTAAAAATCTGTGCTGTTACATTTAATGATTTAAGTCGATTTATCGATGATCATAAAATTACACTTAATACAATTTTTAATCAATTCACATACTTACATTAAACACTTAACTATGTACTTTTAAACGACTTTAAAAATAGGAGGAGGGTCTCAGTTTTTTCATCTGTGTGTTTGACATACATGTTTTCATTTTAGATTTTCGAAGATTTCAAAATTAAAATATAAGTGGAAAGATAAGGTTAATAGGGAAACTTTGTTTAAACAAGATATAGCGCTGTTTGTTTGGATTGAGTATTTTTATAATGTTAAAATCCATTTTATCGATATCGACTATTTTCGTTAATCACGTAGCGCCACCACTAACCATAGGTTACCTATGCAACTTGACCTTGAACGGACCAATTGCAGCCGCGCGTTGTTCCTCGTCCCCCGGCCCGCTGTAGTGAGCCGCGTACTTAGAATAAATCGGTCTATACGCTCTCTAGTGGTTATATACTCTATGATGTTCCTAAAGCCTTGACTGAATGACTTTTTCTGTTTTTTTTTTGTTCCTAGGCCTTTATGAACTTGGAGGGTTGTATTGGTGATTTTGATGATTATATTCTGTAACTACATATATCTTACAGCCGCGAATAATATTTTAATTAATCAACATACCACTGGCCTGCAAATTGCAAAAAACGCAAGAAATTTTGAATTTCGCGGGCTGGTTGGAGCATTTAATAGTGTTGCCAATACTAATTTAACGAATTCCCCGAAAATGCAAGTAAATTTCGCTTAGATTGCGCTTGCACGATCCCTAATTCTATCTTGCTGAAGTGCAAATTGACAAACTTGAACACCATCAAGATTTTTGCATACGTTTCTTATTTGGTTTGCGCAAATATGACGAATTCTGTGTTCAACTCAACTGGTTGCCAATTCGCCTTCGCCGGAATTCCTATTTACCTAAATAAATGCAGTTAGAGGTATGATAGCCAGTTCCTCTGTGTAAGAGGATTCCGGGTGAAACTCGCTTCCATCTTCGGCCTAATCATCACTTTCCATCAGGTCAGGTGAGATTTGGGCCAAGAGTTTCTCCGTTTTGTATAAAAAAAAAAAAAAAAAAATGATTTCAGTTTCTTTGTGACTCTCACACGAAATTTCTTAGGTCATTTGATAGCTTGAGACTGAAAATGCCAATGCATTCCACTACATTCTTAGACAAATCTTTTACCGTCCACGCTGCCCGTTTATGGAATGTATTGCCAGTGTCAAAAGCGCGCTCAATCCCTACCTGTTTTTAAAAGAACTAGTTCGGTTTACCAGTTTGTGCGAATACCTAAGTATATATTGTGAAGTGGTGGACAACTGAAAAATAATTTTAATGATTGTCAACTTTTATTTATTCTGTTCAAACATTACAATAATCAAATCTAATGATTATTTAGCAAAAATATAAAAATAACCCTATAGAGCTACTTTTCTAGCTTTAGCACTTGCAATTTTTTTTCAATTCAACAAAGTTGCTAAAATATTAGTTAATGGATTGTAATTATAGAAATTGTAAATTGACTGATGATTTTAAAAGATGTGTTGCTGGAGAGTTTCTTTCGGCCTTTCTTTTTCTCAGCTATAACATTTTTCCGAAATGGTGGTAGCAAAAAAAAATATCTCGACGTTTACTTTGAATAAAATTATTTGAATTTTGAATTGAATTTTTTAACATTTCAAAGTTTCATTTGCATTTAACCTAGCTACCTATAGCTTAAAGCCTTAAACCCTTTGGTAAGTAAATAGGTACTTCAATAACTCAAATTATTTATTATTATTATTCCTTTATTTCAGGCAACAGTAGCTCATACAAAATAAAATACACCTTTACAACAAAATATAAAAATAAACTAATACATATAAAATATGAAATACTAAGATACACGAAGTGACGGCGTCGTGTTACGCTGCGCGGTGTCACATAGCCTGCCACGAAAACGTCGGTAGACTACACCCTTCGGCCAAAACTCTTCCTTAAGAGTCCTATTACGAATCGTAAATGCTCGTTTGCAATAGACGAAGTTACGTTGGTCTGCGTTGGGAGTACATCTTTAGTCCGCGAAACAATTTTGATACTTACTAGTCTGAATAGGATTATAGTTTATTTGGGTGCTCGCGCGAGACTGAGGAGCGCGCGCGCTGAATTGACGCAGAATATATGTATAGTACTTTAATTTTATTTATTGTAATTTTGTTTTATTATATTGACAAACGAAAACTTATGAAACGTATTCATTGTAGATTGAAATTTTATATCATATTAATTTATTTGATAAAATTGTTTTTATTTGGAATATAATGGACGCTGAATCAAGACATTTCTGGCTTAAATTAGGATTTCTTTACGTTTTTTTCCGTGAAAACTCAAGGAATTTAAAGAAATTCTAGAACTCCAATAAACAAGTAAAACATTCAACTTACCTCTTAGTTATATCAGCTTTTAAAAGAATTGATTGTAACAATGTGAATTAGACCGTCAAAGTTCCATCGCCGACATTTTTTCTTGCAAATTGAGTTCGTAAAATATTTATAGTAAATTACACGAAAAGAAAAATGAAAATGTGTAACTCCAACTTACAATAAAGAGACTGGCACTATCGTTATTCAGGATCAAATAATTAAAATATCTTACTGCTGCTGAAAATTACAGCGTCAAAAATCATGAATTTCCGTAAAAAATGTAATACGACTCTTAAGGAACTTGTCGAGATGTTGTGTCGGAACCCGCACCACAAACGACTTGAAGTTGGTGTTGTGACGCGGTTCCAACTTCTCGACCCTCAAGGTCCAGTTGGTCTTCACCTTCATGTACTCCACGATCTCCTCAACCTTCGTGGAGTGATGTAGTCGGGACACATACAGCAACGTTGTAGGTACCGCTGCCCGTAACAGCATATTTGGTCCTGTCAGTCCAGTACCGCATTGATTGCGACAAGTAGGTTTCTTCTTCTTCTTCTGCACTTTGGTGAAGCTATCCTCATCACACTCTTGCTTCTTTGGACAGCGCTGTGTCGGACCCTTTGGAAGGGTTTCACAGCGACGGTTATTCTTTTCCCCTTTCTGCTGCTTAGGTAGTGACGCAGCTGGATTGTTTGCAGCAGCAATTGCGGCGTAAGCTAGTTTAGGGGTCGACGTAGCTACGCGTGTCGTATTCTCTGCCGGCGCAGAGGGGCAGGAGGCGGCGGGGCACGGTACATCGCCCTCGATAATTGCAATCGACGGTGAATCCAATTTCACCGATGCAAAACTGCTGACTGATGCATTTTGCGCCCCATGACGTGTGTTATGCCATGGTAGTTTCCGACTTCTCCAACTTGCACTGCACATCGGCCAGGCTTGACTTCAGTGATGTAATATCCTTGAGCAGCCTGGTGACATCTACGTGATCGAATGTGACGGGCGGTAACTTATGTAGCTCCTTCGCTACGAAAGTTGGCACGTCGTCAGGATCAGTCACCATTAGAAAGGTGATGATGTCTTGGATGCTCTTTTCTGTGCCGTCTCTCCTCCTAGGTGGCATTTGACCGAGCTTAACGAACGTTAACGTTTCCCTTTGTATTTATCTTATCAAGATTCTAAAAATGGCGCATTTGAACTGGAATCGGGCACCAACGATAGTTTGCTCGAACGCGAACGAAATACCTACACTAGAAAGGAACTTCTATAAACAATACTTTCTTCTGTTTTTGTTTAGAATGCTTCTATAAATAAATAATCTAAGTACTTACTATTAGCCGTTTACCACACTGTAGGTATACAAATAAATACACTCGCGCGCGTTTGAATTGACAAGTCAATAGACTTAGACAATGCCTGCCTAGTGAAACAAGTGACGCCGTGACGGACGAAAGTTCACCCCCGCGGCCCGTTCCCCCGCAACTTTGTTCGTGCGTGTGTTACGCGACTCGCACGCTCGGTCGAAGCGTCTTTTGTTTCACGTTTTGGTTCATTTTGGCGCCCCCCCTTGAAGGCGCCCGGTGCGGTCGCACTGCTCGCACCGCCCTAGGACCGGCCCTGGTCAAGAAGTTCCTAAAAGAAGCTCTGGATTGCCGATATTTTTCAACAAAGCTCAAAGGTCAGTTGAAACTTACCTAATTATTGTTAGGGTGAGTGAGGGGAAGATGAAAAACGGGGTAACACAAAAAGTTGTCCATAACGCAAGATTTAGTGCAGTTTTTGCAGTGATGGCAACATTGTTAAGGCCACCATTATTACGTCACACAAACACATGTCAGTCAGCGTTTGCCGATCTATATTATACTATACTCTTTGGTTTGCCGCGTTTAGTGAATGGTTGTGTCAAAATTGCAAGTGTCTGCGCAGTGACTTTTACGTAAGAAATCCGAGTGTTTTTATCTTACCCCGTGTCCTGTAACTTTACTTACGAGGTGGGTACGAATGTTTTATTGGAATATCTACTCATTATTTTTTATTCTTAGTTGTGTTACTACATCCAAATATGTGTATTTTTCGTATTTTAGGATTTATTTGAATTTTCGGTCTTTACCCACCAATATTTGACGGGGTAAGAAGAACATATAATACACTTCTGGACACATCTATTGGCCCACCTTAGAGTTTAGGTTTCGATGGCCCCTACCGAAATATGATTGCTAGATTGAACAAAAACTGTTGATGCAGTTTTAAACCTGATACATTTTACCATCTTTTTCGATCGTATTGTTTTAAATTTGAATTCAGGATACCATACGCCTAACAAGTCGGATATGCGCCTTGTTAAAGGCAATTGATTTTTGAATAAAAAACATGTTTTATCAAATAAAGGTTTAATTTAATAACGCGTGTTGCCTCCATGGGCATCTACCACAGCTCTCATACGATTAGGCATAGAGTTTATCAACTGCTCTATGAAATTTTGAGGGATCATCTCCCATTCCTCTTCTATGGCAGTTTTCAACTCCTGCATCGTCTGGGCAACTGGCTGACGAGCCCTAACACGTCTTTTTAGCTCGTCCCACATGTGCTCAATGGGGTTCATGTCTGGGCTTCTGGCTGGCCAGTCCATAACTGTGATGTTTAGATCCCGAAGATATTCCCTGACGATGCCGGCCGCATGGGCTCTTACATTATCATGCATAAAAAGGAAATTTGGGCCCACATAGTCCGCGTATGGTATCACGTGAGGTTCTAAGCACTCACGAATATACCTTTCAGAATTTAATGTTGGCAGCCGTGGTCCTGTAACAACCTCAAGTTGAGTTTTGCCGCTCGCGGATATACCGCCCCAGACAGTCCATGAGCCACCGCCATAAGCAACCCTCTCTTCAAAGCAGCATTGTGCGAAACGCTCTCCCTTACGTCGGTAGACCTTCTTCCTTCCATCATTGCCATGTAACACGATTTTAGACTCATCAGAGAAGAGTACACGGCTCCAATCTTGCTGTGTCCAATTTAAATGACTGCGTGTGAAATGAAGGCGCGCTGTTCGGTGGGCTCGCGTTAGTTTGGGCCCATTAGCTCGCTTGTGTGGTACCATATCGCGTTCTTTTAACCTTCTCCGAACAGTTCGAGCGCTCACAGATACTCCGTGGAAGTCGCGAAGTTGGTTTTGTATCTCAATGGAGGTAAGGTGACATTTCTCAAGCTGGTCGTCACGATGAATCGATCCTGCCTTTCAGTTGTGACCCGAGATCGTGGCCTTCCTTGGCGACGAACAAAGCCGCCAGTCTCTAGGTACCTCCAATAAACATTTCGGACCGCAGATCGACTTAAATTAAGTTGAGCACTCACGTTTCTTTGTCTGTGTCCGGCCTGAATAAGTGCCACAGCTTGGGCGGCGACTTCAGGTGAAGTATCCATAGATTATTGATAGAACCTAACCTTAATGTTAAGAATAAGTAATGTTTGTTGCAAAACCAAAGTTATCAATCACTTTTTCAAGAATTAAATCCAAGTAAACCAATAAAACCAAGTTTTCTTAGTATTCGATTGTTTGATATCAACAATCAGGCTCCAAATTGTCTTTTGTTTCTTTAAATTCTGTGTTCGAAATTCAAAAAAAGACTATTGAATGAAATTGTGAATGTGCCAGGTTCAAAACTGCATAAAAACTTTTTGCTCGACCTAATATAAAATTTTAGCTAGGACCAAACGAAACTGAAAATACAAGGTGGGCCAATAGATGTGTCCAGAAGTGTAGTTTCGATCTTAATAACCCGTTTCCAAAAGTCATACTAATTGTCAGATGTTCTCAAACTGTTCATGATAAGATATGTTTATAAAATCAAATAATAGGTACCTACCCCTTTTTTTGTAATAAAATCTCGTTTGTGCAAAGTACTTAGAATAATAACGCATAGAAGCCGCGTCTAGAACAAAACCCGAGCAAAATCGTGTGTCCACTTCACTTTCTTTGTGTGCGTGAGCCGAATGTGTCTACGTTCCTCTAACGCACACAGATATAGCTTTCAGTGATGCCATTACCAAGCCGTTACCCACAAAATATGGGAAGACGCATTACTATTTTGCTATCAAGGCAAGTATTTTATGTTTTTGGGAACTGGAAAAGGTAAACAGGATTTTTTATGTAATATGACAAATTTTTTCGGAAGGTTTAATTCAATTTATTTAAAAATAAAAGGAAATAAATCGCATAAAGAATGAGAAATTGTTCAATGCATTTAGAATGCTTGATGGGTTATAATTATAATCAATGTTAAAACATCGGGTTTGATATGAATTAACAGTAAGTATTGTATTTTAAAATTACAAAAATGAAAAACATGAATGAAAGCAATGTGGGTATTTTTTTCCTCACAAATAGTAACACTGTGTTATGACAAGTTAGGTTATTAGAATTTTGTTTTATTTATCGATTTACGTAAAAATAGTGCATAGAATGTGAGTACTTATTTGTTAAATGTTATTTTATCACATTTTTTTGTTTTCCTGATGTGCTCTATCATCCTTTCACGCAACAAACTGTCATTTTCAATTATTTACTCGCGAGCTGTGTTCGACGGAACGTGACCTTGAGTACTGATGGCTAAGTTTGACGGATTGACGGATTAGGCTAAGTTTTAGTTGCCTCACTTTTTGTACTCGTACTAGGTTTCTATGCGTTATTATTCTAAGGCAAAGTATGAATTAATTAATTTTGTGGTTAAGTGATTAACGATTACATACTGACCTTGAAATATTTACTTGAAGCCTTTTTTTTCTCATGTGTTTCTAGCTTAGTATGTGTTTAATTTTGAAACATTTGTTCACTAAGATGAAAGAAAAATGCAAACTCTTGTCTTGTAATATCTTGTACCTACCTACACAAAGTTTATCTTGTAGGTACCTACATACAGTTTTAATAAATAAATAAATATTTCTTTATTATGATTAAGTAAAATTAAAGGATTTATTTGATTGATAGTGATGATTTATTTTCAGTATAACAATTAAAGTGGAAAGTTTGAGAACCTCTATTTCTATTATCTATCTCTATTTTTACCATAAGCTATATGAACTGTTCTAAAAGCCTTCAAATAAAACACTGCTCATCTCATCAAAAAACCGTTCGAAGTTCGAACGGATTTTTGATGAGATGAGCAGTGTTCGAAGTACGAACCTCGAACTTGCCCCTACTCACCCTATTAACTTCTTTCGCTTTCGTATTTCTTTACAATATAGGTGTTTTTTACGCTGTTTTTGTCTCTTTTCAGGTTGTATTAATATTCGGCATAAATGGTGCATGTAGACGTCAAGAGTTTGCAAACATCACAATTAATGATGTCGAGAACCATGGGCAGGTTCTTCTTGTCCAGGTCAAAACACAAAAAATAAAACTCCAAGATTGTT
The DNA here is from genome assembly GCA_963859965.1 of Ceramica pisi. NCBI lineage: Eukaryota > Metazoa > Arthropoda > Insecta > Lepidoptera > Noctuidae > Ceramica > Ceramica pisi. The sequence continues at coordinate 14,205,460 of OY982545.1, forward strand.
TACAATACATGGGCCTTTTCACGACATAGTGAAGAAATTCGAAGCGCTTCGTTCAATAAATTCGAAGTCTAACAGACTTTTTCAAAATTAGAACCAAAATGGAAAATGCACTAGCCAAGCCAACCCATTGGCATAAATAAATTTGGCAATGCCGAAACAAATTGCCACTTTCTTAAATTTGGATGATCCACATGAATACACAGGGCACAGTTTCAGCCGGTCGATTCTGTCGATATGTCACCGTGGTCACTTAGGTGGAGTGAACGACAAGCCATCTTGCTTGTACGCTGTCATGCCATCTTGTTTATACGGTTTGACAGCTCATTTGTCATTCACTTCGCCTAAGTGTTCACTTCGACATGTTTACTGCAGGACGATTCTGTTGACATCTCACCGTGATCACCTAGGTGGAGTGAACGACAAGTGCGCTGTCATGCCATCTTGTTTGTATGGTTTGACAGCTCACTTGTCGTTCACTTCGTCTAAGTGTTCACTTCGACATGTTTACAGAATAGCACTGCAGAATCGCACTGCAGAAGGTCTTCGGCTAAGTATATTGCTCGCCGATTCAGGTGCGAACTTTTAACACTAAAACGCCACGGAGGCTGGTGGTCGAACAGTGTAGCCGAGGGCTACATAGATGACTCGATGAGAAATAAAGAAGAAATTAGCTCCCGCATTACAAGGAATATGGAGCCAAGTGTTGACTCTCGACCATCTACGAGCACACACGCGTACATTCCATAATCGTCGCCGCTGCCGCAGCCGCCTCCGACGCCGCCACCGCAGCCACCTCCGACGCCGCCACCGACTGCAGAACTCTGTGGTCTCGTTTCTCCTACTTTCACTCAAGAGAGTGAGAGAGGGACTGGTGAAATTGTAACTAATAATAATAACTTGACAGCATTACAAATGCCAACTGGCAACGTAATAATCCATTTTACAAATTGTTAAAATTGTTCTAACTGCTTTAACAAGTGATTAAAGATTTATTCGTTTAAGAAAGTCCGAGTTTTATTCATTTCCTCGCATATATGTTATAAAACGTCGTATGACATACGTGCGCTTTGATAATTACAGCCTCTGCTTTCTTGTAACCCTCGCCTACGGCTCGGGCTAGCAATACCTATCGCCTCGGCTGTAATTTTCAACTTAACGCACTTATATCATAATGTATTATTACGAAGCCTAAACATTACGCACCATACAATGGAACGTGCGGTAAAGTAGGTACTCTCACCTAAGTACCTACCTTACCACACGCCCCGTGATTCTGCAAGCGTTCTCCGACAGTCGTTTCTCCTTTGGACTGATCACCGACAGGACGTTTCGTTTTTAAGAGATTCGTCGATAGAATAGTTCGCATCGTTTGTTTCGACGACGGGACTTTTCAACTATGGAATATTCGCCGACAGACCGATTCACTCTTCTGTTTTTCGCCGATGGAACATTATTCCGACGCACAGTTCGCCGACTCGATAACGTTCATCAAAATTTTACCAACTAGTACTTTTACCAATTTTTATATACTTAGTGAAATATTTCAGTTTGAATAACACATTTTACGCAAAATAAAATAAGGCAAATATTTAGTATCGTCAGTTTTCAATTTACCATTCATTTCTATTCAGCTTTTTTTAGGTTCTTTTTTTTCATATTTCTTTTTATATAATTTAGTCATTTCTGGCACTCGCCGGCCGCTGCCGCGGCACCGCTCGCTTCGATCGCTCGGCTCGTGCGTAGGAGGTCACAGTTCTAACCTAACCTAACCATTTTTCTTTTATTAATTAACCCTTTATATTTTTTATATCTGTACCTTATTTTTTGTCTCAGGGGGGTTGTTAGTAGCTTTTTGGTGGTTTTGTAGTTAAATAGTTAAAAGCCATGTCAAAACAATCGAAGACAAATCGGTATGTCGGCGAATATTCCATAGTTGAAAAGTCCTGTCGTCGAAACAAACGAATGCGAACCATTCTGTCGGCGAAACGTCCATAGGTGAAACCTGGGTGAAACCAAAGAGTATAATAATAATATGGGAGGGTGACTGCCATTTAAAAGCCGTGTATATTGCTAGTGGTCAGGCAGGGGCCAATAGTTCTTCTATAGTAAACGATTATCAGTCCACTAAACAGCCCAAACCTCGTACGCCTACCAAAGGACCGGGTCTCCAGAGACCCGAGAAAGAAACATATGTGAGGGTGAAACGTTCTATCGACGAATGTCTTAAAAACTAAACGTCCTGTCGGTGATCAGTCCAAATGAGAAACGACTGTCGGAGAACGGTTGCAGAATCACGCCCCGTTGTATCGCCATAAAACGGAGCGTGCGTATTCTTTACGGATTATTTTTTTTAATTTTCTAAAAAATCAACAGGTATTCCACCGAGGAGATTCACAGTAGGTACGAGAATAAGAAAAAAATTAAATCTATGAGGTGAAGGTGAAATATACGTAATATACTTTTTTAATGCTTCCTTACATAATTCAATAATGCTCAATTAATTTATTAACAAAATTGAATTCAACTTTCCTTGGGAGGAGAATCGCAAATACCTACAGATTAAAAATGACCGCCACATAAAACTAAAGCTCATTCTTTAAATTCAAGTAAATTAAAAATGGATTTTGAAGTTTCGTTTTAAAAGTATAATATCGTCAAAATAATAAAAGATAACAGTTAATGAGCTGAATAATTGAACCTGCAGTCATTTATACCTATAGGTATTGCAAAAATTGTTGCGACTTTTCGCTTGATATCTAAAAACAAAAAGTTTGTATAATTTTTCTCGCAAATGTATTGTAAAACGTTGTATGATAGGTACACGTGCGGATATTGTTATTTACAAACTCGTGACTATGGTAAGCCCTCGACTTCCTCTCGGGCTTACATTCGTCTACTCGTTTGTAAAAACCAACTTACCTACCGCACTAATAATATCATAATTTATAACAATTAACTTTAACCAAGAAATTTGTTTTTTGTTAAACTTCATAGCTGACTACTGACTATGGCTAGGTATAATATGCAACTGATAATAGGTAGGTACACCAATGTGAGTGCGGTGCCCCTGTTAAAAAAATGAACCTACGGTTAAAGTAGGTACCTCAATGCTCATTGGATTCATCTGTACTTTGGAGGATTTAATGAATACCAATGCTGCAATTACCGTAGCCACCTATCCTTCTGGGCTCAAACAATTGAAAGTGTTTACCATCGAGTCTAAAAGAAGCAGCAAGGGTGGCCACTGCCAGTCATTTGTTCTGGACTACTTAATCCGCAGAGCAGGGCACCCCACCGCCTCGTGAAGATGGTTTGAAAGGTTTCAAAGAATTCGGGCAATCGAGTTACAGCATCGATATCATTGCTGAAGCAAGACACATAGGTAAAATCAACCAGTGTGAAAGCCAGGACACTCCTGATTAATTTCTGAGTGCCATGGATCGAGAATATGGAAGTTGATGATAAATAAACTGGACTTTTCACACCACCTGCACGAAAACGTCACATTATTTGGCATGCAAACCTAACCTAAAGTATGTCATTCGAAACCGCGAGCGGCTGCCATCCGTCTCCGCTGGTAGGTGCAGCTGCGTAGTCAAAATGCGATTCAAATTCAAATCACATTATTGCCCGGGTTATAATGTAATTCAGTACAACATTACTGCTCGGAGGTGGGCTGGACTGGACGCATAGCTACGGCTGGCGACCTTCTCCTTGCGGCGGGGGCCGACGCGCGCCACCTGTTTTCATAGCCAGAGCACAATTTTGTCGCAGTAGGTGTGAAAAGTAGGGTATGCTCCTCAGGGATTAAGGTGTCTTTGCCTGTTGCTACCTTAAATCCCTCGCTTAATTATAAATTAAGCCCGTGTCATAAGACTCCTTTATCCCCTCGATTTAAAATAGGTACTATTTTATGTAAGTATCTGTGATAGTTACCATGGTAACCATTTGTGTAAACGAAATAATCTACATCATCATGACAACGTGCTTGACACAGTTAATCTTGATGTCAGCGGATTTTAGTGTATTTTAAAGATTTCTGGAAGTACTGGTTACTGTTCGATCATTTTCACATGTTGGTGAAGCACTATGAACTATGGAAAAAGAATTAGATCCAGATGTTATCAAAACAACGCAAATATCCTTAGGAAAATATGTAAAGCGTCCGCCGTTAAGTGAGAAATTATTGAAGAAACCACCTTTTCGATTTTTGCACGATATATTTACGACGGTAAGTGTAGGTGTTGTACCTTTTTATGAAACTTCAACAGCCTTCCTTAAAAATTGCGACCAAAGTACCAATCCAAACAACGCCATCTAGTGAGTGTCCTGATCGTCGCTGTCGGCCAAACTATTCTTTTATTTACAACTCGCTGATGCCCGCGGCTTCGCCCGCTTGACAAATTATATACTAAAACCTTCCTCGAGAAACACTATCCATTGGTGAAAACAGCATGAAAATCGGTGCTGTCGGTGCAGTAGTTTTTGAGTTTATCGCGAACAGGCAGACAGACAGACACGGCGTAGGACTTTGTTTTATTATATGTCGTGATATTAGAAATTACCATTTTGTTAACAGGAATGACAGTTAATAACTAAAACGATTGATATTCAAAATTGCCGATAGTCATAGTTATATTGTTGTTAGGCAGTTTGGTTTTGAGAATATTTGTACTACTATGACACAACATTAAGTCCTACCTACCTACTAACTAAATTATAGGTACTTAAAAAAAACAATTTGTCTCGTTTGGAAGAGGAATTACATTTTTTGTTTATTACGATTTAACACAAATACTACTGGACCAAATTATTTCACTATTAGGTAGGTAGTAGGTAGTATTATAAAATGTAGTCTGTGGCCGATCAATGTACCTATGTATCAGAATATCGATTCACACCTCATTACTTTGTGTACGTTACCCCAGCAAGAAAGTATCTCCTAGAGTTAAATGAGTGGAACGTATAGTTGGTGCCTTATCTGGTGTAAATGTGCCCCCACATAAAAAATGTGTGCCCCCTGTCGTTTTGGAAAAAAACGGAAAAAACGATTCTTGCTGGGGGTAGGGTGGTAGCCAATGAACCGCGTGTACAGTATGAACCATAGTACCTACCGGCCATACGCAACGTTGCCAGCTCGCGCAAAAAACGTGTCGAGACTCGCTTGCCACGTCGTGAAGTTTGGTCTAGTCGCCGCGCGCTTGTCGCGAGATACGTACGCGTGTGCCGCGTCCTTGTGTTTACTCAAGCAAAAACGACGAAAAAAACGTGAGTTTCTTTTTTTAGTTACTTTAATAATCTAACTCTTATTTTACTATGTGTGAATTGTATGTGTAATGTAGGTCTTTAGGCATGTTTGAGACTATTTTTTGGAATTAATTCTCAACGTTTTTGGTATAAAACATAACCTAACATTTTTTGAGAGGAGATGGGTACGCTGTGAGCCATTTATCCTGGGTAAGCAATGAACCATGGTTCATTGTGTACCACATCTAAGTGCTTTGTATAATGCTATATAAACAGGTGGGGAGTGTTATGTGAGTATAATTAATTAATCAGTATTTGTCTATTTCAGCATGGGACGAAACACGGTAGGGAGGGAAGCTCGTAAAAAAGGGTATCACACCGGGGAAGCTATACAAAGAGGTATAGAAAAACACTTGTCGGGACTAAGCATTCAAAAAGCAGCCAAAGACAGCAACCTTCCCTATCCAACACTGCGAAGATACATCACAAAATACAAGAACAATCCGTCGTGCAGACTAGAGCCCCATTATGATGCAAGTAAAATTTTTACTGACCAAAAAGAAGACAGCATACAAGAATATTTATTGGATTGTGCAAATAAATTCTATGGCCTTACTTCTAAAGACTGCCGCAGAATTGCATACCAAATGGCAGTGATTAACAAAATCGAAATGCCGCCATCGTGGAAAGTTCATGAAATGGCAGGCCGAGATTGGATGAGGTATTGGATAGGTGATTTTATAAATGCTCATATTAATATTAATAAGCAAGTACAAACTGTTTTTTTCTTTTTTCTGTAGTTTATGCGTCACAAAACTTTTTAAAAGTTTAAAATTATTGTTAGAAATTAAGTTTTAAGACTGATTGTGTGGTTTTTATATAACCCGAAACTTAATAAATATGGAAACTTATAAATGTTGTATTTATTTTCCATTTAAAACAAACAATTACCAGTTTTTATAATACCGTGATTCATTGTGTACCACCTGGTTCATTTAATACCACCCCCCCGGTTCATTGTGTACCCTTAGGAGTACGGTATGAACCATTTCTCTAGTTTTAAAAAAACCTGTATAAATTAGGCAATAGCAGATATTTCCCTTTTTTTTAAACACAATTTGGCAGCTTATTAAATAACCTATCTTCTGAGATAAAAATATTTTCTTAGACTTTAAAAACGAGTGCGTTAGAGCTCTTCAAACTTTTGGTGGTTCAATGGCTACCACTCCACCCTAACGTTTTTCTAGCAGGAAAATTCTAAACGAATGATCGGAGAGAGAAAAATTGTGCATGGCCAGAGAGCTTACATGTCTGCCAAAATGTGCCCCCAAAAATAAAATCTGTGCCCCTTCAAATTTACGAGATATTGCATTTCCTGCTGGAGTAACGTTTTGATGAATCTCTAAAACCATTGCATGTGCCCATGTAGAATAAACATACACGAGTAGCTCTTAATGTGTGCCCCTATGTGCCCCAAATTAGATTTAAGAAAATATTTATAGTTTTCAAGTTATCGCGGTTTTATGAAAACCCGAAAAAACATCGCAGCGCCTAAATGAGACAAGGTATAAGTTCGCTGAAAACTGTATTCGGTCCTTCTTGACGCTAATAATAACCATACAAAGTTTCAAAACTGTTCATGCATGCGTTTTTGAATAATCTTGCTAAATTCAAAACGATGGTGTCATAATTTTGACGGCAAAATACAAGGAACCGGCTCAATCCCAGATGTGTAGGTGTAAACCAAAATCTTGTGCCTTTAGTCAAAAATATATGGTGAAAATATTCAGCTTGGAATGTTTCGCATTAAGTAAATATTAACAAAAAACCAAAATATGTAATCAACGGCTGGTTATCCGACCAAATTTGAATGACTACTAAAAAGCCACGGATTCATACATATCGATGACCTTCTTTACTTTACTCACTAACCGGTTCACACGTGTTGTGCCTGAGTACACTGAAGTAGAAAATTAATAAGAAATAAAATAAAGTTGTTATTGGATTATATTCTACTAGCTGTTTCTATGACCTTACACATGATTAAGTACATTATAAATAGTAGCCTAACGCCTAAGTGCTATTCCTATTAAGGTAAGCTATCTTCTCCATTCTAAATTTAATTAAATACATTCAGTAATTTATGTGTGAACGAAAGAAATATATCCAGATATTTGCCATTTGTCAGGTCTTTGACCCAAAATTTGATTGGTCCCGATGTTTAAAAAAAAATATAGTTCATGAAATGTGTGATGAACACCTACCTACTACTAAAAAGAGGTAGCTCTTTTTTGTATATCAATAAAAAGCCTGTATGAGTAACGCCTTTATGCTCCAAGTTCATAAAGGTTGTTGGTCATTTTGATGATTATACTTCTTAATAATATTTTAATCAACATACAACCTAGCACTGGCGTGCAAATTGCAAAACACGTAAGAAAATTTGAATTTCGCGGGTTGGTTGGAGCGTTCACCATAACCAAATAAATGTTGGTACCTACAGTTTTGATAGTTTATTAGAATACTCTGTCTTCGTTTTTGTCAACCGCACAATGATCTGTGTTGCAACAACGTGTTTCCATTTTGTATGTCGTATTAGGTAGCTATGAGGGATTTATAATTATTAATCAACGATTATAAGCTGATTATGTAGGGTCACATAATTCCGTCGCTTTTTAGTAGTCATTCAAATTTGGTCGGATAACCAGCAGTTGATTACATTTATTATTTTGGTTTTTTGTTAATATTTACTTATTGCGAAACATTCCAAGCTGAATATTTTCACCATATATTTTTGACTAAAGGCACAAGATTTTGATTTACACCTACACATCTGGGATTGAGCCGGTTCCTTGTATTTTGCCGTCAAAATTATGACACCATCGTTTTGACTTTTAGCAAGATTATTCAAAAACGCATGCATGAACAGTTTTGAAACTTTGTATGGTTATTATTAGCGTCAAGAAGGACCGAATACAGTTTTCAGCGAACTTATACCTTGTCTCATTTAGGCGCTGCGATGTTTTTTCGGGTTTTCATAAAACCGCGATAACTTGAAAACTATAAATATTTTCTTAAATCTAATTTGGGGCACATAGGGGCACACGTTAAGAGCTACTCGTGTATGTTTATTCTACATGGGCACATGCAATGGTTTTAGAGATATACGATTCATCAAAACGTTACTCCAGCAGGAAATGCAATATCTCGTAAATCTGAAGGGGCACAGATTTTATTTTTGGGGGCACATTTTGGCATACATGTAAGCTCTCTGGCCATGCACAATTTTTCTCTCTCCGATCATTCGTTTAGAATTAACCTGCGAGAAAAACGTTACCCCAGCAAGAATCGTTTTTCCGTTTTTTACCAAAACGACAGGGGGCACACATTTTTTATGTAGGGGCACATTTACACCAGATAAGGCACCAACTATACGTTCCACTCATTTAGCTCTAGGAGATACTTTCTTGCTGGGGTAACGTACACCATTACTTTTTATAGGCACCCGTTTGACCACTAGCTCACCTAATGGTAAGCGATGATGCGGTCTAAGATGGAGCACGCTTGCCTAGAAGTAACCTATTCACTCTTGACTTAAGGTGGAAGCGCCAGGGTAGCCCGCGAAATTCAAATATTTTTATGTTTTTTTTAAATTTGCCGGTAAGTGTGAAGCTGTATGTTAAACAAAAGACGATTCGCGGCCGTAAAAAGCATTTATCTAAAGGATTATAACCATTTGAATCTTCAATATAACCCTCTAAGTTCATAAAACTCGATTGAATGTTATTTCGTGAAAAAGTTATTCAATCGAGTTGTATGAACTTAGAGGGTTATATTGATAATTAAAATGGGTATAATTATTTAGATAAATATGCGTTACGGCCGCGAATTGTATTTTGCTTAACATAAAGCTTCACACTGACCGGCAAATTGCAAAAAAAAACATAATATTTGAATTTCGCGGGCTACCTGGAGCTTCCACCAAGACTCCCAGGTTGTAGCTATCAAGAAACACAGACTCCGGCAGGGAATTCCACTCACTAGTATAACGACCAACACTATTCTATACAGAACAGATGCAGTCTAAGCTATTTATTTAAGTATTTTTATTATATTGTTTTCTCTTTACAATTTTCTAAAGATTTTCCGATTAAACCTGCATCGAAGTGTTCCAAAAACAGACGTCGAAACACCAACAAAATAAATGATTTGTTAAAATCGCAATAATTTCAGATACATAAAGCAAACCCAAGGCGAAACGTACCTACGGTTAACTTGACTATCGAATTTTCCAACATTGACAACAGTACCTACCAGATTGATCCAGAGTACCTACTTAGGTACTACTTACTTTTCAGTAAAAAGAAAATAATTAATGAAGGCTCTTTCTATTAATAAATTAAGCTTTTCCAGCATCTAGCTAAGTTTATTTATCTATAATGAAATAATATAGGTACCTACTTCAACTATGATTGTTCTATTGTGTAATTGTGTTTCCGCCCTGTTATTGGCTATTAAACATAGCTAAAATATTTGATAAACGTCATATCAGTATCAAATGGCAACATATTATCGCTATTAGAATCCATTACATATTTTGAAAAAATGATTTTTGACCAACCCTACTGTATTGTAGGGCTGCCAGATCTTCAAACCGAAAAGGCGGAGAACCCAGCCAGTTTAGCCGGACATTTTGGAAGAAAACCTTAATATTTTCATCTTATTAGGACGACAATGTTTTAAAAAGTAGAACAAGGTTTTTTTCATATACCATAAAATTAAAAAAATAAACCTATATTCATTTCTGTAATTGTTATAGAGAAGTAGCACGTAGGTAGCGATACAATGGTGTCATGAAATTCAAAAAGCCTAAAAAAAACCTGTGATATTAATAGTTAGGTACTAATGACCGCAAGGAGCCTTATAGGAGGGAGGTTTGTATTCACTGCGTTTTTATCGGGTCCTATAGACGGTCCCGATGTAGACTATTAAGCGTCTCCTCCGTAGACTGCGGGGTCGAACAACTACCGGAAATGCACTATGAAGGACGGTATACGGTTAACATTTATGTCGGGCATGTCACTGGCCCGGGGAATCCAACCGCCACATTATTTCCAGTTGTCCTAATGTGGCTAATGGAGATTAAGTATTTGTGCAGGTAAAATCTTGTAGCCAGGATTATCCACCAGCAACTTGCTCTTTAATAAAATATTGTGGAATCGAAAGAGATATGTGCCCGACCTAGTTCTCGAAAATGGCAATTGCTTGTTGTATTGGGATCGATCTATCATCACTTACAGCACTATTGTTGCCAATAAGCCTGCAATGACATGGATAGACAGACTAGAGCGTCTCGATATTATTGTTGTTTTAAGCCACAGAGATATAAATTTACTATATCTATGTTATACCCTCTATATCTATGGTATGCCCTCCTACGCACTAGCGGTTGAACCGCCTAGGCGGTTCGCTTATCCAAAAATGCATTCTTACGCACTAACAGCTTGACGGTTAGTTTGACTTACGACCTTCTATTTTCCAGCAGTAGTCAACAAACGGTTGTGGTTTATAATTTCGTAATTACAATATGAGCTCAGATAGCCCAACGGTTAAGCGCCCTCAGAGAGAAGTGTGATCCAGTGTGTCGTAGATTCAAATCCCACGCACTACCACACTTTTTGTATGCATATCATTGCAATAAGTTAGAAAGGTAGATCACAAAAAAAATACAATATAAGAATTTAAATTTCTGCGAGGTAGACATCAGTTATTTATACCTAATTATTCATATTTAACTTGAATCAAATGAACTGTCGGTTGGTTGTAGTTGTTGGTTAGTGACGTGTGGTTAGCAGTAGCGTAATTATTCTCAAAATGCAGGCAAACATTAGTATTGAAGTGAGGGCGACTATTATTGCGTTGCATAAAAGTGGTCTTTTAATAAAACTCAAATATCTGAAGAAACCGGACTGAATGTGAGTAAAATATTTATATTTGAATTGTAACTTTATAAATTAATCCTTTAATATTTTAACTAAAAATTTATACCTGAGATTATTTGGTAGAATATGGCTTAATTCTTTTTATTATTTTTTGAATCCATCCATCACTTTATGAGGCTTAAAAGCGAAATATTAGTGTTTATTATTGGATTTATAAATACGCAGTGTTTTATTATAACATTATATTAAATAAATATGAGTATTAACTATATAAAACTGGCCAAGTGCGAGTCGGACTCGCCCATGAAGGGTTCCGGTACCATTTATCTATAAAACTATGAAAAAAACACGTTTATTGTATGGGGCCCTTATATTTAATTATTTTAAATTTTTAGTGTTTGTTGTTATAGCGGCTACGGAAATACATCATTTGCGAAAATTTCAGCTTTCTAGCTATCACGGTTTATGAGATACAGCCTGGAGACAGACAGACAGACAGACAGCGGAAGCTTAGTAATAGGGTCCCGTTTTACCCTTTGGGTACGGAACCCTAAAAAATGAAGTCACTTTAGTATTTTGTTAAGTATAGCGACCTAATTTTTTTTTTTTTTTTGTTTTAGAGAAATACTGTAAGTCTTTGGATAAAAAGATATGAAGGAGAGGGTAGCCTTGCTAGTCGAAAGAGAAGTGGACGACCGACGTTTATTAGCGAAGCGCAGCGGCGACATATACTATGGTGGACGAGTATGAAAAAAATGGTTTCACACCAACGAGACACTTTGCGGAATTATTCGACACCTCGTTGCAAACTGTTCGCCGTGCGCTCCACGCTGAAGGTGTGTATCACAGAAAACCTGATAAAAAGCCTTACTTGACAGAGAAACATAAACAAGAACGATTACGTTTCGCACGGGATTATTTAGATTTCGACTGGACAAAAGGGCAGACTTCATTTATGGCGAAAGGATAACACTCGATGGTGTGATAAAAACGTAATCCCTAACACCGAATCAGGGGCCCGAGTCTGCTATTTTTATAAATATGTCATTCCGACACGATCCCATTGTCATGCCATTGTCATTTTGCTAAAAGTTCGTAATCTGCTAAATTCATAATCGCACGGTCACTGGCACGTCAGTGGCCGGTCACTGGAACGTCAATGGTCTCATAAAAGAATTGCGGTAGGAATGCCGTATTGCCATTATTATAAAACCGAGCTAATTTTGAGCAATTTATTCATGCCAGATTCTATTTATATTTAGTTTTACATATTATTTATTAGTGTTTTAAGCAATCTGAAGTAGTGAGAACTTCGTAAATACTAAATCTGTCATTATGTACGAGATTACCATTCATATGGCTTTCTTTCAATGGCGTGTCAGTGATTGATCATTGGAATGTCATAATGACGCCATTATGATGCCATTATGTTAGTAGATTAACAAACTTGTCAAAATCAACCATTTTGAAATCAGTGATCGACCATTCTGACACTATTGTAATAGCAGACTCGAGCCCCAGGTCGTATTGCAATTAATATGTGGGGGTGGATGACTGCAGCAGGACCAGGAGAACTGGCTGTCATTCCTCCACGCGCAAACAGTTCGACTTATGCGGAAGTATTAGACTCCATCATGCGACCTAACCTACTGTGCGCAACATTTACCCTGCTGATGAGTTAGCACAATTTTCATTTGTCCAGGACAATTGTCCTATTCACCGGGCGAGTACTGTGCGTGAGTGGTTTCACAATCACCCGGAGGTTATTGTTGTTCCATGGCCAGCGCGATCACCCGACCTCAACCCCATAGAAAATCTATGGGGCTTGATGGTGCAAAGGTGGGACTCACGGAATGAGAGGTCCACGGAACAATTGAAAACCCATTGCATGGAGGTGTGGGAAAATTCAAGAGGGAGCGAAACATGCGGTATTATTGTTGGGTCCATGCGCAAACGGCTACTTGACTGCATTGAAAATAATGGGGGTTATACAAAATATTAATTAAATTAAAATATCCTTGTTTTAGTTTTAATAATCAGACGGTGTAACTAAATATTCAGTAGGTCATTTTAAAATATTAATAACGTTTAACGAAACACTAGACATATTAATTATGTTGTGTTGACTTTCGTTTAAAACAGCTATTTCTTTTAACTTGTGCCATCGCCTTATCTTAGGAATGCAGTGAACTCGCTACTAAGTTTGCTGACGATAGTCATGGTTTTATTTTGTGTTCTGTTTCTTCTACCCGCATTGTTGTAACATAAATTAATAGTTAGATTTATTTTTCTCATCTAATTGACGATTGTCTTAAGTTTTTGAGGTTTACTTTCAATCTTCTTTTCGCCAAGAAAATGTACAATTAAGCTTTAACCTCAATACATTATTTGTGACGTTACCTAAAAATAACATGTTTACCAAGTCAAAACCATATATCAGTTTTCAATAAAACTGGTTGAATAGCAATACCTTTAATAACTAGCTATCGACAGTTATATTTTGTATTATTAAAATATCCTTTCATTGTTATTATGAATGGTCTAAGTGGGTATATTTCTAACAAACAATGTTATCAACGGTTACAAGAGAACTTTTTTTGTCTAGGTAACAATATAACGAATAAACATTTGTATTATCATTCAGCACGACTTTTTTATTTCTACCTTACAACATCGAAATGATGAATAAGATCACTACTAAATAGTTGCAAATTACGAATACGATAAATAAATCATAATATTCGTAATTTGCAACTAATTAGTACAAAAAATACAATTGTAGTTTCAATAGTAGAAATATAATAAAAAAAAAACTTATTTACTATATTTTATGGTATTTTCAATATCAGAAAAATCAGCTACGGACCATTAATTGGATTTGAACTCGGAGTTCGTTGATTGCGAGTCTATTACCTCGCCCTGACGGCTACAAGCACATGAGTGACTAGCGCGAATTTTATCAATCCAATGGTCGCCTCAGCTGTGATTGTGTAGTGCGACTACAGTACATTAGTGTGTGTTATCTGTGGAATGTTGAGATACTCATACAAGCAACGAGTATTTAGTGTTAACGACAACGCGAAAATAGAAGGTAGTAAGTCAAACTATACGTCAGCCAATTACTTTGAGAGATGCCTATCGACTTTTGTAGTCTGACTGTACATATCACCTACCCAATTACATTTTTCAAAATAAAATAAAAAATTCAAAGGAATTTTAAAGGAAATAATAGTAATATAGCCTCTACCGGAGAAGGTACCAAGCCGGCATTCTATCTTCTCTCGATTTCACTATTTCATGTGAAAAAAACCATGTGATTTAGTTACCTATGTACAAAGGTATTTTTGAAAAAAATTGGCATCGGAGCGGGGGCCAACCCATGTTGTTACCGGTGTTATACAGCAGGACGAATACAGCTATCCCATTCATTCTCACAACGGATTCATGACGGCATTAGCTGTTCGTAGTGCAGGACCAAAGGCAAATTAGTATTGTAATCAATCATCACTCTGATGTCGATTGATCTGAGGTTTTTTTGTTTAATTTCAGGTTTTAAAGACAACCGGTTTCTTTGGAAATTTGTTTGAGGAAGATGAATTAATATCAGATAACGTAAAAGACAGAGATGGTAAAATATCATTTCTTAACAAAGTGATATTTGTTTTGAGTAAGTTGATTCAAAAAATGTCTTTCTACTTAGTAAGTAGGTATACATTGTTGCAAGTTGCCTAATATGCTACGTTTTAACACGAAAACAGGTGCGACTACAGGAAAATCACTGGCTGCAAAACCATCTAAAATAGTTGCAGGGCAAGAACCCGAAAAAACTAATGAGTTACTTCAGTGTTTGGCTAAAGCACTTGATGAGAAATTATCGTCAGAAGAAGCTGTAAAAGAATATAAAGAAAGTTTGAAGCCGGCTCAAATATCTGAAACTAAGAGCAAGGAGCCAATCAAATCAACCAAGAAAGCAACAGACACGAAAAAGTTAACATCGCGAAGCAGTGAAAAGTTGGGTAGTCAAAGAAATGATGTAACACGACCTACAACTAAGCAAGATAAAGAAAAAGCAAATGATGTTAAATCAAAAAGAAAAGAAAATGGATCATCGGTCAAATCGGACCCGCAAAATATAAAAAAAACACAACAATCAAAAAACATCAACGCAAAAATTGGAAAGGACAACAATAAGGAAAAAAAAGATCTTCCTAAAGACGATAACATACAAAAGCGGAGTAGGATTACATCATCCAATTCGACAGAGCGGGAAAAAGGGCACCCAACTTCGAACAAAGCTCAAATCCAGGAATCTAACACATTCATAGAAAGAGAAGATCAAGTAGGCAAACAAACAAATGATCAACAAATTGAAAGTCCTAAAATGGAGCAGGATGACGAAGGAAAACTTAACAGCTCCTACACAATTGCCGAAAATGAGTTGAACTCATCGGCATCTTCAAATGATTTAAATGAAATCAGAAATAATACCTTGCAAGGTGAAATGAACTCGCAAGAAATAAATGTAAATAAAGAAACAGCATTTATTGATGATGAACATCATAATCAAGGAAATAGTGATTTCATTGATGATTTAAAGTTAAAAAGTTTGGATTTAGATGTAAATATTGAAGAAACACAAAAAACTCAAACTCAGAATCTTATTGAACCCGAAGATAAAATAATAAATGCTGAAAAAGACCCTGTCGCTTTATCCAAAGGTCCAGTGAGCACTACAAGTGATTCAAAAATCCTTCGACCAGCTAGTGTAAGGCCTTCATCGTCTAGACCCGGAGCTCCGCGAATGAGGGAAAAACTAGACAACGTTATCAAAGATTCTGATAATTTACTCTTAGGTAAAGTCAACATAATCGTAGAAAATACCCAGAATGAAGAGGTTTGTAGACTCACTGTCACTCATACGTATAGAGGCGATTATAATATTTTTTTGAGTTTTATGCATTTAAATTTATATGCATTATTTTATGCATTTAAATTTATATCAGTTTTATGCATTTAAATTTATATGCATTGCAGGAAGAAGAAACAAGTCTCTTAGTTATAGAACAACACGAGGGCTTGGGCTCAGGCTCTCAAGATCAGCAAGAACTGCAGCTATCATCAAACGAACATGGGCATCTCGTTCAACAGATTTTAGACTCCCAGAAAGAGTTGTCTCATATATCAGGAAAAACAGAAATTGTATGTAATCCATCAAAAATTATCCTAGTGTTAAATGGATTTGATTTATGTTTTTTTAGGATTCCGTGCCTCAAAAGGAAAAAACGGAATCCTTATAGTATCACTTCGTTGTCCGTCTGCCGGTCTGTTTGTCTGTGTCCGTATTTGGGTCTGTCACGACTTTTTTCTCAGCAACGCGTAGATAATACGTAGGGCTAAGTCAACGCAATAAAAATACGGCAATATTAGCATAATTTTTGCGACATGTTTTATTTTGATACTCGCAAGTCAAAAGTAAATCAAAACTTATGGGGTAGGGGGTAGGTAGTTAGTTACCGTTGACATAAAATCCGACAAAAAGCAAGGTCTTACAATAGAAGTAAAGGGAAAAGTCTGAAAATTCATAACTATTAGTTTTTTTTTTTGCAGGAGTGGCAATTCGGAGCTCAGAAAGCCAGAGAAGCAATGAACCAAGAAATCGAGCAACTTCGGTTTAATATCCAAGCTTTGTCTCGGGTAGCGAATCCTTTGGGGAAATTATTAGATCACATCCAAGAAGATGTAGAAGTGATGCGTCAAGAACTCCATCAATGGTCAAACATTTATGAAGACGTTACCAAAGAGATGCTTAAACAAAAGACGTAAGTGTTTTCGCTTTCGCACAGCCCTCATTAAAGTCAAGTCGATGGAAAATTAACTCATTTCCTAAACGATATAATTTTTTTTTACTACTACATAAAGCTGATTTCAAGCTAATTTCAAGTACGTACCTAGTTATTACATAAATACTGGCGCAGTTCGGACTGAATTGACTGTAACAACTTAAATATTTTTAATTTAATTAATAATTTAATAATGTTAATTATGTACGAGGGTGTTTTGATATACCTACTTAGTGACTTTTTGAATTTCTCACGCAATAACTTTAGATGCATCAGTGCTGCCTTCAATGAATGCCATCTATTAGGCTGCTGTAATTTTTTTGGCAATCTACGTCATTTATTTGTGTTTGACTGCCATTGAAAGCAGATAACCTCTCGAATTAAAAAAAAAATGGAAAAAAGTGAATTTCATGTGCTTAGCTTCATTTGCTTTCATTTGCGTAAAAAACCCATCAACGACACCAAGCAAAGGCTCGATAAATACTATTGTACTATCAATTTCAATGGTTAAGAAAGTGGTTAACTGAGTTCCTTTGTGGTCGTATCAGCACAAGTGACGCCGAACGTTCAGGTTGCCCAAAAAAGGTCGTCACGCCAGAAATCGTCTATAAAATTCATGGAATGATATTGAACGATCGGAGAACGAAAGTGCGTGAGGTGGCTGAGGCCGAAAGATTATAACTTTATAACCAAATACTCATTTTACATGAATATTTGGATATGAAAAAGCTATCCGCGGGATGGCTGCCGCGATTGCTCACACTCGACCATAAGCAAAACCGTGTGACCACCTCAGACCAAGTGACCACTTGAAAGGGTTGTTTGGCGATGTTCAGCCGTAATCCGAACGAGTTTTTGGGCCGTTTCATAACCGTTGATGAAACATGGAATACCTACATCACAATACACCAGATACCAAGGAACAATCAAAACAGTGGGTTTCTCGGGGTGAACGTACACCAAACACCAAAGTAGGCCATCAAAGTCATGGTGACAATGTTTTGGGATGCACACTGTGTCATCTATATAAATTACCTTGGAAAGGGTAAAACGATCACTGCCAAATATTATTTAGAGCTTTTGGACGGATTTGATATCGATTTGAACCGCATTTGGCGAAGTAAAATGTGTTGTTCTATCACAAAAATTCATGGGTCATGGGTAGGTATTGTCATGGTGACTACCAGTATTATAATGTATTGTATAATCTATGATGGTGACCAAACACGTGTGATGTTTGGTCACCATGACAATAAATCATAAATTATGCAACGAACTGCTACCCCATCTAGCATATTCTACAGATTTAGCCCCCAGCGACTATTTCCTCTTTCCAAACTCGAAGAAATGGCTAGGAGGTGGTGAGAGATTTGGGCAGAACGAAGGGGTCATCATCACCGAAACAAAACCACCTATTTTGAGAGCCTTAAAAAAAAACTTATTAGACTAAATGTAGGTATCGAGTTAAAAGAAGATAATGTTGAGGAACAAAACGTTTTTTTGCTGAAAAAAAATATTTTATTCAAAAAGTCACTAATTTATCACACTGCCCTAGTACCTATTTAATTCAGTTTATTAATTGTACGTAGGTACCTAACCTATTTAATTTTTAGCAATGTGAACTCAATTTAATTTAAGTCAAGACATCTATTTAGGTATTCTTATTCAATGTTTGTTCATGTTAATCAATCGCTACAATAATTTAATTAGACCTAGGATGGTATGCATACTTGTTAGTGACTTTTTTACAGAGAATCCACTCGAAAATAATTTTGAAATTAATGTTGATTGGTAAATAAGTCGTTGGTGTGCCTAAATAAATAATTGCCCTACAAGGGTAGGTATGTTAAACTTCTCAAACCTTAACACTATAATTGTATATTTCAGCTTGAATGAAGACTCGCTGACGCCGTTTCACACTAAATTAAAGCAAATAGAAAGGGACATTGAAGAAAAGCACGAAAAAATAAACGATCTTAAGATAATGATACACAAGAATGCTTTTAGAATTGAAAAGTTGCTTACGAGTGGGAGTGTGCAATAACAATTTATCACGTATATTTTATATTTACATTAAACTTAATCCAATTAGCTATTTTCCAATTTCCAACTCAAGACAAACCCGATCAATTTTATAATTACTGGTAGCCTCAATAAATAGGCCGTCACGATTAACACCAGACTAACCAGCCGGTCAATTCTGTAAACATGTCGAGGTGAAAGCGTGGGTGAAGTGATCACGAAGTGAACTGTCAAACCATACAAACAAGATGAAATGACAGCTGCTCTCTTGTCATTCACTCCACCTCCACCCAAGTGATCACGGTGAGATGTCAAACAGAATCGACCGGCAGTACAACCTACCTAGGTAGTACAGTCAGCGGCAATATTCGATGAGCAAATACAAATATGTAGAATTTGTGTCAAAGTTTGTCAACACCTAAATCATCACTAGATAGTCGCTAAATAGATTCGGCTACAGATTTCGGTGACCAAACAAGAAATGTTGGCAACTTGTTGCCGTTGCTGCTGAGATATTTGGAAGTAAAGTCGCCATGGCCAAACACAGTTTAGAAAATAATAAAAAAAATATGCTCATGACTTCATGCAGAGTCACGGTCTTTAATTGATAAGCCACTTGCCACTGTTCGTATTTTGGCCGGGTAATGCAATCGGGTTTAGTCGTTACATTCGTAAATAGTACAGAGTGACTACCCCAAGTCAACCAATTAAAAGTCTAGCAACCGTTACCTAGCGACAATTGATTTGTCATTGATCATTTTTCAACCTCTGTGGATAAGACTATTTCCGATTATTAGTCATTTATTTGTCATCTTGTTTACGAGCATATCGTGTAATCTCATGAATGTAGGTATAAAACTGCAAAATCGGAAAGTTCGAAAGTGGCTCATCAATTAAAGTCCGAGACTGTACCGGTCTACATTTTCATAAAGTCATGAGCATCATTTTTTTAATGTACCTAATGTTCGAAACTATTGTTTAGTATCTAGTTTTCTTTCAAAAAAGTAGGTAGGTATCTTATAATTATTTTATTTCAAAATCATGAAGTAGAGTTATTAGATTATTTTGTCAAAGTACTATGAATAATTACTATCGGTTTTTCGTCATGGCTCATAGCTTATTTTAAAATTCTAATGAAAAGGGATTACACCTCTGGTGTGGACACAACCTGTGTCGGCAGCATTATACAATCTCATGAGTCATGTTCCAAGTACATTTCTTTTTATTGGGACAAGACCGCCACACATTTCCAACCACTTCAACTCCTGAAAGCCAGAATCAACAGAAAAACGCCGATCCAATGAAGCTCGACGAGTCCCGGAGAAACTTTAACCCTTTGCTCGCGAGTTCGACTTGCACTCGGTCGGTGTTAATTAAATCAATACAATACCTACCAATATGTAGGTACGTAAACCGGTAATGAGATGAGAACTACGAAAAGCTCTGTGGAGTGTTCTACAAGCTCCATTTTAGCCTCCGATTATCTTTTGCACAATTTGAAAATTTTATACCTCAAATAAAATGTAAAATTTGACATCTTAAGCATACATTTTCACACTGGACGAAAACGTCAGAATAGTTCATGCAAACTCAACAGATCCCAGTTAACTTTCATATCCTTCGTTACGTTTGGGCATAGAGTATTCTTATAGATAGAATAGTCTTTACGTTTGGGATTCAATATAACGCCCGTGACATAAGACAATGTTTTATCCCATCGGTGCGTAATCTACCATTATTTATTTGGACCTCCAAATACGAATGGTTCATTTAAGTGTGTTCCTTCAATAGAAAACATAATCAATAAGTGTAATACTTAATACATATTCATAATCAATAGAAGTAGGTATCTTATATACCTACTTACTATTATTATATACCTATAAGTTATAAGATAATATATATGAGTTTGTTAGGATCGCTCGGAGTCTCGTCGAAGGGCGAACTTACAGAATATCACGAGGACTGTAACTTTCAATCCACCCCGTAAACTACACTGTGATTGAGTGTTTGGTATATGTACTGTTTTACGATCTTACTAGTCCGATTTAGTTAGGTACCCTATGCACAGTAATAAACACAATGTTTTTAGGTAGTAATCTTAGTTTAATTTATCACAAACTTACATAAACACTATACACTTACAAGCCTCATAATTAATTATATTTCAGTGCTTGTCCTCGGCTTGACCTTTCGGAGATTACCTATCACTTACCAAACGTTACACACATGTACTTACGTTCTCCATTCACTGCGCGCAAGGATGTGCAAGGGGGAATCGAGAGGCGCGCGGGACGCGCGGGGCGCCCGGCTAGCGCGGGCGACGGCGTTGTCTACCGCGCTCTTCAGTACGCTATTATTTACCTAGTGTGCACACGTGTATTTGTTAGTGCAAACGCTGTTGTAGCGTTCGTGTTATTGTGTTGGATTACCGTTTCTCTACACGTAAATGGTAAGTCTAGTGCATATAGTAATATTTGTTTTGTGTTTTATTGTGTGTTTAGGAAGTGCAAAGCATCATGCAGATTGAAAGTACTCGCTCGCTTACAGCAGCAGTCAACTTAATAAAATACCTTTCAGGGTTCGCCCACGGCAACTTTTTGAGGCGCCAGCCTTCGGCTCGCCAGGCGTAGCCTTCGGCTCGATAAGCGGAGCCGTCGGCTCGATATGTGGAGCCGTCGGCTCGTTATGTGGAGCCGTCGGCTTGATATGGGGAGCCGTCGGCTCGATAAGCGGAGCCGTCGGCTCGAGAAGCGGAGCCGTCGGCTCGATATGTGGAGCCGTCGTCTCGATATGTGGAGCCGTCGGCGCGATATGTGGAGCCGTCGGCTCGATATGGGGAGCCGTCCGCTCATTATGTGCAGTCATCGACTCGCAATCTGGAGCTGTCGTCTTTATATAAGCATCCATTTAAATGTGTAGAGCCGTCTCTTGTCTGTTAAAAGAAGGGGGGGGGGGGGGGCGTGTACTTTAGTTGAGCCTCAAACCCCAAGAAGACTAATGCTTAAAAAAAAAAAATAGCTGTTCACATTAAAATAGGCGAATGCGGTTACTGTGATGCATGATCATTTTTCTTGTCATTTAAGCTTCCGCTTAACTTAGCTGGCTGGTGATGGTCTTTTTTTTCATACTTTTTCTAGATGGCTCAAGGAGGTGTTTTTGTCACCCTTGGCGAACTCCTTGAAGTACCGGCAGATACAGAACGGGAAAACCTTATCCTGGAAAAGTTGAAGCTGCTGGCTCAGGAACACTTGCCGGAAGGTTGGGCAGACTGGAAGGTAATTAAAGCAACCAAAGAAGAAGTTTTTGGGGACCGTCTAGATCCCCAGCTCCTCAATAAGCTAAGATTTGCTCTACCAACTATTGGTCTTGTTAGAGCATTTGATCCGGAGATAGACCACCTATCGGAGAAAGGGTTTCGAGAACTGAAGATTAAGCTGCTAGATTGGGAGTTCACTCGAGCACTCATAATGAGCCCACCAGCCGTGTCAAACCGAATAAGGGGTTCTGCGGTACAGACTGAAATTTTTAACAAGGCTCTTAATCCTTTAAAACATTTGTTACTTTCGAGATCTCAAGCAGATGCTATCCTTTCGGGAGAGATAGATTCGGGAGATGATCGAGCTCGTAGAAGAAGAAGCAATTCATCTTCATTGTCATCCCAACCTAAGCCGAAAAGGTCAAAGGTGGATGTGCTAGAGAAACGTATGGAGGATATGTTTGCAGTTTTAATGGACAAGATCGAGTCACTAAAAACGCCAAATCCCCGTGAAGCAGAGCTTTCTGATAATTATTCTGACTGTGAAAGCGGGCTGTCTGGTTCAGTAGTATCCGACAATGAATCCCTAGCCACTGATACTACTTGGAGAGCCCCGCGACTCGATTCTGAATTAGCCTCACCGAATCATTGTGACAATAGCGACCTAACTTCGAGAGAGCTGGAATTCCTACCTCAAGTCAAAGAGGCAGAACCACTTATTCCAGAACCTAATCCAGAGATAAAAAATGAAGGGATAGAGTGCCAGAGATTAGGTACTGCTGGCTGGAATAGGATAAGATACAAAGAGGTAGAGAAGTCCTTACATGCGGCTCCTGTTTTTAGCGCATTAAAAATTAACACCGAGCTGGGAGACCAAGCGAGCCACGCTTCCCCTCTATTCGCAAAACAAGAAGGAATGTTGGGTACTATCACCCATGGCCTCCTCCTCCAAAGGAAGGCACTTGCAGAAGATTTAAGGAGAATTGCAAGGAATTGCCCAACCGCAGCCGAAGAGGTGAGGAAGGTGTTAGCAGAAAACTCCCCGTTTAGATCGGTTACTGATAATCTTCTTCAATTTGTATGTGCGCACCGAGCCGAGATGATTGATTTTAGGCGTAAGACCTTTAAACCAAGAAATGATATTCTGAACTTGTCATTACATCAAATCCCTCCATCGGCGACCCACTTATTTGAGGAGAAGGCGTTATCAATTTTCCTGAAGGATAACGGTGGCGTTACGCGTATTTTTCCCTCTAAATTCGGCAGATTTCCAGAAAAGAGAGAGGGAGAAAAGGAGTTATTTCGGAGGCCGTCTGCATCTTCACGGGCTGCTAAGCCAAAACATCTCGCTTGGCGAACGCGATCATCGGCCCTTACCCAGACCAACACAACCAACTCTTCTCGAACATCCTTTCGTAAATCGACTTCGGCCAACCCACGTGCTAGACAACACTCAAACGGTAACCATCAAGCAACCAAGCGTGGCGATAATCGCCAACAAAGAGGTCGCAAATTTTGACTATTTTCAAGGGGGGCAATTGAAGAACTTCCTACAAAAATGGAGGTCGCTGGGAGCTCCAGCCCCTGTCTTAAATATAATATCAGGTTACGCAATACCATTCGTAAAAAAACCACCTTCAGTTCCCCTAACAGATCAGCAGTTAAGAAAATTTGTGACAGAGCCCTCTATAATTATGACCAGGGAAATAGAGTCTCTAAGAAGGTCAGGCGTTATAGAAAAGTCAGATGTCAGGACAGGATTTTTGTCACGAATTTTCTTAATTCCAAAGTCGAACGGAAAAGTAAGACAAATTTTCGACCTTCGCCGTTTAAAACAAGCACCTCAACCCGCGAAAATTCCGTCTCATAAACCAATCTCAGGTACCCAAATTTCTTCAAGACGGGGACTACATGGGGAAGTTAGATATAAGTCAAGCGTATTTTCACATTCCTATAAAGGAAAGCCACCGACGGTACCTTTGTTTCGCATACAAGGACGAACTTTTTCAAATGACGTCCCTCCCGTTCGGTTTGTCCAGCGCCCCATTGGCATTCTCTCGGGTCAGCAACTGGGTAGCGAGTGTTTTAAGAAAAGAAGGGATTCGAGTTATAGTCTATTTAGACGATTTTCTGTTGGCGCATCAGAACCCCCAAGTTTTAAAAAGTCAAATTGCCTACACCATAGATCTCCTTCAGAGTCTCGGGTGGTGCGTAAATCTAGGAAAATCGATTACAACGGTGACGCAGGAGATAGAATTTTTAGGTATTGTGTGGGACACAAAACAAAATCAGAAGAGGTTACCTGTCGAAAAGATAAGGGTGTTAGAAAAGGTTTTAAAGAGTCACCAAGATCGAGGTACGTGGTCGTGGAAAACAGGCATGTCCCTCATAGGAAGGTTGGGTTTCGCATCGTTCGTAACTCCCATGGGCCGTCTAAATACAAGGCACATACAAAGGGCAAGTCGGAAACTTCCAGAAGACCGTCCACGTCTGATGATAGCAATGCCCATGGAAGCTCTCAGAGATTGCCTATGGTGGGCCGAGAACTTAAAAAAACCAACCAGTCTTTTCATTCCTCAACCAACTCTATTCGTAACTACAGATGCATCCGACGCAGGATGGGGCATACAACTAGGGGATTTTCACCTGTCGGGTCTGTGGGAAGGCATCCAAGAAGACTGGCATATAAACGAGAAGGAGCTCTTCGCAGTTTACATGGCTCTGTCAAAGTTCAGGAACGTAGTAGTACAGCAATCTGTAATGGTACAATCCGACAACAAGACAGTGGTTTCATACATCCGAAACCAAGGGGGTACAAGGTCGGTTCGACTTTTAGAAGCAACAAGGAAATTATTGAATCTGGTGGTAAGGTTGGAAGTGACTCTTCACGTCTTTTACCTACCAGGTCGATACAACTCAATTGCAGATTGTCTGTCGAGAGGGAAACCACTTCCAGACTGGCATCTCAGCGACGAGATAGCCCAAAGGATTTTTCTAAAATGGGGAGTACCCCAGATAGATTTATTCGCTACAGCCCAGTCGAAAGTGGTTCCGAAATATGTGTCGATAGACTCGAGCGATCCCCAGGCTTGCTTTACAAATGCATTCAGCCAACAGTGGAAATTCAGCCTAGCTTGGGTGTTGCCACCACCACCATTAGTACCCAGGGTGCTTCAGCATCTGAACAAGTCTGTGGGGATATTCCTAGTAGTAGTGCCCCGATGGGAAAAGGTATTTTGGAGGGGCGATCTCAAACGCAGAGCGATGGAAGCTCCCTTTCAAATATTCAATACAGACCTTCATTTAATCGACATGTCCACCAACTGTCCTCCTCCGATGGCGAAAGATCTCATTTTAGAGGTTTGGAAGATACGGGGTGGACTGATCTAGCAGTAGGTTTAGACCCCGCAGACGTCGCTCTGCTCCATTCAGCTTGGCGTAATTCCACGTGGCGGACGTACGCATTTGCTTGGAAACAATGGGTGGCTTGGTGTAGACAGAGCAAGGTAAAGCCGAATAATCCTAACCCACAACATATTGCGTCTTACCTTGGTTACTTGTCACGAGTTAAGAAGTTAGCTTATTCAACTATATTAGTTCATAAATCAGTGGTGGTTACCTTAGCAAATCCGTTGCTTGGGCAAAGTTTATCGTCCCATCCTCTAATCACAACAATGCTTAAGGCTCTAAGTAATAATAACTGTTCTACGAGGGGGACAGCTCGTTCCAGGATATGGAATATTCAAGACTTGGTGCAGTGGCTCAGGGCTCATGTACCATTACCTGACAGTATCTTTCAGATTTCTAGACATGTCGCTTTACTTTTACTGATAGCTTCGGGGCGTCGAGTTCACGATTTAACTCTTTTACATATTGACAAAGATCATTGTGAAATCACAGACACATCGGTAATATTTTGGCCTAGTTTTGGGTCCAAGTCTGATAGTGCAAGGCACCGCCAATCCGGCTGGCAGTTGGGTTGTTCTGGAGATCCAGCTCTGAGTCTTGTCATATGGATAAAATGCCTGATCAATGTCTCAGCAGATAGAAGAAAGGCACGTGAAAATTTGTCTAATTTGTTTATTAGTACCCGAGGTATAGTAAAACCTGCTTCGAGAGCGGTTATTGCGGGATGGCTTAAGGCACCTTTTGCAGATCTCGGTATAAATTGTAGTCCAGGGTCAATTCGCTCGGCCGTTGCGTCCTATAATTATCAGCAAAATGTTCCGCTAGATCAGATATTGCAACAGGGGAACTGGAAGGGTTCAGAGAACTTCTTTAAACACTATTGTAAACCTGTAGAAAAGCCTCGCGACGCTAACGCTGCAGTATTCAACGGTTCTTTTAAAGCTGTGTAGCAAGGTGTTTGGATTGTAATTAATTAAGTTATAGTAAACTGTGATTTGTAAACAGAGTTTGTAGAAAAAGTTCCATATTGAATAAGCTGATCTCGTTATTATTAAGTTTGAGTGATTTTTGTTTAATTTGATTTCAATATTGTAAGGAAAGGTTCCTTAGTACTGTTTTTATTTTGGTGATTTACCTTAGCTAAGTGATGCTACAATGTGGTAGAATATAAAATAATTTAGACAAACACACTGTTTATGTTTATTTAAAGCCCTTATCGCCAAGAATGTCTATTACTTTAGGAGTCACAGTACGCTATAGGCGCCGGCAGAAGTCAAACATCTCTCCGAAAGGTCAAGCCGAGGACAAGCACTGAAATAGAACCGTTTTCCACCCCGGAGGGAAGAAAACGATTATTTCAAGTCTTGCCGAGGCTTGACCTGAGTAAGGCCTAGCCGGCATTTCAGAGAAGGTACTGAAGAGCGCGGTAGACAACGCCGTCGCCCGCGCTAGCCGGGCGCCCCGCGCGTCCCGCGCGCCTCTCGATTCCCCCTTGCACATCCTTGCGCGCAGTGAATGGAGAACGTAAGTACATGTGTGTAACGTTTGGTAAGTGATAGGTAATCTCCGAAAGGTCAAGCCTCGGCAAGACTTGAAATAATCGTTTTCTTCCCTCCGGGGTGGAAAACGGTTCTATTACATTCACTATTTAACACTAATATTCACGTTTAGTAGGTACATCCTTGGCCTGCATTAATGCTGATTAGGTGTTCGATTCGATTCCGTTGAGTCAATGGCTAGTGTGCTTTGATCCAGTGGTTCGATACACCGCCGGAATCCAGTTTGGAAGGATCGGTCACTGTGTTTTTACATTAATCATAGATATAATTTTTTTTTTTTCTATTCCTATGCAGAAATTCGAATTTTATAAATGACAATCGTGTTCCTCATTGTCAAACTAAAGTTTAAAGTTTCCGGGCGCCAAATGTAGCTTCCATATTACAGGGCTTTGTAAGATTTAAATCTAATCTTATAGTTAGTTTTAGACTACTTAATCAATACTATCCCTATGCCACCGAAAAAACGGAAGTATTCCTATAGTAACTGTAGGTACTAGGATGAACAGAAAAGGTGCAAAAATTGTTAAAGGCGCAGGCTATGTAGGAAGTATGTTCAGTCTGCAACGCAAGCTGATCAATTGGTAAGTACTTAAACTTAACAGACAACTTACGCTACAACTTACCAATAATAATCACCGCGAGCATTCGCTTCACGAAGGAATTATCTTCACGGAACAAAAGGCTCGTTCAACGATTGTTTGCAAAAGAA
This sequence comes from Ceramica pisi, assembly GCA_963859965.1. NCBI lineage: Eukaryota > Metazoa > Arthropoda > Insecta > Lepidoptera > Noctuidae > Ceramica > Ceramica pisi. Next base: position 14,233,446 of record OY982545.1, read on the forward strand.
CTTCGTGAAGCGAATGCTTGCTAATGCTACATAACTACTAGGCTGATCAAAAACGAATGATAAATAAAATCGGTTATTTTTCTTTTAGCTCGATGCCTTTGGGTCCTAGCGTGAAGTTAAATAGCCTGTACCCCTTCTATCAAATGTAAAAAGATATTTTTTAATTCGGATTTGAAACAAAATTTAGTAGTTATTTTAGTACAGAGGATTAGCACGTTCAAACTTACAAAAAGCTCTTATGCTTTATTATGAGTACGTTTAGAAAATATAAACTGATATCATTACTTTTGGATCAGCCTGATGAATTTCTTTATATGGGAATGTATTACAAATTGTGAGCGAAGTAGGTTTTTTTTTACTTATAAGATTATAAATTATAATATAATTTATATAATACCTACTAACGAAGGCCACTTTTGCACTAGCCGTGTTTTTTTTAAACAAATGTTTTTTACCGAGATATTCGTTTCTTAGTTTCTTTCTTTTAATATTTGCTCACAATCTGCATTTATTCCTGAGTTAATCGCCTCCCAAGGACGGTCGCGACGCGAGTGCGAAAGTGGCCCAATTCCCGTATACAGTAACACTAGGTGACACTATTAATGGCGGAAACAAACCGCGGCGCACGGAAAGGCTACCCACGTGTGAGGCTTCGCCTTGCATGAAAATGTATGAGATTGTTTCCACTGCAACCCACGGACACGCTACGCATCAATTGAGGTCATTGGCACGTAGCTACGTGGGCGCTATTTTTGAGCAAGCGTGTTGACAGCGTTGAGCTCAACGCTGTCAACGCCATGCACGCTGTGCACGCGGTAGGTACACTATACACGAATATTAACTCACGACTAGTTATGTCAAAACCATATCTTGCAAAATAACATGCGTAGCCTCAAATTCAAATTCATTTATTAATTCATTCATTTCATTTTTTTTTTTCCTCTCCGTGTGCCGCGGTGGACCACGCTACAGTTGCACTTAGTGATGGGCGTGTAGCGTGTACTGCAGTGGAAACGTAGACTTAGGTACGTTGCCAAACTAATGAACAGCTAAAATGCGCCGCGTGGCCATGAATAGCGTGCACCGCGGTGGGTTTGAGCCTTAAAATAATTTCTAAATAAAAGCGCTCTGTAAGATTTCAATTTTTGTCGGCTCAGCACCGATATTTGAAAATCCAAAAATGTTAGTAACGACAATAAGGTAAAAAAGGAAAGTAGGTACTTAGTAGGTACTACATAAGTTTACCTAAAGGTTTTTTTAACGATTTTATTCAGCTTGCCCTGTTGTTTATTTGTTTGGGTCCAAGTTTGGGTCCAATTTAGGGTGAACACATACGAACATAATTTTGTAAGTTTTTTGCAAATTGTAAGGAAAGAAACCTTAGTATTATGTGGCACTAATTGAACTAAATAGAATGAGAAATGTTAAGTACCTAACGAAATAAAAACTTAAAAATAAAATAAGTAGGTACCTAAGTAAAGTTTAACGGTTTCATTGAAAATAAAGATAATAAAATAATGATGTATCATGTAGATAATGTACTAAAAGCTAAAAAATAATATGGTAAGTCCTAGGTCTGGTCTGGTACCTACCTAGGACTTACCATAATTATTATTATTTTATTTCATAAAAAAACTCTCCTCACCAAGAAAAATCACTGAGTCTATAACTTGCAACCTTATTATTCTAAGTTGCAACCATAGAAAAACAATATCCCTAGCTGACTGAAAGGCTGCATTACCTCACAGAATGGGAGTGCAGAATTTTGGCGCATCAGTTAATGCATTACCTTGGAGAGTGGACCATCAGAATCAGAAGCAGGACAACAGTAGTTTTGCGTGTCATGATATTTATTTGCACAACAATGTTGTTGGGATACCCAGCAAATAACTGATTACATGTTAGGTTTGTGTCCATGAACCATACATTATACTTTATACATAGTATGTACTATGTCATGCCAGAAATGACTGAATTTGCCTGCGGACCATGACAGACAACCATGTGTGACCTGACAATTGGGTTATACAGGCAATGGCACCCACAAAACAAAGAACATTTACAGTACGATTATTTTTTCTTTGCCTATGCGAAGTACGTCGCAATAGATTGCGCAGGATGTCAATTTGACAAGAAACATAGAACAGCGCAGGTTGACTGGTAGAGAATGCCTTGTTGCATTAAGTCTGCCCATGTACCACTATTGTGCATAAAGTCTAAATAAATAAATAAATAAACAGCGCATCGCATGCGCCGGCAGGTCGCGTATGCAGTCTCAGTCCCTCGTATACGTTCGATGCATATTTCTGTCCCGCTTACTCAATGCAATACGACTGTTGATACGAAAAGTGTTATAGTTTTAAATTATTTATTTTGGTTCTTCTTTACGGTTAAGCAACGCTTGCCAAGGTTGGTATGTGGAAGGGTGACCATTTTAACATACCGAGTTTCTTCCGTGCCTCGGAAAGCACGTTAAGTCGTTGGTCCCGGCTGTCATTTATTGATCTTTGGCAGTCATTTCGGATTGTCAGAAGCCAGTAAATCTGACTCCAGTCTTGCCAAGAAGTATCGTGTTACCCAGTTAATGGGTTGTGGAGGTCTGGTAGGCAACCGCTCCTCGTGAAACACTGGTATTGAGCTGAATCCGGTTTGACTGGAAGCCAACCCCAATGTAGTTGGGAAAAGGCTAGGCAGATGATGGTTTTTCTTACTGTTTCATTTGTGTTTTTGTGGTGTATATGTTTGTTGTGTTACTTAATACTTTGTGACCTTGTTATTGTTACTGGTTGTGTTTCTTACTTGTGAATAATACAATAGGTATAAATCAGAAAAATATTCTATGAACGTAAAACTTTTTTATGCGATGGGACCTGCGCAGTCGTCACTAAAAGCTAACTTCGGAGCGGCGAAGAAAAAATGATTGTACTGTATGGTGTGACAACATCTGTTTCTCACAATTGCTTATTTCAAGAATAATAAAAAAAAAAAACAAGGAACAAAAGAAAAGAAAGGTGTATTGTGTGAGGAATGATATGAAAGAGAAGAGATTTGAATAGTGGCACAGTTGCTGGGAAGGTATGAGTATGAAAGATGAAAATGAATTGTACCAAGCCCATGCAACATGGGCTTAAGACAAAAAGATGATGATAGGGGTAGTATCATCTTTCCCGAGAAGGGCTCTGACCTTAGTCATGTTCAGAAGGGGTATAGGTATTGCTTTCAAAGTTGCTAAGACAACAATTATTTTGGAAACCCACTGTTGTCTGCCAGAGCATTCAATATGTTAAAAACTTTTTTTAATGATATTTGACTTTTATTTGGGCACGTAATTTTGAACAATATTGTAGAAAATACAGCATTCACCAAGATCAAAAAGTGTTCTAATGATCCACCATCTCAACTACATGAAACATAAAACAGTATAATTTTACAAATATTTTTGATGAGAGGTTCTTTTTAAGGATTAAGGAATGTGTCCTTTCCTAATAAATTAAATATAAATTGATACTTAACATAACATTATGGTGTTGGTGACTGATCATTTTGTTTATTATTGTTATCACTATTTTCTTTTCCACGGTCTGCTACTTGGTCATCTCTTGATCGCTTTAATATAACAGCAGCTTGCTCCATCACACAGACTAATCTATGCTGACCTTCCAATCGTTCTAAACAAGTTTTACAAATTGTTTTTGGCAGTGGGTCTGATTTTGAAATCTGAAATAAAACCAGATCAATGAGTATTTTAATGGAATGTGATGGATACTAATTACCCAGACAACTGAAACCAGTAGCATATGGTAACAAGTCTCCAGCCTGTTTTTATTCATTGTTTAATCTAAAGCTGGTTTGAAATTTCCCATTTTTCTTTGCTGACATGATTGGTTGACAATTTTTCTTTTTGTATGTCGAGCATTTATTTAATTTTTCATGTATGCTTTGTACCCACATATAAAAAAAACGGCAAAAAAACACTACACAATGATGAAAACAAGTAGGTAGAGGAATATAAATTAAACACTAAGAACGTACATTTATTGAAAGATATTTGCTTATTTTTTCGGATACGCCCAAGCGTGTGCCTTCTTCGCCATAAATATGAAGGACCACTCGATGCATTTCGGAACATAATCGACATATAAAGCCCGTCAAAACAGCTCTATCTAAGCTTCCCATGACGATGGAGTAGATCTCCGTGATGGCTTCAAGTTTTTGGTAATTTTCAACTTTAACTTTTGGTTTACTAAAATAATGTAATTTATTTTGATTGATGATCAATCACAGTTTCGTAAACACTTCGCACTTCATTTCATTGGGAACTATTAAAAAATAATAATCGCATCTATTTGTTTGTTAGTGAATGAACAATGAATTGAATAGTGAGTGACACCCAGTGTTGCCAGGGCCCTTGAGTCGTAAGTTACTTTTCGATTCCTAAAATGTTACATTTTTGCTCCAAATGTTACATTATTGAATTGTTTTAACAGACTTCCCAAAAAGGAGCAGGTTCTCAATTCGTTTTATCTGAAAGGATATACTTACAGATTGGTCCCATTTAAATTTTATCAATATCGGTTACGAACTTTGGATTTTAAATCGGAATAGCTGGAATTCGTCTACTTGGATGATGGTTTTATGTCATCCAAGTAATCGAAATAGCGTATTTTGCTTTTTTGCGATTTTGCAGTGGTGTTGTTAGTAGGTACCACTAAAAAGTGAAAAATAAAAAACATTTTACAAAAAAATACAACTGACAAAAAAAAAAAACACTACAAAGTAAAAAATAACTTTCGGAAGTCGGTGTCAAATTACGAAGAAACTAACAAAAACACCGACTTCCGAAATCAAAGTTATTTTTTACTTTGTAGTGGCGAAATATAATAGAATCTATGATGTGTAATGGTGTATTTAACCTTAGGATAAAACTTTGTCATCTCTCTATGTTGTGTATTAAATACTGGTGATCTCTTTCTTACGGGCCCTTCATTATTTTTTTTTTCTATTCTTTTTTTCTTCAATCACGAATTTGAGACAAAAAAATCATCGCATTCGCCAACCTAAACCTGGCATCAGTTTTATTTTTAATATTGTAATGTAATACTCGTTGAGGTTTCAATCACAGTTATTTGTTTCTGTTTAGATATTTTACTTGTTTGCATCTGCAATTAAGGCGAGGTTGCAGTACTGTGTGTTTTGACGAACAACAGCGACTGTCCGGCGAGCAAAATAATGCATAAATTTTGATTGTTTTTTCTTCTTGGCGAAAACTGATAAAGAAATAATACAATATGGTTTCAACATTTACTTCAAAATAAAAAGCTCTATCTATTGATATAACTTTCGTGATAAAATCTCTTAGCAGTACACGTTTAAAATTGTAATTTAGTGTCATGTTTGATAAAAAAAGTATCGAGCCAATCATTCTAAATCACGTTTCTATATTTACGATTTACTTGAGGGTATGTTCAATTTTTATGTAATGATTTTTATTTATTAAAAAACTCACAATTAATTAGATTTTCAGACGTTCAAAAATCTTAAAAAGTACTGCAACCCCGCCTTAAATACAGATGTTGTATTTTTATTAGTAAACTAGCTGACCCGTGCAACGTCGTCTGCGTAACATTTTTCATTACTGCTCCACTCCTATTGGTCTTAGCGTGATGATATATAGCCTATAGCCTTCCTCGATAAATGGGCTATCTAACACTGAAAGAATTTTTCAAATCGGACCCGTAGTTCCTGAGATTAGCGCGTTCAACCAAACAAACAAACAAACAAACTCTTCTGCTTTATAATATTAGTATAGATAATAGTATAGAAGTTGCAAACTTTGACATGCAGTTTGCCAACAAAATAAAATTTTAGTTCGAAATAAATGTATTCATCAGAACTTCACTCACGGACATAATACAACAAAACGCAAGGAAACAAAACAAATCACAATCAGTCATTTCTGGTAGCTACGAAAGCGCGTAAGGCGGGAACTTGCGAAGTACGAAAAGTGCGCGCACACGCTCAAGCAAAATCAAGTTTTAAATCATAGACGTTACGATTGATTTTGTCGTGGCGCTTTCCGTTCAGACCCACCCATCTCTGAGTGTAATATGGAGTGAAATACTTTTTAGATGCGCAGTTTTAGGTGCGTTCAATTTTGATGCGTTAATTGAAATGCGTTCGTAAACTGTTTGCAATAAAAATCTAGTGTTACAAATCTAGTTGTTCTCAAAAGTTACGGAAATTGCCTTAAATACCAAAATTACTTACATGTTACGCGAGGGGGTCAAAAGTTACGAAAAATGTAAGAAATGTAACCTTCTGGCAACACTGGTGACACCTGTGGTGACACCACAGACCACAGAGTGAGTCAGAGTGACACTTGACAGCAAAAACCAGGGCCGGTCAACTTTGTTCTAGGAATTTAAGATATACCTACTGGGGATAAAGGGTTCCCAGCAGTTTATGTATTAAAATATTAGTAGAAAATTAAAATCTACTACGAATAGTATTAACAGAGAACTATTGACTTTCTTTTTTTATAATATCATCACAATCCTTGACTCTAGCAAATAACAGCCACAGTCACGTTATTTAAATACTTACTTGTAAACCGATTGTTGATATAATTTTAAGGTAAGATTTTGTAGTAGTAACTTTATCGAATTCATAGGCAACCCAACAAAAAATGGCGTAATTTTCCATGAAATCCATGGTCAAGAACGTTTTCTGTGATTTTTTTGTGTTTAAATTGGTTTAAATTTATGCATGAGTATATTTAATATACGTGAAACGTATTACCGGTAGTGTGTAGCATTTCGACATATAAATTGTTCGAGAATTCCCGTTTTACGGCTTCGAATAATATTCCGCAACTGGTATGTAACTACTACTTCAAAGTTGTTTTTAAATCCATAGAATGCTGAAACACATAGGTAATATATAACTCTTATATCATCTTATAATAGGTAATATATAACTCTTACTGATAAAATATATAATTGAGCAATTTGCAGTTGATTAGAGATTATTCCATGGAAACCTGTTACTGAGATAAAAAGTTTACGATATGTTAATCCAGGTCATAGTCTACCTGTGTTTGCCCAAGCCTATTCAGCTGTTGCAGTGTAATGTAATTGAGGGCCAAATACATAAACATGTAATTCAGTTATCTAGAAGAGTTAAATTTGAGCACCACATAATGTTTAACTACATACCACTCATTATTTATTACCAAACCAAGATACAAGTAGAGTACTCTGACTCTTTTCTTTTTATGTTTGGTGAACATCTTATAACAAGTTTTTAATTTTCATGTTTTAGGATTGCCGCACACATTACCAAATCCAAACAATCCTGCTCAAATAGAATGTTTTCACACTTGTTTTATGAAAATTGGAGGTGATATTATTGGAGAAGATAATGAATTCATACATAAGAATCAGAAAAGTGTGTCATAAACATTTTGAAGATGTTTACTAATTTCCAAATATAAAACTTACTGCACGGGCAATTACACTTGAAATTCCAGGTAAATTTTTTGAAAACTACCTTTTATTGATGGAAAAATGTAAAGGTGAATAATCTAACCACATCATATTTTGTGAAATACAAAACTAAGATAAGAATAGTAAAAACAGAAACTTGATGAACTTTTTTGAGCAGATTAATAGTCTCTTTCTAGAAATGTTGTCCTAAAATAATATATTTTATAAAAGTAGTCAAAAGTTCTTTAAACTTGATTGATGATGATAACAGCTTCCTAAGATTAAATTATTTTATGACATATGGTTAACTGGTTCATTTCAGTTGGTGAGTCAAGCATATTGAATTACCATCTACACCAATTCAAATGACAATAGACCAGACAGACCTGTTCCAGATTTATCTTCAAGGCCAGGTAAAAATACATACCATAAAATTTAAAAATGTAAATGTATGATAATAGTAAGCATCAAGGCAACTTAAGTCAAATCATTGAGAGGTTTTAATTTGTAACTTATACATTTTTAGTTATCTATGTACAGACGCCAGCACATTAAGCTGCAACAATCTGTCAAATTTCTTAAATAGATTCAACTTTATTGCTGAAGCAGTTCAAGGTTGATTGGGAAAGTTTGGGTTGGAGTGTAGCCTGTGTAGCCTTAGGGGTGCAGTGGCGCGAGGACTTAGAAAAATTTCGTTAATTTTTTTTTCGGAATTTCCCCATTTTATTTGCAGTTTCGGGTTGACCTTGACCATAGAAATTATTTGGGTTCTCAGAACCATGGTCCTACGACGCACCGTTTCCGAGTTATGGTCCTCTGAATGTTGCTTTGTTTTTACCGACTTCACAAAAAGGAGGAGGTACTATGTTCGGATTTTTGTATGTTTTTTTTTTATGTTTGTTCACCGAATACTCCGCCGATTGTCGACGGATTTCCAAAATTCTTTTTTTGTTCGAAAGAAGATAGTTCTGAGGTGGTCCCACTGTCACCAAGTTAGGATCTGATGATGGGATCTTAGAGAAATCGAGGGCAAACCTCAAATTTTATAGGCTTACTCATTATTTTTCGCATATATTATGAAGTAACTTGTGTATTTGCGTATGGTGGTCACCATCTCAGGTAGCTGGGCTGATGATGGAAGGTACAACTCCTTAACAGTAGGTAAGAAGTTACTCGAACAGGCAAGGATTGTTTTAGTAAATTGTTTTGATGTTTGATAGGGCATTTGCCACATTTGGTCTCATGATCATCAAGTCTTGACCTGATGCTGCAGAGTACCTAACTCCTCGACAACTAACAGCAGATATATCGTGTTTAGGGTCATTGAAAAGGGCTCGATGTGTGGATAAACATACTGTTAATGAGGAACACCGCAGTACATAGAGACCTGATGCTGAAGCCAGGAGCATCAGAAAAAGTACAAACCTTGAAATTACAGCACCATAGTCGTGTTTGGGCTCATTTTAAACAGGACTAAATTTTAAGTTCAATGCAATGTTGACATAAGTCTGGCCTGATGCTGCAGCCTGGATTTTCAGCATCTAGTCTAAAAACTAATAAATACTTCTTAAAGTGAGCTTCTTTTGCAAATCTTTTACTGTATAATTATTAACCAACTTCAAAAAGGAGGTTGTTAGGTATGGGGTACCACTAAAAATTGAAAAATAAAAAACTTTTTACAAAAAAATACAACCGACTTCCAAAAAAAAAACACTACAAAGTAATAAATAACTTTAATTTCGGAAGTCGGTGTTTTTGTTACTTTCTTCGTATTTTAACACCGAGTTCCGAAGTTAAAGTTATTTTTTACTTTGTAGTGTTTTTTTTTTTTTGGAAGTCGGTTGTAGTTTTTTGTAAAAAGTTTTTGTCTACAACACTCTATATTGCCAAAATGGTAGCTCAGATGAAAATCTTTTCTGGATAAGAATTGTTGCTCTAGTCGAAAGCTATGAGATGGTATAAAAAACCGTGACAAAATGATAGAAAATTTTTTTTTTAAAAATCTGTCAGTCTTATCTTTATCTTGTGTATCCTTAGGGGCTTAGACTTTTTAGGGGCTCAAATTTTCGAAGCTATTTTTTTTTCTCTCTCTTTGTCCATGGTCAATGGAACCCTTCATTGCGCATGTTCTAACACAGACTTGGCAGGTTTTTTATAACCCAATGTTTTTGTGTTCATTATGTTCTTACAGTCATGAATATTGAACTGCCGTCTACTTCAGTTCAAATAAAGACAGTCTTCTCTACAAGACCAGTTCAAATGGACATAGAGATATCTTCACAGCCAGGAAAATTAATACAGTTGGCCAAAGATACATAGATTTTTTGCAGTTGGTAATCTAAACACAATACAAAGTTAAATTTTGTTTTTCTTATGTGATTACAGTAATGAATATTGAAATGCCATCTACTTTACTTCAAATGGAGACGCTGTCTGTCTCTACCAGACCAGTTGAAATGGACACAGACATATCTTCGAATCCAGGTAAAATTAAATAAAATAAAATAATTGTTAAATACTATAAGTAATGAATATTGATATATATATATACTAAACTACTAGACATAGAAAGCTCAAATTTGGCATTTATCTTCTTTACACTCCGTAAGGGTGCAGCCAGAGAGAATTTTCCGAAATTAACTTGACGTTCAAAAAGTGCTGGCTCTCAGCCTAATTTGAATAAATGACTTTTGAATTTGAAGTATCTTTTCAAACCATTGGCTATTCTCCTTTTTAGGGTTCTGTACCCCGAAAGCAAAATACAGAATCCTTATAGGATCACTTTATTGTCCGTCCGTATGTCTGTCTATCAAGACCTTTTTCTCAGGAACGCGTGGAGGTATCACTCTGGAATTTATATGAAATACTCAGGTCTACTGTCCCTTGGAGCTGTGAAAAAACCAAACTTTTAAGCCAACGCAATCAAAAGAAACCGCAAATTTTATAACATTTACATTTTTATATCATTTAATTCCAGTTGGTTCCTGTTGCTAAAGAGGGATCTATTGAAACACCGAAACCAGGCTCATCACAATTATTTACTGACAGTGAAAAGGAACATCAAAAGGTAACCATTGTTAATTAAATCCTTCATGAAAAAATAATTAATTAAAATAATTTACTAGCTTCTGCCAGCGGCTTCGCCCGCGTGATCCCTAGGGAACGTACTACCGGGATACATATAGCGTTGTATCTGTGTGTGTTATTCCAGACAATAATCAACTTCTGTGCCAAGATCATGAATATCCTTTCAGGTGTTCTGACGTGAAAGAGTAACAAACATCCATCCATCCATCCTAACCAACTTTCGCATTTATATATAAGTATTAGTAGGATGTATTTTTTATATTGCTAGCTAATTTATTTTTAACATTATTCATTTTTATTTCAGTTACTTTCTCCGGTGCCACCTAAAACAATCCAGAAATTGAATGATACAGCCTTGTATAAAAGCTGTAGAAAGCACTTGAATAGAATCTGCTATTTGCGTAATATAGTAAAACAATTAAAACGAAAAGATTTGTTGAATGTTTTGACTGAAAACAAATCAGTGCAATCTATAATGAAAAAATCAAGTCCTTCATTTGCATTGATGTTGCAATCTCAATTACGAAATATAAAAAGGAAACACACTGGCAGAAGATGGACTTTTGAACAAAAAAATATTGCATATAAAAGGTCTGCCAGTTGCTACCAGCTCCTTCAAAGACTAGTGTCTTCTTGCACCAAGCAGTTTAAAATCGCTGTTAAGCCAATTTAACCTAAATACAGGTATCAACAACAAAATTTTCGATGGCTTATAGAAACATTGAAAGACAAAATCCATCAGATACTGCTTATGTTCTCATGTTTGATGAGATGGCCATTAGAAAACACCTGTGGTACAACAGCAAACACGATAAAATTATAGGGTACCAATACCATGGATTACAAGGTACAACCCAACAAGAAGCCCCATATGCTCTTGTGTTTATATAAAGCACACTGGCATAAGAAAGAAAAATAAAGCAACCTGTAGCATTTTATCTGTCAATGTCTAATGTCAAATGTCTAATGTGACATCAGTTAGTTTGGTAGTCCTAATAAAAGAGGTTTGTATCTTTAGTTATTCTAAATGCTTAACTTTTTTGTAACCATCAAGTGGCATAGTGCAGCAAACTTATTTCTCCCAATCATGGCGGTGCTATCAGTGAACAACTTAGATTATATACCTCTAGATGTAGCCATGAGACTGTAGGGAAGTGTGGAAGTGAGAAGCATATATACGAAACAAGTGAGAAAATTGAGACAAAACATAACATGCTCTGTCTCATACGGCGTGCCGGTTTTTTGCTTGGCGAACTTTGGAAAGTTAGCCAAACAAAGGCCTGTCGCTGTCACTGAGAGGTCGACTCGAGTCAGTTTTTTTTATGTTTTTAGATAATTTCGGCAATTAAAGTAATAGTTTTAGTGCATTTATGAGAAATAGACTCCAATAGTTAAGTGTTTTGTGCATTTTGTGTGCTATATAATGGGATGGTGCAGTATTTTAGGCTGCAAAAGCCGCACAGAAAGAAAGGAAGATGAGAATGTTACTTTTCACTCGTAAGTATGCAAATGTTAATAGTTATTGTGCACTGATTGAAGAAATACATTTGTGTTTATGTAATGACATGGCTTTCGATGAAAATTAGGCGTAATTCTAGCGATATCGTTTATTTTTCTTTCCACATAACCTATAACTTGATATTCGTTGTGTTGCCATACCTTGTCATCTTTTTTTCCCTTAACTCTAAATAGACCTCTCGAGTCTCTGCGATTAGTTTGTTCAATCAGATAAACCATCAAAGTTTTAATTCTGCTTTGTAACAAACTATTGTTACAAAGCAGAATTAAAACTTTGATATATATATAATACGTAAGTATTTAAAGTATCATGTAACATGTTCCAAGATTGTTTTACAAAAATTTAACTGGTTAATTATCATTAGAATCCTGTTGGCAATTTTATATGTTGAATAATATAAATAATTTTGCACTCTTCATATGAATGACATTATGCGACTCATATTAGTACATTAATAATAATTTAGTATGTAGTTGTTACAACGAAACACTCTCACGTTTTTGGTCATATTTAGGGAAAAGTTTCCATAATAGCAACATTGAAGTTTTATAGTGCTGTCTCATGTGCGGCCACGAGGTGGCTACATCTAGAGGTATATAATCTAAGGTGAACAATAATTATTAATGATAGATCCTGTCAATTGTCACTGTGATTTCGATAGTACCAATTATAACCACTGGATCAGATAAGTTTGCTGCATTAAACAGTTTTGTCATACCATGCAAGCTTCAGATGTAGTTTATTTCCAACTGTTTACTAATAATAATAATCTTTTTTTAGGTATTGAATAAATGCTTTGAAATAGGTATGAGCATATTCGCAACTGTGTGTGATATGGATGCAGTGAACAGAAGAGCCCTGAAAATTTTGGGTGCTTCCAAAAGTCAACCCTATATAGAAAACAATGAAGTGGTGGCTATTTTCGATCCTCATCATTTATTAAAATGTTTAAGAAATTTATAATATAAATTGTATCACAAATATGATATATATTTGTGATAACACATATATATACATATATATATAACATCTGATAACACGAAAGGCAAAGGTAATTAATTATTGTTCTATAATCATAAGTTGTGTTAATATCGATAGTGTATGGCCATACAACTAATGTTAAATTTACAATATTCCAGTGATGATATGACCTAAAGCTATTTGACCTTGTCTCTAACTATAATAATTATTTCTGTTTTGATCAAATGAACTTAAAATAAATTATACTGTGGTGTCATCTAAAAGAATATGAGTAAATAAAACTAAATCTTCTAACAAAGTTTATTTATTTACAGGGTTTGCCAAGTGGAGTCATATGAAAGACTTATTCGACCTCGACAACATGAACCCAAATTTCGTGTTTGCACCAGTGTTGAAAAATGACCATTTAGACCCTAATACTAAACAAAAAATGAAAGTAAATCTAGCAGCCCCAGTGTTGAGTCACTCCAGCAGGCATGTTTGCCAAAATATCACAAGGTATGCATATTTTTATCACTTTTCACTCTTGGGGGTTAGTCAAACTAGAATTGAAAAAAAAAAGTTTTTCAAACTGTATCGTCTGGCATCAACAGTTTTGAAGTTATTCAAGAAATTTAACCAAAAATTACCATTTCCTCTTGCAGATAATAGTTCTATACATAAAGATTACGGGATTTTTTTATGAAGTCTGTCTGACTTACTTTGTTTTTTTTTTACATAATATTTACTGAAGAGCTTGCCCCTAGTAAAACCCACGTAGTATGCATACATTAAAGGGCCGCGAAAAGGCATTGAGCAATGGTCAAAATGCATTACATTTCATTCGTACCATAAAATATCTGTTCAAGTATATCATTTTTTAATTTTTTTTTTTTTAATTTTCAGGTGAATTGCCTGCAGATGCAACGACAACCGCCGAGGCGATATCAAACATGGACAAATTGTTTGACGCAGTAAATAGCGATACGGTTGATCTATGAAGAGGTTAACCGCACTCCATCAATATGACGGCAACATCACCTCACAACATTTTGAGGAAATGAAATCTTTTTTTGAATACTTAGATTTGTAGGGTGCCGTAGATCACCTCCTTCGAAGGATGGCTGGATATGGACCTTGAATGGCATTGTAAAAATATTTCATGCGCTGAGACAAAAACACGGTGTTAGATCACTGGCAACTCGACGTCTCCAACAGGATCCATTATAGAATTTGTTCGGCGCTATTCGTGCAAATTGTGGTGCATATTCTAACCCGACTTCTTCACAATTTATTGGTGGGCTGAAAACCACCATAATTTCAAATCTGGCCCATATAACAACAGGAAATAATTGTGAAGAAGACAATTATAGTACAATTATGTCTAATTTTAAAGACCTGTTTTCCTCAACACACACCACAAGCCAAGAAATTAGGAAAGACCCCACATATATCCGACATACTTGCTTCAGTGGACAACACATTTGAAGCAAGTTTGTCGGACTCTGCGGATACGCAAGCTTGTGCATACGTATGTGGATTTATCCTAAAAATCTTAAAGTTACTTGTGATGATTGTGAAGAAACACAAACATAGACAATTTACATTCCTTCTTAGAATTTAAAGAGTATGATGAAATCAAAAAGAGATTAGTTTACGCGTCTAAAAATTTTATAATGTGCGTTGAAGAATGCGCCAAAATTTGTAATAGTTTCTTCTTGATGTCATCATCAAAGCAAAATTTAAAAGTAACAATAATACAAAAAAATTATAATGAGGTAACTTTTAGTTTTTTAGCTAATTGTGAGAAACATTCTCAAAAAAATATTAAGTTTTTAATTAATAGTGTTTTTGATATATTATGTGTAAAAAGATTTTGCACCTTACAAAACCGAAAATATGTAGAGGCCGCCAGTAGCCGATCTTAAAAAAGAAGATAGATATTTTAGAACCTCAGTGAGTTTCACTTATTTTATAAAATGTAAACTAGTGTGTGAAGTCGGCAAACGTAAGAAGACTGTTAATTAACTAAGTTTATAAATTAAGAAAATAACTTATAACTAAATAATTTTAGTAACTAGATATTTTACAACATTAGTGAGTTTCACATAATTATATTTCCTAAAATGTGTAGTTTAGTGTCTACAAAATTTTATTTTGTTATTGTTGTACAAAAATGTTGCAGACTAGTGTAATTTATTTACGTTATTTCTTTAATTTATTCATTACCAGTCTCATTACGTTCGCCAACTCCGCACACTACATTCATAAGGTTATTTTATTAGACCTTTTTTGTTTTTAAGTAAACGCAATTTTGTCCATGAATGCATAAAAATGTTTCACAGCGTTTGTGTAAACTTGTTATTCAGTATTTGTGTAAAGATTCTGGAAATCTTATTTAAAAATCTTGTCACAGTGTTTATCGAACTCCTCTGTAACGGCTTGACTGATTGTTATTTTTTTTGTGTGTATTTGGTATTGGTAGGTCTGAGAATAGGTCGTAGGCTATTTTTTTGATGTTTATGCCGCTAGTTTTAAGTTACTGCAGATTTTTATAAATAAATATATATCAATGATTCCACTATTTTATTTCTATAACCCATTTACTGTAATGTGAAGGTTTATTTCAGGAAACAGAAACGAATCTGCAGTAATACTAAGGAAAAGTAGCGCATGTTACTTTTCCGTTGTATTACTATTGCAGATTCGTTTCTAGTTTCCTGAAATAAACCATTAAAATTCAATTTTTGAGCCTAATCAAAAACCCCTTTTAAATCTTCCCGCTATGAATAGTGTGGTGGGACACACCTAGATGGCTGGACAGTCGAATTTAGTCTTAACTTTTTTTGTATGGAGTTGACATTCTTCCGCTAGGATAATTGTGTTCTGTGGCAAAAACACGCTTGCCAAGCTTCAACAAACCGTCACAATTTTTGCTGACACTAGCTCGATATCCGTCCGTCATCATTGTCTGTCAAGAACGTATTTACCAGTATTTACGACATCGGCTCTACTTGCCATTAATAAAAAATAGAATAGAAGAACGTATTAGCGCTTGCACAGTGTGTGAAAGTGGTGAATGGCGATGTTTGAAAACCTACACATATGAAGGGTTTTTCAAGCCAAAACTACGTGAAGATTCATGCCCGCCTTCCACTGCGAGCGGAGTGGGCTCCGTACGGACTGCGTCTAACTCGCAACGCCTTTTTTCATATAAGTGCTTCCACTGTGAATGAGCGGACTGAGCGGATCAAAAGAGTACCTACCTACAAAGAGTAACCAACTAAAAAAAAACAACAGACTTCCAAAAAAAAACCCCAACAAAGTAAAAAATAACTTTAATTTCGGAAGTCGGTGTTTTTGTTACTTTCTTCGTATTTTGACACCGAATTCTGAGTTATTTTTACTTTGTTACCTAGTGTTTTTTTTTTTGAAGTCGGTTGTATTTTTTTGTAAAAAGTTTTTTATTTTTCACTTTTTTGTGGTACCCCACACCTATATAACAACATCACTGCAAAATCGCAGAAAAGCAAAATACGCAATTTCGATTACTTGGATGAATAAAACCATCATCCAAGTAGACGAATTCCAGACCCCTATTTCGATTTAAAATCCAAAGTTCATAACCGATTTTGATAAAATTTAAATGGGACCAATGTGGAAGTATATCCTTTCAGATAAAACAAGAATTTTTAAAATCGGTTCATAATTAAAAAAAAAAACAAATACAACCGAATTGAGAACCTCGTCCTTTTTGGGAAGTCGGTGTTTTTGTTAGTTTCTTCGTATGTCAGATACCTACGTCTTTTTCCTTGAGACGGCAGTATTAGTCTTACCTACTTAGTACTTTTAATGAACTTTTATAAAAGCCTACAAGGCAAGTTTGCACGATAGATAGTGTACCTACTCACTTTTTATTTACCACAATTTTATTGGTTTTAGTCAAGACCGCAAATTCTGAGTGGAAGAAACTGCGAGACAATCACCGTGATAGCCTGAAAAGGCAAAAGTGTGGCAAAACAGGCCAAGCAGCACCAGCTAAGTATAAATTATTGGAAATATGCCCAAATCATTGATTTTTTGCTACCTTTTATGAAAAATAGAAGTTTCCACAAAACAAACTCTCAATGCATGCAAAAGATCATCGATAAAAATTCCACCCAAGACTATAACAGTGAATTATACACTTAACAGTCGACACAAGAAGTAGAAGAATCTATTATATGTTGATTCCATTGGCGAACAATGAAGGTCTGGAATGTAGGTACACAAGAAGCACAAACAACGCGAAAAAGAAAGAATGATGTTGATATCATTTCATAGATCAGAGATATAGAAGAAAATGATAACAGACGTCAGCAAGAAAGAGAGAGTCAATATTAGAAAACAACAAGAAAAACATCCCATGCATTTATTTTTCGAAAGGCGTATGGCCCAAACAGCCAAAAATATGCCAATTTATTTCCAAAATAAAATTAAGAAAAAGGTTTTACAAATTGTGTATGACACTGAAGAAGAAATGGAATTTTATAACACAGGTTATTGTTACTCTACCGCATCTAGGTACATCGTCGTGACATCGTCGTATCTTCACAATCGCCTCCGACGACGACTTATGAACAACTTCCTTAAAATAAACGAAAACGATACGTTTGATTAAAGAATTGAACACATAGTAGGTATTCGTTGTAAGCATTGATTTACTAAAATATCATTGGTTGTAAGTTTCTTTCTGTTATTAAAGTCGTAAAAAAGGTTTCTTCTAAAGTCTATGGATTAAAAAAAGTTCCGCCAGGACAACGTTCGCCCAGCGGAATCAGTTTTTGGTGAATTTCTCCATAATGGCTGCGTGCACAAATTTTTTTATACCATACACAATTATACGACGTCATACACTAAATATCTGCATAATTAAAATCTTTTAATTCAACAACATTCCGCTGCGCGAACGCACACGTTTTATTTCTTACCTGAGTGATCGCAAGTTTTTCTCTTGGTGAAACAGTTTTTCTAAAGTTTGTGTCTTGTTTTGTAATATCTTCATTTATGACTGATAATAATTCTTCAAACTGTTTTCTATTGACTCGAAAATAATTTTTGAAATAGGAATACCTATTTCAAAAATTTTTTTCGATTTTCGTCTTGTAAATCGTAGAACATCCGCATCAATTCACCCTTGATACATCTCTCTCTAATATGGTCGCTTATCCAAAATCTTGGTTTGTTACGCTTCTTTTTTTCGTTATAATGGTAGAGTAGCAAGCATTATTTAAATATAGTATTTACGTAATCCTCTTCACTGGAATCGTCAGACATGGTTATCGCAAAATTTAGCGCGCGACTTGCTTCCTCTGTGGATCGACGCTGGCACTTACCTATCTATGCCTGACACTGAGATATTTCTGCGCCTCCTCGCTCACCACCACGCGCCGCTGGCAATGGAAGGCAAACAACTCGCTCATCCGACCCCGCTCATTTCCTGCCTCACTCGCTCCGCAAAGCCCTCTGGCAGTGGAAGGCAAAATCTGAAACTCTTTCTTAGTGGAAGTGTACAACTATTTTTACTCCGATCCGCTCAGATCATCAGCTCAGTTTCCGCTCATTACTCTTTTTTAGAGAAAGGCGGGCATCAAAGTTTGCGGTAAGAGCCAACCGTGTAGATCCAGTATTACAACACTACCAGAGGACTTCAACCATCGCATGACAACGCCGACGCCGACGCCGCGCCGCCCTGCCGCCGCTGACGAACGTTTCTTCTCTGGCCCCACAGGCTTCTCAGTGCCAAGCAGACATAAAAATCACAGTCTATTTATTTCCGGTTGTTTTCAATTAAAAGGCCACCAGCATGTGTTTTTTAAGCCAATAAATAATGATTAGGTATTAATTGTATCGCCGCGTTTGACCACGACTTATTTGATGAACTGATGGTAAACTGTGAAGTGTTCGATGGAGCACGCTATCCAAAAAATTTAATCAAAAACCTCCACTACACTACTCTCGAAGTTACTTCGACGAAGTACTTGTTGAGAGGTATCTATTATATCTTATACTAGCTGACCCGTGTAACGTCGTCTGCGTATGCGTAACATTTTTCATTACTGCTCCGCTCTTATTGGTCTTAGCGTGATGATATATAGCCTATAACCTTCCTCGATAAATGGGCTATCTAACACTGAAAGAATTTTTCAAATCGGACCAGTAGTTTCTGAGATTAGCGCGTTCAACCAAACAAACAAACAAACAAACTCTTCTGCTTTATAATATTAGTATAGATGGATCGAAATGATAAAACGTATTACATGTTGGAAACATTCATATGACATAGCAGGAAAGACAGGATAAAACAAAATATTATAAAAAGCAAAGATAAAGAGAAAACCTCCTTCAAGATCCTCCCTTTTTCGAAAATCTTTATCGTATAAGTCCCACGTACCATTCCTGAAATTAGATCCAGTCTAGGTTTATGCACAGGCTTAGTCAAAATATCAGCACACTGGTATTCTGTGGGAACATACAACTTAAAGTTCTTTTTCAGTAACTGATTCCCTTACATAAAAAATGTCTAATAGAAATGTGCTTTGTTCGCACAAAGCACATTTCTATTAGACATTTTTTCGATGTAACTCTGGGTTTTGTGCAAGCTTTATAGCAGCATCATTATCAATTTGTAAAGTAGGGACTTCTATCAAAGTAGTAATTTCATTGAAAAGTCTCTTCAGCCAAACAATCTCACGAGCCGCTTCACTAGCTGCAACAAGTTCTGCTTCGGTGCTGCTTGAGATAGCTACAGAAGTCTGTTTACGACTTGCCCAAGACATAACTCCTCCTGCATACACACATAAGATTCCAGAAGTAGAGCGTCCTGTATCGAAATCTCCACCATGATCAGAATCACTAAAACATTCCAAGATTCCAGTTTTGTATCCTTTTTTGTATACAATTGCTGTATCTAGGGTTCCCTGAATGTAACGAAGTATGCGTTTCACTTTGTTAACATCTTCTAAAGAGGGATTTGTAAGTTTCCTGGATACGACACTAATAGCGTATGATATGTCCGGTCTAGTACCTGTCATTAGATAAGCTGAAGTACCAACGGCTTCACGATAAGGAAATTTAACCTCATCCTCTTTTACTGAGCATGGTTGTGCAGGTTGTGCTTCTTTGATGATTGGAGTACTAACGGCTTTACAATCACTCATACCAAAGCGTTCCAGTAGCCTTTTAGCTTAATGTTGAGAGACTTTGATGGAGCCATCGTTGTTGTTGAAGATTTCCAAACCCAGAAAATTAGAAGTTGGTTTTGTGGTTATCTTGAACTTCCGTTTCATTTCTGCCATCCGTCATCAACGTAGAGTCTAAGAATAATCTTGTTGTTAAGTCGGTTTCTAATGAACAAACAAGGATCTGTGTCGTGTGGAATTGTTTCTTCAAAACTCACACCATCATTCAATGTTTGAGGCATGTCTGAAATAGTTGCGTCTTGTAAAATATCCTCCGTTGCATCTAACATTGGATGATTTTCTATAGTTTTGGGAAAATGAACCTCCATCTCAACAATTGGACTTTGTTTTTCTGTTTCAGAGACATCTGACTCCAATCCAATAGATCTGATGACTGAATCGTTCAATTCCGTCTCTTGATCGTATCAGTGTTGGATTCGATTTGTTGTTTATGCTTAGTAACCGATAGCCGTCATCACCATCATAACCAATGAGTATACATTTTTGAGCTTTTCTGGACATTTTCGTTCTCTTTACTTTTAACGGTGATTTTCCTTCTATAGAAGTCAGTCCAGTTCTATTCAGAACATAAGCAGCCGTACATAAAAGTCGAACGGCAAATGGGGAACATCAAACAGACCATCCAAATACGATACCGAAGTAGAAGTGGAGCTTTTAGAGGCTAATCCCCCATATTCCTGTGAGGTTACCGGATGGTCGTGAAACTGAACTGATGAGGACGCCGAGGGTGACACAGAGATACCAGCTGGAAATGCTCCAGGATTACCAACAGCTGAGGACTCTCTCGTTCATGATACCTACTGTAGCACCTCGGCGCTCCACCCGAGAGAAGAGACCAGACCTCTGACGCGGGGGTGAATGTGGTGTAAATATACTCTTTTATACTATCTTTAGGTTTCTATTCTATTATTTAAATATAACACATCATTCATATTCACTGTCACAGCTCTGTCATTTCATCAGCATAATTTTAGCACAATAAATCCATAATTCACAAATGGTTTTATCTTTTCTTTCTCGTCTCGGAAGTAATACATTCTCGGCTATAAGAAAATATAAACGGAAGATGAATGGAGTTACTAATTTACCTAGCCTCGCTCAGCGCAAGCAATAGGGAATATGCATAAAAAAAATATTTATTATATAAACACTTTATCTAAAAATATACAAGAATATATTACTAACAGTGGAAATAGAATCAAAATTTCTCGAAAAACAAACGAGATATAATTATTTTAAACAAATATATCTGTCCCTCTCGCGAAAACGCTGTTTTCTATGGCAGATGTACCTATAGACGTCACGTAATGTGACGTCAAATTCCATATCGGACTTCTCGTTCTAAAAGTAATATTTAAAGCGTTATAACTTCATCGCTGATGAAGATATTTAAAAAATATTTTCTAGAGTGTTTACTGGAGCTTATAAGTAATTCATTTTTTAAATAAAAAAATTGCGTGCATATTCCCTATTCTATTGGTTCTTATCACACACATCCCTCGCTACGCTCCCTCGCACATCTCTGGAGAAAATAAAAAAAATAATGAAGTAGTTGACAAAAATGTGCTGCAGTGCAAGGTACATAATTATAAACAGTTACATGCTGAACTGACCGCAAAGAAAAAGCCGACCATGCCTGGGTATACCTATCGGCTGACTTTAATCTACATCCGGGTGGATAATGTGACACCACATTATCTCACTTCAGAAATGACCCCCCACCCAAATAATTATGCTCCTTTCGCCTTTCGTTCTTGTGACGGTCATCGCAAGCCATTTTTGGGAAGGGGAAAAGAGGTGTGCCATTTGCGATGCAGGTTTTTATTTTCAGGAGTGTTCATCATACTAACAAAATCTCGAAAATAAGTGTGATTATTTTTGTTTTCATCATTATCTAAACTCAATATTGTTTAGTAACGCAAGTAAACTTAAGGATTAAAAGAGAGCAGAACACAAGAGCGAGCGAAGCGAGCTCGTAAATTTTTGCATCCCACCTCGAAGATTTATAGGATTTATATTCTTTTGATCATTCATATCATACTTAAATGGAAGTAACAATGGACTAATGCAAGAAAGCTCTTTAACTATGTGACTCAGGTTGGCTGGACAAATCTTCAAAATAGCTTGCATTTAACTAGGTCAATAGGTCACTTTATGTGACGGCTAAACACCCTTATTTCAGAATTTGTGACGCTACAGAATCTTAGATAATCGATCGAAAACGTGTCCAGCCATCTTGAAAAACCACTTTTTCGCTGGTCTCTCAATCTCGGTAGCTAACGGAAGTGATTTTGACGACTTTTTGCATATCAACGGGCGTCACATAAATTTGTGACGGGCACCGAGCTAAAAGTTTTGTGATTAGTACAGTGGTTTAGTAGAAAAATGCAAAATTCTGTGTCCAGCCATCTTGAATTTTCCGACGTTTGGCACCCAAACTGGAGCGGGCCGGGGCTGCTTTCAGGCGGCTCCTGCCCAACCTGGGGGGACCAAACGCCTCCTGCCGGAGGCTCTACGCGGGGGTCGTGCGGTCCATGGCCCTCTACGGGGCCCCGGTGTGGGCGCGTTCCTTGCGGCAGCGTGCTGCCAACTATCTGAACGCGCCCCAAAAGGTGATGGCCCTAAGGATGGCCCGAGGGTACCGCACGATCTCGCGCGAAGCGGTGTGTCTCCTTGCCGGATTGCCGCCATGGGATCTGGAGGCGATAGTCCTCGCGCGCCTGCATGATTGGCGCGTGGAGGTACGCCGGGGGGAAACTCCGCTAACGCGGCAAATTGTCGCGCAGCGGACAGACCTCCGGCGCGATCTCATGGCGTCATGGAGACGACGACTGTCGCAACCCAGTGCAGGGCACGCCACGATAGTGGCGATAAGTCCCCTCTTTGAGGAGTGGCTAGAGAGGCGCCACGGCGTCCTCACCTTCCGCCTGACGCAGGTCCTCACCGGACATGGATGTTTCGGGAGGTTCCTGCACCGAATCGGGCGGGAGGAAACGCCCGGGTGTCACCACTGCGAAGATCGACCGGAGGACACGGTGGAGCACACTGTGCAGGTGTGCCCCGCTTGGGCGGCGCACCGCCGTGTCCTCGAAACGGCGATCGGCGGCGACCTCTCGCGTCCGGCCCTGGTCCAAGCCATGGTCCGGAGCGAGACGGAATGGGACGCCGTTGCCTCCTTCTGCGAAGCAGTCATGCTAGCGAAGGAGGTGGCGGAGAGGGAGAGGAGACCCTCTCGTCCCGGCCGCCGTGGTAGACGCCGCGGGCGTCGGGGGACACCACCTGGTGACCTCCGGCCACCGTAGGCGCGGGCCTGTGGACGGCGAGCTATGGGTGGCTCGCCGTCCGTCCGTCTAGTGACGACAGGCCGTGTCGACGGCGCGTTAGTGTCCCACGCGCGCCTCAAAGAGAGTCAGCACACAGAGGGGCCCGAAAGGGCCGACGCCTGCCGGAGTCGCGGGATTGTTCGCAATTAAAAGAGACACCGTGGCTCCGGAACACAAAGGGCAATGAAGGAACATGGATGGGTTTTAGTCAGTAGAAGTCTGACACTCCCTCCCGCTACACCCAGAGCGGGAGGAGTCATTGGATGATTTCCCATCCCTAAAAAAAAAAAAAAAAAAGCCATCTTGAATTTACGTATGAAACTTATGGCTGGCACTTCCGAATCTCAATAACGGGAGCGTTTTCGAATATGGTTCCTTTACTAATATTTACGTGCAGATATCTATTCTTTATAGTAGGTATATATTATGTCAGGAGAACTAAACTAATGCTCTGAAGGTATTTAAATGAAAAAATAATGTTTGCTGTAAATAAAATCACATTTATTTATTTGTACTTATACAGCGTTTCAAATGGCGAAAATGACTATGATCAACTCGCATTTGCACTTCTAAATTGTATTCTGAGGAAGTGGTATTAAAATTTAAGCTAGGGGATTTACTTTAAAGGTTTTCTGGGCCAAAAAAATTGGGTTCTGTGTTCTTTTTTACATTGTAATCGACAGTAATATTTTTTTATGGCACAATTCAGGAAAATTTCGCAAAAAAGAAAGATGTAATGCTTTTGGTGACATTTTGTTATGTAAGTCTTTTGCAATATCTGTAAAAACATTTTTGTCGTATTTCGAAGACAGTTGAGAAATCTTATCCTTATATTTCAAAAATACTTCTCTTTGTTCTTGTAATGTAAGTTTTAATTTACGTCCTCTAATTTTAACACCAGATGCTTTGCAAATGCAAATAACAAAGAAAATATTTCGAAATAGTTGCCATTGTAGAACGATTTTTACCTCCAAGGTTAACGCAAACTATTCAGAGGTACGACAGCGTGGAGCAGAGTGACAGGCAGCAACGTCTTCGGCGCGAGCAGTAGCATAATCAAACGGTTTCAATGGAGTTGGTTTGTATGGAGTTGGTTGGCCTGGTATAGAGGCGTTCCCAATCAGCTGTCACGCCTAATTATTATTATGGATGGATGTCGCGCCGCGCATGAAAGTGTGGAGCTCCCATTACGTCCAATGACAGTCCACCGGCCCCGGCGACGACCAACCCCCAGACAGTGGCGTGAGGCGTCAAAGCGACGAAGCTACGGAAAAATACCGTCAGATTCCCTAAAGTAAAAACAAAACCTAATTTATGTAGGTACTTATGTTTTATGGATCAACTCCAGGTACCTATTGTGTCACCCAACACATGTCTTTACTCTTTAGAATAAGTTTTTAATCAACGTTCGATATAAAATGTTCTGCCGGTGTACCCTGTGTACCTAATACTTAAATAAATAAAACAGGGCGCATACATCCGACTGACGACACAAATCGTAAAAACTAACAACTTTCGCTAAAAAAACATTGTAATTCACGTTACTTACCTACCAAGGACACATTGGTTTTTAAACAAAACACAAAACAATAGTTGTATGAAAACACAACAAAGTACAATAGTTGTACGAAGTAAATAACTGAAAGTTTGTAACGATCAGTTACAAACAAGTCACACACAGATTACACACAAAGCAAATCTCATCATCATGGCCGCGTTCCGAATCGCACTCATGAGCACTAAAATCGCTCATGCTGCTAATTCATAGAAATGAGTCAGTAGTGATTGAATGTTATGAAGTTGCAGCTAGGTATTGTTTATTTAATTAACATCAAATTGCGTAAAAAATTTATTTAATGTGATTCCTTCGTGGTAGCCCGCGAATTTCAATTTTTCTTGTGTTCGTTCGTTATAGAAATCAAAATATGATTCGCGACAATAACAAGTATGTATTTACATAATTATAACCATAAGAATCATCTTACATATCTATAAGTTATTTGTTTCCGCGGACGAAAAAAATAACTGCAAAAAACTCAAGAAAAATTGAATTTCGCGAGCTACCACGAAAACGTCGGAGGACAATACAGACAAACTATACTGCCATGATAGCTGATGTTGGCTTCGCCATCTATTGCTTAAAGTTGGTACTACTAGGACAACTGGTCGAATCCTTATTATGTTGTCTTACCGCAGATTAATTAATAGTTACTAGTACTCTGATTAGTGATAACACTTCGAAAAGTAAGTACATACACTGCCGGCTGTCGAGTTTAGTTCTCATTTTCAGTTACATAAGATAATGAACTAAACGCGAAATACAAGTGGGCTCTCTTGCAGCGCTGGTGGTCAATTATTATTTTGAATTAACACATACTTACTCTTTTCACTGCAGGAAAACCTTTTATTCCCACGGGGAAATCAAATACAAAGCAGGCGTGGATGCTACCGGCCAATTAATCGATTAAAAAGAAATCCTTTATTTATGTAAAAATTATGGTCACCTCACAATATTAATGGATGTTTGTATGGATAAATTTAAATTGTCAATATCTTTGAAACTACGCTAAGTTTCTCCGTCACAATTTCAGGTTATCATTATCGTCCCCGTCACAACATTTTGAACACATTTCGAAGGTCGTAGACCATCAGGCAGTGGAGATACATGTGTCCAGCCATCTTGAACTCAGGTTGGCTGGACATTAAGTTTTTGTTGATTTCTCGTAAACCCTTACATGTGACGCCATAAATCAAACGTTATTACTGTCACACATTGCGTCACCAAGTATTAGTAAAGGAACCATATTCGAAAACGCCCCCGTCATTGAGATTCGGAAGTGCCAGCCATAAATTTTATACGTAAATTCAAGATGGCTGGACACAGATTTTTGCATTTTTCTACTAAACCACTGTACTAATCACAAAACTTTTAGCTCGGTGCCCGTCACAAATTTATGTGACGCCATATGCAAAAAGTCGTCAAAATCACTTCCGTTACCTACCGAGATTGAGAGACCAGCGAAAAGTGGTTTTTCAAGATGGCTGGACACGTTTTCGATCGATTATCTAAGATTCTGTAGCGTCACAAATTCTGAAATAAGGGTGTTTAGCCGTCACATATAGTGACCTATTGACCTAGTTAAATGCAAGCTATTTTGAAGATTTGTCCAGCCAACCTGAGTCACATCTTTAACTGAAAGAGGGCAGAACAAAAGAGCGAGCACAGAGAGCTCAAAAATTCATGCACCCCAACTCGGAAAGGTTTTATTTAGGGCGGGTTGTTTCACGTTCACTTAACGCATGCGTAAACGTTAAAAATGGTGCTAACTATCGTTAAATCAAAAAATTGGGTTGTTTCACAAAATGTCAGCGTTAACGTACGTAAAATATAACGTTTACGTTAAGAGATGGTCTGAGCACTGGTTAACGTTACTTTAGTTGCGTCAAATAGAACAATATTGTGAAATTTCTTTTGAATTCCTCAATACCAGTTCTTTTGATGACACAAACAAGTGGTAGAATGCAAAAAAAGCTATTTAGGTAGGACCCGTGTCAATAACTTAGCTATTGGGATGAGCAAGAATTTATACCAGAATGTTTTGAAACAACGCTTCTTATTTAACGAACGTTAAAGATCTTCTACGTATCTATGTTACGTTAACCAACCGTTTGATACAACCCGCCCTTATTTATAATAAACACAGCTACACAGTAATTTCGTTGAGTTATACAGAAATGCTCGAAAACAGAGACACACCCCACCAAGGACGGGTTTCATTATGTCGCCCGTTAAGGGGTAACCCCCGACCGTGATAAAAAGTTAACGAACAACGAGTGTCCCCCTAAATGCAGGAAACCTAAAGTAGCCTCCACACTGCTCCCGAAGTTGATCGAAGTTGAGCGAATACGATAGTGTGGAGGGGCACTTCGCTTCGCCTCGGGCGACTGTCGGTTTTTGCGCCCGAGTCAAAGGACTCGAAGTTCGAACACGAAGCGTCTGTCCACACTACTCGGCTCACTTCGGTCCATAGTAAATACGCACGTATTTTTATTGTGCGAGAGGACACATTGCAACGGCAGTTGCCACATGAACGTTATCCATCCATTATGGCTCTCGTGAGGGGAACGGGGGGAACGGGCGACTGAGCTCCTCGCGAAGTTGATCGAGGTGTGTGGACACCTACTTCGGACTTCGGTCAACTTCGGAGAGCACTTCGCCTCGTGCAACTTCGGAATAGTGTGGAGGAAGCATGAAGAACTAAAGACCTTTTTGCACCTCATCTCGGAAGGGCTTTATTGTATTTTGATCATTCATACTGAAATTAGTTTCTTGTTTGGTATACAGAAAAGCTGTAAGGGCTTAGTGTGAGTGTACAGAGGGTTCCGAAGCAATATTTTTTTAACATTATGTTTTTGATGCTACAGACTTCTTATAGGTTTTCATTTAATGTTTAGGTATAGAACTATTATCTTAGAACTATTATTATATTACGTAACGCGTCCGTGTTTGGATCACGGAAATCCACATAGTATACTTACCGAATTTCAACAGAATCGGTACCTATAGTAGATCCGAAGAAAAGTGGCTGTGTAAGACGGACTGACAGACTCCCGAGTGATCCTAAAAGGGTTCCGTTTTTCAAGGATGTTCGGAACCCTAAAAAGTCTGAAGAGTGTTGGCCAGAAATTGAGCAGAACCAAAACGGAATATTTACACAGATTTATTTAACACTTCATCCCAAAAAAGTACAGAGGCGGACTTAATGCCATAGGCATTCTCTACCAGTCAACCTTTGGGTGATGCAGAGAATAGTGGTAGGGCTGGTAGGTGCAATACGGAGAAATAAAAGCGATTGATAACTATCATATACACATACTAACTGTACCTACATATATGTACATTATAAATATATAATAAATACTCACATTATCAAGATAAATATGTAAACAATAAATACGAATATTTCTTTTGCGATTTCGTCGGTCTCTCTACAGCGCAGTGCCTATATGTCTCGGAACGCCCATAGCCGTTGAGCGTTTGACCGAATTTTAAATTGTCTTGACTACATGTTTATTAACCAAAAAGCGATAAAAAATGGTCAATGCATATTCAGTATGCCTTATTTCTTGACTAAAATTTTTATGTTTTTTTTTCTCTTATTAATATAAGTTTAGACAAAAAGTGTAATTAATAGGTTTAAAGGTATGAAAAGTTATTACATGTGATAGGAAATTAATTAAATTTATTCAATTCATCTAAAAATGATTTACATTTGTCCCGCAGTATTTTAACAGCTTCCACAAATATCACATTTGGCTGCATGGCTCCAACAGACTCCACATTAACTGTAATCAAAAGAATTTTTAAAGTCTCAGTGATTCTTATGGGATCTTATTATTTCAGTCAACATTCGTTTACAACTGGACATGGTCACCCCGTGCGTCACCATATATTAAAAAACTGACCAAGTGCGAGTCGGCCTCGCGCACGAAGGGTTCCGTCGTATTATACGATTTATGACCTATTTAAAATAAACTACTTACTAGATCTCGTTCAAACCAATTTTCGTTGGTAGTTTACATGGTAATATAGGTTATTAAGTTTTATCATTCTCCTATTTTAGAAGTTACAGGGGGGGGGGGGAGACACACATTTTACCACTTTGGAAGTGTCTCTCTCGCAAACTATTCAGTCTAGAAAAAAATGATAATTAGAAACCTACATATCATTTTTGAAGACCTATCCATAGATACCCCTCACATACCTATGGGGTTAAAGAAAAAAAAAATGTTGAGTTTCAGTTTCCAAGTTTTTTCTCTATTTTTGTGTGAAAATCTTGATGCGGTTCACAGAATACATCTACTTACCAAGTTTCAACAGCATAGCTCTTATAGTTTCGGAGAAAAGTTGCTGTGACATACGGACGGACAGACAGACAGACATGACGAATCTATAAGGTTCCGTTTTCGCCATTTGGCTACGGAACCCTAAAAACTAGCTGACCCGCGCAACTTCGTCTGTGTCACATTTTCCATGAATGCTCCGCTCCTATCTGTCTTAGCCTGATGATTTAATAATATAGCCTATAACCTTCCTCGACAAATGGGCTATCTAACACTGAAATAATTTTTCAAATCGGACCATTAGCGCGTTCAACCAAACAAACAAACTCTTCTGCTTTATAATATTAGTATTAGTATAGATAAAGTAATCATAAGAATACATACATATAAAATGGTCTCGAACACGGCTCAATATAACGGCATCTTTTATTTCGTCGTATCTATAGACGTTCCTGCTGCAAGTGTCGTATCTGGCGTCTCGAACATAAGCCCGCCCTTCCGAGTCCATGCTGATGACTCCTGGCGCGAAGCAACTTTGTAGCAACGACGCTTCACTGCCGCGCACTTCGCGAGTCAGTGTCACTTCAGGTAGCAGGCGGTAAGATGCAGTTGCTGAGAACATAAATTATATTGTGTTAAAAAGATTAGTAGCTTAAAAACCGGCCAAGTGCGAGTCGGACTCGCACACTAAGGGTTCCGTACCATCAATTGCAAAAAATGAACACTATTGTATAGAAGCCCCGTAATTATCGTTTTTATTCATGGCAATAAAAATAGACACTTTGTGAAAATTTCAAGTTCGTAAGATACAGCCTGCTGACAGACAGATGGATGGACATATACAATGTATAGAAGAGGCTTAGTAACAGGTTCCGTAGGTTACGCTTCCGTAAGGTGTATATATTGATCTTTCTTTTTTTCAATAATAAAGTTGATTTAAACTTACCAACAGGGGAAAACTTAGCATGATCTCTGCCAATGCCTTTGACAGCAACAAGACTTAAATCCAGCTCATGTCCTGGTCGCATCTTAGACACCAGTATGTCTCCGTGCACAGGGCCAACATCTGCTTCTTTATGGACTGAAGCTTGATTTCCAATAGGCTGCCATTTTATTTGTGATGAATAAACTGGAAAATTAATAAAGCATTTATGACACGGCTGTCTAACTCCTGGGAAAACAGGTTTGGATTGGGTTATCTTAGTTGTTTGTTTTTTAATTAATACAGTGTGAGTCTTAATAATGTGCACACCGCACATACAAAAATGATGGAAGCTATACAAAGACTCATACTGGATTATATTTTTATCAACTGGATTTGTTTTAATCAATCTTAACAAATATTTCCATTCCACTGATTAATGTCATTGACAATTTCTTGGTAAGACTGGAGTCAGATTTTACTGGCTTCTGACAATCAGTAATGACTGCCAAAGATCTATAAAGAAGTACCATGTTACCCAGTTATTGGGTTGTGGAGGTCTGCTAGGCAGCCACTCCACGTAAAACACTGGTATTCAGCTGAATCCGGTTTGACTGGAAGCCGACCCCAGTATAGTTGGGAAAAGCTAGGCAGATCAATGACGTTGACAATTTGACTCAATCTGTGAGTTAGGTAAACACTTACCACTGTGGTTTTCATATAAATCTTCAGCCCTAAATGAGTCCTTAGGTTGTGATTTATTTAAAGTACACTTAACTTTCATTGAAAACTCTAAAGTGTTAAACTCAGTTCCCTCAGTTGCATCTGTAAGCACAAAAAAATCACTATGTACTACACTATTGTGAATAGAATGTATGAATTAAATTTTACACACGATAGGTGCCACATAGAATAAAAACTGCATACCTTCAGGGCGATATTCAAACAATCTAGGATCTGCTTTGAGGGGAATCAATCCTAATCTGTGGGCCAACACTTCATCCTGGATAATTGAAGTGTTATTCTTTATCATCACTTTTTCAATAGCCATGCTTGGGACTTCGCTCAACATCAACCTCCGAAATGCGTTGGCAAATGCAGGCTGTATGCCAATTAAATCAAATTCCATTTCAAAATTGTCCATCCGCACAATAACTATGCGAAACTTCTTCGTGAATTTTTTAAAGCTCCATTTTTCGTCAGCCATACCGTAATCGTTAGGAGCATTCTGAAAGAAATTTATCAGACTACTGTTTAAGTTCTTGTACAGTTTGAGTATATTTTAATCACAATTAAACTTATTAGTTACGATTAATATATATTTTATTTTTAAAGATTATACTGAAAAACTCAAATCGCGGTTACGCATGTGTAGTGCAACAAAGTTGTAATTGTTTACCTTTACACGAAACTCTTCTAAAAGAACACGAGGTTTGTCGTCTAATTGAGGCATTTTCCTTTTTATGGAATTATGTTTTTATAGAATTTAATTATATTATACACGTGCTTAAATTCAATGACAACAGAGAACAACAAGTCACAACAAAGTTTGTCTTGTCAGTCAAAGTCGTTCGTTCATCGATGACAGTGACTTTTTTTTTTCTTCGCCCCTTTCGGGCAGGCTAAGGTCTTGGACCATACCGCCTCGTCTTCAGTCTGTCCTTCTTTATCGATGACAGTGAGTAGTGAAACTGTGAAGATATACAACCTTGAATATAGTATCGATGGTTGGTTGCTTAGCAATGTTTGTTATATCTGTCTTGTCACTTGTGTTATAAAATATTCCTTCTACATAATAAAACAACGTTTTATTAAAACGTTTATTTCTGCATCTACGGCATCTAAACAATTATAAGTTTTACGAATAAAATAAAGCTTAACATGGTAGCAGAGCGAAAAATGTAAGATTAGAAGAAAAACGAAAAGGTAAAAATTCAAAATGTCAATAGTTAGAATTCAACCATTAGGAAAAGAAAACTATGATACATGGTGTATACATGCAAAAGCATATTTAATAAAAAATAAACTATGGGCATGTATAAACGAATACCCAAAGGTAGATGCATCAAAAAATGATATTGACGAAGACGAATTGGCTAAATCAGAGCTGATGTTGTTGATAGCGCCATCAGAATTAAAACAGATAAAAAATTGTAAATTTGCCAGAGATGTGTGGACGACTCTTGAATCCATCTATGCTAGTAAGGGTCCAGCCCGAAAGGCTACCCTACTTGAGCAACTAATTTTAGCTAAACTAGAAGAAGGTTCAGATACACGCGAGCATTTAAAGAAATTTATGGATACTGTGGATAAATTAAAAGATATGGATATTGATATCAACAGTGATCTGTTATCAATCATGATGCTCTATAGCCTTTCTTCAGAATACGAAAATTTCAGGACTGCAATTGAATCACAAGACTCGCTTCCAGACCCTGAAAAGCTAAAAATTAAAATTATAGAAGAGAGTGATGCTCGTCGTCGTGACATCCCTAGTACTAGCGTAAAGTATGATGCTGAAGAAAGTTTCTACACTTTTTGCAAGATTTGTAAAAAGAAAGGCCATGACTCGTCCAAATGCTGGTCTAAAAATAAGAATACAGGCAAGAAAAATTATAAGAAGTCCAAGAACAGCTATACCAAAAAGGACGATAAGGAAACAAACCTCTTCAGTAGCTACTTCATAAATGACAAAGCCCAAAAATGCTGGATACTTGACAGTGGATGTACGTCACATATGACATTTTCGGATAAGCCTTTTATTGAAATGAAGAAAATTTCGAAAACCCTTAAACTCGCTTCAAAGGAAAAAACTGCAGAGATAAAAGGGTTAGGGCCTGCAGAAATAGAAATTAAAGAAGGAAGAATTGAAATAACTGATGCACTTTATGTACCAAGCCTGTGTGCTAATCTTCTATCTGTTGGGAAAATGACAGATAAAGGACTCACTGTTCTATTTACCAAGAAGAAGGCAATAATTAATGATCACAAGCGAGGAGTACAAATGCAAGCAGTGAGAGAAGACGATGGTCTATATTATCTCCAAACAAAAAATAATAATGTTGACAGACATAGAGCCAATGCTACAGAATGTAGTAATGACGTAGCAAAAGAAGTGGAGTCAGATGCTATTAAACAATGGCACTGTAAAATGGGACACATGAGCGAAAGGGACTTGAAGCTCGCCTTAAAGAATGAAAGCCTGATTGGATTAGACTTCAACCGTAATAGTTCTTTAGGTGAATGCGAAATATGCATAGAAGGGAAATTGAGCAGAGTGCCTAGCAAGAAGAGTGACAAAAATAATTCACGTACGAGTCAGCGTCTAGAGATCGTACACAGTGATGTCTGTGGACCACTTAAACAACCTTCACTGAATGGCAACAGGTATTTCGTAAGTTTCATTGATGACTACAGTAGATACTGCCGAGTATACTTTATTAAAAATAAAAATGAAGTATTACAAAAATTCATAGACTACAAGGTAGAAGCAGAGAACTTCACAGGAAACAAAATTAAATGCCTACAGACCGATAACGGTACGGAATACAGAAATTTGAAGTTTGACTCATTTCTGAAGCAAAATGGTATTGCAAGAAGATTGACAGCACCATACACTCCACATCAAAATGGAATCGCTGAAAGGAAAAATAGAACCCTTATAGAAAAAGCAAGATGCATGATGTTGGAATCAAAAGCGCCTATGTGTTTATGGGCAGAAACGGTTTATACTGCAAATTACTTGTCAAACCGAAGCGTTAACCAGAGTATTGAAAACCAAACACCATTCGAAAGATGGGTAGGTAGAAAACCCTGCGTTAATCATTTATATGTATTTGGTGCTAAAACGTTCATCCTAAAGAAAGGAAAACTAAATCACAAATTTGCTTCAAAGGCAATTCCAGGTATGTTCGCTGGTTACTCGGAAGTTTCAAAAGCGTTTAGAATATACGTCCCATCGAAGAAATGCATTCTTGTTTCCAAGGATGTTCGAATTTTAAAGAAAATGTTCTACGAAGATGGTAAAAATGTGATTTCTGTTCCTTTTCAAGAATTAAATGATCACAAGCGATCAAACGAGACTGACAGTGAACTGGATGAAACAGAAATATATGTAAAAGGTACTACAAAAGAAAATGCTAGTAGACAGCAAGCAGTACAAGATAATGTTATTGCAAGCTCTAACGAGGTACCTATGCAAAATAATAACGAGTTGTTTTATGACTCTCTCGGGATTAATGACGGCAGTGAAACTGCTGATCAACCAAATGAAAACGACATAGATGTCGATGCATCTGTTCTTGTTCCAGAAGAACGGAGGTCATACAATCTTCGTGATAGATCACAGATTGACAGACCTAAAATATTTGAGGATTATGTTATGGCAGCCATGGATATGGATAATGTACCAGAACCTCAAACTTTTAATGATGCTATAAATAGCAAGGATAAGGTCAAATGGTTAGAGGCTATGAAAAATGAAATGGAATCATTGAAAGAAATGAAGACTTGGGAATTAGTCGACCCTCCGAAAAATCGTAAACCATTGCCATGCAAATGGGTTTACAAAATAAAGAACAATCCAGATGGTACAATTGAGCGACATAAGGCCAGACTAGTAGTAAAAGGTTTTTCACAAAAACCTGGCGTTGATTATCAGAAGACTTTCAGTCCGGTAGCCCGCCTCAGTACTATAAGAGCTGTCTTAGGAATAGCTGCTCGAGAAAACTTGGTACTTCAACAGTTCGATGTATCGACTGCGTTTCTAAACGGGGCTGTAAAAGAGGAAATCTTTATGAAGCAGCCAGAGGGATTCAATGATGGCACTAAGAAAGTGTGCAAACTTAAACGCAGCCTCTACGGGCTGAAACAAGCTCCTCTATGCTGGAATGTCTGCATATCAGAGTATCTTATAAATTCAGGATTCAAGCAAAGCACAAAAGATCCTTGCCTTTACTTACGTGAACAAGTCTTAATTGCGCTTTACGTAGATGACGGTTTGGTGGCTTCAACTAGTGAAAGTGCTGGTAGGAAATTTATTGAAGAACTGAGAAATAGGTTTAAAATAACTACAAAACCGGCGTCTTATTTCCTTGGACTTGAAATTAATAAAACCAAAGATGGTTGTATTACCTTAAACCAAAGGTCTTATTCTAAGAAGATACTTGAAAAGTTTGGAATGACTAACTGTAAAGTCGCTGCAACGCCGGCAGTAAAAATTGGCATAGATGAAGAACGAGATGATGAATCAAATGATGAATCAAATTCATCATTTCCCTATCGTCAAGCTGTGGGTGCCCTAGCATACCTCATGGTCGCTACAAGGCCAGATATAAGCTACGCTGTGAGTGTTGCGTCAAGGCATCTAGAAACTCCTACTAGGTTTGATGTGATGAGAGTTAAGCGAATTTTTAGATATCTTAAGGGATTTTGGAAATTTTTAGATATCTTAACTATAGACAAAGGACTTGTCTTCGCGAAAAGCCGGGAGAAGAGACTGATATGTTTCAGTGATGCTGATTTTGGTGGTGACACAACAACTGGCCATTCGACGTCAGGGATGATTTTCCTATTCTCCGGTCCCATCATGTGGAAAAGCCAAAAACAACCAAGAGTAGCAATCTCTTCAACGGAGGCCGAACTCGTAGCCATGACAGAAACTGCGAGAGAAGCCTTATGGCTAAAAGAACTCCTGGAAGAATTAACAGACTTAACAGACCTGAACGAAAAACCGACAATTTACGTTGACAATGAGTCTGCTATAAGGTTGTCTGAGAACCCACCATATGAGTTCCATAGGAGAACAAAACATATCAAGATAAAACATTTCTTCATTCGAGAATGTATTCAGAATGGAGATTTCGCTGTCAAACAAGTCGCTACAGAATTGCAATTGGCGGACATGTTTACGAAGCCATTGTTTGGACCAAGACTGAACATGCTAAGCTGTAGAATTGGACTTCAAGATTTGTCGAAGCTCTAAAAGTATCGTGGATGTGAAGATATACAACCTTGAATATAGTATCGATGGTTGGTTGCTTAGCAATGTTTGTTATATCTGTCTTGTCACTTGTGTTATAAAATATTCCTTCTACATAATAAAACAACGTTTTATTAAAACGTTTATTTCTGCATCTACGGCATCTAAACAATTATAAGTTTTACGACCATAATAAAGCTTAACAGAAACAAGTGACACTAATGACTAGTTCATTACAGTACAGCAGACGCACGCGTCTGCAAACACGCCAGACGCAGCGTCTTCACCGTTTGTCCAAGGCACGATTCCGGTCGAAAAATATATCAATTGTCTGGTATTCTGGTATCTACTTGTAAATTTGTAGCGCTCATAATTCCAGTCTTGGCAATACTTTGACATATATTTGGTCTCCCCCAGCACTTTCAAATCCTAACCTTTCACAATAATTCTAGGCCCGAAAATACTTCGACATGTTTCTGCTCTCCTGTTACTTGTGAATCTTTAGCGCTCATATTTCCAGCTACGAAAGTAATTGGACTATTTTTTTTTAATAATATTAGTAGGATTGTGGTGAGAAAAAACTCATCTCATCTCATCTCATCTCATCTCACCTCATCTCACTACATCTCAACTCATCTCATCTCATCTCGTCTATCTCAATTTCAAGAAAAACTTTACTACTCTAAAAGTGCTACTATCCTACTAATTACTTATTGTAGACTAGCTTCCTCCCACGACTTCGTCTGCGTAGACTTTAGAACTGCCGCTCATCTTTTTGCTTCATTGTCTCATCCTTGGAATTGCATCTTCATGATTCAGGTATCCAGACATTGTGAGTCTTTGCGGTACCGCTGAAAGTAAGATTTCAACCCCGAAATTTCTTCGACATGTTTGTGATCTCCTGGTAGACCCTTGTGAATCTTAAGCGCTCGTATTTGCAGCCTCGAAAATACTCCGACATGTTTTTGTTCTCCTGGTATTATTGATCCAAGCCACTCATAATTCCTGCACGGAAAAAACTACATGTTTTTGGTCCTCTGGTACTTTTAAATCGCTTGCAATGAAAGCCATCTTCTTTCCAGTAAAAAAACCTACCCTAAATATTTTGACATGTTTCTGTTCCCTGGCTGGTACTCGAGAATCTATGGCACTCACAAATTCAGCCCCTAAAATACTTCGACATGTTTCTGCTCTCCTGGTACATGTGAATCTTTAGCACTCATATTTCCAGCCTCGAAAGTACTTCGACATGTTTTTTCTCCTGGACTATTGATCCAAGCCACTCATAACTCTTGCATGGAAAAAGCGACGACATGTTTTGTCGAATAAAGCCCCAGAAAAACTTTGACATGTTTCTGATCTCCTAGTAATTTTGATTCTTTAGCGCTCATATTTCCGGCCCCGAAAATACATCGACATGTTTCTGCTCTCCGGATACTTGTGAAGTTTCCAGCCCTGAAAAAAATTAGGCATGTTTCTGGTCTCCTGGTACATGTGAATCTATAGCGCTCGTAATTCCGGCCCCGGAATGCCTCGACATGTTTTTTGCTGTCCAGAGGCCTTAGTGTGAGTTTTTTCGACTCACGTTCGAACGCGTTCGATAGCGCGAGCGCGTTAGAATTTAGTATGGGAAATTATTTTGAATATTATATGTGTGCCAAATTTCATTCAAATCCCATCAGCCATTTTTGCGTGATTGACGAACAAACATACAAACATACATACTTTCACATTTATAATATTAGTAGGATCTTTAGCGCTCACAATTCCGGCACCGAAAATATCTCGAAATGTTTCTGCGTTCCTGGTACTTCTGAATCTATAGCATTTACAATTTCCAGCCCTGAAAAAACTTCGTTCGTCATGTTTCTGGTACTTGTGAATGTATAGCGCTCATAATTCCAGCAACTTTAAAACTTTAAACTTTTTATATTAAACCCATACATGACATCTTTCAGATATTTCTCTCCTGGTCTTTTAATCTATCTGTAGCGCTCGTAATTTTCTGGCGAAATACCTCGACATATCAGACAACTCTTCTGGTACTTGTGAATGTATAGCGTTGCTTCGACATATTTCTGATCTCCTGGTACTTGTCTTGTGAATCTAAAGCGCTCATATCAAGCCCCAGAAAAACTTCCGAAATGTTACTGCTCTCCTGGTACTTGTGAATCTGTAGCGCTCGTAATTCCGGCTCCGGAATACCTCGATATGTTTCTGTTCTCCTGGTGAATCTGTAGCGCTCGGAATTCCAGTCCCGAAAATACTTCGAAAAGTTTCTGCTCTGCTAATAAAAAAAAAACTTGCCCAAAAATAATTTGCTGGTCTCCTGGTACTTGTGAATCTTTTAGCACTCGTAATACAATTCTAGCCCTGTAAAAAATTTCGACATGTTTCTGTTCTCCTTGTACTTTTGAATCTGAAGTACTAAGGTAGCAGAAACTTTGTACTTCCACTTCTTCCTCTGTCTCCATTAAGTCATGTATGTTACCGGGATAAAAAGTAGCCTATGTGTTATTTCAGGATGTGACCTACATATGTGCCAAATTTCATCTAAATCCCTTTAGCCGTTTTTACGTGATTGGCGGACAAACATCCAAACATGAACGCTTGCAATGAAAGCCAATCTATTTTCCAGCAAAAAAAAAACTGACCAAAAATACTTTGACATATGTCTGCTGTCTCCTGGTACTCGAGAATCTTTGGCGCTCACAAATTCAGACCCGAAAATATTTCGACATGTTTATGCTCTTCTGGTACTTGTGAATCTGAAGTACTAAGGCAGCAGAAACGTCTGATTACCACTTCCTCCTCCGCCGCCATTAAGCTATGCCTTTTATCGGGATAAAAAGTAGCCTATGTGTTATTCCAGGATGTGAACTATATGTGTGCCAAATTTCATTCAAATCCCATCAGCCATTTTTGCGTGATTGACGGACAAACATACAAACATACAAACTTTCACATTTATAATATTAGTAGGATACAACGTGTAACAGAATAAAAAACTTTTTACAAAAAAATACAACCGACTTCTAAAAAAAACACTACAAAGTAAAAAATAACTTTAATTTCGGAAGTCGTGTTTTTGTTACTTTCTTCGTGTGACACCGACTTCCGAAATTAAAGTTAGTTTTTACTTTGTAGTGTTTTTCTTAGAAGTCGGTTGTATTTTTTTGTAAAAAGTTTTTTATTTTTCACTTTTTAGTGGTGCCCCATACCTAACAACACCACTGCAAAATCGCAGAAAACGCAAAATACGCAATTTCGATTATCAAAGAATCATCTAAATAGTCAAATTCCAGGTATTTCGATTTAAAATCCAAAGTTCGTAACCGATTTTGATATGATTTAAATGGGACCAATCTGCAAGTATATCCTTTTAGATAAAACAAGAATTTTTCAAATCGGTTCATAATTGTCGGAGTTATGAGGTAACAACAAACATAAAAAAAAAACATACAACCGAATTGATAACCCCTTTTTGGGAAGTCGGTTAATAAAAGCAAAACTTCATAAGGGGTTATTGTACTCACCATTATGAACAACTTTTACTATGGAACCAACAATGAAATCACGAAAAAAAATCGACTGTCCCGCTTATTATTATTATTAACTGCGGGCGGCATGAGTCACGTGATGACGTTGCTTGCGTGCGGCTCGAAAAAAAAGGGCGGGAACTGCGCGCCAGATGTCCGCAATAAGATAAACATGTCGCGTTCTATTTAAGAGACCACTCAAGTATTTTGTTTCGTTTAATCTTATGAATGGCTCTTTCTAGTCGTATCAAGTGTTTGCTATCGGTTAGTTTCTC
Organism: Ceramica pisi; assembly: GCA_963859965.1. Classification (NCBI taxonomy): domain Eukaryota; kingdom Metazoa; phylum Arthropoda; class Insecta; order Lepidoptera; family Noctuidae; genus Ceramica; species Ceramica pisi. Next base: position 14,273,620 of record OY982545.1, read on the forward strand.
TATTTTTTAATTAATTTGTAAACATTGACTACTGGTGAAAAAAACACATTATGTGAACTTTGAACAGGAATAATTTAAAAAGTAAATCGATAACATATATATTTTATGACTTGTATGGGTAGCTGGGTTATATCTAAAAACGATAAATAACAAACATCATAGTCCACCGTACAAAAATATTAATATATAAGCGTAAATCTACCTCCAAACATTAGCCATTTCCCGCCATTTTGCATTGTTTACATCCCGACCCACTGAACAAAAATTCTAATCATAACGTAAATTTATTTCGTTTATTTTGTTTATGTTTTGGCTGAAATCTATTGCCCAGTAAACATAAAATGCGATAATAATTACTTTTTAGTCAGAACAAGTAGCTAGACTTAATCCTACTAATATTATAAATGTGAAAGTTTGTATGTTTGTTCGTCAATCACGCAAAAATGGCTGATGGGATTTGAATGAAATTTGGCACACATATAGTTGACATCCTGGAATAACACATAGGCTACTTTTTATCCCGATAAAAGGCATAGCTTAATGGCGGCGGAGGTGGCAGTGGAAATCAGATGTTTCTGCTGCCTTAGTACTTCTGATTCACAAGTACCAGGAGAGCATAAACATGTCGAAATATTTTCGGGTCTGAATTTGTGAGCGCCAAAGATTCTCGAGTACCAGGAGAGCAGACATATGTCAAAGTATTTTTGGTCAGGTTTTTTTTTTTTGCTGGAAAATAGATTGGCTTTCATTGCAAGCGTTCATGTTTGTATGTTTGGATGTTTGTCCGTCAATCACGCAAAAACGGCTGAAGGGATTTAGATGAAATTTGGCACATATGTAGGTCACATCCTGAAATAACACATAAGCTACTTTCTATCCCGGTGACATACATGACTTAATGGAGACAGAGGAAGAAGTGGAAGTACAAAGTTTCTGCTACCTTAGTACTTCAGATTCAAAAGTACCAGGAGAACGGAAACATGTCGAAATTGTTTACCGGGCTAGAATTGTATTACGAGTGCTAAAAGATTCACAAGTACCAGGAGACCAGCAACATGTCAAATTATTTTTGGGCAAGTTTTTTTTTATTAGCAGAGCAGAAACTTTTCGAAGTATTTTTGGGACTGGAATTCCGAGCGCTACAGATTCACCTGGAGAGCAGAAACATATCGAGGTATTCCAGGGCCGGAATTACGAGCGCTACAGATTCACAAGTACCAGGAGAGCAGTAACATTTCGGAAGTTTTTTTGGGGCTTGATATGACCGCTTTAGATTCACAAGTACCAACCAGGAGATCAGAAATATGTCAAAGCAACGCTATTCATTCACAAGTACCAGGAGAGCAGAAACATGTCGAGGTATTTCGCCAGAAAATTACGAGCGCTACAGATAGATTAAAATACCAGGAGAGAAATATCTGAAAGTTTTCAAGTTGCTGGTGAGTGGTTAGGATGCAGAAGTACCAAGAGAACAGAAACATGTCGAAGTTTATTCCGGGCAGGAGTAATTATGAGCGCTGAAGATTCACAAGAACCAGGAGACCAGAAATATGCCGAAGTATTTCCGGGGCTGGAATTGTGAGCGTTTAGGATTCAAAAATACCAGGAAATCAGAAACATGTCGAAGAATTTTCGGAGCTGGAATTACCAGCACACCAGAAACATATCGACAAAGTACTTCCGAAGCTATTATTGCAAGCGGTTAGGATTCAAGAGTACTAGGAGAGCAGAAATATATCGAAGTTTTTTCGGGGCTGGAATTGTGAGCCCTAAAAATTCACAAGTACCAGGAGATCAGAAACATGTCGAAGTATTTTCCGGGCTGTAATTATGAGCGCTGAAGATTCACAAGTACCAGGAGATCAGAAACATGTTGAAGTATTTTCGGGGCTGAATTTGTGAGTGCCATAGATTCTCGAGTAAGCCAGGGAACAGAAACATGTCAAAATATTTAGGGTAGGTTTTTTTACTGGAAAGAAGATGGCTTCCATTGCAAGCGATTCAAAAGTACCAGGGGACCAAAAACATGTAGTTTTTTCCGTGCAGGAATTATGAGTGGCATGGATCAATAATACCAGGAGACCAAAAACATGTCGGAGTATTTTCGAGGCTGCAAATATGGGCGCTTAAGATTCACAAGGGTCTACCAGGAGATCACAAACATGTCGAAGTAATTTCGGGGCTGAAATCTTACTTTCAGCGGCACCGCAAAGACCTGAATCATGAAGATGCAGTTCCAAGGATGAGACAATGAGGCAAAAAGTTGCGCGGCAGTTCTAAAGTCTACGCAGACGAAGTCGCGGGAGGAAGCTAGTTTATAATATTAGTAGGATAGATACGTTGTCCGAACTCTAAAATGACAACATGAAATGAAGCCAATTGGCCACATCACGCTTAGTTACGCACCAACCTGTCGCGCGACACTACGTTTGTTTTGATGTCAATTTGACTCTTACTTATCCTGTGACGTAACTGAAGATGTATATTTATCTCCCCTCTAGCAACAGGCATTCCGCCGTACGGTGACATATTTTCTTTCCTTTTCTTCATGCGTATTAGTAGCTATCTAGTATTTTCGCAGTTTTTAAGCGCCGCGATGTTGGTTTATGACGGGTCTATATAACGGGTGTAAGAGACAGCCCTCCTCAAACTGATAGGGTGATTTCAGTATATCGTACTAAGTTGACCGGTACATGAAATTATGTCAGGAACTTTATGGGAATCCAATAAAACTGATTTGTTTAATTACCTCACTCGCAATGTATCGCTACCTCTGCAAAACGCACGCAGTGAACGGCAGCGCAGCGAGCTTTCGAAAGGATAGCTGCGCCCGCGCTACGTTTTAACAGCTGATTTCATGAGTCGTTCATGAGATTTTTTTTATTTTTTCATTTTAGCAGTGTTATTTACATTAATGGAGTTCTGCATACAGATAATGTAACTTGACATTGAAATAAAGCAAAAAAAATGAAAAATCCAAAAAAAAAAAAAAAAAACCTGAGGAAATTTCCACTGGAATATGATTCAAAATAAGGAGCTGATTGCACCCTGTTAGTTTGTGGAGGGCTGTCCCTTACACTCTGTATAGTACATCATTGGCATAACCCGACAAAATGAGCTGAACAGCTAATTTTGTTTCGCGATTTCGTACTCGTAGTTGGCCCCATAGTAAAAGTTGTTCGTAATGATGACTACAATGACCCCTTAAAAGGTATTACGTTCATTCTTTTGCACGTTGTGTACCTATGTCACCGGAAAATTGGAAACTCCGTAAGATTGTAAAATATCGCGTGAAATTGGTTACAATTTTTAAGGTTCCGTAGCCAAATGGCAAAAACGGAAACCTTATAGATTCGTCATGTCTGTCTGTCTGTCTCTCTCTCTCATCTGAGCGTGTTCCCGGTTGCGTCCTCAGCTGGTTTGCTTCCGAGCCCGGGGTCCTCTTTCCGGCTTTTTCTTCTCCACTTCGCACGGTCTTCGGCATCCTTGGGAAAGCATTGGCACGCATTTCATCCTGGACAACATCAAGCCAATACTTTTTGGGTTTTAGCCAGTCATTTGTTTCCTACGTAGTTTGCCGGTTTACGAAATACGTGGCGGTACCAGCGCAGGGCTGTAGCTAGAGTTGAATTTGAGGTAGGGCAGCATTGTTTACAGGTAGGGCGGAAGTAAAAAAAATATCATAAATGATCTGCTCCGAAGCACGGGCTCCTAAATCAATAACCATACAGTATATCGACCTCTAGGTCAGTAGACTGTGGTATGTCCGGAAAATTTAGATACCTGTACACTCCATTTTTTTTATCTCAATCTATAATTATATAATTGAACTATAACAAATTTATCTTAGTTTTTGGTATTTTTAAGGTAGAGCATTGTAATTTCAAGGTAGGGCATTGCCCCACAATGCCCCCTCCTAGCTACGGCCGTGTACCAGCGTAGGTGGCCCTCCTGCAGTTTATCTGCTATGTCACGGACATGGAGGCTGCCGCGAATTCTGGAGTTTCTCACGCGGTCCTTCCGCGAAACTCCAAACATTCAGCATAACATTTTCATCTTCATGACCCGCAGCTCCCGCTTGTGCCGCTCAAGTACAGGCCACGCTTCACTTCCATAATGTATTAGGACAGGTCTAATGATGGATTTCTAGACCTGTCCCTTCAACCTAACCCCGGCATTTTTGGGTGACAAATGACAACAGTCACCTCACGCTATTTTGCCCACGCGGCCGTTAAGGGAGCTTTGATGTCGAAATCGACATCCCCGGACACGTGAAGTATAGATCCCAGATATTTAAACTGATCAGTACGCTCGGCCACATCTTAGCCTATGTGTACTGGTAGGGGATCTGTAGCGTTGCAAGCCATATACTCTGTCTTCGCCACATTAAGTTTCAGACCGCTGTTTTCTAGCAACTCTTTCTACGCATTTGCGCGTCGCACCAGTCTCCCTCTGTCCGCATCCGCCAGTGCGATATCGTCAGCATACATGAGCAGCCACGGGGGTTGATCATGTGCGTTTCTAATGCGGTCTGATACTTAGTCTAATATCGCACTGAACAGGAAAGGGCTGAGGACAGAGCCTTGGTGGACCCCAACTGTGATAGGGAAGGGTTTTGTGTCACCAACAGCGGTCCTGACCAAAGACTCGGAGTCATGGTACATGTCCCGGATGATGTGAACATAAATTTCGGAGACCCCTTTCAGATCATCGCTTGGGGAAAACAGTCGAAGGCCTTCTCTATATCCAAAAAAGGAAGTGAAGAGGCGTATTCTTTCTCCTGAATTTTTCCATCACGATCCTTAGGGCAAAAATAGGATCCATGGTCCTGGGCGAAATCCGTATTGACACTCCGAGACAGTACACTCCTGTCGGATCCGAGAGTCTATTACACGCTCAAAGAGCTTCATGGTGTGTCACCTTTATACCGCGGTAATTCTCATACTCTTGCACCGATCCCTTTACCTTGAACACTGGAGTAATGATACTCTGCCTCTACTGGTCAGGGATTTTACCAGTGAAGAATGCGCGGTTGAAGATGTTGGTCAAGATGCCCATGTTGAGAGGTATTATATGGATCGAAATGATAAAACGTATTACATGTTGGAAACATTCATATTGAAAAGACAGGATAAAAGAAATATTATAAAAAGCAAAGATAAAGAGAAAAACCTCCTTCAACATCCACCCTTTTTCGATAATCTTTATCGTATAAGTCCCACCATTCCTGAAATTAGATCCAGTCTAGGTTTATACACAGGCTTAGTCAAAATATCAGCACACTGGTATTCTGTGGGAACATACTTAACTTGAAGTTCTTTTTAACCGACTTCCCAAAAAGGAGGAGGTTCTCAATTCGGATGTTTGCATTTTATTTATTTTTTTTATGTTTGTTCGGGCATAACTCCGTCGCTGAAAAACCGATTTTAAAAATGATTTTTTTGTTGGAAAGGGTATAAATCCCAAATGGTCCCATGATAAGGAAACCAGGATCTGATGATGGCATCCCAGAAAAGTCGAGGGGAACTTTCGAAAATCGTATGGTATCGATTTTGCAGTGGTTTTGTTAGGTGTGGGGTACCACTAAAAAGTGAAAAATAAAAAACTTTTTACAAAAAATTACAACCGACTTCCAAAAAAAAAACACTACAAAGTAAAAAATAACTTTAACCTCGGGAGTCGGTGTCAAAATACGAACAAACTAACAAAACACCGAGTTCCGAAATTAAAGTTATTTTTTACTTTCTAGTGTTTTTTTTTTTGGAAGTCGGTTTTAATTTTTTTTTAGTAACTAATTCCCTAACATAAAAATGTCTAATAGCAATGTGCTTTGTGCGACGATGTAACTCTGGGTTTTGTGCAAGCTTTATAGCAGCATCATTATCAATTTGCAAAGCAGGGACTTCTATCAAAGTAGTAATTTTATTGAAAAGTCTCTTCAGTCAAACAATCTCACGAGCCGCTTCACTAGCTGCAACAAGTTCTGTTTCGGTGCTTGAGATAGCTACAGAAGTCTGTTTACGACTTGCCCAAGAGATTACTCCTCCTGCATACACACATAAGATTCCAGAATTAGAGCGTCCTGTATCGAAATCTCCACCATGATCAGAATTACTAAAACATTCCAAGATTCCAGTTTTGTATCCTTTTTTGTATACAATTGCTGTATCTAGGGTTCCCTGAATGTAACGAAGTATGCGTTTCACTTTTTTGACATCTTCTAAAGAGGGATTTGTAAGTTTCCTGGATACGACACTAATAGCGTATGATATGTCCGGTCTAGTACCTGTCATTAGATAAGCTAAAGTACCAACGGCTTCACGATAAGGAAATCTAACCTCATCCTCTTTTACTGAGCATGGTTGATGTGCAGGTTGTGCTTCTTTGATGATTGGAGTACTAACGGCTTTACAATCACTCATACCAAAGCGTTCCAGTAGCCTTTTAGCATAATATTTTTGAGAGACTTTGATGGAACCATCGTTGTTGTTGAAGATTTCCAAACCCAGAAAATTAGAAGTTGGTTTTGTGGTTATCTTGAACTTCCGTTTCATTTCTGCCATCCGTCATCAAGTCGGTTTCTAATGAACAAACAAGGATCTGTGTCGTATGGAATTGTTTCTTCAAAACTCACACCATCATTCAATGTTTGAGGCATGTCTGAAATAGTTGCGTCTTGTAAAATATCCTCCGTTGCATCTAACATTGGATGATTTTCTATAGTTTTGGGAAAATGAATCTCCATCTCAACAATTGGACTTTGTTTTTCTGTTTCAGAGACATCTGACTCCAATCCAATAGATCTGATGACTGAATCGTTCAATTCCGTCGTATCAGTGTTGGATTCGATTTGTTGTTTATGCTTAGTAACCGATAGCCGTCATCACCATCATAACCAATGAGTATACATTTTTGAGCTTTTCTGGACATTTTCGTTCTCTTTACTTTTAACGGTGATTTTCCTTCTATAGAAGTCGGTCCAGTTCTATTCAGAACATAAGCAGCCGTAGGTACATAAAAGTCGAACGGCAAATGGGGAACATCAAACAGACCATCCAAATACGATACCGAAGTAGAAGTGGAGCTTTTAGAGGCTAATCCCACATATTCCTGTGAGGTTACCGGATGGTCGTGAAACTGAACTGATGAGGACGCCGAGGGTGACACAGAGATACCAGCTGGAAATGCTCCAGGATTACCAACAGCTGAGGACTCTCTCGTTCATGATACCTACTGTAGCACCTCGGCGCTCCACCCGAGAGAAGAGACCAGACCTCTGACGCGGGGGTGAATGTGGTGTAAATATACTCTTTTATACTATCTTTAGGTTTCTATTCAATTATTTAAATATAACACATCATTCATATTCACTGTCACAGCTCTGTCATTTCATCAGCATAATTTTAGCACAATAAATCCATAATTCACAAATGGTTTTATCTTTTCTTTCTCGTCTCGGAAGTAATACATTCTCGGCTATAAGAAAATATAAACGGAAGATGAATGGAGTTACTAATTTACCTAGCCTCGCTCAGCGCAAGCAATAGGGAATATGCATAAAAAAAATATTTATTATCTAAACACGTTATCTAAAAATATACAAGAATATATTACTAACAGTGGAAATAGAATCAAAATTGCTCGAAAAACAAACGAGATATAATTATTTTAAACAAATATATCTGTCCCTCTCGCGAAAATGCTGTTTTCTATGGCAGATGTATAGACGTCACGTAATGTGACGTCAAATTCCATATCGGACTTCTCGTTCTAAAAGTAATATTTGAAGCGTTATAACTTCATCGCTGATGAAGATATTTAAAAAATATTTTCTAGAGTGTTTACTGGAGCTTATAAGTAATTCATTTTTTAAATAAAAAAATCGCGTGCATATTCCCTATTCTATTGGTTCTTATCACACACATCCCTCGCTACGCTCCCTCGCACATCTCTGGAGAAAATAAAAAAAATAATTAAGTAGTTGAAAAAAATGTGCTACAGTGCTAGGTAGGTACATAATTATAAACAGTTACAAGCTGAACTGACCGCAAAGAAAAAGCCGACCATGCCTGGGTATACCTATCGGCTGACTTTAATCTACATCCGGGTGGATAATGTGACACCACATTATCTCACTTCAGAAATGACCCCCCACCCAAATAATTATATTTTTGCATCCCACCTCGAAGATATATAGGATTTATATTCTTTTGATCATTCATATCATACTTAAATGGAAGTAACAATGGACTAATGCAAGAAAGCTCTTTAACTATGTGACTCAGGTTGGCTGGACAAATCTTCAAAATAGCTTGCATTTAACTAGGTCAATAGGTCACTTTATGTGACGGCTAAACACCCTTATTTCAGAATTTGTGACGCTACAGAATCTTAGATAATCGATCGAAAACGTGTCCAGCCATCTTGAAAAACCACTTTTTCGCTGGTCTCTCAATCTCGGTAGCTAACGGAAGTGATTTTGACGACTTTTTGCATATCAACGGGCGTCACATAAATTTGTGACGGGCACCGAGCTAAAAGTTTTGTGATTAGTACAGTGGTTTAGTAGAAAAATGCAAAATTCTGTGTCCAGCCATCTTGAATTTTCCGACGTTTGGCACCCAAACTGGAGCGGGCCGGGGCTGCTTTCAGGCGGCTCCTGCCCAACCTGGGGGGACCAAACGCCTCCTGCCGGAGGCTCTACGCGGGGGTCGTGCGGTCCATGGCCCTCTACGGGGCCCCGGTGTGGGCGCGTTCCTTGCGGCAGCGTGCTGCCAACTATCTGAACGCGCCCCAAAAGGTGATGGCCCTAAGGATGGCCCGAGGGTACCGCACGATTTCGCGCGAAGCGGTGTGTCTCCTTGCCGGATTGCCGCCATGGGATCTGGAGGCGATAGTCCTCGCGCGCCTGCATGATTGGCGCGTGGAGGTACGCCGGGGGTAAACTCCGCTAACGCGGCAAATTGTCGCGCAGCGGACAGACCTCCGGCGCGATCTCATGGCGTCATGGAGACGACGACTGTCGCAGCCCAGTGCAGGGCACGCCACGATAGTGGCGATAAGTCCCCTCTTTGAGGAGTGGCTAGAGAGGCGCCACGGCGTCCTCACCTTCCGCCTGACGCAGGTCCTCACCGGACATGGATGTTTCGGGAGGTTCCTGCACCGAATCGGGCGGGAGGAAACGCCCGGGTGTCACCACTGCGAGGATCGACCGGAGGACACGGTGGAGCACACTGTGCAGGTGTGCCCCGCTTGGGCGGCGCACCGCCGTGTCCTCGAAACGGCGATCGGCGGCGACCTCTCGCGTCCGGCCCTGGTCCAAGCCATGGTCCGGAGCGAGACGGAATGGGACGCCGTTGCCTCCTTCTGCGAAGCAGTCATGCTAGCGAAGGAGGTGGCGGAGAGGGAGAGGAGACCCTCTCGTCCCGGCCGCCGTGGTAGACGCCGCGGGCGTCGGGGGATACCACCTGGTGACCTCCGGCCACCGTAGGCGCGGGCCTGTGGACGGCGAGCTATGGGTGGCTCGCCGTCCGTCCGTCTAGTGACGACAGGCCGTGTCGACGGCGCGTTAGTGTTCCACGCGCGCCTCAAAGAGAGTCAGCACACAGAGGGGCCCGAAAGGGCCGACGCCTGCCGGAGTCGCGGGATTGTTCGCAATTAAAAGAGACACCGTGGCTCCGGAACACAAAGGGCAATGAAGGAACATGGATGGGTTTTAGTCAGTAGAAGTCTGACACTCCCTCCCGCTACACCCAGAGCGGGAGGAGTCATTGGATGATTTCCCATCCCTAAAAAAAAAAAAAAAAAGCCATCTTGAATTTACGTATGAAACTTATGGCTGGCACTTCCGAATCTCAATAACGGGGGCGTTTTCGAATATGGTTCCTTTACTAATATTTACGTGCAGATATCTATTCTTTATAGTAGGTATATATTATGTCAGGAGAACTAAACTAATGCTCTGAAGGTATTTAAATGAAAAAATAATGTTTGCTGTAAATAAAATCACATTTATTTATTTGTACTTATACAGCGTTTCAAATGGCGAAAATGACTATGATCAACTCGCATTTGCACTTCTAAATTGTATTCAGAGGAAGTGGTATTAAAATTTAAGCTAGGGGATTTACTTTAAAGGTTTTCTGGGCCAAAAAAAATTGGGTTCTGTGTTCTTTTTTACATTGTAATCGACAGTAATATTTTTTTATGGCACAATTCAGGAAAATTTCGCAAAAAAGAAAGATGTAATGCTTTTGGTGACATTTTGTTATGTAAGTCTTTTGCAATATCTGTAAAAACATTTTTTTCGTATTTCGAAGACAGTTGAGAAATCTTATCCTTATATTTCAAAAATACTTCTCTTTGTTCTTGTAATGTAAGTTTTAATTTACGTCCTCTAATTTTAACACCAGATGCTTTGCAAATGCAAATAACAAAGAAAATATTTCGAAAAAGTTGCCATTGTAGAACGATTTTTACCTCCAAGGTTAACGCAAACTATTCGCCCGGCTAACCTGGGGCCCGAGTCTGCTATTACAATAGTGTGAGAATGGTCGATCACTGATTTCAAAATGGTTGATTTTGACAAGTTTGTTAATCTACTAACATAATGGCATCATAATGGCGTCATTATGACATTCCAATGATCAAACTGACACGCCATTGAAAGAAAGCCATATGAATGGTAATCTCGTACATAATGACAGATTTAGTATTTACGAACTTCTCACTACTTCAGATTGCTTAAAACACTAATAAATAATGTGTAAAATTTAGCTCGGTTTTATAATAATGGCAATACGGCATTCCTACCACAATTCTTTTACGAGACCATTGACGTTCCAGTGACCGGCCACTGACGTGCCAGTGACCGTGCGATTATGAATTTAGCAGATTACGAACTTTTAGCAAAATGACAATGGCATGACAATGGGATCGTGTCGGAATGACAAATTTATAAAAATAGCAGACTCGGGCCCCTGTATTATGGTAGAGGTACGACAGCGTGGAGCAGAGTGACAGGCAGCAACGTCTTCGGCGCGAGCAGTAGCATAATCAAACGGTTTCAATGGAGTTGGTTTGTATGGAGTTGGTTGGCCTGGTATAGAGGCGTTCCCAATCAGCTGTCACGCCTAATTATTATTATGGATGGATGTCGCGCCGCGCATGAAAGTGTGGAGCTCCCATTACGTCCAATGACAGTCCACCGGCCCCGGCGACGACCAACCCCCAGACAGTGGCGTGAGGCGTCAAAGCGACGAAGCTACGGAAAAATACCGTCAGATTCCCTAAAGTAAAAACAAAACCTAATTTATGTAGGTACTTATGTTTTATGGATCAACTCCAGGTACCTATTGTGTCACCCAACACATGTCTTTACTCTTTAGAATAAGTTTTTAATCAACGTTCGATATAAAATGTTCTGCCGGTGTACCCTGTGTACCTAATACTTAAATAAATAAAACAGGGCGCATACATCCGACTGACGACACAAATCGTAAAAACTAACAACTTTCGCAAAAAAAACATTGTAATTCACGTTACTTACCTACCAAGGATACATTGGTTTTTAAACAAAACACAAAACAATAGTTGTATGAAAACACAACAAAGTACAATAGTTGTACGAAGTAAATAACTGAAAGTTTGTAACGATCAGTTACAAACAAGTCACACACAGATTACACACAAAGCAAATCTCATCATCATGGCCGCGTTCCGAATCGCACTCATGAGCACTAAAATCGCTCATGCTGCTAATTCATAGAAATGAGTCAGTAGTGATTGAATGTTATGAAGTTGCAGCTAGGTATTGTTTATTTAATTAACATCAAATTGCGTAAAAAAATTATTTAATGTGATTCCTTCGTGGTAGCCCGCGAATTTCAATTTTTCTTGTGTTCGTTCGTTATAGAAATCAAAATATGATTCGCGACAATAACAAGTATGTATTTACATAATTATAACCATAAGAATCATCTTACATATCTATAAGTTATTTGTTTCCGCGGACGAAAAAAATAACTGCAAAAAACTCAAGAAAAATTGAATTTCGCGAGCTACCACGAAAACGTCGGAGGACAATACAGACAAACTATACTGCCATGATAGCTGATGTTGGCTTCGCCATCTATTGCTTAAAGTTGGTACTACTAGGACAACTGGTCGAATCCTTATTATGTTGTCTTACCGCAGATTAATTAATAGTTACTAGTACTCTGATTAGTGATAACACTTCGAAAAGTAAGTACATACACTGCCGGCTGTCGAGTTTAGTTCTCATTTTCAGTTACATAAGATAATGAACTAAACGCGAAATACAAGTGGGCTCTCTTGAAGCGCTGGTGGTCAATTATTATTTTGAATTAACACATACTTACTCTTTTCACTGCAGGAAAACCTTTTATTCCCACGGGGAAATCAAATACAAAGCAGGCGTGGATGCTACCGGCCAATTAATCGATTAAAAAGAAATCCTTTATTTATGTAAAAATTATGGTCACCTCACAATATTAATGGATGTTTGTATGGAAAAATTTAAATGGTCAATATCTTTGAAACTACGCTAAGTTTCTCCGTCACAATTTCAGGTTATCATTATCGTCCCCGTCACAACATTTTGAACACATTTCGAAGGTCGTAGACCATCAGGCAGTGGAGATACATGTGTCCAGCCATCTTGAACTCAGGTTGGCTGGACATTAAGTTTTTGTTGATTTCTCGTAAACCCTTACATGTGACGCCATAAATCAAACGTTATTACTGTCACACATTGCGTCACCAAGTATTAGTAAAGGAACCATATTCGAAAACGCCCCCGTTATTGAGATTCGGAAGTGCCAGCCATAAATTTTATACGTAAATTCAAGATGGCTGGACACAGATTTTTGCATTTTTCTACTAAACCACTGTACTAATCACAAAACTTTTAGCTCGGTGCCCGTCACAAATTTATGTGACGCCATATGCAAAAAGTCGTCAAAATCACTTCCGTTACCTACCGAGATTGAGAGACCAGCGAAAAGTGGTTTTTCAAGATGGCTGGACACGTTTTCGATCGATTATCTAAGATTCTGTAGCGTCACAAATTCTGAAATAAGGGTGTTCAGCCGTCACATTGACCTATTGACCTAGTTAAATGCAAGCTATTTTGAAGATTTGTCCAGCCAACCTGAGTCACATCTTTAACTGAAAGAGGGCAGAACAAAAGAGCGAGCACAGAGAGCTCAAAAATTCATGCACCCCAACTCGGAAAGGTTTTATTTAGGGCGGGTTGTTTCACGTTCACTTAACGCATGCGTAAACGTTAAAAATGGTGCTAACTATCGTTAAATAAAAAAATTGGGTTGTTTCACAAAATGTCAGCGTTAACGTACGTAAAATATAACGTTTACGTTAAGAGATGGTCTGAGCACTGGTTAACGTTACTTTAGTTGCGTCAAATAGAACAATATTGTGAAATTTCTTTTGAATTCCTCAATACCAGTTCTTTTGATGACACAAACAAGTGGTAGAATGCAAAAAAAGCTATTTAGGTAGGACCCGTGTCAATAACTTAGCTATTGGGATGAGCAAGAATTTATACCAGAATGTTTTGAAACAACGCTTCTTATTTAACGAACGTTAAAGATCTTCTACGTATCTATGTTACGTTAACCAACCGTTTGATACAACCCGCCCTTATTTATAATAAACACAGCTACACAGTAATTTCGTTGAGTTATACAGAAATGCTCGAAAACAGAGACACACCCCACCAAGGACGGGTTTCATTATGTCGCCCGTTAAGGGGTGACCCCCGACCGTGATAAAAAGTTAACGAACAACGAGTGTCCCCCTAAATGCAGGAAACCTAAAGTAGCCTCCACACTGCTCCCGAAGTTGATCGAAGTTGAGCGAATACGATAGTGTGGAGGGGCACTTCGCTTCGCCTCGGGCGACTGTCGGTTTTTGCGCCCGAGTCAAAGGACTCGAAGTTCGAACACGAAGCGTCTGTCCACACTACTCGGCTCACTTCGGTCCATAGTAAATACGCACGTATTTTTATTGTGCGAGAGGACACATTGCAACGGCAGTTGCCACATGAACGTTATCCATCCATTATGGCTCTCGTGAGGGGAACGGGGGGAACGGGCGACTGAGCTCCTCGCGAAGTTGATCGAGGTGTGTGGACACCTACTTCGGACTTCGGTCAACTTCGGAGAGCACTTCGCCTCGTGCAACTTCGGAATAGTGTGGAGGAAGCATGAAGAACTAAAGACCTTTTTGCACCTCATCTCGGAAGGGCTTTATTGTATTTTGATCATTCATACTGAAATTAGTTTCTTGTTTGGTATACAGAAAAGCTGTAAGGGCTTAGTGTGAGTGTACAGAGGGTTCCGAAGCAATATTTTTTTAACATTATGTTTTTGATGCTACAGACTTCTTATAGGTTTTCATTTAATGTTTAGGTATAGAACTATTATCTTAGAACTATTATTATATTACGTAACGCGTCCGTGTTTGGATCACGGAAATCCACATAGTATACTTACCGAATTTCAACAGAATCGGTACCTATAGTAGATCCGAAGAAAAGTGGCTGTGTAAGACGGACTGACAGACTCCCGAGTGATCCTAAAAGGGTTCCGTTTTTCAAGGATGTTCGGAACCCTAAAAAGTCTGAAGAGTGTTGGCCAGAAATTGAGCAGAACCAAAACGGAATATTTATTTAACACTTCATCCCAAAAAAGTACAGAGGCGGACTTAATGCCATAGGCATTCTCTACCAGTCAACCTTTGGGTGATGCAGAGAATAGTGGTAGGGCTGGTAGGTGCAATACGGAGAAATAAAAGCGATTGATAACTATCATATACACATACTAACTGTACCTACATATATGTACATTATAAATATATAATAAATACTCACATTATCAAGATAAATATGTAAACAATAAATACGAATATTTCTTTTGCGATTTCGTCGGTCTCTCTACAGCGCAGTGCCTATATGTCTCGGAACGCCCATAGCCCTTGAGCGTTTGACCGAATTTTAAATTGTCTTGACTACATGTTTATTAACCAAAAAGCGATAAAAAATGGTCAATGCATATTCAGTATGCCTTATTTCTTGACTAAAATTTTTATGTTTTTTTTTCTCTTATTAATATAAGTTTAGACAAAAAGTGTAATTAATAGGTTTAAAGGTATGAAAAGTTATTACATGTGATAGGAAATTAATTAAATTTATTCAATTCATCTAAAAATGATTTACATTTGTCCCGCAGTATTTTAACAGCTTCCACAAATATCACATTTGGCTGCATGGCTCCAACAGACTCCACATTAACTGTAATCAAAAGAATTTTTAAAGTCTCAGTGATTCTTATGGGATCTTATTATTTCAGTCAACATTCGTTTACAACTGGACATGGTCACCCCGTGCGTCACCATATATTAAAAAACTGACCAAGTGCGAGTCGGCCTCGCGCACGAAGGGTTCCGTCGTATTATACGATTTATGACCTATTTAAAATAAACTACTTACTAGATCTCGTTCAAACCAATTTTCGTTGGTAGTTTACATGGTAATATAGGTTATTAAGTTTTATCATTCTCCTATTTTAGAAGTTACAGGGGGGGGGGGGGGAGACACACATTTTACCACTTTGGAAGTGTCTCTCTCGCAAACTATTCAGTCTAGATAAAAATGATAATTAGAAACCTACATATCATTTTTGAAGACCTATCCATAGATACCCCACACATATGGGGTTAAAGAAAAAAAAAATGTTGAGTTTCAGTTTCCAAGTTTTTTCTCTATTTTTGTGTGAAAATCTTGATGCGGTTCACAGAATACATCTACTTACCAAGTTTCAACAGCATAGCTCTTATAGTTTCGGAGAAAAGTTGCTGTGACATACGGACGGACAGACAGACAGACATGACGAATCTATAAGGTTCCGTTTTCGCCATTTGGCTACGGAACCCTAAAAAACTAGCTGACCCGCGCAACTTCGTCTGTGTCACATTTTCCATGAATGCTCCGCTCCTATCTGTCTTAGCGTGATGATATAATAATATAGCCTATAACCTTCCTCGACAAATGGGCTATCTAACACTGAAATAATTTTTCAAATCGGACCATTAGCGCGTTCAACCAAACAAACAAACTCTTCTGCTTTATAATATTAGTATTAGTATAGATAAAGTAATCATAAGAATACATACATATAAAATGGTCTCGAACACGGCTCAATATAACGGCATCTTTTATTTCGTCGTATCTATAGACGTTCCTGCTGCAAGTGTCGTATCTGGCGTCTCGAACATAAGCCCGCCCTTCCGAGTCCATGCTGATGACTCCTGGCGCGAAGCAACTTTGTAGCAACGACGCTTCACTGCCGCGCACTTCGCGAGTCAGTGTCACTTCAGGTAGCAGGCGGTAAGATGCAGTTGCTGAGAACATAAATTATATTGTGTTAAAAAGATTAGTAGCTTAAAAACCGGCCAAGTGCGAGTCGGACTCGCACACTAAGGGTTCCGTACCATCAATTGCAAAAAATGAACACTAATGTATAGACGCCCCGTAATTATCGTTTTTATTCATGACAATAAAAATAGACACTTTGTGAAAATTTCAAGTTCGTAAGATACAGCCTGCTGACAGACAGATGGATGGACATATACAATGTATAGAAGAGGCTTAGTAACAGGTTCCGTAGGTTACGCTTCCGTAAGGTGTATATATTGATCTTTCTTTTTTTCAATAATAAAGTTGATTTAAACTTACCAACAGGGGAAAACTTAGCATGATCTCTGCCAATGCCTTTGACAGCAACAAGACTTAAATCCAGCTCATGTCCTGGTCGCATCTTAGACACCAGTATGTCTCCGTGCACAGGGCCAACATCTGCTTCTTTATGGACTGAAGCTTGATTTCCAATAGGCTGCCATTTTATTTGTGATGAATAAACTGGAAAATTAATAAAGCATTTATGACACGGCTGTCTAACTCCTGGGAAAACAGGTTTGGATTGGGTTATCTTAGTTGTTTGTTTTTTAATTAATACAGTGTGAGTCTTAATAATGTGCACACCGCACATACAAAAATGATGGAAGCTATACAAAGACTCATACTGGATTATATTTTTATCAACTGGATTTGTTTTAATCAATCTTAACAAATATTTCCACCAGGGACCGAAACCGGTACGACTAATACAAGTATTTTTTCGGTAACAACCTTTTTTCCTTTTACATGTATTTTTAAAGGTTACCTTTATTCTTAAATGAAATAAAACCAGTATTAATACCGGTTACCGAAGTAACAATTACCTCTATCTTACACGTGCCGTCGGCATTAGTCAAAGGGCGCGCATCGCCTGTGTGTGTGACACAGAATCAAGTCGACACACGAACTCACGACCCTGGCTGGCGCGGCACGCGCCACGCACAACGCGTCTTTCATTCAGTTTGATAGCGAGTCTAACTGTTTGGTTGGCTAAGGTACTCTTACTTTACTACCTACTATTAAAAATTTGACGAAAAATGTGTATGGGATGAAACATGCCTATGCATATGTCACCTACGCAAGGGAAACAAATTCCTCTAAATGTGACATAGAAGGTTGCAAAAAGTGTGTATTTTTTCGTCGGTATTTGAGAAGTGAAATAAAATATCTTTTCGAAGACGAAGATTTTCCTTATCAAATAATGTCCCTTGTTGTTTATAATATTATGCCATCGTTCTCGTCACTGTGGCTAACATGTTGTTTTTTAGGGTTCCGTAGCCAAATGGCAAAAACGGAACACTTAAAGGTTCGTCATGTCTGTCCGTCTGTCTGTCTGTCCGTCCGTATGTCGCAGCCAATTTTCTCCGTAACTATAAGAACTATGCTGTTGAAACTTGGTAAGTAGGTAGATGTATTCTGTGAACCGCATTAAAATTTTCACACAAAAATAGAAAAAAAACAATAGGGGGTCCCGATGCTTAAAACAGAAACTCAAAAAAAAAAAATTTCGCCAAACCCATGCGTGTGGGGTATCTATGGATAGGTCTTCAAATGATATTGAGGTTTCTAAAATCATTTTTTTCTAAACTGAACAGTTTGCGAGAGAGACACTTCCAAAGTAGTAAAATGTGTCCCCCCCCCCGTAGCTTCTAAAATAAGAGAATAATAAATAAATAAAAAAATATGATGTATACTACCATGTAAACTACCAGCGAAAATTAGTTTCAACGAGATAGTAAGTAGTTTTTTTTTAATCCGTCATAAATCGTAAATAGCAACTTTTGCTTAAATAATATATGTAGGTATACCTACAGGTTTGTACGGAACCCTCGGTGCGCGAGTCCGACTCGCATTTGGCCGGTTTTTATGCTTTGGAGCGAATTAAGATAGTCGAACAGTACCTACACAATACAATGGTTGGTTAATTGTAAAATAATAATTTAAATCTCACGAGATAGTATTCATTAAATAAGAATGTTTATTTATTATTCCATTTATTCATTTTATATTCATATATTTTACATTTAAACATTTTTATAAAACTAATAAAAAAACATTTAAAAATATAAAAAATAACCCACCGGCACCGGGAACAGGATCCAAGCTACCGGTAGTCAGGGCTCCCGAGAGAGGAACCTCCTCACAATACGCGCCGTGTCCAGGAGTACTGCTTTCTGGATGAAGCCCTTGATCCAGCTGCCCAACGAGAGCCTCTTGAGGTGTTGGTCGAGGCTCTTGGCAATAATGCCATTGGCCATCACGACTATCGGCACAATGACTGCTGTGTTCACATCCCACATGTCGACAACCTCGCGAGCCAAATCAAGATACTTACTTTGTTTCTCTTTCTCAGAAATCACGAGGTTCTCGTCATGAGGGACTGCTATATCAACAATCATTGCGCGACGCTCTAGTCGGTCTATCACCACTATGTCAGGCTTATTGGCAACAATAGTCCTGTTAGTGATGATGGACCGATCCCAGTACAACGTGCAATTGCCATTTTCGAGAACTGAGTCGGGCACATACCTATAGTACGGTACTTCCGATTCCACAAGATTGTATCTCAGAGCAAGTTGCTGGTGGATGATCCTAGCTACGAGGTTGTGCCTGTCCAAATAGTCACCGTTAGCCAGACTAGAACAACCGGAAATAATGTGGCGGATGGATTCCCCGGGTCGGTGACATGCCCGACATATGTCAACCGTACCGTCCTTCACAATGTATTTCCGGTAGTTGTTCGTCATCATAACTTCGTCCATGATCGCACAGACAAAACCTTCGTTTTCCCCAAAGAGGTCACCAAAACGCAGCCAGGCTACGGACGCTAAAAAGTCTACATCGGGCCCATGTAGGACCCGATAAAAGCGTCCGTGAAGCTCCTTGCTCTGCCATACCTCCCTGCGATCGGTAGTATCTAATACCACAGGTTTGCGCCAGTTCTCGTTAGCCAAGGAGAGCGCGGTAAGGCCTTTGTCCACCGCTATCACATCTCGATGCTTACCCACGTCGGCCTCTAGGAAGAATTCCCTAAGGCTGCATACCTCGCGGTAGTGCAGGGTCTTAGCATTTAAGAAGCCACAATCCCCGCACTTCCGCGGGATATACAACCTCATCACCGATGACCGTGGGTGATGCATCCGATTTGCGGTAAGCAGTGAAGCAGTGAGCGTACCCTTCTTTCTATCCAGGGCGTCAAGTTCTGTTTGAGTCCATTTGAGTATGCCGAAAGGGTACATCAAAACCGGCATGACCCAACCGTTGAAGGCACGCACCTTGTTTCCGCCTGATAAAAGACTGTTAATTAAGTACTTTATTCAGGCGGCCAAAGAAGCGCTCCTTCAACGATTGTTTCATATCAGCAGCATTGATGCCTAACGCTTCCGACATACCCAAATACTTGTAAGTTTCGGTTGAGGAGAGGGACCTAAGGTGTATGGAATCCGAGAGTTGTGTTCCCACGGATTCCATAATCTCCCCTCGCTTTACATGCATGATCGCACATTTATCCACACCAAATTTCATCCTGATGGCGCTACTGAAGTTTTCTGTTACCTTCAGTAGCTTCATCAGTTGCAAGTTGTTAGGAGCAAATAGTTTCAAGTCATCCATGTAAAGGAGGTGCGATATGACCTAGGGCATGAGCTCCGGAATTCCGGAATTGGCATAATTCCGGAATTCCGATAAAATCCAATATCGTTTCCAATTCCGGAATTTGCGAGATCAATATCGAAATTTCGATATTGATCTCTGGATTATATATATCTGGATATTGATCTATTGCTGGACTGTAAAACGAGATGGTCCAGTTTAAGTGACATAATCGAGAGATTTTTGAAGCTGAAGTCCTGTATCACCAAAGGTTTTCTAGACTTGGATATTGCGGTTCCCGTAAATGAAGAATCCATAGCAATACTCAAAGAGTTACACGAGAGTCTCCATGTCATCAAAATAACCGTGGAGTCTCTGTGCACCAGGGACGCTAATTTAATGACTGCTGACACAGTTGGCACAAAGCCTAAGAAAAAGAATAAAGGAGAGACGTCTTCCGTTGGCATCTGTGCTGACTTATCTCTATGACTCGGAAGACTACCAAGAAGACAACTTTGACCTTGGGACCTTCAGCAAACCAACGGGTGAAGAAATGTTCACAGAAATAATTAAAATAATCAAAAGATTAGAGGAGGAGGAAAGAATCCCAGAAGAAGAGGAAGAAAATACTGATTCTACTGAAATAAGATCAAATACAGAAAATGGAAAAAAAGACATGAAAAAATAATTACAACAAACCATACAAAATAAATTAACAGTAAAAAGTAGAAGGAAGACGAACATTATAGATTTAGAAATTTTAATAAGAGTAGAGATGGCAGTTTATGAAAACGGTGGCGTTAGAGGACAGTACTTACAAAAATGTTTCCAATATTTAAAAACAATACCGCCAACGAGTGTAGAGGCAGAAAGAGCCTTTTCGGCGGTCACCTATATTGTAATCGCGTACGAAGCTCACTTAATGACGACAGTTTAAACGCGCTGACATTCTTAAAATTTCATTATAAGCAAAAATGAAGATTACAAATCATCAACAGCTGACGTCCGACGTCCGTTAGTGAGCTTCATAAGCGATTTAATTAACTTTAATTATTACAAAGTTGAATAATTTCTGATTTCTCTTTTAAATATATATATAATTCAAGTACTTAATCATTGTATTTGTTTTATTTGATCATATTTCTAATACCTACTCAGAAAGTAAATCCATAAAACTAATGGTATTTGGTAGAAAACATACATTTAGATAATAATAATATTAGGTATGACATTTTTGCAAATTTTTTACACATAGTCAATTTAAACTTTTACGTATCACTATTTTATACAAAAAGACACTTGAGTTCCGGAATTCCGGAATTGAAATACTGAATATCGAAACCCAATTCCGGAATTGAAAAAGCGTCCGATATTCAAGCCCTAATTATGACCTGACCACCTGTTCTCAACCGGAAGCCTTGCCCCGAACCCTCCAGCAATGTACTGAGAGGGTTGAGGGCAAGACAAAACCACAGTGGTCTCAGACTGTCGCCCTGAAATATGCCACGCTCGATCCTTATCGGGTCGCTGTTCACCTGAGTCTGTCGACACCCTGGATAGTGAAGGACCGTCCTCCACTGCCCCATACACGACATCAGGAAGGTGCGTAGAACTGCATTAACTTTATACAGCTCCAGCACCCTCATGAGCCATGTATGTGGCACTGAGTCATAGGCCTTCTTATAATCTATCCAGCATGTCGACAGATCCCTTCGGGAACGAAGAATCTGCTGGCTAATGGCAATGTCAATGAGGAGCAGCTCCTTAGTACCGCGGGACCCGTTCCTACATCCATTTTGAGAGGAAGACATAATTGAATTACTATTAAAATGATGGTTTATCTTAGCTCTCAAAATAGATCTATAGACCGTCGGTAAACACATGATCGGTCTATAATTTTTAGGCTCCGCGGTACTACCTGATTAATGGAGCAGGTTGGTTATTCCTGTAGTTAGAAACTGAGGCAGCGGCCCTGACTCTAAGGCAGACTGGAATTGAGATGCCAAGCGAGCGTGCGATCCTTTAAACCATTTTATCCAAAAGTTGTGCAGCCCGTCCGGTCCTGGAGATTTCCAGTTAGGCAACGGACGAACTGCACAAGCTACATCTTGGGGGCTGATAGTAATTGCTCCCATTTCTGGTATCGGATCGCACGCGCGTTCGACTTTCTGAGTCCAATCACCCTCGGTATGACTGACAGGCACCGACCAGATGCTGCGCCAGAATGAACACATGGCGTCATCATCTGGTAGGCGCGTATCAGTCACACCTTGGTCCGGTCGCTCCCAAGCCCTGTAAACCCACCTCTCATTGCTTTGGAATGTGCGATTCCGAGTGTATCATTCCACTCGCCGCTTTTACCGACGAATACGGTTTGCCCATGCATAGGTTTTCTGCTCCAGGAAGTCGATACGCTCTGTGACGCGGGTCAGATAATCCCGAGGACTGATGTCAGTCCCCGAAAACGCCCGCCTCACACAGCGCATCACTCTACGGCGAGTGTTGCCCTCCCTGAAGCAGATAAGTTTGCCGATGAGTGGTCTAGCCTCACCGATACGACGCTCGATCCTGCACTGCCAAGCTGGTACGGCTGGTCGTGTAACTCTGTCACTGTTAGGAAATTTGACATGAGCTACACGACATGCCGCTGCAGCCGCACAGTACCAGATCGACTGGGTATCGGCGAGGTCTTCGCTACTAGCAAAATAATTTGCTAGTTGCAAATCTAGAGCACACACCAGCGCCCTATTTTTCTTATGCATGGGTAAACGAGGTAGCCGAGGCCTAAGCTCTGGTGGTGTGGAGCGATACTCTTGGAAAGCATCCTCCAAAGCGCTCCTCAATCAATTAAATTATTATTATTGCATTACTTAGGCGTTCATTATGTTTTCTTGTATTTAAATTTTGTCAAACTATTCACGTTGATATCAAAATTAGAAAGAAAATTAAACTTAATTAAAAAAAAAATTTTAGTTTTTTTTAATTGGTCTTTATATTATTCGGTAAGAGTGAAAAAAAAAACAAAATGTGCCCAGCACACCACGGTCGTGACTGGGTTATTTATTAGTTATTACCTTAGGAAATAAAACGAAAATGATGAGATGTTATGTCCCAATCAATTTGAAACGTTTGGATGGGTTTAAAATTGATTGGGACAACATCCCAATCGTTTTCGTCGGGTAGAAGGCTCAGGGAGAGACAGCGTAACCGTTTAACATATGTACAGTACGAATATTCTAACTTTACCCATGCGAAGTTGGCTGATATTGACGAGCGCGCAGGTCCCATCGCGTAGAAAAGTGTTACGTTCGTAGATTATGTTTTTTTTTGTGTACGTGTTATATTTGAATGTTGAAAAAATGCATGCAATAACAATAACACGATCACAAAGTAACACAACAAACACATACACTACAAGAAAACACAAAATACAAGTCAAACAGTAAGAAAAAATCAGAATAATAATAATAATAATAAAAATAATAATAATAAAATAGTTTATTGATACACACATGATTTAGGCAGATGTACAAAAATAACTTAGATACCTACTTAAATCTACACAGATCTTGTAACCCAGTCTCCTAAACTAGGTAATCCTGTATCTTAGGAGACAGTGTTAGGCCAGACAAGGGCGGCTAGTCAAGTAGTTGTAGTTGCAGTCAGAGTGTGTAGTGCAAGGGAGGATATTAAATTATGCGTTTGTGTGCCGGTGTGTATGTGTTTGAGTGTTAGTGTGTGGTCGTGTTTGAGTGTGAGTGTGTGGATGTCTGTGTGGGTGAGTGTGGGTATGCAGAGAGAGTGTATGCGTGTATTGAGTGTGAGTCGGGTAGTGGATTAGATTAGGATTATTCTATGAATGTAAGTAAGGACTCCGTGAATGAGTAATCTTTTTGTAGTAGCCATTCAGTCAGTTTGTTTTTCAGGTTGTGGGAGTTTAGATACACTATTTTTAGTTGTTTGTGGATTTTCATGTACAGATAGGGGCCAAGGATGTAAAACTGGTGACGAGCGAAAGAGGTTCTATGCCGGGAACTGGGTAGGATTAGAGTGCGTTTGTTCCGGTCAAAAGGTGGGAGGTACTGATGTGTTCTTAGTACTGCCTTGAGCACAAAGAGCTGCCGCACTGATAGCACCTTACAGTCGGCATAGATGTTAGATGTTGGATATCTAAAAGGTTTTTTGGTCATAACTTTTAGTATTGCTCTTTGTGCTCTCTCAATTCTAAGAAAACATGATTTAGCTGCTCCACCCCAAGCAGCTATGCAGTACCCAAGTATAGATTGGCAGAGGGAGCAGTAAACCATTATCAGCGTGGCATTGTCGGCAGAATCTCTAAGGGACTTGAAAATGTGAATTAGACGCATAGTTCTTGAGGTAAGGGTATCAATCTGCTTGTCCCACCTTAATGCACAATCGATCTGGACACCCAGGTACTTAACAGCATCTGAACGGCTTATTGTGGGACAAGCACAAGGTGCTGTGGGATCAGGACAGGAGTGAGCTCCAAAATGAATTAAAACAATAACAACGTTTAACACTTTTCGCACCAACAGTCGTATTGCATTGAGGAAGCGAGGTACAAGTATGCATCAAACGTATACGAGTGACTGAGACAGCATACGCGACGTACCCGCGCATGCGCTTTTCTATGTTTCTTGTCAAATTGACATCCTGCGCAATCGATTGCGACGTACTTCGCATGGGTAAACTTAGATTATTCGTACTGTAAAAAAATACTTTTATTAGTACCTACTCATTTGTAGCTACTACCGCCTCGAGTAATGGGCCATTCGCGGGGATTCCGATTGGCTGCGCAATGGTCAGCGTTCTTTTAACCTGTTACAATAATAATTAGGTAGGTATTTGTTAAAAAATAGAACCGACTTCAATAACACAAAAAAGTGAAAAATAACTTTAGCATCAGAAGTCGGTGACTTTTGTTTGTTTTATTCAGATTTTTGTCACCGACTTCTGAAGCTCACGCCATGGCGTGATGTTACGTCATGATGTTGTATAAACAATAAACATCCAACCGATTGCAGCAATCACGACAGATTTGCCGTCTATTATTGAAGAGTTCCCTTGTATATCTCCGATGATCAGCATCAGATTTTGACCAAATATGACTAAATTTTGACTAAAAGGGACCACCTCAGGAGTATAATATTCTTTATAATAAAAAAAGATTTTTTTAAATCGGTTTACAAATGGGGGAGTAATCGCTTAACAAACATAAAAAAAACTTACAGTCGAATTGATAACCTCCTTCTTTTTGAAGTCGGTTAAATAAACAATAGTCATAAAGCGAATTTAAGATAACTTTTTTATTTATTTAGTGATCATCATTCTCCCGACTCCCGAGGCATGTTTTGACAAAAACGCACGGAGACCTGATTTGAGGGCTCTAATTTGTAGATTTTGTTGAATAAAGACTATCATAATAGATGTAGACTATCAGCAATTAGATGAAAACCCTGTATGTAGGTACCTAGTTATTGAAAACTTTACATGTAAATGAAATACCGTTTTAAGATAACATAGGAGAACTTAAATTAAAAGGCATAATAAAATACAATGAGTGTTGGAGCGCCTGATCGTCACAGCATAGCAGCAACTCACTTAATGAGCAATTACCAAATTGCAATGCGTAATGTTTTTTGTTCATGCGTCACTTGCCCTACTTAACCCGTGTAGTTAACATCGAAATATAGCATTTATTTTTTGCACTGAGTATCCTGCAGTTATTCATTCAGCAAACCCCCTTAATTCCCGCACATGGTCCGTAACGAGCTGGATAAAGCATAATTTGAAGAAGAAGATCAAAATCGAGGAATATTAAGGATTGATAATCCACGTGCCGTGGAGGTTAATTGCCGGTGAATTGGAGTGATCTCGAGCAAGCTATTAACGGTGTCCGGTGTTTAACGTAATCTTAAAAGTCATAAATATCGTCACCCAACACTCAGGTAGTATAAGTGAAACAATAAATAGGTATTTATAAAAAGGTTAGTGTTTTTTCAATTGTATTACCAACTGTATTGTGTTAGATGAAAATCATTAGGTACTTGTTGCAGTGTAATTAGTATTTTATTAATCAGTTAAGTTAAGTTTAAAATCATACTTATAACAGTATAGTTAGCTTATTTGCTACATCATTAAACTTAAGTTATAAAGCTGTAACTAATTCACGTAACTATCTACTTAACAGTAGTTGTTCATTATAATTAGCAGGTATCTTAACATAGTACAAATTATTTGAGAGTGTTTGATATTATTGCAAGTCATAGTTAAGTTAAAAGTAAAGTTGTTAATCATTAGAATCATTTCAATCAAAACAGTAATTAGTGTTTAGTTGTGTTTAATTATTATTGAGTAAGCGTTAAAGTTTTACAAACAAAGATTAGATTGTATCTGGATTGTACCGATGTATGTTTACTTATACGCTTAGCAGGTAGTTAGTTACCTAATTAGGTTTATGTTGTTTTGCAATAGCACTCAGGTATAAAACAGCTGTAGCCGTGTATGGTCATATTGTTCGTCTTTATAATTGTAATCCTGTATCAATTTCAGGTTGACCACACTCATCTCCCAGCATGTCCGAGGAAAGGGACTTAATTAAAAAGCGAGGCAGCTTCAAAGGTCGTTTGACTGCGTTCGTTAACTTTCTGGACTCACTCAAGGACAAAGAGCTATCAAACTGTGATGTGTCTGAATTGCAGTTGCGTATGGGCAAGATCGAGTCGTTGTACGAGCAGTATGATGAGGTACAGTTACGTCTGGAATGCATCGTAGATGATCTCAAATTACAATGTACTGAGCGTTCTGAATTCGAGTCTCTTTATTATAAATCCTTGTCTAGAGCCCAAAATATTCTAAGTGACTTTAATAAGGATAGTAAATCGATGGAAAGCTGTAAAAGTACACATGCTAGCATGCACAAGCCAGTTAAGTTGCCAACAATTCAGTTACCAAAGTTTAGCGGATTATATTCTAACTGGCTAGAATTTCGAGATACCTTTACTAGCCTAATTCATAGTAACGATGACATTGACGAAATCAATAAGTTCCACTACTTGAGAGCATCTCTTGAGGGAACTGCTGCAGTAGTAATCAAATCGATTGAGTTTTCTTCGAGCAATTACTTAGTGGCATGGAAGTTGTTATGTGATCGATTTGATAACAAAGGGTTATTGGTGCAAAATCATGTATCCGCATTGTTTAATGTCGAGTCTATCTCGAGGGAATCTTCAGTTGCAATAAAGGGTTTAATTGATAATTTAAATAAAGATTTGCGAGCATTAGAGTCGTTAGGAGAACCTGTCAAACATTGGGACACACTTTTGATTCATATTGTCACTCGCAAGATTGATCAAAGGACTTATCGTGAGTGGGAGGAGTTTAAAGGTAGGATGGCCAAAGATACAACGAACAAGTTCGACGTATTTATGCAATTTTTACGTAATCGAGCCGATCTACTCGAGACATTAGAACTTGGTCGCAATAATCATTGCCAAACGTCAAGTAAATCAAGCCCTAAGGTCAAATCCATGGTAGCCACACAATCCCCTAATAGTTCTAGCACTGAATTAGCTCCTAAAGTATGCCCTAAATGTAACAACAATGATCACGCATTAAATAATTGTTCACAGTTTCTCGCATTAAGCAATGACGATCGTCTCAAATTACTACCCAGTTATAAAGTCTGTTTTAACTGTTTTCGTTTAGGTCACTACGCTAATAAATGTAAAAAACCAGGTTGCAAACTATGCAAACGTAGGCACAACACACTAGTTCACGTAGATTCTAAAGGCACTATTGCGAATACACTTCGTGATAATTCGAGTAACAACTTTTCAGAATCGTCGTCCTTACCGTCTACTACCACTGATAAAAATAACGTAGCTTTGTCAGCAAACATTGCATCTCCCCGTGGTCATAAGCAGCGTGATGTTTTGTTGTCGACCGCCCTGATCAAACTGCGGGACCACAATGGTTGTGTGCATCTCGTTCGGGCGGTTCTTGATAGCGGTAGTACCTCGTCATTCATAACGGACAGGTTATGTAAACAACTTAGTTTAACAACTAAAGAAATAAATAGATCTATTGTTGGTATCAACAATGTCACCTCGCACGTAGGCAAAACATGTCATGTTACGATGACGTCATTAGATGATAGTTTTACTTTCGAACTTCATTGTTTTGTTTTGCCATATATTACAAGTAATGTACCGTGCCGTGAAATAAACATTTCGGATTTCGAAATACCGTCGAATATTGTTTTAGCTGATCCTACTTTTTATGATCCCGCAGATGTTGATTTATTAATCGGTGCTGACCTCTTTTGGGAGTTGTTAGGATCGCAAAGAATAAAGTTAGGTACTGGAAAACCAGTATTATGTGAAACTCGTTTAGGATGGATAGTTTCCGGCCCAGTTATTCAAAATCGAACTTCACTGCTGGCGAATGACGTAAAGTGTAATTTTTCTAAAATTATTTCCAATGGTGACAGTGACTGGGAAATGCTTAGAACAGAATTGTCAAAGTTTTGGCAATTAGAGGAGGTGAATGCGCAATCTTCCAATTCTTACATGCCAGAAGAAAGGTTGTGTGAGGATAATTTCGTTAAAAATACGACACGATTGTCTGATGGTCGTTTTTGTGTTCGCATACCACTTAAGAAAGATCCTTCAGTTCTAGGTAATTCTTTTAAGAGGGCTACACATTGTTTACAATCTTTAGAGCGTAGATTAAAGGTAAAGCCAGACTTTAATAAAATGTATCATGACTTTTTATTAGAATATGAGTCACTCGGTCATATGGCAAAAATTAATAAACCCAATTTGTGTACAGGTTATTATATCCCGCATCACGGAATATTACGTGAGTTGAGTAGCACGACCAAACTTCGTGTTGTCTTCAACGCAAGTTGTCCTACTACGACGGGTGTGTCCTTGAATGACCTACAGATGATCGGACCCTCTGTACAGGACGATCTGTTGTCTATACTTCTTCGTTTCAGATTCCACAAGTATGTCTTATCTGCGGATGTGGAGAAGATGTATAGACAAATAGTCATCCACCCGTCGGATAGGTATTTGCAACAGATTGTTTGGCGTGACAATGTTCGTGACCCTATTGAAGTTTATGAATTAAACACTGTCACGTACGGTACGGCTAGTGCACCGTTCCTTGCTACACGATGCCTTAAACAACTAGGACTTAATTGTGAAAACCCTAAAATATCAGAGATCATCAGACACGACTTCTATGTCGATGATTTGCTAACGGGAGGGAATGACTTAGACGAAGTTAGATTCATTCGCACTGAAGTTACCAAGGCGCTTGCGTCGGCATGTATGCCATTGAGAAAGTGGAAGTCAAATGACCCTCAACTAGTTTCGGATTCTGTTCCTGCGTCAGGCCCCTCGCCTTCGTCAAGCAACTCGCTTGGGTCAGGCGACTCGCCTGCGTCAGGCAACTCGACTACGCCATTAGACTTGAACATTGGCCCTAATGAGCCTGACAGGTTGCTTGGTCTTGGATGGCATATCAGTGCTGATGAGTTAGGGTTTCCCATGAGCCTTACTAAGTCTTCGTCCGGGCACACTAAGCGTGATTTGCTATCCGTGATTGCACGAATTTTCGACCCCTTAGGTCTGTTGGGTCCTATTGTTATCACCATGAAGGTATTGTTACAGAAAATGTGGTTAGACAAACTATCTTGGGATGAACCGTTACCTTTCGGAATTAGTGAGAATTGGGATATTATAGTAAAGTCTTTACCTCTTTTAAATTATTTTCGTATTCCGCGAATTGTAGTCTGCAATTCATATACGGAGTTAGAAATTCATATTTTTATGGATGCATCTGAATCCGCATATGGTGGTTGCGTCTACATTCGCAGTGTAAATAATAAGGGTGAGCATTTAGTTCGTTTATTGATGGCCAAGAGTCGAGTGGCTCCCATAAAACCTACAACAATCCCACGGCTGGAGTTGTGTGGTGCCGTAATCGGTTCTCGTCTCTATGAGAAGGTGATGAGCTCACTCCGAGTGAAGGTTAGTCGGGTCTATTGTTGGACTGATTCGACCATCGTGTTGGGATGGCTACAGATGATGCCTACCAAACTTCAGCCGTTTGTACGCAACCGCGTTGCTGAAATTTTGGATAAGGCGGGTAACTGTTCATGGCGGCACGTCCCAACCGATCAAAACCCAGCAGACCTAATTTCTCGTGGTGTGGAAATCAGTGTTCTGCAGGATTCAGACCTATGGTGGAATGGACCAAACTTCTTAAGACTAGATCCTTCCGAGTGGCCTTCTCAAATTAAGTGTCCAGAACTGGAGACATTACCGGAGACTCGACCTAGTGTTGTGTTAAACATTGTACTTAATGACCTAAAAGGTGAGGGTTTGATTGATTTCAGTCGTTATTCTAATTACTCACGGCTTATACGTTCTGTTGCTTATTTATTGCGATTTATTAAGTCATGTAAAAAAAATTATCCAAAGACCAATCATTTGTCACATGACGATTTACAAGATGCACTAAATGTTGTCATTATTCAAAGTCAGTCTCAATCATTTTCCGAGTACGAAGTACTTTTAAAAAAAAAAAGCTTACCTAAAGGGAGCGCCCTTCTAAAGTTTAATGTTTTTCTGGACGACAACAAAATAATGCGAGTAGGAGGACGTCTCGATAATTCTAATTTTACTTACAATAAAAAGCACCCTATTTTATTACAGTCCACTCATGTATTTACAAAATTATTATTTAATTTCGAGCATCGCAGGCTGATGCACGCTGGCCCACAACTACTGCTAGCTTCCATTAGGGAATCTTACTGGCCAATAGGAGGTCGCAACTTGGCGAAGGCTTGTTATCATAAGTGTGTTCTGTGTCATCGTATGAAGGGTAAGGTCGTACCTCCATTAATGGGTAACTTACCACAAGAACGCCTTCGTCCAGGTCATCCCTTTGAGAGCACAGGCGTAGATTATGCCGGCCCTATTATGTGTGCTAGCCGTCAGGGTCGTGGATGCAGGCTAGTAAAGGTATATGTCGCAATTTTTATTTGTTTTACAACCAAAGCCATTCATTTGGAGCTTGTTGGCGATTTAACTAGCAATAGTTACTTATTAGCTTTGTACCGATTTATTTCTCGGAGAGGTAAACCCGTAGACATTTTTTCAGATAACGGTACCTCGTTTGTCGGTGCGTACAACGACCTTTCTAAATTTTTAAAATTAAATAGTTCGTCCTTGGGTGAAAGTGCAGCGAACGATGGAATCAGGTTTCATTTTATACCCGCATATACCCCGCATTTCGGCGGACTCTGGGAGGCGGGTGTCAAGTCAACAAAGTACCATCTTCAAAGAGTGTTGGGAAATTGTAATTTGACTTTCGAGGAGCTGTACACCGCACTGACTAAAATTGAAGCCATCTTGAACTCTCGTCCACTCACGCCGTTGTCTTCAGATCCTGAAGATTATACACCGCTTACGCCAGGACATTTTCTTATTGGGCGGTCTTTAACTTCCTTGCCGCAACCTGACTACCAGGATTTCTCTGCCAACCATCTGACTCGCTTCCAAAGGATTGAACAACTCCGTCAACACTTCTGGAGCAGATGGAGCAAGGAGTATGTTGCAGAATTACAAGTGCGGTCCAAATGGCGTTCCTGCAAGGATGGTTTAAGACTGAACTCCTTAGTCGTGATTAAGGAGGAGAATCTTCCTCCTCTGAAGTGGAGACTTGGACGAATTGTGGCTGTTCACCCAGGAACGGATGGCATCGCTCGTGTTGCAGACATTAAGACGTCAACTGGAGTCGTTCGGCGGGCGTTCAACAGAATCTGTCCATTGCCCGTGTTTTCAGAATCTGGTTGAAACCGCTGGTTTCAACGCCCGGGGGCATGTTGGAGCGCCTGATCGTCACAGCATAGCAGCAACTCACTTAATGAGCAATTACCAAATTGCAATGCGTAATGTTTTTTGTTCATGCGTCACTTGCCCTACTTAACCCGTGTAGTTAACATCGAAATATAGCATTTATTTTTTGCACTGAGTATCCTGCAGTTATTCATTCAGCAAACCCCCTTAATTCCCGCACAATGAGCATACATCACAGTCCTGCTGTAAATACCAAAATTCTTACCGTTGTCTGCCATTTCACAATTTGTTTGTCAATAAATACTCCGCAAAAAGGTAAACCAACCAAATAAACGGATCCGCACAACACGACGATTTGCCTGGTAATGTTTACTATGCCAACAAATACAAATTATCTGCAATGCGATATTCTGTTTCTTTCTCGTAATCAAGGTCATTTTTAGGTAACCGGTATTAAGACTGTAACCTCAATCAGAGGTAACATTTTTCTTCTGTCTGGTTACCCAGATAGCGGTAACCTAGGTCGTAAAAATAACCAAAATTCTTTGATACCTGTACCGTAATTTATAAAGGTTTTCGGTCCCTGATTTCCATTGATTAATGTCATTGACAATTTCTTGGTAAGACTGGAGTCAGATTTTACTGGCTTCTGACAATCAGTAATGACTGCCAAAGATCTATAAAGAAGTACCATGTTACCCAGTTATTGGGTTGTGGAGGTCTGCTAGGCAGCCACTCCACGTAAAACACTGGTATTCAGCTGAATCCGGTTTGACTGGAAGCCGACCCCAGTATAGTTGGGAAAAGCTAGACAGATCAATGACGTTGACAATTTGACTCAATCTGTGAGTTAGGTAAACACTTACCACTGTGGTTTTCATATAAATCTTCAGCCCTAAATGAGTCCTTAGGTTGTGATTTATTTAAAGTACACTTAACTTTCATTGAAAACTCTAAAGTGTTAAACTCAGTTCCCTCAGTTGCATCTGTAAGCACAAAAAAATCACTATGTACTACACTATTGTGAATAGAATGTATGAATTAAATTTTACACACGATAGGTGCCACATAGAATAAAAACTGCATACCTTCAGGGCGATATTCAAACAATCTAGGATCTGCTTTGAGGGGAATCAATCCTAATCTGTGGGCCAACACTTCATCCTGGATAATTGAAGTGTTGTTCTTTATCATCACTTTTTCAATAGCCATGCTTGGGACTTCGCTCAACATCAACCTCCGAAATGCGTTGGCAAATGCAGGCTGTATGCCAATTAAATCAAATTCCATTTCAAAATTGTCCATCCGCACAATAACTATGCGAAACTTCTTCGTGAATTTTTTAAAGCTCCATTTTTCGTCAGCCATACCGTAATCGTTAGGAGCATTCTGAAAGAAATTTATCAGACTACTGTTTAAGTTCTTTTACAGTTTGAGTATATTTTAATCACAATTAAACTTATTAGTTACGATTAATATATATTTTATTTTTAAAGATTATACTGAAAAACTCAAATCGCGGTTACGCATGTGTAGTGCAACAAAGTTGTAATTGTTTACCTTTACACGAAACTCTTCTAAAAGAACACGAGGTTTGTCGTCTAATTGAGGCATTTTCCTTTTTATGGAATTATGTTTTTATAGAATTTAATTATATTATACACGTGCTTAAATTCAATGACAACAGAGAACAACAAGTCAACAACAAAGTTTGTCTTGTCAAAGTCGTTCGCAGTGTTGCCAGGGCCCTTGAGTCGTAAGTTACGTTTAGTTTCCTGAAATGTTACATTTTTGCTGCAAAAGTTACATTATTGTTTTTTTTTTAATTTACGTGTATTTATTCTAAGGATAAGACACTAAGACAGACTCTAATTTCATTTGTTCGCAGCGCCATCTTCATTATTGTTGCTATCTAGTCTATCTAGCACCTAACTTATAAGCTACTATTTTGAACCAAAACTACGAGATAGTGCATCTGGTATTTTTATTCTGAACTAACTATTTATTACTCGATACTTGAAGAATCCTAAAGTATTAATCCGAAGAGTAGGAATGACTTTCTCAAAGTCAAAGTTATTCGTAGGAATGACTGAACTAGGAGGGTTGTATTGATGATTTTGATGATTAAAATTCTGTAACTACATACGTCTTACAGCCGGGAATCATATTTTAATCAACATAAAGCCTAGCACTGGCCTGCTAATTGCAAAAAAGATAAGAAAAATTTGAATTTCGCTTGCTGTCCTGGAGCATCCATCAAGCAAGAACGCCTCAATGCAAAAAAAGATACAATAAAGATCTTACATTATGGAAGATGATTTTGTCACCTCTCTTTATGGTTTATGGTGAATCTTTCTTACAGGCTTTTATTAGTTTATGTTCTTTTCTTTTTTTTCTGAAATCACGAAATTGAGACGCGAAATCGTAAACCACAATACCGCGAACGACGAGAATTCACGAAGTTGGAAGCCTATGCGCACACGCTCAAGCAAAATCAAGTTTTAAAATTTCCACTGTACGTTTCATTTTGTCATGGCACTTTCCATTCAGAGCCATCTCTGAGTGTGCTATGGAGTGAAATACTTTTTAGACGCGCCGGTTTTAGCTGCGTTCTATTGGGATGCGTTGAATTGAAATGCGTTCGTAAACTGTTTGCAATAAAAATCTAGTAAATTATTTTGTAGTTGTTCTCAAAAGTTACGAAAATTGGCATAAATAAAAAAATTACTTACATGTTACGCGAGGGGGTCAAAAGTTACGAAAAATGTAAGAAATGTAACCTTCTGGCAACACTGGTCGTTCGTTCATCGATGACAGTGACTTTTTTTTTTCTTCGCCCCTTTCGGGCAGGCTAAGGTCTTGGACCATACCGCCTCGTCTTCAGTCTGTCCTTCTTTATCGATGACAGTGAGTAGTGAAACAAGTGACACTAATGACAAGTTCATTACAGTACAGCAGACGCACGCGTCTGCAAATACGCCAGACGCAGCGTCTTCACCGTTTGTCCAAGGCTTGGAAACCGGAAAAAAATTCGAACCGGTTGTAACTACCGTATTTTGGTCATATTGATTTCCCTAGGTACTAATTTATTTTTGTTTCCATACTTGCTAGACTCATTTACTTGTCTACCCGTCAGTCATCCGCTTTTTCCAGAAAGGGATCAGTGTTATAGTGATAGGAATAAACATTTACGTGAGTAACTTATAAGCATGCAGATATACCTACTTATGTACTTCCCCCTTAAAGTGAAAATCTATTCTTACGAACGCAGTTTAAATAGGTAGGTACACTGTTTTGATTTTCTCGTTCAAATGTTCGACTTTATTATAAATCTATACTAGCTTCTTCCCGCGACTTCGTCTGCGTAGACTTTAGAACTGGTGTGCAACTTAATTGCCTCATATTGTCATTCTTGTAATTGCATCTTCATGATTCTGGTATCCAGATAGTGAGTCCCAAAATTACTTCGACATGTTTGTGGTCCCCTGGAAGGTACTTGTGAATTTTTAGCGCTCACGATTCTGGTCGAAAAATATATCAATTGTCTGGTATTCTGGTATCTACTTGTAAATTTGTAGCGCTCATAATTCCAGTCTTGGCAATACTTTGACATATTTTTGGTCTCCCCCAGCACTTTCAAATCCTAACCTTTCACAATAATTCTAGGCCCGAAAATATTGCGACATGTTTCTGGTCTCCTGGTAATTGTAAATCTTTAGCTCTGATATTTCCAGCCCGGAAAAAACTTTGCCAGGTTCCTGTTCTCCTGTTACTTTTGAATCCTAACTGCTCACAATTTCAGCTGCGAAAAAATTTCAAAATGTTTCTGCTATCTTAGTACTTGTGAATCTATAGCTTTCACCATTTCAGCCCAGAAAAATTCTTGCGCAAAATATTTTGAATAACTCCAGGTATTGTGAATCTTTGGCGCTCATATTTTTAGCCTCAATATTACTTCAACATCTTTCTGTTCTCCTGGTATCTTTTAAATCCTAATTGTTCACCATTACAGAGTCAGAAATACTTCGATATGTTTCTGGTTACCTGGTGCCTTTGAATCCAAACCGCTTGCAATTAAAGCCCCGGAAATATTTTGATGTGTGTGGTTTCCTGGTACTTGTGAAACTTTAGCGCTCACAATACCAGCCCCAAAACTCTTTGGATATGTTTCTTCTCTCCTGGTACTTGTGAGTCTTATAGTGTTCACAATTCCAGCACAGTAAAAACTACGACATGTTTCTGTACTCCTGGTAAAAAAAATCTTGCTCAAAAATACTTGAACATGTGTCTGGTCTCCTGGTACTTATGCATCTATAGCGCTCATATCTCCAGCCTTAGAAATACTCCAACATGTTGTTGTTATCCTGGTACTTTTGAATCGCTTGCAATGAAAGCCATGTATTTTCCAGTAAAAAAAACTACCCTAAATACTTTGACATGTTTCTGCTCTGCTGGTACTCGAGAATCTTTGGCACTCACAAATTCTGCCCCGAAAATACTTCGACATGTTTCTGCTCTCCTGTTACTTGTGAATCTTTAGCGCTCATATTTCCAGCTACGAAAGTAATTGGACTATTTTTTTTTAATAATATTAGTAGGATTGTGGTGAGAAAAAACTCATCTCATCTCACCTCATCTCACTACATCTCAACTCATCTCATCTCATCTCGTCTATCTCAATTTCAAGAAAAACTTTACTACTTTATAAGTGCTACTATCCTACTAATTACTTATTGTAAACTAGCTTCCTCCCGCGACTTCGTCTGCGTAGACTTTAGAACTGCCGCTCATCTTTTTGCTTCATTGTCTCATCCTTGGAATTGCATCTTCATGATTCAGGTATCCAGACATTGTGAGTCTTTGCGGTACCGCTGAAAGTAAGATTTCAACCCCGAAATTACTTCGACATGTTTGTGATCTCCTGGTAGACCCTTGTGAATCTTAAGCGCTCGTATTTGCAGCCTCGAAAATACTCCGACATGTTTTTGTTCTCCTGGTATTATTGATCCAAGCCACTCATAATTCCTGCACGGAAAAAACTACATGTTTTTGGTCCTCTGGTACTTTTAAATCGCTTGCAATGAAAGCCATCTTCTTTCCAGTAAAAAAACCTACCCTAAATATTTTGACATGTTTCTGTTCCCTGGCTGGTACTCGAGAATCTATGGCACTCACAAATTCAGCCCCTAAAATACTTCGACATGTTTCTGCTCTCCTGGTACATGTGAATCTTTAGCACTCATATTTCCAGCCTCGAAAGTACTTCGACATGTTTTTTCTCCTGGACTATTGATCCAAGCCACTCATAACTCTTGCATGGAAAAAGCGACGACATGTTTTGTCGAATAAAGCCCCAGAAAAACTTTGACATGTTTCTGATCTCCTAGTAATTTTGATTCTTTAGCGCTCATATTTCCGGCCCCGAAAATACATCGACATGTTTCTGCTCTCCGGATACTTGTGAAGTTTCCAGCCCTGAAAAAAATTAGGCATGTTTCTGGTCTCCTGGTACATGTGAATCTATAGCGCTCGTAATTCCGGCCCCGGAATGCCTCGACATGTTTTTTGCTGTCCAGAGGCCTTAGTGTGAGTTTTTTCGACTCACGTTCGAACGCGTTCGATAGCGCGAGCGCGTTAGAATTTAGTATGGGAAATTATTTTGAATATTATATGTGTGCCAAATTTCATTCAAATCCCATCAGCCATTTTTGCGTGATTGACGAACAAACATACAAACATACAAACTTTCACATTTATAATATTAGTAGGATCTTTAGCGCTCACAATTCCGGCACCGAAAATATCTCGAAATGTTTCTGCGTTCCTGGTACTTCTGAATCTATAGCATTTACAATTTCCAGCCCTGAATAAACTTCGTTCGTCATGTTTCTGGTACTTGTGAATGTATAGCGCTCATAATTCCAGCAACTTTAAAACTTTAAACTTTTTATATTAAACCCATACATGACATCTTTCAGATATTTCTCTCCTGGTCTTTTAATCTATCTGTAGCGCTCGTAATTTTCTGGCGAAATACCTCGACATATCAGACAACTCTTCTGGTACTTGTGAATGTATAGCGTTGCTTCGACATATTTCTGATCTCCTGGTACTTGTCTTGTGAATCTAAAGCGCTCATATCAAGCCCCAGAAAAACTTCCGAAATGTTACTGCTCTCCTGGTACTTGTGAATCTGTAGCGCTCGTAATTCCGGCTCCGGAATACCTCGATATGTTTCTGTTCTCCTGGTGAATCTGTAGCGCTCGGAATTCCAGTCCCGAAAATACTTCGAAAAGTTTCTGCTCTGCTAATAAAAAAAAAACTTGCCCAAAAATAATTTGCTGGTCTCCTGGTACTTGTGAATCTTTTAGCACTCGTAATACAATTCTAGCCCTGTAAAAAATTTCGACATGTTTCTGTTCTCCTTGTACTTTTGAATCTGAAGTACTAAGGTAGCAGAAACTTTGTACTTCCACTTCTTCCTCTGTCTCCATTAAGTCATGTATGTTACCGGGATAAAAAGTAGCCTATGTGTTATTTCAGGATGTGCCAAATTTCATCTAAATCCCTTTAGCCGTTTTTACGTGATTGGCGGACAAACATCCAAACATGAACGCTTGCAATGAAAGCCAATCTATTTTCCAGCAAAAAAAAAACTGACCAAAAATACTTTGACATATGTCTGCTGTCTCCTGGTACTCGAGAATCTTTGGCGCTCACAAATTCAGACCCGAAAATATTTCGACATGTTTATGCTCTTCTGGTACTTGTGAATCTGAAGTACTAAGGCAGCAGAAACGTCTGATTACCACTTCCTCCTCCGCCGCCATTAAGCTATGCCTTTTATCGGGATAAAAAGTAGCCTATGTGTTATTCCAGGATGTGAACTATATGTGTGCCAAATTTCATTCAAATCCCATCAGCCATTTTTGCGTGATTGACGGACAAACATACAAACATACAAACTTTCACATTTATAATATTAGTAGGATACAACGTGTAACAGAATAAAAAACTTTTTACAAAAAAATACAACCGACTTCTAAAAAAACACTACAAAGTAAAAAATAACTTTAATTTCGGAAGTCGTGTTTTTGTTACTTTCTTCGTGTTTTGACACCGGCTTCCGAAATTAAAATTAGTTTTTACTTTGTAGTGTTTTTTTAGAAGTCGGTTGTATTTTTTTGTAAAAAGTTTTTTATTTTTCACTTTTTAGTGGTGCCCCATACCTAACAACACCACTGCAAAATCGCAGAAAACGCAAAATACGCAATTTCGTTTATCAAAGAATCATCTAAATAGTCAAATTCCAGGTATTTCGATTTAAAATCCAAAGTTCGTAACCGATTTTGATATGATTTAAATGGGACCAATCTGCAAGTATATCCTTTTAGATAAAACAAGAATTTTTCAAATCGGTTCATAATTGTCGGAGTTATGAGGTAACAAACATAAAAAAAAAACATACAACCGAATTGATAACCCCTTTTTGGGAAGTCGGTTAATAAAAGCAAAACTTCATAAGGGGTTATTGTACTCACCATTATGAACAACTTTTACTATGGATCCAACAATGAAATCACGAAAAAAAATCGACTGTCCCGCTTATTATTATTATTAACTGCGGGCGGCATGAGTCACGTGATGACGTTGCTTGCGTGCGGCTCGAAAAAAAAGGGCGGGAACTGCGCGCCAGATGTCCGCAATAAGATAAGAAAGAAAGAAAGAAAAGAAAGAAAAAGAGATAAACATGTTCTGGTGTCGCGTTCTATTTAAGAGACCACTCAAGTATTTTGTTTCGTTTAATCTTATGAATGGCTCTTTCTAGTCGTATCAAGTGTTTGTTATCGGTTAGTTTCTCTATTTTTTAATTAATTTGTAAACATTGACTACTGGTGAAAAAAACACATTATGTGAACTTTGAACAGGAATAATTTAAAAAGTAAATCGATAACATATATATTTTATGAGTTTCTGGTCTCCTGGTACATGTGAATCTATAGCGCTCGTAATTCCGGCCCCGGAATGCCTCGACATGTTTTTTGCTGTCCAGAGGCCTTAGTGTGAGTTTTTTCGACTCACGTTCGAACGCGTTCGATAGCGCGAGCGCGTTAGAATTTAGTATGGGAAATTATTTTGAATATTATATGTGTGCCAAATTTCATTCAAATCCCATCAGCCATTTTTGCGTGATTGACGAACAAACATACAAACATACAAACTTTCACATTTATAATATTAGTAGGATCTTTAGCGCTCACAATTCCGGCACCGAAAATATCTCGAAATGTTTCTGCGTTCCTGGTACTTCTGAATCTATAGCATTTACAATTTCCAGCCCTGAAAAAACTTCGTTCGTCATGTTTCTGGTACTTGTGAATGTATAGCGCTCATAATTCCAGCAACTTTAAAACTTTAAACTTTTTATATTAAACCCATACATGACATCTTTCAGATATTTCTCTCCTGGTCTTTTAATCTATCTGTAGCGCTCGTAATTTTCTGGCGAAATACCTCGACATATCAGACAACTCTTCTGGTACTTGTGAATCTAAAGCGCTCACATCAAGCCCCAGAAAAACTTCCGAAATGTTACTGCTCTCCTGGTACTTGTGAATCTGTAGCGCTCGTAATTCCGGCTCCGGAATACCTCGATATGTTTCTGTTCTCCTGGTGAATCTGTAGCGCTCGGAATTCCAGTCCCGAAAATACTTCGAAAAGTTTCTGCTCTGCTAATAAAAAAAAAACTTGCCCAAAAATAATTTGCTGGTCTCCTGGTACTTGTGAATCTTTTAGCACTCGTAATACAATTCTAGCCCTGTAAAAAATTTCGACATGTTTCTGTTCTCCTTGTACTTTTGAATCTGAAGTACTAAGGTAGCAGAAACTTTGTACTTCCACTTCTTCCTCTGTCTCCATTAAGTCATGTATGTTACCGGGATAAAAAGTAGCCTATGTGTTATTTCAGGATGTGCCAAATTTCATCTAAATCCCTTTAGCCGTTTTTACGTGATTGGCGGACAAACATCCAAACATGAACGCTTGCAATGAAAGCCAATCTATTTTCCAGCAAAAAAAAAACTGACCAAAAATACTTTGACATATGTCTGCTGTCTCCTGGTACTCGAGAATCTTTGGCGCTCACAAATTCAGACCCGAAAATATTTCGACATGTTTATGCT
Organism: Ceramica pisi; assembly: GCA_963859965.1. Classification (NCBI taxonomy): domain Eukaryota; kingdom Metazoa; phylum Arthropoda; class Insecta; order Lepidoptera; family Noctuidae; genus Ceramica; species Ceramica pisi. Next base: position 14,314,782 of record OY982545.1, read on the forward strand.
CTTCTGGTACTTGTGAATCTGAAGTACTAAGGCAGCAGAAACGTCTGATTACCACTTCCTCCTCCGCCGCCATTAAGCTATGCCTTTTATCGGGATAAAAAGTAGCCTATGTGTTATTCCAGGATGTGAACTATATGTGTGCCAAATTTCATTCAAATCCCATCAGCCATTTTTGCGTGATTGACGGACAAACATACAAACATACAAACTTTCACATTTATAATATTAGTAGGATACAACGTGTAACAGAATAAAAAACTTTTTACAAAAAAATACAACCGACTTCTAAAAAAACACTACAAAGTAAAAACTAATTTTAATTTCGAACGAATTTTTTATTTTTCACTTTTTAGTGGTGCCCCATACCTAACAACACCACTGCAAAATCGCAGAAAACGCAAAATACGCAATTTCGTTTATCAAAGAATCATCTAAATAGTCAAATTCCAGGTATTTCGATTTAAAATCCAAAGTTCGTAACCGATTTTGATATGATTTAAATGGGACCAATCTGCAAGTATATCCTTTTAGATAAAACAAGAATTTTTCAAATCGGTTCATAATTGTCGGAGTTATGAGGTAACAAACATAAAAAAAAAACATACAACCGAATTGATAACCCCTTTTTGGGAAGTCGGTTAATAAAAGCAAAACTTCATAAGGGGTTATTGTACTCACCATTATGAACAACTTTTACTATGGATCCAACAATGAAATCACGAAAAAAAATCGACTGTCCCGCTTATTATTATTATTAACTGCGGGCGGCATGAGTCACGTGATGACGTTGCTTGCGTGCGGCTCGAAAAAAAAGGGCGGGAACTGCGCGCCAGATGTCCGCAATAAGATAAGAAAGAAAGAAAGAAAAGAAAGAAAAAGAGATAAACATGTTCTGGTGTCGCGTTCTATTTAAGAGACCACTCAAGTATTTTGTTTCGTTTAATCTTATGAATGGCTCTTTCTAGTCGTATCAAGTGTTTGTTATCGGTTAGTTTCTCTATTTTTTAATTAATTTGTAAACATTGACTACTGGTGAAAAAAACACATTATGTGAACTTTGAACAGGAATAATTTAAAAAGTAAATCGATAACATATATATTTTATGACTTGTATGGGTAGCTGGGTTATATCTAGAAACGATAAATAACAAACATCACAGTCCACCGTACAAAAATATTAATATATAAGCGTAAATCTACCTCCAAACATTAGCCATTTCCCGCCATTTTGCATTGTTTACATCCCGACCCACTGAACAAAAATTCTAATCATAACGTAAATTTATTTCGTTTATTTTGTTTATGTTTTGGCTGAAATCTATTGCCCAGTAAACATAAAATGCGATAATAATTACTTTTTAGTCAGAACAAGTAGCTAGACTTAATAATAGATTCACAAGTACCAGGACAGCAAAAAACATGTCGAGGCATTCCGGGGCCGGAATTACGAGCGCTATAGATTCACAAGTACCAGGAGACCAGAAACATGCCGAAGTTTTTTCAGGGCTGGAAACTTCACAAGTATCCGGAGAGCAGAAACATGTCGAGGTATTTTCGGGGCCGGAATTATGAGCGCTAAAGAATCAAAATAACTAGGAGATCAGAAACATGTCAGTTTTTTTGGGGCTTTAATTCGACCAAAAACATGTCGTCGTTTTTCCATGCAGGAGTTATGAGTGGCTTGGATCAATAGTCCAGGAGACAAAACATGTCGAAGTACTTTCGAGGCTCGAAATATGAGCGCTAAAAATTCACAAGTACCAGGAGAGCAGAAACATGTTGAAGTATTTTCGAGGCTGAATTTGTGAGTGCCATAGATTCTCGAGTAAGCCAGGGAACAGAAACATGTCAAAATATTTAGGGTAGGTTTTTTTACTGGAAAGAAGATGGCTTTCATTGCAAGCGATTCAAAAGTACCAGGGGACCAAAAACATGTAGTTTTTTCCGTGCAGGAATTATGAGTGGCATGGATCAATAATACCAGGAGAACAAAAACATGTCGGAGTATTTTCGAGGCTGCAAATATGGGCGCTTAAGATTCACAAGGGTCTACCAGGAGATCACAAACATGTCGAAGTAATTTCAGGGCTGAAATCTTACTTTCAGCGGCACCGCAAAGACTCACAATGTCTGGATACCTGAATCACGAAGATGCAGTTCCAAGGATGAGACAATGAGGCAAAAAGTTGCGCGGCAGTTCTAAAGTCTACGCAGACGAAGTCGCGGCGGGAAGCTAGTATTAATATAAGCGTAAATCTACCTCCAAACATTAGCCATTTCCCGCCATTTTGCATTGTTTACATCCCGACCCACTGAACAAAAATTCTAATCATAACGTAAATTTATTTCGTTTATTTTGTTTATGTTTTGGCTGAAATCTATTGCCCAGTAAACATAAAATGCGATAATAATTACTTTTTAGTCAGAACAAGTAGCTAGACTTAATCATACTAATATTATAAATGTGAAAGTTTGTATGTTTGTTCGTCAATCACGCAAAAATGGCTGATGGGATTTGAATGAAATTTGGCACACATATAGTTGACATCCTGGAATAACACATAGGCTACTTTTTATCCCGATAAAAGGCATAGCTTAATGGCGGCGGAGGAGGCAGTGGAAATCAGATGTTTCTGCTGCCTTAGTACTTCTGATTCACAAGTACCAGGAGAGCATAAACATGTCGAAATATTTTCGGGTCTGAATTTGTGAGCGCCAAAGATTCTCGAGTACCAGGAGAGCAGACATATGTCAAAGTATTTTTGGTCAGGTTTTTTTTTTTTGCTGGAAAATAGATTGGCTTTCATTGCAAGCGTTCATGTTTGTATGTTTGGATTTTTGTCCGTCAATCACGCAAAAACGGCTGAAGGGATTTAGATGAAATTTGGCACATATGTAGGTCACATCCTGAAATAACACATAAGCTACTTTCTATCCCGGTGACATACATGACTTAATGGAGACAGAGGAAGAAGTGGAAGTACAAAGTTTCTGCTACCTTAGTACTTCAGATTCAAAAGTACCAGGAGAACGGAAACATGTCGAAATTGTTTACCGGGCTAGAATTGTATTACGAGTGCTAAAAGATTCACAAGTACCAGGAGACCAGCAACATGTCAAATTATTTTTGGGCAAGTTTTTTTTATTAGCAGAGCAGAAACTTTTCGAAGTATTTTTGGGACTGGAATTCCGAGTGCTACAGATTCACCTGGAGAGCAGAAACATATCGAGGTATTCCAGGGCCGGAATTACGAGCGCTACAGATTCACAAGTACCAGGAGAGCAGTAACATTTCGGAAGTTTTTTTGGGGCTTGATATGACCGCTTTAGATTCACAAGTACCAACCAGGAGATCAGAAATATGTCAAAGCAACGCTATTCATTCACAAGTACCAGGAGAGCAGAAACATGTCGAGGTATTTCGCCAGAAAATTACGAGCGCTACAGATAGATTAAAATACCAGGAGAGAAATATCTGAAAGTTTTCAAGTTGCTGGTGAGTGGTTAGGATGCAGAAGTACCAAGAGAACAGAAACATGTCGAAGTTTATTCCGGGCAGGAGTAATTATGAGCGCTGAAGATTCACAAGAACCAGGAGACCAGAAATATGCCGAAGTATTTCCGGGGCTGGAATTGTGAGCGTTTAGGATTCAAAAATACCAGGAAATCAGAAACATGTCGAAGAATTTTCGGAGCTGGAATTACCAGCACACCAGAAACATATCGACAAAGTACTTCCGAAGCTATTATTGCAAGCTGTTAGGATTCAAGAGTACTAGGAGAGCAGAAATATATCGAAGTTTTTTCGGGGCTGGAATTGTGAGCCCTAAAAATTCACAAGTACCAGGAGATCAGAAACATGTCGAAGTATTTTCCGGGCTGTAATTATGAGCGCTGAAGATTCACAAGTACCAGGAGATCAGAAACATGTTGAAGTATTTTCGGGGCTGAATTTGTGAGTGCCATAGATTCTCGAGTAAGCCAGGGAACAGAAACATGTCAAAATATTTAGGGTAGGTTTTTTTACTGGAAAGAAGATGGCTTCCATTGCAAGCGATTCAAAAGTACCAGGGGACCAAAAACATGTAGTTTTTTCCGTGCAGGAATTATGAGTGGCATGGATCAATAATACCAGGAGAACAAAAACATGTCGGAGTATTTTCGAGGCTGCAAATATGGGCGCTTAAGATTCACAAGGGTCTACCAGGAGATCACAAACATGTCGAAGTAATTTCGGGGCTGAAATCTTACTTTCAGCGGCACCGCAAAGACCTGAATCATGAAGATGCAGTTCCAAGGATGAGACAATGAGGCAAAAAGTTGCGCGGCAGTTCTAAAGTCTACGCAGACGAAGTCGCGGGAGGAAGCTAGTTTATAATATTAGTAGGATAGATACGTTGTCCGAACTCTAAAATGACAACATGAAATGAAGCCAATTGGCCACATCGCGCTTAGTTACGCACCAACCTGTCGCGCGACACTACGTTTGTTTTGATGTCAATTTGACTCTTACTTATCCTGTGACGTAACTGAAGATGTATATTTATCTCCCCTCTAGCAACAGGCATTCCGCCGTACGGTGACATATTTTCTTTCCTTTTCTTCATGCGTATTAGTAGCTATCTAGTATTTTCGCAGTTTTTAAGCGCCGCGATGTTGGTTTATGACGGGTCTATATAACGGGTGTAAGAGACAGCCCTCCTCAAACTGATAGGGTGATTTCAGTATATCGTACTAAGTTGACCGGTACATTAAATTATTTCAGGAACTTTATGGGAATCCAATAAAACTGATTTGTTTAATTACCTCACTCGCAATGTATCGCTACCTCTGCAAAACGCACGCAGTGAACGGCAGCGCAGAGAGCTTTCGAAAGGATAGCTGCGCCCGCGCTACGTTTTAACAGCTGATTTCATGCGTCGTTCATGAGATTTTTTTTATTTTTTCATTTTAGCAGTGTTATTTACATTAATGGAGTTCTGCATACAGATAATGTAACTTGACATTGAAATAAAGCAAAAAAAATGAAAAATCCAAAAAAAAAAAAAAAAAAACCTGAGGAAATTTCCACTGGAATATGATTCAAAATAAGGAGCTGATTGCACCCTGTTAGTTTGTGGAGGGCTGTCCCTTACACTCTGTATAGTACATCATTGGCATAACCCGACAAAATGAGCTGAACAGCTAATTTTGTTTCGCGATTTCGTACTCGTAGTTGGCCCCATAGTAAAAGTTGTTCGTAATGATGACTACAATGACCCCTTAAAAGGTATTACGTTCATTCTTTTGCACGTTGTGTACCTATGTCACCGGAAAATTGGAAACTCCGTAAGATTGTAAAATATCGCGTGAAATTGGTTACAATTTTTAAGGTTCCGTAGCCAAATGGCAAAAACGGAAACCTTATAGATTCGTCATGTCTGTCTGTCTGTCTCTCTCTCTCATCTGAGCGTGTTCCCGGTTGCGTCCTCAGCTGGTTTGCTTCCGAGCCCGGGGTCCTCTTTCCGGCTTTTTCTTCTCCACTTCGCACGGTCTTCGGCATCCTTGGGAAAGCATTGGCACGCATTTCATCCTGGACAACATCAAGCCAATACTTTTTGGGTTTTAGCCAGTCATTTGTTTCCTACGTAGTTTGCCGGTTTACGAAATACGTGGCGGTACCAGCGCAGGGCTGTAGCTAGAGTTGAATTTGAGGTAGGGCAGCATTGTTTACAGGTAGGGCGGAAGTAAAAAAAATATCATAAATGATCTGCTCCGAAGCACGGGCTCCTAAATCAATAACCATACAGTATATCGACCTCTAGGTCAGTAGACTGTGGATATAGTATATATGTCCGGAAAATTTAGATACCTGTACACTCCATTTTTTTTATCTCAATCTATAATTATATAATTGAACTATAACAAATTTATCTTAGTTTTTGGTATTTTTAAGGTAGAGCATTGTAATTTCAAGGTAGGGCATTGCCCCACAATGCCCCCTCCTAGCTACGGCCGTGTACCAGCGTAGGTGGCCCTCCTGCAGTTTATCTGCTATGTCACGGACATGGAGGCTGCCGCGAATTCTGGAGTTTCTCACGCGGTCCTTCCGCGAAACTCCAAACATTCAGCATAACATTTTCATCTTCATGACCCGCAGCTCCCGCTTGTGCCGCTCAAGTACAGGCCACGCTTCACTTCCATAATGTATTAGGACAGGTCTAATGATGGATTTCTAGACCTGTCCCTTCAACCTAACCCCGGCATTTTTGGGTGACAAATGACAACAGTCACCTCACGCTATTTTGCCCACGCGGCCGTTAAGGGAGCTTTGATGTCGAAATCGACATCCCCGGACACGTGAAGTATAGATCCCAGATATTTAAACTGATCAGTACGCTCGGCCACATCTTAGCCTATGTGTACTGGTAGGGGATCTGTAGCGTTGCAAGCCATATACTCTGTCTTCGCCACATTAAGTTTCAGACCGCTGTTTTCTAGCAACTCTTTCTACGCATTTGCGCGTCGCACCAGTCTCCCTCTGTCCGCATCCGCCAGTGCGATATCGTCAGCATACATGAGCAGCCACGGGGGTTGATCATGTGCGTTTCTAATGCGGTCTGATACTTAGTCTAATATCGCACTGAACAGGAAAGGGCTGAGGACAGAGCCTTGGTGGACCCCAACTGTGATAGGGAAGGGTTTTGTGTCACCAACAGCGGTCCTGACCAAAGACTCGGAGTCATGGTACATGTCCCGGATGATGTGAACATAAATTTCGGAGACCCCTTTCAGATCATCGCTTGGGGAAAACAGTCGAAGGCCTTCTCTATATCCAAAAAAAGGAAGTGAAGAGGCGTATTCTTTCTCCTGATTTTTTCCATCACGATCCTTAGGGCAAAAATAGGATCCATGGTCCTGGGCGAAATCCGTATTGACACTCCGAGACAGTACACTCCTGTCGGATCCGAGAGTCTATTACACGCTCAAAGAGCTTCATGGTGTGTCACCTTTATACCGCGGTAATTCTCATACTCTTGCACCGATCCCTTTCCCTTGAACACTGGAGTAATGATACTCTGCCTCTACTGGTCAGGGATTTTACCAGTGAAGAATGCGCGGTTGAAGATGTTGGTCAAGATGCCCATGTTGAGAGGTATTATATGGATCGAAATGATAAAACGTATTACATGTTGGAAACATTCATATTGAAAAGACAGGATAAAAAGAAATATTATAAAAAGCAAAGATAAAGAGAAAAACCTCCTTCAACATCCACCCTTTTTCGATAATCTTTATCGTATAAGTCCCACCATTCCTGAAATTAGATCCAGTCTAGGTTTATACACAGGCTTAGTCAAAATATCAGCACACTGGTATTCTGTGGGAACATACTTAACTTGAAGTTCTTTTTAACCGACTTCCCAAAAAGGAGGAGGTTCTCAATTCGGATGTTTGCATTTTATTTATTTTTTTTATGTTTGTTCGGGCATAACTCCGTCGCTGAAAAACCGATTTTAAAAATGATTTTTTTGTTGGAAAGGGTATAAATCCCAAATGGTCCCATGATAAGGAAACCAGGATCTGATGATGGCATCCCAGAAAAGTCGAGGGGAACTTTCGAAAATCGTATGGTATCGATTTTGCAGTGGTTTTGTTAGGTGTGGGGTACCACTAAAAAGTGAAAAATAAAAAACTTTTTACAAAAAATTACAACCGACTTCCAAAAAAAAAACACTACAAAGTAAAAAATAACTTTAACCTCGGGAGTCGGTGTCAAAATACGAACAAACTAACAAAACACCGAGTTCCGAAATTAAAGTTATTTTTTACTTTCTAGTGTTTTTTTTTTTGGAAGTCGGTTTTAATTTTTTTTTAGTAACTAATTCCCTAACATAAAAATGTCTAATAGCAATGTGCTTTGTGCGACGATGTAACTCTGGGTTTTGTGCAAGCTTTATAGCAGCATCATTATCAATTTGCAAAGCAGGGACTTCTATCAAAGTAGTAATTTTATTGAAAAGTCTCTTCAGTCAAACAATCTCACGAGCCGCTTCACTAGCTGCAACAAGTTCTGTTTCGGTGCTTGAGATAGCTACAGAAGTCTGTTTACGACTTGCCCAAGAGATTACTCCTCCTGCATACACACATAAGATTCCAGAATTAGAGCGTCCTGTATCGAAATCTCCACCATGATCAGAATTACTAAAACATTCCAAGATTCCAGTTTTGTATCCTTTTTTGTATACAATTGCTGTATCTAGGGTTCCCTGAATGTAACGAAGTATGCGTTTCACTTTGTTGACATCTTCTAAAGAGGGATTTGTAAGTTTCCTGGATACGACACTAATAGCGTATGATATGTCCGGTCTAGTACCTGTCATTAGATAAGCTAAAGTACCAACGGCTTCACGATAAGGAAATCTAACCTCATCCTCTTTTACTGAGCATGGTTGATGTGCAGGTTGTGCTTCTTTGATGATTGGAGTACTAACGGCTTTACAATCACTCATACCAAAGCGTTCCAGTAGCCTTTTAGCATAATATTTTTGAGAGACTTTGATGGAACCATCGTTGATGCAATGTTGCTCATATCTATACTAATATTATAAAGCAGAAGAGTTTGTTTGTTTGTTTGTTTGGTTGAACGCGCTAATCTCAGGAACTACTGGTCCGATTTGAAAAATTCTTTCAGTGTTAGATAGCCCATTTATCGAGGAAGGCTATAGGCCATATATATATCATCATGCTAAGACAAATAGGAGCGGAGCAGTAATGGAAAATGTGACGCAGACAAAGTTGCGCGGGTCAGCTAGTACTTAGATATCAGATAAAACTTTCAACAACTATAAATTGCAACGTTACGTGGATATAACAGTGGTAACATACGTTAATGTTTCTGGCGTTGCCGTTAGGGCTATTTAATCTACGTTTTTTTTTTTTTTTTTTTTTTTATCCAAAACGGGGAAACTCTTGGCCTAAATCTCACCTGATGGAAAGTGATGATTAGGCCGAAGATGGAAGCGAGCGGTGGTTACGTTCCTGTAACCTTGCTACAAGATTGCACCTTTGCATTTGTAACTTACACCCACCCAATTTATAGTTTCAGCAATGTTTATGCAACATATCCGTGCTCAGTGGGTACATACTACTTACATAGCTGTAGAAGAAGTAGTTGCAGTCGGCTGATCACAGATCAATTTGTAGTTGTAGTGAGTTTTGCGAGAGGATCATCGCATCATCATCTGCCTAGCTTTTTTCCTAACTACATTGGGGTCGGCTTCTAGTCAACCGGATCAGCTGAACGCCAGTATTTTACGTGGAGCGGCTGCCTACTAGACCTCCACAACCCATTAACTGGGTCAATAATATCAAAGATCACTCAACACAACAACAACTCGAAGTTCTAATTAACAAATGGCTTCTGCAACTAGGTATGTCGAATTTCAAGTCGATAACAGTCTATTAGATACTACGGATAGAATGACCGTGACATACAGACAGAGCCAAAGTAAGTAAGCGCTCGAAGCGCCTACTTACACCAAGCGCAAACTGGTGCCAGACGTCGTAAGGGCGACCCCAGGCCGTTTCACTTTTAGTAGTAATAAATGGGTAATTATATTCATTAGTCTTTTTCAGGATAAAGAGATTAGTTAGGAATAGATAGATTTAGGTTCCACCTCCTGTTCCTGTTGAGATCTCATCCGGGAAACTGAGAGTAAACAAACGAATTTTTAACTCTACATCGAAACAAACAAGAAGATACAGAATGCTAAAGTATGGGTCAATACTTAGGGAGTAGAAATATGGAAAGACAGAGTGGAGGCATTTGTCCGAACAGGTAGTGGCTCATAATAACTTTTTCAAATTGGACGCAAGGATACAGCTACGTCAGGTTTAGTAACTATATATTTTCTGTGACACAGATGCCAGCCGGTATTACAACAGCTGACATCTCTTCGCAATAAGTCGTTCTTAAAAAGAAAACGGATAACCTGTGCAAGTCATTTTGTTACTTCATAAGGAAACTGAAACGGACATGGCAGTGGCTCCGGCCGCACGTGTATAGGTAGACCTACGTCACACGCGGGCGCTTATATTGAAGGTGGTGACCTGGTTTTTTATTAAATTTGTTTCGGCTTACATCACTTTCATAATACCTTTTTACTACCAATCATGTAGTAAGGAAAGGAGCGCGGAATATTATGGTTCTACTGCTCTTTTGATACTTTCTAGGTCAACAGTGGATGTTATGCAGTTGTGCCACTCGATATCTTCACAGTGTCTAACATGTTGTGAGACAGTTTTCATTTAAGAAATTATACGAAGTTAACTGCTGGGGTTGTTCATGATAATCAGCAACAAAAATCTACTAGGTACTTATTTAGCAAAATAATTAATTAATCATGAGATGATGTGTAACAGTAGGTAGCTGTGTTCGATTTCAGTCGCTGACCGTACCTTTGCAGTACCTAGGTTTAGTGCCTACCTAGGTATGTAGGAAGTTTTAACTAGGTAGGTACGGTAGGTACCTAACCTAGGTGCCTAACATGTTTTGTAATCAAAGCACAGGGTACCTGACAGGTGACACGACCACGACTGGTTGCTGCAAAGCTTGGAATTAGCTCGTAGTGTTAACGTGCGGTCTGATGTTACACAAGCTGCGACTTACGCATTTGTGCGTTCTTATGTTAATAGATAGTATCAAGCTTAAGCGTTTTTTCATATTTTCCGACAAGGAGAACTACTCTTTCAAATCATATCTACTGAAACAAATAAATGTAGGTAACTAAGTAGCGAAAGTAGGTACTGGTGGCCCCCAAATGATAATCTGTATCAACTGTGGCCGGTACTTATGCAACATGACGAGAGCGGGCGCCGTTCGCCAGCATCAGTGGCCACCTTACCGCCAGCTGTGACGGGCAGACTTACCAACCAACACCCGCTCACTCAGTGCTATTTTATAACTAATATCGTGTTAAAGTTAAGTATATGAATGAGTATATTACCACACTAAATTCTACATGTGCATCTAAATATATACTTGCATCAAAATGCGCTCGTTTAATGTTTTCACGTTGATGACGGTGCTCACAATCGGATATATAAATACAGGTAAATACTTTGATATTTTACTTTTACTGTCTACCTTCTAAATTACCCAGTAGATTTGATCGATCACTATTTTGTTTACTATTTTTATTGAGCTCATTAACCAGTACAATTACTGCGTTTATATTGCACCTTTCTGTGTATTATACAATGCTCTTACTACAAAATAATTTTATTATTTATACTGCAACAAAAACTTGTACCTACCTACTACTGATGTCCGGAAGTAGCTTTTCTTCAAGTTACTCGAACTATAATCAATATTACTTCCTTTTCCTATAACAATAATAATAACTAGCCCACAGCTCAGGCACTCCTCCCTGTTCTCATTCTCCTACAAGGAAGGAAGACGATCATTCATCACATCAAACTTGCTGAAGCCGGGTTAACGATTACCTATTCAACTTAAAACTACAATAATTAACAACACTTGCAAAAGTGTTTCGCTTAACTGATGTACCTATGTAAGTAATTTCAAGAAAAACTTAGAATGTTCATACCTATGAATTGAAAATGTCACGTTTTTACCTACTTGCCAGGATTTGAACCCAGGTCAAGGAGGTCAAGTAAAAAGTCAATGGGCCATCCATCACTACATTTTCGTTGGGTATCTTACTTACCTCAACTCAACTCATTGTCCCTATAGACTTAGTCCTTTAATACATATATAAAAGTGTATAGCTTTTCCCGAATGATCCAACTATAAAGTTTTCTTTGGCCAAGAACCTAACCAAAAATAAGTAAATAAACAGTCCTGCTAGTCTATTCTGTAAATAACCATTTCGATATCGACTTCACCTGAGTGACTAAGCTTACAAAGTGAACTTTACTTCACACATGATAAGGTCTTATACGAATTTGAAACTCACCTCGGATTTCGCTGTCGAGACACGAAAATGTTGTTACAGAATAGCACTGCAGCCGTTCACACAATGCCTTTCTTCCCTACGGTGTTGCATTTTTACTAAATAACAACATTTCATTTTTATTGGTATTTTTGCTAAAGCAGATAGAATATCGACCATAAGCTTTTTAGCGTATAGTAAGACCTTTTGGTAAGAAACGTCGTTAGTACCGAAAAAAAAAAAAAAAAAACGGAACAACGTTATTTTTATTTATATAAACACGAAAAAATAGAAATGCCTGATTACCTAGTGCACACTTCACTTCTATTGTTACTCTTGTATGAAAATCTCATGACTTTATTTGCGCATAGAAGTTAATGTGAAGATCTACACTATTATTTTAAACTATTTTTGTATTTTTATGTTAGTGAGACCCTGTAATAAATTCTCAAAAATATCTGTAAATAAGGCTTGTCAATTAACTACCATGTGAAAATGTTTGATGTGAGTGGTTGACCACCCTGTCTTAAAAACTTCGCACTTGGCAGTCGTCAGTCGATACAAAAAAAAAAAGCGCATTTGGGTAAATTAACGGCGGTAAGACCGCGGGTATAGTTTACTACATGTTATTTTAGACTGAGCGTGAAAAGAAACAAAACTTTGAAGGGGATTTTCACTTTATTTAAATTCTGCTTGCGGCATTTAAGGACCCCAAATTCTAAATCAATATTAGTTTTATAAGATTGACATTTTTTTTAGAAATCAATAATGTGGCATTCAAGTGAAAATACCATTTATAGTTTTCTTTCACCCCTACGTTTCTATTCGCCCCGTTTTACGATACTAACTTTTCGGAATTTAAGGTAGGTAATTGGTTTTTTATTCATACAAAATTTGTTTATAAAAGTATCGTCCGAAACCCACTCAAAAATTAAGCCGTACCTTGACCAAATAACCTTGAGCATTTTTTCCGTCAATAACAGCGCAAGAGATAGGTTCAATAGCGAATACGCTCAGAATGTTGAATAAAATCTAATTTTGCTTGTTTGAAAAAAAAAAATCTACCAAAATGTTCATAATTAAATTGCCTATCCATTAGTGTAAGTACAAAATAGTAATAGTAATAGTAATAGTTTATTTCATAATGGGATCAAAATAATCTTTTCGAGAAGATGCATGTTTTTGATAACTATTTCTCATTTCTGTAGTTTCGTTGTTAGGAGATTACTAGACTAGAGTCAAAAGCAAACCCATAATAAAAAAATAAAAATAAGTTGTTTGGGTAAACATTACCTATACTTAGTTCTAGTAATAAAATAAAAAAATTACCATTTTGAAGCCAAGATTATGTAGAAATTTAATGTATTTTTTATAAGTTGATATTTCTTTTGGATAAAGAGTATATAGCTCCAAAAAACTGCACAAAAAACGGCTAGCGCTGCGTTTTGCACGGGGACGCGCCTTTATCAATACTTATTATATATATAATAATGAAATTCCTGTTTCGACCGCATGGGACGAATTTCAGCTGCCGAACCATCTACTAAGCCCCTAGTTATAAGTACTTCCTACTTATATCTAAGTATTATTAATGCGAAAGTTCGTGAGGATGGATGACTCTTTCACGTCATAACGCCTGAAATGATCTTCATGAAATTTGAGACAGAGGAAGATTATAGTTTGGAATAACACAAAAGCTACTTTTTATCCCGGGAGTATGTTCCCTAAGGATCACGCGGGCAAAGCCGCTGGTAGAAGCTAGTTGATAAATACGCGCCATAATAATGTTGTCGAGAGCTTAGATAGAGGTACCCTCGGACTACTGATTTGACGTGATTGTGCAATTTGTAACGATCATTTCATGTCTTTCTAAGTCTAATCTCGAATGCACATCTTTAATAGATGCACTACGCTTAATGTAAGGTTATGCAGCATTGCAGCATGACTGAAATTATACATGCAGTGTAGTAAGATTTCAGTAGTAGGGAAAGGTGTACGAGATAATCCGTTGAGGGAAGATGATCCTTTTAAATTGCTACGAAACCAGTAGCGTCATCTAGTCGTTTTTATTGGTAAAATGTAGTCCCCGATATTCTCCCGCCTCAGTCAAACGTAATGACTTCGTGAGTGACAATCAAATTTTTTGAAGAAGAAAACAAATATTCCATGACTTTGATCTTAGGTAAGGTTGACTTTATGTTTATGTGTAATGTGTTCTAGGTACTTAATTGTTGAGGCTGTTGTATTAGTTAGCTTTGGAGATTGCTCTAATTTGTTTTTTTAACAGCATGGTAACAGTTGAAACCACATAGGTTATGCTATCGAACATTGAATAAAAAAGTTAATGTTGGGGCAAGATGATTATGTTAACGGTGTACAAGATGATCCGGGATCATCTTGTACACCGGTAGCGGCGGTAGCATAATCATACCTACTATTACGTTTTAGTTTGTGTATTTTTTCTAATAAATATGACCAGCCTGCGTTATTAAAAAATGTAGTAGATTTCAAATAATAACAAAAAATACTTTATTTTGTTTAATTATAAACGGAAAACTAACCGCGGGTTGTGGTCGGAAGACTCAAAGCATCAAAGCGCTGGATGCTGTTAAAAATGGCATGCCATTTAGAACAGCAAGTAGACAGTTTGGAATGCCTGTAATGTCACTAAAAAGGCGGGCTGAAGGCAAAAATAAAGTGGTGTTTTCTAGAAATTTAATTATAGTTGAGTCAGACTGACTTTTATTTAATAAGACTGGTTTATTAGGTCTGTAATAGGATATTTTGATTTCATTTAATTAAAGACATAGTAAACCCTTTAACTATTTAGGTAATTCTGCCAGAACCTATGATAATCCCGACATGGGAAGGGGGCAACATGATCCTGGGATCATCTTGCCCCTACCGCAAGGATCATCTTGGACACCGGGGTGTACAAGATGATCCTTTGACAACGTTTTAAAAATGTGATAAAAAATAATAAAACATCTCAAAAAATTAAAATTTTGAGTATGACAACAATTTAAGACACATAAATTTACTATAGATATACGTTTTTACATCCGCGCTAAGTAGAATCTATACTAATATTATAGAGAGGTAAAATTTGTTTGTAAGTTTGTATGTTTGTAAGTTTGTATGTAGGGGGTAATCTCAGGAACTACTGGTCCGATTTGAAAAATTCTTTCAGTGTTAGATAGCCCATTTATCGAGGAAGGTTATAGGCTATATATCATCACGCTAAGACAAATAGGAGCGAAGCATTAAAGGAAAATCTATACTAATCTATACTAATATTATAAAGAGGTAAAATTTGTTTGTAAGTTTGTATGTTTGTAAGTTTGTATGTAGGGGGTAATCTCAGGAACTACTGGTCCGATTTGAAAAAATCTTTCAGTGTTAGATAGCCCATTTATCGAGGAAGGTTATAGGCTATATATCATCACGCTAAGACAAATAGGAGCGGAGCATTAAAGGAAAATGTGACGCAAACGAAGTTGCGCGGGTCAGCTAGTATCATATAAACTACAAGCATTCTCCCTTACGTGAATCATCTCGTACACCTTTCCCTATAAACCAGGCAGTTATTCGATTAGCATAAGTAGTGCCAAAGCCTCCTAGGGTAAATGATATACAATCACACTACATGACATTCACTTAACTTAATAAGCAACTCAAGGTTTATGTTGAGAATAAATTTAAAGTACCTACCTACTTTGAATCTAAGGCCAAGGAATTGTCCTTTATCCCCAAGGTCGCCAGTGATGTTCGGCCACAGCTGCAGTATCTTTGTTCCCTATAGGTGTAGTTTTCTGTGGCACAGTGTCCCTAAGTGCTCGTTTAAGGAGACGCGGTGCGTTGCAAGTCGCTTTTACGAAGAAGAGATTTACACACGCCCGCCGCGTCTCACGCTTCGGGCCTGCACTAAATTTTAACAAGGCGTATGAGAGCGTTTACGAAGAAGCGATTTACGCACTCGCACGTCGCGCACTTACTGTGCAATCAAGAAAGATGCAGAAAGTAAGTACAATTCCGTAAATTAAATGATAGATCAGAAAACATGATTAATATTTTATCAATCAGTCAATTTATATATAATTCTGCCGTTAGTGATTGATAGAGTGACAGAGTGTCAGACAAGGCACAGCCGAAACTATTCCTACACTCCGTGGGGATCACTAAAAGAAGATTTCCCGAAACTCTTACGGAGACTGGATCGAAGAAACGGAATATGCGCGTACGAAGTCCTGGGCAAAAGCTAGTCTAAGTATAAAATAAATTAAATGAGTTCCGATAACCCAATCAACTAAAGTTACATACAGCTAGTCTATTCTGTAAATACCTACTTCGATATCGACTTCACCTGAGTGACTAAGCTTACAAAGTGAACTTTATTTCACACATCATAAGGTCTTATATTTGTACGAATTTGAAACTCACCTCGGATTCCGCTGTCGAGACACGAAAATGTTGTTACAGAATAACACTGCAGGGCAGGGCTACAAGGATATTTTTACCTTGTATGACGTTTTCAAGCAAGGGGCTTTCGGCAATCGGGTTGATGTGTCACGTCGTAAAAGAATGGTAGGTAGGTACCTACCTACATATTTTTCGTCTCTGAACACAAATTGTTGTAATAAATACTAGTTTATTCACTCAGTCGCGCTCGCGGGGGTTTTTCCGCGCGCAGTTTTTGATATTTGTGTGTGCTAGCCCGACTAGGGGCGGATTAGCGTCTTTTAGGAGGGCTTGACTCCGTTGACGGTAGGTTTTAGCAAAGAAAACACAACATTTCATTTTGCTTAACGCATTATAATCGAGGTGTCCTGTACCTATTAGTTTTTGCGCAACCATATTCAGGACGAAAAGTTGATAGCCATGTAGGTGCGACTTGCTGAGAAGAATTCGGAGAATATAAGTATCTGAAAATATTCATACAATTTTCACTTTTCCAAAAGGACACTTTTCAACGTGAAATTCAAAGTCGTTCATTTTGATTTAATCGAACTTGACGCTAATTGCATTAAATACGCAAATCTGACGAATAAATTGTTGGCTTTTTTCCCGAAACCTAACGACTGAAAACTGCTTTATTCTATGAATTCGGCTACACGTTCTGATAGTGAATTTATTCATATCTGACCGGATGATGGAGCCTTTTGCCACCCCTAAACGGGTCGGCAATAGGGTGCAAACATTTTTTGAGCTCGTTTCGCTCGTTCTTGCATTCTGTCCTCTAACTTCTTGAGATTTTCTGTATAATCCACAAATTACTTGATAATAAACTCGTCCGAGACAAGGTGCAAACATTTAGTCAGTTATTGAGATTTTGATAATCGACCGTTCGTTGACTTTTTTTGTCTCCCCAAATGGACATACAATGAAGCCTGTCTGAGGTAGGGTGGAAACAATTTTGAGCTTGCTTAGCTTGTACCTATGAATAAAATTGATCAAAAGAAAATATAAACCACTCTAGGTCAGAAAAATGAATGTGCCCTGAATATTTTTTAAGATTTTCCAAAAAGGAGTTTTGAGGAAATTTTGAGATACCTAGGTACATATTCTCGGGATCATCTTAGCTAACTGCACCTACTATCGCTATCAACTTTGCGCCCTGAATAGTTGCTAAAACGTCGTACCAGCTGGCTGCTGCTCTTCTATAACAACTATAACGAGCCTCCTCTCCTCGGATTACTTTTCTCAAATTCTTCAATGACTTCGTTATTTTGTAGACTATCACGGGATACCACGGTACATATAATTATGTCGCAGGCAACTGGCTTAAACAGCCATTTAATTAGCTGCCTAGACTTCCAATTGAAAGGCGCCGTTTAATCAGCGGCCTAAATGACAAGTCAATGCGCCAAATATAACATTTAATGAACCTGCTGGCAGATGCTTAGACCGTTCATAGAATACGATAATCGTGTGACGAAAATATTTGTAAACTAGCTGTCCCCCGCGGCTTCGCTCCCGTCAACCGCACCTTTCTTGTTTTTTTCTTTCATTAGAACCTTCTCCTGACAGCTACAAAAACAACAACAAAAGAATTACCGAAATGGGCCCAGCCGTTCTCGGTTCTCGCATGATGCGATGAGCAAGGGATATGTTTTTCAGCCTGTACTATCCCACTGCTGGGCAAAGGCCTCCCACAAGTCTTTTCAAGTATTCAAAGGGAAATAGGGATTAATTTTTATATATAAATATAATTATCTTGGGAATTCTAAATTCAAACAAAAATCTATTTCAACCTGGTTCTGTCTGCGAGGTTTTAAGGAACATAACATGAATGGCATTACGCGAACTAAGTTCGCTAGCTCCGCTCGGTCACTCTAGCTCCCGTCATACCATTCGAATCTAACCTATCCGTGCCAGGATGCTCTAAGCTACCTAGGCCCTATGTTCAATTACTTGCCTAGGCAAGTCATTAAACGGTTTTGAACCAAGACATTTGCCAAGCTGTTTAATTAAATCCCATGACACTCTGGCCGCTGATAAAACGGCGCCGATCAATGAAAGACTTGGCGGTTGACTAAGCAAGTTGACTGCGACCAGGCTGGCTATAAGAAGACACGTCGCGCTAGTCATACGTGGCTAGCGTACTGCTAAAGTCCGGCGCGGAGCAGGAAGTATTTCGTCCTTTGACCTGTTATTACCTGTCTCTGTCACTCTTGCGTTAAAAGTTTGTGTCTCGCTCGCACAGATGCAATGGCCGCCGTCCTCAGGGATTGGAAACCTTTTACCTAATAGTGTAAGGTTTGTTCTTGTTTGCATGTGTAAATCCCGTAAAAAAAGAGGAATCGAAATTAGTTAGACTAGACGAAAAAGAAAATGTGACAAAACTGTAGATTCTTTTGTGATAGGCGAGACGTCTTCGGAAAGTAACTCCGATACGGGTAGAGGAATCGGATTCTGATTTATGTATTTTGTTTTTTTTTTATTTCTGCCGTATTAGTAATTGTAACTCTAACTAGATTTTATAACTTATAATATAAAATCAAAATAAATAATTTATATGATAACAATTTTTTTTTATTTTCTAAGTTGGTAGGTAAGTAAATTTTCTTTCTCTCAAATATTTCATGTAAACCGCACTCAATACAAAAATGTTTGTGACCACTGTCAGTAGGTAAACAGGTCATTGTACGAAATTCTTCCTGCTCCGCGACTGGACTTTAGGCTTGCTCCACCACCCAGAAGTGCTGGAAGCGCTGCGGTTGTGCGCGCCGGGGTATGATGGGCGCGCGCCGCCACCCCGCTCTGTTATATGTACCTACCGTTGGCTAGAACTAACTTGCTCAAGTTTACCCCTTTGTCACGAGGCATACGTTTGATTAATAGTATTACGGTATCTGAAGATATATTTGGCCAAAACCAGCTGAGATTTATCAAAGTAACGAATAATTTAATGGAAAAAGGTTTGAATATATAAATAACTAGCTGACCCGCGCAACTTCGTTTGGCGTCACATTTTCCATTAATGCTCCGCTCTTATTTGTCTTAGCGTGATGATATATAGACTCCTATAACCTTCCTCGATAAATGGGCTATCTAACACTGAAAAGAATTTTTCAAATCGGACCAATAGTTCCTGAGATTACCCCCTACATACAAACTTACAAACATACAAACAAATGTTACCTCTTTATAATATTAGTATAGATTAGTACCTATAGATAATTACTGAATTTAATTGATTGTAAGTATCTTTTAGATGAGTTATATTACCGCCTTGGATTTATCTGTAAATATGTCTTAAGATGTTATAGTTATTCAATGATTAAATAAATAATAAATAAATAAATAGAATATATAGTAGCCAAGCCAGTTAACCTGTCGTCGAAGATTTTATTAGTTTAGGCGAAGAGAAGTCAGATGCTTTTGGGATGGGGGCTTTAGCCTCTTAGCACCCTCCCCTGGATCCACCTCTACCGACCTATGTTGGATCTAGCCGCGGCATTTTTTCGCACGTGTGTTAAAAACACTGCATTGCAAGTCTTAAAGCAGTTAGCTTCAAAGCTTTTTACATTTATTTAAGAGTTGATTGAGAGAGACTGACATAACCAACCAACACATAAGGAGTGAAAGTAAGTTACTTAAACGTAGTATGTCTATTAAATTAACTACGTCACAACGGTATCCGGACTGAAAATTGGTACCTAGAGTACAGCAGTACAAAAAATACTGGAAAGTCCGTGCCAGTAACTCAGGGGTGTAGTTACCACGGTATTTGCCCGTAATAATTTCCCCCAAAACCCCGTCTTACCGACATGGAAGCAAAAAAAACGTAAAATTTTATAAAACCTGTAAGTAATACTATAATTAATATAGTACATGAGTACATACTATAATTATTTGTGGGATAGACAGAAAGCTACACCATCGCTAGAAAATCGCTCATTCTACCAAGAAGAAACCATTCCATAAGAAGACACTTCAATAAAATAATTCGATTCCTTCTATTCCTCGAGTCAAAACAACTCGTACAATATCTACCTACCTCTAAAATGAGGATGAGAAAAATTAAAAGAATAATCCGATCCGTACCTATGCAATTAGTGGCTACCATTGTTGATGAATTATAAACATGTAGCTATAATACTTATCTATCCAATTAGGTAGGTAAGTTGTTTGACCCACTTAGCGGTGCATTTTCGTCGACCTTCGCCGGCGCTGGCGCAGCAGCTGCGCGAAGTACCGGACCTTAGCCACCGCTCCGCTCTCCGACACGCCTGCTTAGGTTGCCACTATTGTTGTGTTTAATTATTGTACCCAAGTTAAATACTCGTTATCTGCGTAATTGTAATCCATTCAAATGTAAGTAATATTATGTAGACTTAAGTCACATTTATGTCTCAGAATATTGTGGCTATTTATAACTACATAGTTCAGCGTAATAAAAATTATTAAAACAAAAAACCAGACCGCTTAAAATTAATGAACTGAAAAGGAAAAAAACAAGCAAGTTACTTTACATTACACGCAGTCGGGAGGCAATGGTAGTTTGTATCTTTGGTCAACAAACATCGCCGCCGACTACGTGTTATGTAAAGTAACTCATGTCTTTATTGACAAAAGGAATCGATTGACGTGTGAATCATAAAAATCGGCCCAGGCTTTTAGTCTGTACTGTATAGTGCTTCAAAGGAACATACAAACATACTGCATACATAGGTACATAGGCTGACTGGCTGATAAACACATTACCTCCTTTGCGTCGCGCATCCGCTCCGAGTGCGCTGCGTACCCCTACGAACTTCAATTTAAGCCATAGAAAAAACTATGAAGATTCTTTCGGAACATTAACCACCACCATAACAGTGGTTTCGTTATGCAAAATTATTGCAAATGTTATGTAGTTATTAGTTATACAAAAAATAGTTATTAAAGAAAAAAAGGATTTTTCCAAAGTTTTAGTTTTCATGATTTAGCGGGAGGTAAAGTTACTTTTAATTTAAAAATTATACAATTTACTTACATATTATTATGGCAAAATGTAGGTAGATAACTACTACGGTTTTTTTTTACTTTTAATAGGCACGCATTTGAGCACTGTTTCACCTGATGGTAAGCGGTTATGTGGTCAAGGATGAACGAGCTCTTGCTTCTGACCATCTTCTGACAATGGGACTCAATTGGAAGGGGGTTATCCGCAGCAATAACGAAATCCTTAATAAGCGATCCTGATTTGATCTCGGAAAGTGACGACTCTGAATCACCTAGGTAGATAGGTTTAATTATTTAATAATACTTCACGTACATATATCAGTGACTGCTCTAAACCTTTATTATCTGTCAGCATTTAAATAAAGGAGTTGACGAAAAAATATAACATGAAGGATGCTACCGTGTTATTTACGTAGGTAATCATAGGAAGTAAGAATATACGTACAGTACAATCAATACATTTTTAATCATAGGTAGTCTCAATAAAATAAGTTATCTCTGAAAATCATTATTCAACGGTCCAATACAATCGACCGCCGAATCGCGCCGGTATTCGAGCCTTGCAGTCCGGTAAGCCGGGCGTAGCGTCGTCCACCTTCGGGTGGCACGGGCAGGGCGGGAGCGGCGGCGCCGCCGACGTGCTAGAGTGCACGCGCCCGCGGCAGAAGTAGCCGAACTCCGGCCGCTCGACGCCCACCTTGTCCTTCATGCACTTATCGAACACTTTCTGTGTCCTACGACAGTGCCGCAAACTGTAATCACCTGAGCTTTTGTCCACACAATTAGAATATTGTTTGAATTCATGGAGGCAATCGTTCTTAATACTTCTAAGAACTCCCATTGCACAAGCAGTTACCGCCTTGCCGAGGCCGATGCATGGTCGAGGGTCATTCTTCTCCTGGCGACAGAGAATGAACTCGTTGTTGACGCCCTCGCACTGCTTACCGATGTAAGGAGAGGCAGACATTAAAGTTGCTGTCGACATGTTCACTTCATCCACGTCCAGATCCGCACACTCTGGAAGTGTCACATCCTTTGTAATAACCATTTTAGTCAATTGCTTTTAAATTTTTAATAGATTTTAAGACTTAAAATGTAGAGATTTCATTCAAATGGATCTATTTTCATGAAGGACTTGGTATGAATTTTTACATGAAACATGGAGTTAGTTAGACATTCAGTCAGTGTCAATACACTTTTTCACTGTCATTTAATTACTAAAAATTCATTGAAAAAGGTTGGGGTCTACACAGGGTGGTTCACAAGCAGGTAGATTAGCGCCCTGGGCGGGTTTCTATTGAGAGATTTCCGATTGATTATTTTACTAAAATATTCGATCACATTATCAAAATTTACTTCCCTGTCTCGCGCGGTTTAAGATGATTCATACTTGGAAAAAAAAAATGAAAATATAGTTGCGATGCATTTCAAACTAAGTATGATATTAATACGTAAGTAGTTAAGTACAAAGTTAGGCTCTTATTAATTGATGTCTTAAGAGGGAAATTTTATGCGCCTTCTTTGGATGTAGTACGAGTGAGTTGTCGTTGTCACCTTGGTGCTAGGCACCCGGGGCGGCTCAGCCTCCTCCACCCCCACTTTACGCCGCCACTGCTATTAGGGAGCGATTTCTAGTGTAGTGTAATAATCGGCACATTCGGTCACGACAATACCCTGTACCTACATAGGTACCTACTATTTGTAATACGTGGAATGTGTTCTGCCCCAATTCCTTCAGGCAAGTGTGGCAGAGTACTTAGACTAATTGAAAATGTGGGTAGGTAGGTTTAGTGCCTACCTATTTCACTTACCTACCAATAAATACTTATGATGCATTTCTCCTCAGTGGACAGCCAGTCACTGGTGTGCCCTGCAGTGCGCACGAGTAGTGGCTGGTTAGACCTGTTCCCCCTGCCGTGCCAGAAGAATTCTGAATGTCGGGTTATGAGCAACCAACACCTCTGTTGCAAAGGCTTCTGCACGAAAGGTGTCAAGCCCTCAGGAGCTCTCCAACAACAACGGTTAGTACCTACTCATACCTAACTCAAAAACTCTAGCATCATCAATTCAGTTCAACGTCAGCAAGCACCCACTTACCAATCCCAGGGTAACTGTGGTCATTCATGTAAGTGGTATCGCATTCGCATTTTAGACAACTAACCACGCTTTACACTTCTACTGCTTGAATACTAAAGGTATAGGTTCACATTACTTCGGTCGCTGGTTCGGGTCGGCTATGTCGTAACGCGGGAATCACCAATCAAACGAATCTATTGAAACTAGGTATTTCAAAATTTCGTCATAGTTATAACAAATATTTTTTTAGCTAGTTACCTGAGTCAGGAGACGCCGCGACACGACACAAAATGATAATGTGAACCAGGGCGCTGACTCCGTGGTGCTCGGTGGCGCCCACCCCACCCATAACAGGTAAATTGTAGCTGCCGAGCACCCACGGCCACAATCGTAGCAACATGCCGTGTTTATGCTCAAGTTGACCAAGAAACAGCTAGATACATAATCTTCTGCATTAATGCACATTTAAACTAAGTTAGTATACGAGGCATCTGTGGAAAGCCTCGTGTTGGCAGTAATGTTTGGTGATGAGTATATTCACGCTTCGCTCGCTTTAGGATTAAATTGATGTTTTCTTGGAAATATTCCATTAAAACGCAAAACTTATAAATAGTTGTTTTTTGTATTAGGTACTACGTACGCGTACGTTTTGGCGTACGGCGCGCCAAAACCTTAAATACGCCACTTAGGTATATTTTAAGATAAGAATAAGAGCCGGACAATACGATAAACAACGCTTGGTCAGTCCACAGATGGCGGTAATTCATTCTAACATACAGAGACTTCTGCATTCCTAGGAAAGCACAGTTAACCGTTGTTTTTATATTTCTATGGTTCCAGCTGTAATAATTTGTTTGTAGATCTTGGCAGTCGTTACGGCCCGGGTACATATTCAGAAGCTTGAAGGTCAATGACCAGTCTCAAGAAGAATTACCATCTAAAGATATAGGTAGGTACCTCGTTGACGCTTGCTAAAGTCGTGGAGTGGAGGTCAGATGGGCATAGCCTATCCATGTAGCATACTGCGATTCAGCTGCATCCGTGTACATAGGAAGCCGACCCCAAATTAATTATGTAGTTGGGACATGGCAGCAGTGGCGTAGCTAGCCCCAAAAAGGCCCTATATCAAAATTTTTTGGAGGGCCCGTTTTTAGAAGTATTGTTTTATAAGGAGATGGCGGGACTAAATGTATATAGCTTTGCGTCCACGTCGGGGCCCTTCTAGTCCGGGGGCCCCGTATCTTTGATTTGCTACGCCCCTGCATGGCAGATTGTTTTATTTGTAGATCGATTTGCGTTTTTCTTACAATATGATATTACAGATGGGCACGAGCCAAGTTTGACCACGATTTTCTAAAGACGTCTCTGATGTGACCCGGCTTTAGTTATAATAGGTACTTGGGTGATTCTTTGAAACAGAGTGTATTTGACTCATTGATATGGCTCAACTTTTTTTTTTCTTTTTGATAATAACTAACATGTAAGCTTGTCCAGGTTATTTAATGTTATAACATACATCAAAGGCAATGATTTTTACCCAGTAGTTTAGGGCTAAGACTGTGCTGATTAATTGGTTAACCAGATTAATGATGTTTAAGGCAGATGAATGAGACTTTGCACCATATTAATTAGAATAGTACAGATAAATGAGAAAAAATAATCTTTAATCAACTTTACCATTAATTAACGTACACGAAAATGGAAATAATTACAGTCACATCTACGTTTTCACTTAAATAACATAATTTTATATTAAATTCTAATTTGAAAATAAAACGTAACATTTTTGGTCTCATTTAACATTCGTTAAACTTAAAAAGTAAGTCAATCACGATTTCTTCAAAGTTTCATTTAATATATTTTTAACGCAATAGATAACACGTTATAGCACAAATAAAACGATCTTAATTTTAAACTAAACCCTTATGGCCTGGGTAAACTAGTGGACGGGAAGGCAGAGGATTTTAATTTCATCAAATTAATTACCTACATACTTATTCAATCGAAATAAGGTGTATATTTCAACGATCTGAAGATTAAGTTTCCTCTGAAACAACAAATATTTAAAAAATACCTTATTACGATTGATTAAATATTAAATTCGATTGAAGTATTTAAAATCCTCTGCCATGCTATACTCCACAATTCTACTAATTTTTAAGCAACGATTGCAATCGCACCTCCGTCGCAATTTGTCAAAATAAAAAAAAGGGGTTCGAACTTTATTCAATGGGAGCTGGCATATAGCCCCGTCGCCACATTTTGTTGCGGCACATGATCTGACGTGCACAAAAGGGTAGAGGGCACACAAACCACAAATGTTACCAACATGGTGCCCTAAAGAGTAACGTTACCGAGATTTTTATGTATGGCACGGAACATTTACTACGCAAGACGGACTAACGTTTGGCTAGCTGATTGCAACGCATTGTTTTTGTTTTGAAGGCTATAGGTATCTCGATGTCCATACTCCAGTGACTTTCTAGAACGTTAGGAAATTTAAACTATTTTATGCTAATAACATGCATTTTTA
Source organism: Ceramica pisi (assembly GCA_963859965.1). NCBI lineage: Eukaryota > Metazoa > Arthropoda > Insecta > Lepidoptera > Noctuidae > Ceramica > Ceramica pisi. Next base: position 14,340,774 of record OY982545.1, read on the forward strand.
AGCAAATTAGCCTTCTAGCACGGGTCCATATTGGCTCACCTAAAGTTCTTTACCCGAGATTGTTCTTCCTAATGATTTGTAATCCGAATGATCGCTCTTCCTAAAAAATTTCATCCTAAAGGTTTCATTCATACTATTTGTAGTGCTACCGGCGATGTTCATAACACTCATGTTTCCGAAAATTGTAATTAATAATATCATTAATGTAAATATATTTAAAATCCTACTGTTTTTTATCATAATTTTTTTATCCCTAAACATAATTACCATAATATAGAAAAATTTCGCAACCAATTTCGAGGTAGCAGAGAACCTCAAGCGACGGAAATATAATAACCTCGTTGGAAATTATATTTTCGAGCCGTTTGGGGTTGAAACTCTCGGGTCGTGGGGTCCGAGTGCCCATAACTTGTTTAAGGCTGCGTTTCCACCAGAGATGTGCGAAGATGTGTAGCGAGGAATGTGTTTGTAAAGAACCATTAGAATCGCTTCATTTACCTCGCCTCGGTCAGCACAGCTCTGCCATGGTGGAAACGGCTCAGTGGAGCTAGATTTTTGCGCATATAAAACAAGCGAGCGATGTGTGCGAGGGATGTGTACGAGGGATGTGTGCGAGGGATGTGTTGCGAGGAATGTGTGTTGAGAAGGATGTGTTGCGAAGTTTGCGCATACTGTACCAGCCAGTTAATTTTTCTTCCATTATGCCACGCAACCGTGCGACATGCGTACGACTACAAGCGCTAACGACAACAAAGTGAGACGTGAGCGGCAGGCTGCGGCAGGCAGGCGTTCGCGTTACTCCGCTTCCACTAAACCGCACCCCCATCGACACATTTCACAGGTTCGTAACGCATCCTCGCTGTGCATTTTCACAACTCCACTACGCATCCTCGTAGGCACATTTTCATCGCACAGCTTTAGTGGAAACACCCACACATTTTCATCTCTGGTGGAAACGCAGCCTAAAGATCTGTCAAGCAGCTTAGTTGAAACTTCGCGTGACCCAAGGGCATGCTTTTACCTCGGCCAAAGAATAAGCATTGCCATACAACGTGGCAATGCTGCCAGCCTTTTGGGCTCGTTACCAGTGGCTAGCGATGCGGACGAATTTTTCGACGCCATAGGTTAGTTTTAGTTAGTTAACGAGTTTTTTTTTAAATATAATTTTATATACATGTTGTCCTTATATTATAAATAAATTCAACATAAATTAAACTAAACATGCCTTTAAAGTACAGTATTAGTCTTAAGGTAATAAAGATTCTCGGTTTCCTCATACGTTAACTTCTGCAACAAATCTGTAAGTTTGATTTTAACTTCATGTTTCGTCAGGGGGTAAATGGGCATCAGTTTATGTATTTTATTATATAGCCGATCGAGAGCTCTTATATTAATCCTTATCCATTTAAATTGTTTGTTAAGACTGGTTATGTACCTACATGTAAATTAAACTTTAAATTATTCAAATCGGAAAAGTCGTTTAAAAGCCCTACGTTTAGTATACTTAGAGATGAAGTTCGTAGACTACCAACTAAATCCACGCGAACGTAGTCGCGGGCGAAGTGCTAGTATTTAAATAATATCTCAAAAGTCTGCGACGATGAGACCTTCGTTATTTAATAAAAACTGTCAATGTGTTTGTCCTCAACACATTTAAGATCAATCTCCGACTATAAAGTTTAGATCATGCTTGCTTTGGCTGGTAACAGGTGGCAAGGGTGTAAAATTGTACCTCACACTCGTTTAGTATAAATAAAGCTCAGTATTACACAGGGCGATTCCCAGCCACCGTAGTCGCGGGCCTTCGAACATATGTAGAGCGATGGGTAAATCGCCGGTGCCGTAAGGACCTGGCTCAGGTCCATGGCGGGTTGTGTTGTAGCATAATGGACGGAGACAGCTAGAGCCAGTGCTTGCCAGGGTTGCGGATTAAATGAGTTACTGCGGTCCTGGAACGCAGAAGGTATTTGGAGGAACACGCGTGTTACATTACAAGCAGCAAAGTCTGTCTCCACCGCTCCCCCAGAGTGGGACGAGCCATTTGATGATTTTCCGTGCAAAAAAGGGTGTCTGGCAGGAGGTAGCAATCTTACTAAGTGTCTAATAAATAATGGATGCAGTAATTTCTTCCATTATTCCAAATAAAACACATGAAATCTAAGCTTTATACTTTAATGAATGTGAGGTACAATTTGATACACGTTTCCACCTGTCCCAGCCAAAGCTACCATAATCCAAACTTCATAGTCGAGGATCGAACTTACGTGTATTGGGGTAAGGGGGGACCGACCTTATCTATTAGGGTAATTTAGGAAAAACGAAAGTATTATCAGCCTAGGGTAACAGGCACACGAAACTTTCAACTGAATTATGTTTTTTTTTTTAATTAGCATCCAAAGCTTTGATTGAACGGCGCCATCTAATCAGCGTCCTAAATAACATCTCGGCATTTAACACGTTCACTGCCAACGCGGTCAATGTTGTGCGATGCTTTTATACGCTATCAAGCTAGGTAAAAATCCTCATTTTTATAATTTTTCACAGATTTTTTTATTCATTATTTAGCCACCTTATATACTTAAATAATGTGTTTTAATTAACATACAATGATTTTGACCCTTTATTATTGGTTATTACACATCGCACAACATTGACCCCCATGGCCTCAGCGGTTGAAATATCGAAAATCCGTTAAATAGAGCCGCGCGGTCATGGTGCCGCCCATCGCTCCCCGCGCATTCGCCGCTCGTCTGATTGCCTCGTTGCACTCGCAGTCGTGATTTCCGATTAGTGGCGTGCACATGACGTTTTAGGTAGGTACACTCGACTGATTGTTTACGAAGATTTTTACTATTGTTATGGACAACATGGATAGTTTTGACGACTTTGACATAACGAAAGAAGATATAACACAGATCGAAAATATCGAGTTCGATTTGCTGAATAGAAGTCTCCATTTAAGTTCCGACGAAGAAGATATTCAGCCTACTTATTCGAAGCGACGTCGAGTTATATCTGAGAGCGAAGACAGTGATGGCATCTAAGCCTAAAATCGTTCTCGATTACAAATCAAAGGGTGCAGTTGATTTATCCGACCAAATGACAGCTTATCAAACATCTCTGAGGAAGAGCATCAAATGGTACAAAAAACTAGTCATAGATTTACTTTTAAATACAGCTATGGTAAATGCTTTAATTCTTTATCAGAGCGTGGCCAAGAAGAAGATATCAGTACTTGAGTTTAGAAAAGAAATTATGAAGAGTTTTGTAGGTTTCGATACTGATGAAACTTCATCAAATCAAAGAACGAGAAGAGTAAAGCACCAATTGAAGAAAAAGGAAGGACCTGTAAGTAAAACCCGCCGTGCGTGCCAACAATGGTATAAGAATATGGTGGCTTCTCAAGGACGTTTAATAGCTAAAATCAAAACTAAAAAGTTAACACCTTTTGTCCGGTCACTGAGCAGGAGTGGATAAAAAATTGACCGATAGAGACGAAACCGACGAGCGCGCGTCAGAACTATCGAAGAAGAAAAACGACGTGCTACATATTTGTCTGAGCTGAATTCATTACAAGATGACTCATCTGAATCTAATGAAAACTTAGATTTACAAGAACTAAGAAGACGTACCGAAGCTTGTCGATAACATGCTACCCAGCAAAAGACCTTTGCGGAGAGATTTTATTACTCCAAAATTAGTAGCAGCGGTAGATAGGTGTCAATTGTGTATGAGAGATTCTGTGTTCAGCTTGTTGCCATGCAACAAGCTCGATGGATGGCGAGGGTGATTTATTCCTTGAAAATACCCTTACTAAGTGCTCAATTCAAGATCACAAGCAAAGACAAGGCGGCATTGATTGACGTTCTTTATTCATCGTAATATCCTACGTTAAACCATGGCTTCAATGCACTTCAGCAATAAAATCACCTTACCCAAGATTTGTGCTTTTTGAAATAAATGAAGTCTTACGAGAAAATTGATAAAACGATCTCAAAAGCAGCAGATCACTCAGCATTTGTGGTATTTAACTGACTAAGTTTCTATAATATCACTGTTTGATGATGATGTGGATCAAGAAAATAAAGTTAAAATGGTTCAAAATTAAACCAAAGAGGAAGAAATAATTCCTGGAAAACGATACATCCCACTGAGGATGAACTTTGCGGTTCATTGCATAGTAAGTTTATTATAGAACATTGGCATCAATAGTAAATTATTTTTTTACTTTCGTTCAAGAAGCCAGAAAAAAGTTTTGGCACTGAGGGTAGTAAACGGTGTAGCCGGAAGAGCGGTTAAGTTAATGCAAGACTTCCATGGATTAATCACTGTTGAGGTCGAGCAAAAATATTTTTTTCGACACATTTGCTCAAAAAGTGCATTTACGAAGCCTGTATACGTTGTAATTGTTCGAAAGTTCAAAATTACGGACCATACAATGGAGAGTGCGGTAAAGTAGGTACTCTCATCTCACCTAAGTGCCTACTTTACCGCACGCTCCATTGTATGGTACGTAATGAACCATAAAGAATACGCACGGCGCCATAAATCGTTATGGCGCCGTGCGTATTCTTTATGGTATTTTTTTTAAATGTCCATAAACAATATAATTATAAGAATTCAATCCGTCTGCATCGGTCAGCAAAAAACAAACTACCGAACGAAGAACTTCTTGCTCAGAAGGTTTGTCGCACTTTAATATTGAAGAAAAAATGAGACAATATCGACAAATAACATCAGTGTAACAGTTGGGTAATTAGAAGTACATCAGTTCTAATTACCTACCCAACTGTTACACTGATGTTATTTTCGAGTATATGATGTATATTTCTTTGGCACACTCTGTAGCCTAACCCTGTGGCTTGATAGATTTTAGCTTGAGAGGTGACGTTAGATTCGTTTTAATAGTGAGAATGATACTGGATAGGTTTATAAAAATTAAAATATCTGAGTTTCGGTGCCATTTTAATGACATTAACTTTTTTAACCTATCGAGTGGGGTATCAATACAGAGTGGGGACGATAATGCGACAATAAATGAAAACACGGACACTACTAGTTCATAGGAATAATGGGCTTGTGTCCTGAAAAAATCTAATTAGTGCGTCAGTTAGATTATCAAAAAATATTTGACCCGTGTTTTTTCTTTTGTTACGGGAACCAAAATTGACGAAGTTACGACGCTTTTAAAATTATCAATACGTCACACCTTCGCATAATTTTTACTGAGTCGTGACGTCACGAGCCCCCACTCGCGAGTTTTGATGCGTTTTATCTTTGTCAATATTCATTGATTTACAAAAAAAAAATAAGTGTCCATTAATTTTCAATACTCTAACTGACGGACTAAATAGTTTTGCAATTTGTGGATGATGGAATCTAGTGCAAAAATCCTAACACCAAAATTTAAAAAAAATAAAATTCAAACAAACTAAATGGCATAAAACTGGAAACAAAATGGAACAGCCTTTATAAACATTGGTTCACTAACCTGTGTTAAGAGTGGCAACAGCGCGGTCTTGTAGCGACTTGATCTTTCGGCGCCATTATTAATGCTCAGTAAAAACAATAACACTGAATCACAGATTATTAACCGAATAAGCAAGCACCTCTCACCCACTCGCTACTTAAATTATTAATCACAATCAGGATCACTGTTCAATCAAATAACTCAGTCGGAGAAGGTTATTTCTAACGTTTAATAGTTCACCATTTGCAGCCGTGTTTTTTAATTTATTAAAACACGAAAACACAATGAAATTTGCTGATCTGAGTTTCAGCATCTGACAGGCGGTTGTCATGCTGAGCAACCTTATCCGTCACTTCCTTCATGTCTTTCCCAAAAGACGCGTGCAGTTCTTTCATGAGGAGCATCTGTTCTTCCTAGCGGCGCGCCTGCTCCTCCTTGTCAAGCTTGAGCTGTTCTTCCAAGCGACGGGCCTGCTCCTCTTGTCAGCGGGCCTGTTCCTCCTGTCGTCGGGCCTGCTCCGCCTTGTCGTGCTGCAGCTGTTCTTCCAACCGACGGGCCTGTTCCTCCTGTCGGCGAGCCTGTTCCTCCTGTCGGCGAGCCTGCTCCTGCAGCATCATCATCAGAGCAGCAAAGTCTGGTGCTGATGATGCCGGAGCTGCTGTGGACGGACTGGCTTCCACGGTTGATAGCTGACTTTCCGACGTCTGCGGCGTTGCACCACCAAAACGCCTCTGATCCGTCTCCTGCTGGCGTTGACTACGGGTACGGATACCCTCCGTGTCGTCCTTTGACAGAATCGGCATGATAATCCTTACTTCTGACACCAATTGTTACGAGCTTGGGGTTCGTGACAATAAAAACAGCCGATTATTTAACCAAAATTGACACTTTAATAATCATCACTAATTATCACTTTAAACGCACTATTAAACACTTCACTTCACTTAATTCGCAGTTGAAGATCGCTTCCGATGTATCGCCAATTCAATACTGACTTAGTCGCGAGCGATGCGCCACAGTAATTTCCAGAACCTTCGAGAATGGATATATCTAGAAAGTTCGGGAACATACCGGTCCCGACTGACTATGGTGTCGAAACATCGAGAATGTTCTAGCATCGAAAATTCTAGAACGATCGTGACCCAATTAGTTCCACTACTCGATACTAGATGGCGTTAGTAGTACGTTGTGTACCCGGCATTAATTCTGGCGCGTAACAGTATTTACAGATACATCATGTAGCAAATGTTAAAAAAGTAAAATCATCTTCTGTGACTAAACTACTGGATATTTTCACATGAGTTTTTGTATGTAGACTGGGAACGTCCTTAGGTATACGAAGTTTCATTTAGTGTAGTATTGAAATCCCCACTCTGTATAAAGGGCTCGAGGAGACAATTTAAAAAATGTAACTGATTAAAATGTAGCTAAGGTTAAGGTATTTTTGTTGGGTGCGTCTCATAACGTATACACTCATTTGGTCTAATTTCATTTTATTATCGTTCATAAGATATAATCAACGTGAGATATACCAACTGTTGATAATTATAATTTCTTTACATATAACATTTATTTATTCTAAAACTTAATTAGTATAACGTTGTTTGATAAAACGTTTAAGTAATCGAAAATCATTTGGTCTAACGTGTGTATTGTGTATATGTAACTATGTATATTGTTTATTTAATTGAAAATCATTAGGTCTAAAGTTTAATATATATAAAAAACATCATTATGGTTACACCCCGACTCAAAGTACCCCGAGTCGGATAGGGTAGGATAGAAGGCTAAGGCGAGAGCGCCCCGCTCCGCTTCGCTCCCGCCTTAGCCTTTGTGGTTATTGTTTTTAAACCACCCAGAAATAACGTCGACCGATCTTAGCGCAGGTGGTAATCAGTTACTAGTAATGTTTAATATCTACTTAAGTTACTATTACCTATAACCACGATAGAACTTACAAAGAATAAAACAAAGAAAAAGTACTTTTAATTTATTAAACAAAATACAAAGTTATTGTTTTTATAAACTAACCCGTGTCTTTGAGGAACGAAAGAGACTATAGTATTCAAAAAAAATTTTGGAGTAAATATACCAAAGGGACTGTAGTATTCTTTGACGTTTGATCGCGACCCGTCACAAATTATGTCCATTTCTGTCTAACACACGGTATTTTAATCCTTTTGCTCTTTTCCACTCGATTTATTGACATTTCATACATGCTAAAAATACGAAACACGCCACGGGCGAGTCCATTTTTAGAAAGAAATTAAATGTTTTATTCAGTCTGTGGTATGACGCGAGTTGCGCGATGACGTAGTGTCGAATAAACTTGTTTATTATGTTGTTTGTGAGTGAATTAGTGTTAATTAATGTTTTATTGGTGCACTGTGATGTGATTAATGTGTGTGCAAAAGGATTTCAACATGTGGGTAAGTTTTACAATCTTTTTTATGATTTTCTTAGCCCTTGTTACACAAGGCGTCCATGTTGTCAGAACGCTATCGTCTGTTTTAAAGTCGGCTTAAGAGTCCTATTACGAATCGCAAATGCTCGTTTGCAATAAACGAAGTTACGTTGGTCTGCGTTGGGAGTACATCTATAGTCCGCGAAACAATTTTGATAATACTAGTCTGAATAGGATTATAGTTTATTTGGGCGCTCGCGCGAGACTGAGGAGCGCGCGCGCTGAATTGACGCAGAATATATAGTACTTACTTTAATTTTATTTATTGTAATTTTGTTTTATTATATTGACAAACGAAAACTAATGAAACGTATTCATTGTAGATTGAAATTTTATATCATATTAATTTATTTGATAAAATTGTTTTTATTTGGAACATAATGGACGCTGAATCAAGACATTTCTGGCTTAAATTTGGCTTTCTTTACGTTTTTGACGTGACAACGTCTTATAAATTGGTTTGCCGGGTGACACTTCAAGAAACTGCGTTACGCTCCGCTCACGTTATGCGCTCACAATGAGAGCGAGTGAGAGGCACGCGTCCCTTCCACTCGGGCATGGTTAGCCCGCTTAAGAGCGAGAGAGACAGACATAAAAGTCGTTGTCACGTAAAACTTTCGCCCGTATACCGACTTTACAGGCAACCAATTTTTTTTCTTGAAAACTCAAGGAATTTAAAGAAATTCTAGAACTCCAATAAAAAAGTAAAACATTCAACTTACCTTTCAGTAATTTCAGCTTTTAAATGAATTCATTGTAACAATGTGAATTTGACCGTCAAAGTTCCATCGCCGACATTTTTTCTTGCAAACTGAGTTCGTAAAATATTTATAGTAAATTACACGAAAAGAAAAATGAAAATGTGTAACTCTAACTTACAAGAAAAAGACTGGCACTATCGTTATTCATGATCAAATAATTAAAATATCTTACTGCTGCTGAAAATTACAGCGTCAAAAATCATGAATTTCCGTAAAAAGTGTAATAGGACTCTTAAGTGATATAGCAGCTCACACGCGCTCCTGGCATCTCAATTCCAGTCATGCTTAGAGTCTGGGTTACTACCACAGTTTCTAACAACTGGCATTACCCACCTGCTCCATAAGACAGGTACTCCCGCGGAACCCAAGAATTATAGACCGATTACTTGTTTGTCGACAGTCTATAACTTCTTACATCCATCCTGAGAGTGAAAATTAATGACCACATTGAGATTAACTCAATTATGTCTGCCTCTCAGAATGGATGTAGGAAGGGGTCCCGCGGCACTAAGAAGCTACTCCTCATTGACATGGTCATAAGCCAACAGGTTAGAGGCATATTTCAGGGCGACAGTTTGAGTCCGCTTTGGTTTTGCTTAGCTCTAAATCCTCTTAGCACATTGCTGGAGGATTCAGGTCTGGGCTATCGGTTGAGAAGAGCTGGTCAAGCCATATCTCACCTTCTTTACATGGATGATCTGAAACTCTTTGCCCCCAACAATTCGTGACTGATGGAGCTACTGAAGGTCACTGAAACCTTCAGTAGTGCCATCAGGATGGAATTTGGTGTGGACAAATGTGCAGTCATGCATGTAAAAAAGGGGAGATGGTGGAATCTGAGGGAATTTAACTCTCAGATTCTATACAGGTTAAATCCCTCAGCTCAACCGAAACCTACAAGTATTTGGGTATGTCGGAAGCGTTGGGCATTGATGTTGCCAACATGAAGCAATCCTTGAAGGAGCGCTTCTATAGCCGCCTGAAGAAGGTTTTGAAAAGCCTTTTGTCAGGCGGAAATAAGGTGCAATTCCCTAGCCCGTGACGACTCCTTAAATTGCTTTGGTGCTTATCTAGCACCAGAGAGACGGTTTTTAGATATTTTTAACAAACATTTTTTTTAACATTACTGACGTGACAACATCGTGTTGTCACTAATTTTCCTATCGACTCTTTATTCATTATTTTATTACTGATTCAACGGTTGGGTCATGCCGGTATTAATGTACTCTTTCGGCATACTCAAATGGACTCAAACCGAACTCGACACCCTGGATACGAGGGTTCGTACAATGCTGACCGCAAACCGTATGCATCACCCACAATCGTCGGTGATAAGACTGTACATCCCGCGGAAGTGTAGAGGTCGAGGCTTTTTAAACGCCAAAACTCTCGACAACCGCGACATGTGCAGTTTCAGAGAATATTTTCTTAAAGCTGATGCTCAAAGGGACTCACCCCGTTGTCCATGGCTAAAGAGAACTGGCGCAAACCTGTGATATTTACCACAGATGACCGCAAGGAGGTATAGAAAGGCAAAGGAGCTTCACGGGCGCTTCTATCGGGCTCTTCATGCAGTGTCCGATGTAGATTTTTCAGCGTCCGTGGCTTGGCTACGCTTCAGTGATCTTTTCGGAAAAACTGACGGTTTTGTCTGTGCGATTATGGACGAAGTTATCTTGACGAATAACTACCGGAGACATGTTATGAAGGATGGGACGGTGGACGTGTGTCGGTCATGCCACCGTCCGGGTGAGTCCATCAGACATATTATCTCTGGTTGTTCTCGTCTGGCTAACGGCGAGTACTTGCACCGACATAACCAAGTAGCCAGCCAGCCAGATCATCCATCAGCAACTTACTTTGAAATACAAACTTGAGGACTCTGAGGTACCGTATTACAAGTATGTGCTCGACCCAGTTCTCGAAAATGACCATGTCACGTTGTACTGGGATCGGTCTATCATCACTGATGACTATTGTCGCCAATAAGCCTGACATGTGGTGATAGACCGATTAGCGCGCCGCGATGTTACCATCCCACATGACGAGAATCTCATGAAAGCCGAGAAAGAGAAACAAATTAAGTATCTCGACTTAGCACACGAAGTTGTCGACATGTGGAATGTGTACTCGGCAGTCATTGTGCCGATTGTCGTTACGGCCATTGGTTTGATGGCCAAAAGCTTCGACGACCACCTGTCGAAGCTGGCCTTACGCAGTTGGATGAAGGGCCTGATACAGAAGGCAGTACTCCTCGATACGGCTCGTATTGTGAGGAGGTTCCTTTCTCTGAAGCCCTACCACCGGTATCTTGGACCCTGCTCCCGACACCGGCGGACTACTATTCTTTATATTTTTAAATGTTTTTTTTAGAATCAGAATCAGTGTTTATTTGTTAAACATATTATAGGTTTTTACATTTAAAAGATCTTAGATTAGGTATTATATATAAGTGCGCTATGTTTTGCCGTGAAGGCGTACAAATATTGAAAACAAAACAAAAAATCATAAAAAGTAACAAACTATAACTAACATACGAAGAAAACAAAATTAAATTAAACTCTTACATGAGAAAAGGAACTGTAACCTTATAAAAATTATAATAAATACAAATTTTATTATTTAATAATGTAATTTATATGTGTAAAAATGAATAAACGAAAATAATAATTTACAGAATTGTACTTGGTTGGTCCGTGCACTCGACGAGCGGTTCGAACGCGAACCACGAATCCCAGGACTTTCGCCTAAATCCTACCTTAAAACTCATTATTTTGCTCCCAACCTGTCGATCGGTACGTGGGACCACTGGTATTCCGCAAGAGCACAAATATGGTCCACGAAAAAGTTAAAATGTCAAACTCTTGAACTCGAAAAAATTTAGATGATTTTTAGTTTCCTTCAATAATTTTCAGCTTTTTAAGACAATAGTACTCGTTACATTTGCATCTAAACAATGGTATGCTACATAAAATATACATCATGAATTAACTGATTTAATTATGTTTCGAATGACACAGTTCAATTTGCCTCTGAACTTGAGTTATAATTACTTCAGGCTCCTAACAACCAATAAATCAAACCCAAGTAACACATTAGTGATGAATTAGGTCATAAACGAGCTATATTTTAGTCTACAGCTTTTATGCAGATGTGCTAAAGGATAGGTCGAGTCTTTAGACTGTAAAAAGGAAAGATTATAATCATTATAGCCGGCTAATGACTTTATAATGGCGATTAAGTATATTAAAAGCATTTTAGTAGAATTTTAAAATAATCTAGTCTAGCTTTTGGCTGCATGTGATAGTACTAGCTGATTTAGAAGTCCAAAGCTTGTTAACGACTGGTTAATCCGAAAATTCACTTCTGTTGTGGGCTGTGGTCTACATTGAAGTATCGAATAGTGCCACTGGCTTTTAATTGGTGTACATTACTTCTATTATAATTCAACTTCTATGAGCTGGTTAATAACTGAGTAAAAGTGGGTAAGTACTCTCTACAAACATCGTTACATTTTTAAGAGAATCATTAGACACCTTGAGTTGTAAATTGGATTAGGTGTACTACATTCTAATGCCAATGCATAAAGTGTAGCTGATAGCTGTTTTACAGCTTTCGGCATTATTATTATTTTTTTTATACAAAACGGGGAAACTCTAGGCCTAAATCTCACCTGATGGAAAGTGATGATTAAGCCGAAGATGGAAGCGAGTTTCACCCGGAATCCTCTTACACAGAGGAACTGGCTATCATACCTCTAACTGCTGGAACACAACAATGCTGTTAACATAGTTGTTATGGCGACAGACTTAGACATGATGGTGGTAGCTTGCCAGGCGGACTTGGAACAAGTCCTACCACCAAACAAACCGAGCAAAAAATTTGCCTCCGCTAGGAATCGAACCTGGGACCTCTGGGTCTGAATCAGGTGATATAACCACTAGACCACGGAGGCGGTTAGTGTCACCTGTTTAGCACCACCCGGGGACCACGTGTAGGGATTCGCTGAAGGGTATTCTCCTACGGACTCTAGATTTTCGGTGTTTAAATTACAGCAGATGGAGATGCAATTTAAAGGATCAGTACTGATGTAATTTATTGATATTCACAAGCCTGTGTCGTTAACGCACAGTGAGGGTTCCGCACAAAAAGATTTTGATCAAAATATTGATGCTTATAATAGGTAATCATTAACCCCGAACAAAAAAGAGAGATGTTATAAATTTGACCGCTATGTATATGACTGTGTGTCTGTGGCACCGTAGCTCTTAAACAGGTGAACCGATTGCGATGCGGTGTTTTTTTATTTGAAAGCAGGTATTAGAGCGGTGGTTTTTTGACAAGTTTTATCAAAATCAGTTTGAAGATCATTGAAGATCATCAGCTTTTTTCTACTTAGTTGATGAAGGCATTAATCCAGCTTTTACGGGTCTGATCGATGCGAAATTTGGTATTCTATTACTTCAATGATATTGCAAAAACATGGTTATATTGACCTGATGCTGTACCAGGGTGAAAGACATATTCAGGATTCGTAAATTAACTTCAAAGAATGCTTGGAAGCATTCTTTGAAGCAGCTTTTTTACAGCTTTTATAGATTTAACGTAAAGTTTACAGTGTAGATTAACGAAATAAATCAAACGCACAGTATTTAAACTGCTATACCGCGTGTATCTGACATCGACGCACAAACGATTTCCATGGGTCCAGGGCATGATTCTGGACACCCTAGACTATTTTCTAATATTTTCAAGGGTTTTTTTACTTTAGACTGCTCATAATTGTTATTCTGACCTAACCCAATGAGATTTTTAATAAAAAAATATTTAATTAACTACTTTCACTAAAAAGAGCAATCTGAATAAAACCACAAATAGATATCAGCTCAGCTGAGCTGATACATATTTGTGGTACTCTTGAAAAAAATGAAAAAATGAGAAAAGAACCGACGAAAAATTCCAACTCTGGGGTGTCCAGAATCATGCCCTGGACCCATGAAAATCGTTTGTGCGTCGATGTCAGATACACTCGGTATATTATTTTTTACTTTCTTTTTGACGGCGTATTTTTTAAATTTTAGTTTGATTTTCATGAACCAAGCTGCCGTAGGTAAAGAGCGCAAACATAATTCCATTTATTTAATGGATTCTGAAAAAGTCGAATTTGGATAAAGTAGTACCTAGGTACTGATGAAGACAAGATCACTTTACATCAGGTGAGATTTGGGCCAAGAGTTTCCCCGTTTAGTATAAAAAAAGGAAGAATGCGTATTTATTAAGATATACAATTTAAAAAAAAAAATTAAAGAACAGGCCATAAAAAGAAATAAGTATCTATAGATAGTCTCATTCATTATTATATTTAGCCTTGACATAAAAATTATGTTCTCACAGCATGGTACAAAAATCAACTTAGTAAGGCGATTTCAAAAAGTTTGAAAACTTAAAAAAACACAGTATCTTACTATTAATCCGGTACGGAAACAAGATAAGTACTTTTGTTGATATACACACAGGTAAATTAAAATAATCTTTATTGGAACAAAAATCGATTTTACAAAAACCATTGTGTACGGTAATAAACTACTTTAAAATGATATTTTAACAAAGTGATTCTTATGCTAAGTCTACATTAAAAAAAAAAAAAAACAGTAAGTAGTATCAGTTAAAGTGACGCTTTTCAAAGCTTACTGTCAGTCTTTCTACACGTGCAGCCTGTGGGTCAACTTCACTCAGCGGACATACAGCGACCTTCGCGTTCAATATAATAATGCACTGAGGGTGCTGCTGCGGCTGCCGTGGTGGTGTAGTGCGTCAGGGATGTTTTCAGATAGTAATATTGATGGTTTTGCCGCGATTATTAGAAAAAGATGTGCATTCCTGATGTCTCGTGTTCGCGGCTGCACCAACAGTATTCTCAGTATATTCGCAGATCGGTGGGATTCCCCGATGTTGCGGAGGTGGATGCGGCTCCACACCGAAATTTAATTGTTGTTATATTCTTATATTATATTTTATGTGTATGTTACCTTTACTTAAATTCTATTGTTAGAATTTGAGTAAAAATTGTTACTAACCCTATGGGCCGCGGTCTGAAATAAAATTATTCTATTCTATTCTATTTCCGATCATTTTGATCTTGAACATGACGTGATATCACTTTCCGGTTCGAAATTATTATTTTCAATTTTTTTTTTTTTTCCCCTTTTTTAATTCCATGTTTGATAGTTTCCTTCACGTCTTCTGTTTTTGTTCTTCTGAGCCTGCAAGTGTAGGTATTTCGAAAGCCTAAGTACATAGTGAAATCTTGACATAAAAACTTAATCAAGGATTCTTTATCCCTAAAAAGCTGTTGTATGCTCTCTTTTTATACCAGTACACAGTTACAGACATTAAGAAAGGTAATTAAAAGCCTTTGTCAAGCCAGCAAAATGCTGTAAGCTGTTACATAGAATTAGTTAACACCACTGTAGGTAAGTACAGAAAATAACTTTCAAAAGAATGTATGAAGAATTTGTACTGGATAACAAATGAAAGCCATTTTAGCATTATGTAAACGTTTTTTTATTGAATATCCAAATAATGTCTGGTAGATTTCAGGATATTTGGTAGCGTTTAATTCGAACAATATAATTTACCACATATTAGGTAATTAATTTTCCTAATGGTATACCTAAGCAGTAAGTTAGAAAGAAATCATTTGGGGGGTTAATCTAATAAGTATTTACACACACCATTATCTTGTGAAATATAATATTTTCGATAAAGCGATATTATTCTGATGGCGCATGAAATATTTGATTTAATTACCAAAACATATTTACAATAAAATGTTAATAGCAACTCAATTTATATGCAGGGACACTCAAACACCAACGTGAAAATTATCTTCTATTCTATACATAAAATTATAATAAAATCGTAGACTTGCCGTGAAAATATTCAATGTAGGTTGAATATTTTCGCATAAAAAATACATAGAAACTTTAGAAAAAGACCACATAAATGCAATTTTTGAAATTTTTGTCTATTTGTCTGTGCGTTTGTGGGAGTATCACGCATAAACCACGGATTGGATTCAAAAATTAGATACTTAAAAATATTAAGTGATACCGACCCGAGTTCTCTGTCATATTTCAAAACGACAAACAAAATCAAAAGGAATCGAATTTTAAAGTTAAGGAAGACACTTCATTGAGCTCTAAACTAGGTTGTTTTCCTTGATAAGTACTCCAGATACTTACTAGCAATGCCATCTATTGAGAAAAGTTGCAGTTGTCTTCTTTCTACCTTCTATTTTATTTCTACACATTTAACAAAATCGTACACTTGCCGTGTCGGTCATTGAATATTTTCGCATAAAAAATACATAGGAATGTTTAAAAAAGACATAGAACTCATGCAATTTTTGTCTGTTTGTCTGTGCGTTTGTGGGAGCATCACGCATAAACCACGGATTGATGGAAACACTTTTTGACGTTTAGAGTTATGCCGTTTTTATTGCACCAATTTTGTATTCGGTCCAAATTATTTTGAATCGCGACAGAGTCGTTCGGTAACTTTATCTATAAGTACTAATATTATATAGAGGTAACATTTGTTTGTAAGTTTGTATGTAGGGGGTAATCTCAGGAACTACTGGTCCGATTTGAAAAATTCTTTCAGTATTAGATAGCCCATTTATCGAGGAAGGCTATCATCACGCTAAGACTAAAAGGAGCCGAGCATTATGGAAAATGTGACGCAGACGAAGTTACGTGGGTCAGCTAGTGGTCTAATAAATTTATAAATCAAATTTAGTAACTTGCAATTTTTTCATTTGAAGTTACACTATACCTAACGCTAGAGAAGTCATCATACAACTAAAAAACACCAACGGTCTTGAGACTCCGCATTCACTTCACATTAAATAATATGAAACATTGGCACATCGGCATCGCTTTTACGCAAGCAGTAGGATTAGAAATAACTTCATAGATACTCGGACATCACGTCAATAACTTGCATGACTTATCATCTTTTTCATCATCATTCCTAGCAACTAGCGCTGAATCACTTCCATTCCATTTAAAGTTTAATTAATTTACTGACATAATTTTGCGGTTAACTAAGTACAACTGTACAACTACTAATTTACTTTTTTAGTGTTAACTGCGAAATAGTTAATTTGCACATCATCCATCACGGCATCACCCTATCATTTAACATCGTCCATCGTCATCATAAATATCATCTAGAACCCATGGTGGTTTCCATTGTAGAATGACCACCATAGCGGCTAGCGTAGCGGCGCCGAGTAGCACAAGCCCCAGCACGAGCAGCAGTACAAGCACCAGCACCACTAGTAGCACAACGACCACCACCACGACCACTACTACATCTGCTCCGAGTACCACCAGCTCGACCACGACCACCACGACGACCACGACGCCGCGCCCGACCACCACGACCACGACTGAAGCGCCGCGCCCCTTCTTGCAGCTGTTGCCCCTGCAGATACCACAAGCGACCACGCAAGTTAGCGCACCAGTCAAGACCAGTAAGTATTGCCTTAATCTCTACTATAATACCTTCAGTCATTTTATAATATTTATACCAATGTTTGACCCCAAGTGAAATTATTAATCTAAAGGATGTTCTATGAAGGTTGTTTAAACCGGTTGTAACTTTTGCATAGCTAGGTTCCTACTTAAATATTTAAAACACGCACTTCGACTGTAGGTTGTTTTAAGAACATAATTGCATTTGCAATGCAATGCAGCTGATGCTTGTATCCTTAATTTAACCAAAATTATTTGATTCAATAGAATTAGATTTTTTCATCTAAATTCTCTTTCTCGTGAAAATGAAAACCTAAACTAAACAATCAAGGCTGTCACTGTGTTCTTGAAAATATAGGACGTGGCCGACCGGATCTCTTGCGCAACTAAACCTTAGTTAATTTTAGGTAAAATTTCTAGTTCAAGTACAATAATCATTTATTTTGTACCTAGGTATTTACATATTAATGAAACAATCACCTCACACCACATCACTTCTATGAAGCGCCAGCTAATTTATTGTAACCATGCAACCAGTATATCTACCTATTATTACCATAATACCTAATCTGACTAACCGACCTACATCAACTCAGTTTGCTTGGTTTACCAAATAATATCCATCGTGAACAAAGATTTACGCCGCAATTAGAATGATAACAAAGGCATTACTTGATAATGAACTAGGTTCAACATATTGTTCTTAGGCAATGCCATAACTGCTGACGTTACTTATTCACGCTCACACAACTCTGAATCCATTTATGGGTATAACGTGGATTACTCGAGTGCAGGCAAGACGCAGAAGCTGGTGTGTCCGAAATCTGGACAAGTGCCTGTGCTGCTGTTTCCAATCCCGTGCGAGAAGAACTCGCAATGCCGAGCGAGCAGCGGGCCCGACCAGGTGTGCTGCCAGGGACGCTGCGTGAAAGGTGTTCCGGCGCCGCGGCCTACCTCGCGACCCAAAACGCACCAACGTATGTTTTCTTATACCTATAACTACTTTAAGTAATAATCATGTACAAAATTACGCAATTCCATACCGGTTTAAAAGTTGACCTGAGAAAAATGAATGTATCTGGTGCCTACACGTAGGTAGGTTTATTGTATTGGCGCGTTAATGACCAAATTTTTGCGACGCAAATAAGAAAGGATAGTTATATATTATCCTATACATGCATATGTATATATATATAATTATAATATAATGTTCGGTAGGTGTATATATTTATTTACTTATATATTTATATTTTATAATTATGTTTTCGTATTTTTTATTTATTTTTAACTTTAATTTTAAGCCTACTCCATTTCGCTTGTTCTTACACACTATTGTCTACATCTATTTCTCATTTCTCCTGTCGCAGGTCTGCTGGAAGAAATTTTATTGGAAATAAGCAGTTCCTTTGTACTCATAATTATTTATAAATAAAGGACCTACCAGGTTTACGTCCTGGTAAAGCCTAATAATTATTATCGACATGCAAGTTTTTATGTGCTGTATATTATACTTATACGGGTTATTTGTAAAACACCGGCAACCTCTCAGGACTATGTTACTAACTAAAAACTAAATATTTAAATTGAACGCTCTAAATGTTACGAAGTCTATGCTAAACTAGTCCAAGCCAAAGAAAGCTCTTTCTTTTTCTTTTACTTCGCATAAGACTTCGTAACATTATGAGCGTTCAATACCTGATGAAATATGATTAATTTTTTAGAGTCATAAAACAAAAGTTGTTGATTATGATGTTATAACATAGTACTTCTGAGAGGTTGTCGGTGTTTTACAAATAACCCTGTATATCGAAATGCTGGCTGCCTACATCAGCTGTACCTAGTGTTAATAACTCTGCAAATCATGTAGATTTTTGCTTTTAAGCGAGGTCAAAGTGATAGCACCAGTTGACATAGTATAGGTACCTACCCCTAAATGTAACGCCTCGTTACATAATATGCGCGAGGGTTTTGGGTTCGATTCCAGCCAGCGAGTAATTTTTAAGGTTTTTTTTTTAGCTTAGAATAATGTAATCAATTTTCAGTTAGGTAATCAATAGGAAGTGGTCACCGTCCATATAAATGTTTATTATACCTATCTATGTGACCGTCCGTGGTACACTTTATGACGTTGAAAATGTGCCGACTCTCTTTTGATTTATATTTTTCATATGGAATGAAAGTACCTTACTGATGTAGCTACCTGTATATTGCAGCGCTATTAGGCGTGATACCGCGTGAATGTCCGTCGGCGCCTCTCGGCGAACTGCTGTTCGAAGTGCAAACTTGCAAAGCCGACTCGGACTGCTGGCCGCGGATCTGCTGCCCGGATGGCACGCGCTCCTACTGCCGCACAGCGCGGGCCCGACTCGATCTGGTGCCCGTCGCTAACCAAATTGACGGCCGTAAGTAACAGTAGTCATTCTGTCATTTTGAATCAGTATTAGATGGGTTTGAATTACAAAAAAACCGACCAAGTGTCGGACTCGCGTGCAGAGGGTTTATTTACCTACACGTAACGTAAACTTTAAATAAAACAAATAGACTTCTATAAGTTTTCCTGTAATCTACAGGAAAAAACAAAACTGCATTTTTTTCAACATTATTGGGTTCAGTAGTTTCGGAGGTAAGTGACGGGAACGGTTATTATTAATTGTAATTCTTGAATAAAAAAAACTATTTTGAAATATGTTTAAGTACCTATAAATAATATATAGGTATAATCTAAAAAAAAAACTCCTGAAAGTCACCCCATATCTGCTCACAATTTATTGGTTTTCGATAATTATACATCCGGTGTTTGGGTTACAGAAATACAATCTGTACCACCGTTCAACTGAATCAATCCAGAACTCCAGACGTCCAATCGATACGGAGAAAAAAGACCATTATTGATTACCTCCAAGACAGCTCTGTCTGTCTGTTTTTCCATCATTTAATGACCGTTTTACACGACTGCCTAAAAAAAAGAATGTTATGTTTTCAGGGTTCATGTATGTACCTATTTTTGTGAGTTTCGTTATTCCACCATAACTTCTAAACGGCTTAACCAATTTCAATGTTTGTAGTAACGTTTGAAGCGTTGCGTTATTCCGAGTAACAATAGGCTAATGGTGTTCTTCGTATTTTGACACCGACTTCCGAAATTAAAGTTATTTTTTACTTTGTAGTGTTTTTTTTTTATTTGGAAGTCGGTTGTATTTTTTTGTAAAAAGTTTTTTATTTTTCACTTTTTAGTGGTACCTACACCTAACAACACCACTGCAAAATCGCAGAAAAGCAAAATAAGCAATTTCGATTACTTGGATAACATAAAACCATCACCCAAGTAAACCAATTCCAACTATTTCGATTTAAAATCCAAAATTCGTAACCGATTTTGATAAAATTTAAATGGGACCAATCTGCAAGTAGGTTCATAATTGACGGAGTTATGAGGTAACAAACAAAAAAACATACAACCGAATTGAGAACCTCCTCCTTTTTGGGAAGTCGGTTAAAAAGCAAATAATTGAAAAAAAAAATTGTTAGGTACCTATATTATATTATGCATTTTTACAATTTTGGTAGGTACCTACGTAACCCTAAAACTCTAACGACGTTCTAACTGCTAATAACTCAATGAAATCGGTTTGTGACTGGTAGAGAATGCATTGTTGCATTAAGTCCGCCTATGTACCACTATTGTGCATAAAGTTTAAATAAATAGATAAACTTACGAAGGAACAACATAACTCTTCTTTTGGGCTTTGTTGCAGTAGGGTATTTTCTATGATTGTTACCCAGCAAACTTGCAGAACTGCACAATTTTATGTTTCAGCCGTGCGGATGTTCGAACAATACTTGCAATGTACGCCTCCTCCTCAATACGACCTGTTCCCTCAGAAGTGCAGCTCTAGCGTGGACTGCTTCCCCAACTTGTGTTGCGCGGAGGGCGGTAAGAAGCACTGCAGACCACCACAGCGCAGCCTCCTAGCATTATTCGCTGGAGTCGGACAGGTAGACAGACACTTCATGCAGTCTAGACTTTGAGAATCATTCCTTCATAACTGAATAGAAACCTAAATTTTTATGCATTTTCACTTATTTGGGTTATTTTATTTTTCAGAGAGTTGGATCTACGTTGGGCAACTTACGACCAGGTGCAAGCGAACGCAAATAAATCATAGAAATTGTAAATATATGTTATTGTGATTTTAATAGGTAGGTATCTACTTAGTTAGTTTTTTATACTTTTGTACAGTTTTTTTAAATAAAATTTTTATTCGTTTCTACTTTGTTATAATTATATCATTTAGCTGGATGACGAACTATGTGACCATAGATATAATAAACAAGTTTTGTATATTGTTTTTTTTTATACATAAACCTATGTATCTACACACGTCAAAAAAAGTTTGCGATCACTTTGAAAAATCAAAATACAAAAAAAAAATCAAAATACAAAATCCATTATTTCAAATAGACCAGTTACAGGCACTTTTGAATAGTCAAGTTCTGTCAGTAAAATAAATGAAGCTAATCCTGCCGCGCTAGCGACAAGAGCAGCGGGTTGTTCTGCAACATAACACACCCACCGACATCGTCTCCAGCGCGGCAGTTGCACGTTCCAAAGAGTAGATCCTGTGGAGAAGAACGTGCAAGAAACTCCATGGACACTCTTTTAAACCAGTTGTCAAAATGATGGTTAAATTCGTTGCGAAATAATTTATGACTAAAATTATACAATGCAAAAGAGAATGAGTCTTTATAGTGCAAAGATAGTCTTACAATCTTCAGCAGGTCCAACAATGTTTTCACATGTTCATCAAAGTTTGGGCACTTTAGTCGCTGTGGAGCGGACCAGCATTGAGCCAAGCATTTTTATCATCAATGTATTCCCCTAATTTATAATATGCTTGCTTGCATAGTGTGCGTTTTATACAATTTTTAAATTTCGTCTCATTCAGTTCTATTATATGTGGCAGTATTTTGTTATAACACTTTAACAGTATCTATTTATTTATTTATTTGGCTCTTCAACAATGAGTACACTATAATTTTCACATTAAAAAAAATTTCAGACTTAAGTCTAAGTGCCTCATCACGTAGAGAAGAGCACTACATGCACTATACTTTACGCATAAACTGCTTTCGAAACTGAGCTAAAAATTATATATATTATAATCCCATAAAAGATGTTGCTACTTTAGCAAGTCTGAAACCTGGTTGAATAATTTTTTTCCTATTTCTAGTAACATAGTTATGTCTGTCGCCTCGTTTACTGAAAAGGTGTAGATTCTTTCTAACGTACAGTCAGACTACAAAAGTCGATAAGCATCTCTCAAAGTAATTGGCTTGACGTATAGTTTGACTTACTACCTTCTATTTTCACGTTGTCGTCAACACTAAATACTCGTTGCTAGTATGAGTATCTCAACATTCCACAGATAACACACACTAATGTACTGTCGTCGCACTACGCGCGATAGTGTGTCATTAAGAACATGCCTTACACAATCACAGCTGAGGCGACCATTGGATTGATAAAATTCGCGCTAGTCACTCATGTGCTTGTAGCCGTCAGGGCGAGGTAATAGACTCGCAATCAACGAACTCCGAGTTCAAATCCAATTAATGGTCCGTAGCTGATTTTTCTGTAATTGAAAATACCATAAAATATAATAAATAAGTTTTTTTTTTATATTTCTACTATTGAAACTACAATTGTATTTTTTCTACTAATTAGTTGCAAATTACGAATATTATGATTTATTTATCGTATTCGTAATTTGCAACTATTTAGTAGTGATCTTATTCATCATTTCGATGTTGTAAGGTAGAAATAAAAAAGTCGTGCTGAATGATAATACAAATGTTTATTCGTTATATTGTTACCTAGACAAAAAAAGTTCTCTTGTAACCGTTGATAACATTGTTTGTTGGAAATATACCCACTTAGACCATTCATAATAACAATGAAAGGATATTTTAATAACACAAAATATAACTGTCGATAGCTAGTTATTAAAGGTATTGCTATTCAACCAGTTTTATTGAAAACTGATATATGGTTTTGACTTGGTAAATATGTTATTTCTAGGTAACGTCATAAATAATGTATTGAGGTTATAGCTTAATTGTTCATTTTCTTGGAGAAAAATAAATCTAACTATTAATTTATGTTACAACAATGCGGGTAGAATAAACAGAACACAAAATAAAACCATGACTATCGTCAGCAAACTTAGTAGCGAGTTCACTACATTCCTAAGTTAAGGCGATGGCACAAGTTAAAAAAATTGCTGTTTTAAACGAAAGTCAACACAACATAATTAATATGTCTAATGTTTCGTTAAACGTTATTAATATTTTAAAATGACCTACTAAATATTTAGTTACACCGTATGATTATTAAAACTAAAACAAGGATTTTTTAATTTAATTAATATTTTGTATAACCCCCATTATTCAATGCAGTCAAGTAGCCATTTGCGCATGGACCCAACATTATTACCGTATGTTTCGCTCCCTCTTAAATTTTCCCACACCTCCATGCAATGGGTTTTCATTCCGTGAGTCCCACCTTTGCACCATCAAGCCCCATAGATTTTCTATGGGGTTGAGGTCGGGTGATCGCGCTGGCCATGGAACAACAATAACCTCCGGGTGATTGTGAAACCACTCACGCACAGTACTCGCCCGGTGAATAGGACAATTGTCCTGGACAAATGAAAATTGTGCTATCTCTTCAGCAGGGTAAATGTTGCGCACAGTAGGTAGCATGATGGAGTCTAATACTTCCGCATAAGTCGAACTGTTTGCGCGTGGAGGAATGAAAGCCAGTTCTCCTGGTCCTGCTGCACTCATCCACCCCCACATATTAATTGTAATACGACCTGATTCGGTGTTAGGGATTACGTTTTTATCACACCATCGAGTGTTATTCTTTCGCCATAAATGAAGTCTGCCCTTTTGACTGGATTTAAATGTTTTTTCATCTGAAAATAAGGTGGTATTCCAGTCGAAATCTAAATAATCCCGTGCGAAACGTAATCGTTCTTGTTTATGTTTCTCTGTCAAGTAAGGCTTTTTATCAGGTTTTCTGTGATGCACACCTTCAGCGTGGAGCGCACGGCGAACAGTTTGCAACGAGGTGTCGAATAATTCCGCAAAGTGTCTCGTTGGTGTGAAACCATTTTTTTCATACTCGTCCACCATATGTCGTCGCTGCGCTTCGCTAATAAGCGTCGGTCTTCCACTTCTCTTTCGACTAGCAAGGCTACCCTCTTCATATCTTTTTATCGAAAGACTTACAGTATTTCTCTAAAACAAAAAAAACAAAAATATTAGGTCGCTATACTTAACAAAATACTAAAGTGACTTCATTTTTTAGGGTTCCGTACCCAAAGGGTAAAACGGGACCCTATTACTAAGCCTCCGCTGTCTGTCTGTCTGTCTGTCTCCAGGCTGTATCTCATAAACCGTGATAGCTAGAAAGCTGAAATTTTCACAAATGATGTATTTCCGTAGCCGCTATAACAACAAACACTAAAAATTTTAAATAATTAAATATAAGGGGGGTCCCCATACAATAAACGGGTTTTTTTCGTAGTTTTATAGATAAATGGTACCGGAACCCTTCATGGGCGAGTCCGACTCGCACTTGGCCAGTTTTATATAGTTAATACTCATATTTATTTAATATAATTTTAAAATAAAACACTGCGTATTTATAAATCCAATAATAAACACTAATATTTCGCTTTTAAGCCTCATAAAGTGATGGATGGATTCAAAAAATAATAAAAAGAATTAAGCCATATTCTACCAAATAATCTCAGGTATAAATTTTTAGTTAAAATATTAAAAGATTAATTTATAAAGTTACAATTCAAATATAAATATTTTACTCACATTCAGTCCGGTTTCTTCAGATATTTGAGTTTTATTAAGACCACTTTTATGCAGCGCAATAATAGTCGCCCTCACTTCAATACTAATGTTTGCCTGCATTTTGTGAATAATTACGCTACTGCTAACCACACGTCACTAACCAACAACTATAACCAACCGACAGTTCATTTGGTTCAAGTTAAATATTAATAATTATAAATAACTGATGTCTACCTCGCAGAAATATAAATTCTTATTTTGTATTTTTTTTTGTGATCTACCTTTCTAACTTATTGCAATGTGAATAAGAACATACAAAAAGTCTGGTAGTGCGTGGGATTTGAACTTACGACACACTGGATCACACTTCTCTCTGAGGGCGCTAAACCGTTGGGCTATCTGAGCTCATTTTGTGATAACGAAATTATAAACCACAACCGTTTGTTGACTACTGCTGGAAAATAGAAGGTCGTTAGTCAAACTAACCGTCAAGCTGTTAGTGCGTAAGAATGCTTATGCATTTTTGGTTACTATTGTACATGATATTTTCATAAATATATTGACAAGGGACCGTCATGATGTTAATTTCTTTAAACAGTTCCCTTAGAGAATCTCGCCGGCGGAGATGGTAAATGGCTCTGATGGCTCTTTTCTGCAAAATGAAAATAGACTCGATGTCCGCAGCCCGTCCCCATAGTAAAATACCGTAAGACATTATACTGTGAAAGTAGCTAAAATAGACTAGTCTCGCGGTTTCAACATATTATGTAAACTGGCGAATTTTCCTTACAGCATATGCTGCTGAACTTAACCTTCCTGCAAGAGATGTTAAATGAGGACCCCATTTTAGCCTTGAGTCTAGCTTAATCCCCAAGAAAACTGTTTCTTCGACGAATTCTAGTTTCTCCCCGTTCAATATTATGTCACAAATATTACTCTTGACATTTGGTAAAGTGAATCGAATGCACTTTCTCATTTAATACTAAATTATTAGCTGTGAACCAATCATGTACCTGCATTAGGGCGTTATTTACGACGTCGAGATTGTTTGCATGTCTATTTACTTTAAAAATCAAAGATGTATCGTCAGCAAACAACACCATATTGAGTTTATTATCTAAAATATAGGGCAAAATATCATTTATATAAACTAGAAACAAGAAAGGACCCAAAATTGAGCCTGGTACCCCCATTTTCACGATTAATCCTGTTGAATTGTTTCCGTTTATATGAAATCCGAAAACCTTTTTGCTGCAGTAGATTATATTATGATTTCTTCATCTTTTTAATAATATATATAATAATAATAATAATAATATCCCTACCGCAGTATCTCTACGTTGACGTCGTGGTGGGGCTTGCGCGTCCCGATGGACCTTAGGTCATACCTAGGGTGAGGGGCCAGACAAAGAGAGATACAATCCGCAAGGCAGTTTTGTGGCGAACTGTTGGGCAGTAGCGACCCCACGAACCTTATCTCCCGGGAGAAGTCTTGTTCCTCATCTACGGCTTGCCTTTATTGCCTGGCCGGAGTGAAAACTGACGAGGAACAGAGCTCCCACCTCTTCCTTGCCTTAATTGGCCGGTCTGAGTGGAGATTCGCTAGAGCATACGTGCTCGGGAGAAGGACGTATAATCCATTAAGATGCTGGTAGGGATCTTGACCGCACTTCCGGGATTGTCCTGATAGCCGTGGTATACCTCTCCACTCCTCTAGCACCTCAGGCCATGTTGCACCCTTGGCGCTACGTCACTTTGTGCTAGCGACTGTTTTCGGGGGCCCATTCATTGAGTGTGCAAGTCACCCTCTGCCATTTAAAAGCCGTGTATATTGTTAGTGGTCAGGCAGGGGCCAATAGTTCTATATTAAACGATTATCATTCCACTAAGCCACTCAAACCCATAGCGTTTCATTTTTTGTTTCCATATTCTGCAATAGTACTGCTCCAACCGGGGATTGTCCTTGGGAATACTTTCAGTGCATACAGGGATAATCGCCGGTTGGTGCCTCATTACATTTGAAAAGTCTAACGGGGCCTCTGCGAGTTGGTTTCGGCCCCTCGTACGCCTACCAAAGGACCGGGTCTCCAGGGGCCCGAGAAAGTAAAAAAAAAATATAAAAAAAATAATATACTTTATTCCAAGTTTACAATTTAGCAGAATAGCACTACGTAGTACAGAGAATGTAAACCTAAAAAATTGTAAAAGAAGCACTGAGTTTAAACCTCTGGCACCCAAGCTAAGATTAAACTTGTGGTATGGGTGTCAGGGCTCTCTCTATAAACATTCAAGTCAACAACATAATTTGAAACCATTTGGAGTTACATAGTGAACTGTGACACTAGCGATTTCTGGAGCAAGCAGTAAATTACGTTTATACAAAAACAAAAAATAGAATAGTTATAAAAAAACAAACCTAAAACCATGAACCGCCATTCTCTGAGTATGTAAATGTGGGTGTCTGTGTGGTGAGTATCTGTGTGTGTGTGTGTGTGTGTGTGTGTGTCTTCACGCGTGTTTTTTTTTTTTCACTGTAATTTTCCCAATAGCTTCTCTGTCTCCTCATACATAAGAGCCATGATCCATTTACTCGCTATCTTTTTACACTCAAATTTATTTTTACCATAAATTCCACAATGTTTGTTTACTGCATTGTATAAGCGACTTCCCAGAATTTGGAAATTTCTTTCAGCAAATTTGGTTCTATGACTTCCCACAAGACAGACATCAGTCGACCTTCGTTTTGCCAGATGACCGGTACTATATTCTAAAGATGCATGTTTGCGTAAAATGGTATTGAGCACAAAGAGCTGTCTAACGGTCATAACTTGACAGTCTTTATACAATTGTTTAGTACTGTACCGAAAATGTCTAAACGTCATCACTTTAAGGACAGCTCGTTGCGCTCTTTCCAATTGTAAAATACTTGTTTTTGGAGCACCACCCCAAACCGTCACCCCAAACGATAGCACTGACTGGCACAGCGAAAAATATACCATTCGCAGGGTATCAAAATCGACGCTACATCGTAGATTTTTAAAGATTGAGATAAGTTTTCTCACTCTGCCAGACAACGCCCTCATCTGCATACTCCACGACATAAAACAGTCTATAACAATGCCTAGATATCTGAAGTTGGTTGCTCTGGTCAGGGGAATGCAGGAGCTTTGGTCTAATCGTTGACTACAAATATGAGCCCTGATGACAAACGACTCATCGGGTTGCGAGGATTGTTTAATTGAGAAGGGCATAAAGTTTGTCTTGTCCAGGTTTAAAGTTAGGGTGTTTATTTATTTATTTATTTATTTATTTAACACTTTCAGCACAAAAAGAGTACAGAGGCGGACTTAATGCCATAGGCATTCTCTACCAGTCAACCTTTGGGTGATGCAGAGAATAGTGGTAGGTGCAATACGGAGAATATAATGTAAAAAATAATTTAATGCGATTAATAATGATTAATATTCAAATTCAAAGTATAAAAATAAAGTAAAGTACCTAGAAATAAAGTATAAAATCAATTGCGTCAGGTGGAACCACCAGTCCACCAGTGGATCCACCGCCGGATCTAACCGGTTAAAATGAATACTATACACAAACTAACTATACCTATAAATACATAATAAATACTCACATTAACAAGATAAATAAGTAACCGAAATACTTAAACAATAAATACGAATAAGTAACTGGAAAACATTAGCGCTGTGATGATACTACTGCCAACTTCTTCCGAATGTGTTCACGAACTTTCAATTTAAAAGTTAACCGGTTGGTGGCCATCCTGATCTCCTGAGGAAGCGCATTCCACAGAGAAATAGACTGAACGAAGAAAGAAGAGTGAATAAAGTCAGTACGGTGAGTGGGACATTGAAGGAGACGGTTGTTTGATGAGCGTAGATTGAGATTGTGGCTGGTGCAAATGTATTGAAAGTGAGGGGCTAGATAACTGGGAGAGTTGGGAGAGACAAGAAATGAAAACAAGGTAGTAAGAGCCCTTAGCTCTCTACGCTCGCGTATGGGCAACCACTTTAAAAGTGACCGATGCGCAGAGACATGATCATATTTACGCAGATTGAAAACAAATCGAATGCAGTAATTCAGAACACGGTCAAGTTTGTTGAGGAGATCTCCATTCAGGTCATAGTAACACACATCGCCATAATCGATGATAGGAAAAATTAGGGTCTGTACAAGCATTGTCTTCGTGTTCGCTGGTAAAAAGTTTTTCAAACGATACAGGGCCCGTAACGTTCCCGTAACCTTCTGACTGACACTAGCACCTTGAGCTCGCCAGTTTAAGGTACTATCAATGCGCAAACCTAGGTCCATCACATCAGTGTTAAATGGGACAATCGTATTGTCGAACAGAACATTTGGCAAAGCTGTTTCATCGACTTTAGCGATGCTTCGAGAACTCCCAATGATGATCGCCTGACACTTATCAGGATTTACAGCCACACCAAATTTATCCGACCATGTTTTTATGGCTATCAAGTCTCTATTTAGTTTGCTGATAGCGTCAGGTAATTCATCGACCCTCCCTTGATGCAGATCCTTGATGCGTGTTTGCAGCTAGCCATGACATAACAATACCCAGCGCTGATTCAGCTCGCTCATGGACTTCCTTCCAGTCTTGACCATATACCAGTAGAGCCGTGTCGTCCGCGTATGTATATATATTACTGTTTGGGATGAAAAGATTACAAAGACTGTTTACATAAATTAAAAAGAGAGTGGGCCCTAAAATGGAGCCTTGAGGAACTCCAAACGATAACATGTGTTCGTCACTAACATATGAGCCAATTTTGACACATTGTGTCCGCTCAGAGAGGTAACTCTCAAAGATAGCTAGTGCAGAACCCCTCACACCAATCCTCTCCAATTTTAATATTAGAGTAGGAACTGAGACAGTGTCAAATGCTTTAGACAAGTCCAAGAATATACCCAGACATTTAGATTTAACATCAAGCGTCTTAACGGCCTTGTCAACAAAGGCAGCAACAGCGTCCTCACAAGATTTTCCTTTACGGAAGCCATATTGATTTCCCGATAAAATATTATGTGCTTCCATGAAGTTGATGAGGCGACTGTTAAGGATCTTCTCTACAATCTTTGACAAGGCCGGAAGTACCGATATAGGTCTGTAATTATTTACACTGCCTCTGTCTCCACTCTTGTGTATTGGATGCACAATAGCTCTTTTTAAAACCCTTGGAAAGACACCTTTCAAGAAACATAGTTTACATATGTGTGTGATGAGGGGGACTAGGGTCTGTTTGCTTACCTTTAACATTCTAGTTGTAATTCCATCCCATCCCGCGGCAGAATCGGTGCGTAGATTCATGATGGGTCTTTCTACTTCAGTCTGATCAGGAGTCAGGAGCACGAGAGAGTTTGATTGTGCTTCGTCTTGGAGATATTGAGCATGTATAGTGGGTGCAATTGTGTGTTTGGCCGCTAGATTTTTGCCAATATTCGCGAAAAATTCATTTACCATGTTAACTGAGCACTTGTCGTCGATACCAGAAATTGATAACAGGTCTGTGGGAGGAGTTTTAGAATTTTGTTTACTCAGTATGTTATTTGTTACTTTCCAAGTCGCTTTGGGATTATTTTTTGCTTTAAATAATTCATTTCTCTCATATTCTGTTTTAAGTCTGCTTAGCAGTTTATTACAAAAATTACGGTAACGGAGGTATGTAATTTTGAGATTATAATTATCCGGCGTTTTTTTAAGGTCCCTATGCATATTATCCCTATTTCGGATACATCTTAATAGACCCTGCGTGATCCAGGGTATAATAACTCTTGACTTCGAAGGAACACGAATACTTTTGGTGTTGCTTTGAATAATAGAGGTAATTGTGTTTAATAACCGTTCTGTAGCCTCGTTTGGATTGTCAGTTAACATAACGGGACTAAAATCTGCGTTGGCTATATCTGTGGCTATTTTACCTCGATCAATCCTCGTAATTACCTTAGGGATACTTTGTGCACTTGAGTAATTTTTAACACAATCAAGTACTGGTGCATGATCGGTAATGTTAGTTTCTAATATAGTGGAAACTACTGGGTTTTTAATTTTGATCACGGTGTGGTCTAGACAGTTTTTTTCTCTAGTAGGGGACGTATAAGCAGGTAATAGTCCATGTGATGCTAATAGGTTCATGTACTCATTGTAATGTGGGTCATTATTTGCTGGGCTTATATTAATGTTAATGTCGCCAACCAGAAATATAGTTCTATATTCAGATACTGAAGCTAATATGTTATGAAGGCTAGTTAAAAAGTTATCAGTATGTCTAAAAGATGGTGGTCGATACACAGCTATTATGACTACATCGGAACTAAGTCTACAAACAAGACAGTTTGCGTCCGCGAATTGTGGCTCAGCGACTTTATGTTGTAAATCCGACCGTACGTTAGCAACTAGACCATCATTTTGGTTGAAAGTGTTTTCTGTGGAATAAGCCGAATACCCTTGAAGCAGTGGAATAGTTACATTTTTGTTTAACCAACATTCTGAAGAGATTATAACATCACACCTAATTTGTATTTGAGTTAATAGTACTAAGACATAATTGAAATTTTTGTTGATACTACGTATATTAAAATGCAGCAATTTAAGAGTTTTAGCGTCGTTACCTAATAACTGAACGCATTTATCAGGCGGGCAGTTATAAAATTCATTGGATCTGTACGAATCTAAGTTCTCGACAATTTTATGAATGCTGTTCATTTTTATAGTTAATTAAATAATAAGAACACCTTACTATAAATCTCATTCGAACTTTGTACATAAATATAAAACCAAAGGTAACCACCACCATCAGGTAAATGAGAAAAAGAATGGTACTTTTTTTCCGCGGTAAAATAATAATACTTATGTATTTGTAGATGATTGTCGACATGCGCAGTAGTTTGTGTGTAATGTATGTATTTGTAGAATGCGTTGTGTGTTATGTATTTGTAGAATGCGTTGTGTATTATGTAATTGTAGAATGCGTTGTGTGTTATTTGTCTGTAGAATAATCTGTTTTTTATGTGTTTGTTGCTATGTAAAAAGAGTATGGCGTTACAAAAACTATAAATTATATTTAACCTATAAAAATAATACTGAGATAAAACTTGATACACAGACAATAGTCCAGAGAAAAGATCACTCTGGTACATGCAATATTTTGTGAAAACAATTTTCTGATTGAATACGAATAGACTTCTCTCCTTCTTTTTTGCGCAGAAAATTTTTCCCATTTGACGACCAGCAGAATTGAAACTGGTTAGTTTTAGCAAAATTTCGCGCTTCATAAAAAAAATTGCCTTGAGCTAGGTGGGAGACGGTCAGCAATATAAATAGGTATGCGCTCACTTATGAAGCCTATGTGTTGACTATTTAGTTTTTCCGTGGTGGCTTTCCCTTTATTGAAGTCACGTAGGGCTTTGAGAATATTATTTTTCTTCGTTACTGAGTGTAGTTCTGCGACAATTTGTTTTGAGGGGCCTTGCTTATTTTGTAATCGATAAATGTCACGTATCTCCGTCGTTTCCACGTTTATTTGCAATGGCTTACAGATATCGACTAACATTTTCATTAAATCATTGACATCTTCTTTTTCCTTGGGTGGAATATTTCTCAGTTCAATAACGGCAGGCCGACGACATTCCTGTAGATCTTGAAGTTGTTTTTCCAATTTATCTATATGCTTACGCTGTTCAGACCGCTCACTTTCTAATTTTCCCATTTTTGACTTAATTTCTTCATATTTTTCATTAATAAGACTCGCAGATTCCTCAATTTCTGACTTAATATTTTGTAACTTTTCATTTTGTAATTTTAGTTCAGTCAACTCTTTGGATATTTTGGATGTGAAGTTTTGTAAAATAGCTTCCTGGTCTGCACTCCACTTTGAGAGCATTTCTCTTATTTCTTCCTTTAATTCCCCGAGTTCATTTGTGGGGCTAGACTCAGACCGAGGTAGCTTTGATCGTTGATTCCGTTAGAGTACTAGTAATATTAGGGTTTGACAATGCCCGCTGTACTTCTATTTTTGGTGTTTGCGGCGGCGAGCGAATCATTTTAGGCATAATCACTTGTGCGTAAGACTTGTTTTTGATCGAAGGTATGAAAGAAGGCGATCCCCAATGTATTGCGTTTCGTAGCAGATCTCACGTTTTCTCTTAGCAGTACAAATTCTCGTAGCACACCTCGTAGGTGCGTAGCAAACTTGGCGGGACGTATTGTGGTTGCTCGTAGCCCCGTAGTAGGCAGTTTGGGAATTTAGCGCGCGGACATCTACGTCGATTTGGCGTAGCGGCTAGCCGCGTTGACTTGAGTGCGCGGGGACTATGGTTCGAGTCCAGGTGCCGCGACAACGACTTTTCGAAATTTAAAACAAATCTTGATTTAGTTGCACTCACCGGGTGGCTAACCCCTCTCACCGCACCCACCGAAGAGCGAGAGGTCCGACGCAAACAAATATGTCTGCCGTGTCTTATGGGTAAAGCTTCAAGACGAAACAGGAGGGTCCGAGTTTCGGAAGCAATTTAATAATTAAAAATATAAAAATTTGAAAAAATATTTAAACAGACTCGCTCAACTTAAAACACGTCCATTCCTTACACACACCAGAGAGAGAGTGAGAGTTTTTAGATTCTATATGAGCCGTGCCCACTTCGTTAGGCGGTAAGCATTTTAACTTGTGATGAAATTATGAGTGTGGTTCGGTTAGTACTGACTGCTATGATTTATTTCCTGACGGCCAAAAGGAGGGTTTTGTTTTTATTGCATAATAATATGTATGTAGCTAGGCTAGCGAGCCGCTGCGAGCGCTCAGCGTTAGACTCCCTGTCCCTTGTTGCAAAGACATGCTGCTTTAAATCACTGAGACGCTGTGCACGTTAAGCGCTAGATTCCCGAGCACAGACCTGCGATGTTCTCCAGCTTTGGTTAGCACAAGCCGCTGTGATCGCTCGGAGCTAGATTTCCCAGCGCGTGCTTGCGAAATATTTTCTCTATTCCTCGAGAGGCTCTTCCGTACGGCGTACTCGAGCTGCTCTTGTCTCATGTCTGGGATGTCTGACGGGAAAGTTGTGATATCCTTTAAGGCATGATAAACAATCGCTGAAACTGTCCGATATCCCAAAAACAGAAATATCACAGCTTCGAACTCGAAGAATGAGAACGAAGCCGAAGTAATATTGTAATTGTGTTTTGAGAAACCGAGCAACCAAAACAATTTTAAAGACCAACAACATTCAACCAACTACGTACAACTCACCTACCAAACGACAAAAGTTAAATAATAACTGGAGAGGCCTTATTAATCCGCGGAAAATCTTAACACCACGATTCAGAAAAATGGATAAAACGACCGTACAAAGCATGTTCTAATGCGGTTCGTGAATGGACGGCGCGGGCGGCGTTTTGCGATTTAGTAATTTTATATTAGGTATCTTCGAAACTATTCAACCAATTGACATACTATTTCGGGCAAATCGTATCTCTATGATGTTCTTGTGATCATAATAACATTTTTTTCGATAAGGTTTAATATTTTGTTGTTTAAAAAATCGTCCAAAGATAAGTACATCGAAAAGTACTTTTGTTAACACATAAAAGCTACTTTAACTGCTAAAATATAAAAGATAGAAATATGGTGCCGCGGACTTTTTTGTAGAACTATTCTAGACGGACCAGGTTGCCACAAATTGTTTTCAATTATATACAACTGTTAAGGCAGCGCACGCAAATAACTCTGTTGTAAGAGCTATTTTTTTCCGCCTGGATAGACTAAAATTGTGATAGTTCGACTAATATGCATGATATCCTTATAATTTATAGCCTATAGCACTCACGAATTATGTAGCTTTCTACCTGTGAAACAATTTTTCAAATCGGACCAGTAGTTCCTGAGATTACCCCCTACATACAAACTTACAAACTTACAAACAAATGTTACCTCTTTATAATATTAGTATAGAATATATATCTCTTTAAAATATAGAATTGGAATATAAAACAATTAAACAGATCAGTTTTTTTTTCCATATAAAAGGCTTTCAGTCCTAGTTTACGCTTATTCAGATTGGGCTTTTGTCCTGAAAAAATCTAATTAGTCCGTCAGTTAGATTATCAAAAAATATTTGACCCGTATTTTTTCTTTTGTTACGGGAACCAAAATTGACGAAGTTACGACGCTTTTAAAATTCTCAATACGTCACGCCATGCCATTATTTTTAGCGGGTTGTGACGTCACGAGTTTTGATGCGTTTTATCTTTATCCATATTCATTGATTTACAAAAACAAAAAATACGTGTCCATTAGGTACTTTTCAATACTCTAACTGACGGACTAAATAGTTTTGCAATTTGTGGATGGTGGAAACTAGCCTATTCTGATTTTGTTAAATTTATCGGATTTAAAATACTTTTTCGCGGAAAGTTGTAATCGAAAAAATGGCAAGAGGATTATCAGAAATTTTACGAGCAAGAATACCTAGTAAAGTAACTTTGAGGAAAGAAGGATACAGATTGAGAGAAATAGCACGCAGAGTTGCTATATCCCAATCCTGTGTCGTGACCACGTTGCAGAGGCACCACGAGATGGGTAATTTAGCTGACCGACCCCACAGTGGTCGCCCAACTGTTTAGATTGCTGCCCAAAAGCGCTATATTAGATTGCTGGCAGCCCGTGACCCAACAATCAACGCTACTAAAATAAAAGCAGAAGTTTTGGCCGCCTCTGGGCTTGAAGTTAGTACTCAGACCATTCGGAATTGCTTGCACCAGGCTGGATTACGAGCACGGAGGTCTTAGCGAGCGCCTCTGAATTCCCGGCTACGTCAGCGATGGAGATTGCAGTGGGCTAGGCTTCGGCAAAATTAAGAAGATGAAGAAGAAAACAAAAACTGTCTCTTCGTTGACGAATCGCGAATCAGTAGGTACTCATCCACCACCGACGTGTCCGTGTCTGGAGAAGACCAGGAGACCGTGAAAGGCAAAGAACTGCCACTGGAACAGTTCAGCAAGGCGGGAAATCGGTGTCCTTTTGGGGTGGTATTATGATTGGATCTAAAACGCCTTTTATCCCGTATCCAGGCTACATGACAGCAGACATGTATAAAGCAGTTGCTATTGATGGAATTGTCAGACCATTTCGAGTAAATCATGAGCACCAATTTGTACTGGTCGATGATAATGCGCCCTCACATCGAGCTCAACGAGTCAATGCTGCTCTCCAAGAATACGACAACACAAGGTTAGACTGGCCTGCCGGCTCGCCTGACTTAAACCCAATAGAACGCCCGATAGGATGTTCTTAAGCGAGCTATTTGGAACCATCAGCCACGTCCCTAGACAGTGCCAGAGCTCAGGGAAGCCGCTATTCAAGAATGGGACAGATTACCCCTAGAAATGCTGGATAACTTGATCGTCAGCATGCCCAGGGACTCCGCATGTGTTCGAGCCAGGGGAGGAGTAATATTATATTGAATACTAGCGGTACCCGCGACTTCGTTCGCGTGGACGTCGGAAAATTATGTGATGTGTTGCATTATATACAAAATCTACGTTCAGTTACGTCTCCTGATCTCTCTCAGAATAATAATATAGGAAGAGGGTAGGTACCTAATGCAGGGCACTGTATCATCTCTACCGGTTGAAATGCCGACCAGCCCAGGTAATCTCCTGCTGGTATAAACCTATCTTGAATCAAAATCAACAAAACCGACTATCGAAAGAACGGTTGTGAAACAAGTTGATTCTTAATTTCATCCAGCACAGTCCAAAAAGAAACACATTTTCTTCGATTTTTACTGACAATATTGCTGATTATATGTATAATATTAAAAAAGTTTTACTGGGTTCATAGAATCGATTTATTATATAGGAGCTCGTGGATAAATAAAAACAGCCGCACGGTTCGATCTTCAAGGTTTAGCAACACTTGGTCTGTGGATGGGTGACCATCTTAACATACCGAGTTTCCTTCGTGCCTCGGAAAGCACGTTAAGCCTTTGGCAGTCGTTACGGATAGTCAGAAGCCGATAAAATCTGACTGCAGTCTTGCCAAGAAGTACCTTGTCTGTTACCCAGTCAAGGGTTGTGGAGGTCTGGTAGGCAGCTGCTCCACGTAAAATACCGGTATTCAGCTGAATCCGGTTTTTCTGGAAGCCGAGCCAATATAGTTAGGAAAAGGCTAGGTTGATGATAATGATGAAATCGATTTATTATGAAGAATAATCCATTTTTAAATCGATATTTAGCGGGTACTGACTGAGGCGGGTTTGACGCATTTGGTGCATATCTCAACTTGTATCTACACCATGCTCAAATAGTGAGCTTAGCAACTGGTGCACTTCTCATATTATGGTACTTTAAGTATGTAAGTGTGTACCTATTTACGAAAATTACCTACGCAAAACCAGATTCTTTCATTTTTAGACAATTTTTCCAAATCTCCACTTATCTTAAAAAGTGCTCCTTTGCGAAGTGCACCAATGGGGAGTTAAACTGCCTTTTCATCCCACCAGATGTCGCATGATCGACTCCACAGAGTACATTTTTATATAGGGTAATCGACTCTTTGTCCTGTCATCTGTCATAATCCATACAAATTTACGGTAATAACGTAAACAAATATCGAAAACATTTTAATACTACAAATATGACGCAGTGTTGTGCTCCCGACTGCAAAAATCAAGGTAGACATAAATTTTCAAAAGACCCAGAACGCCGAAAATCCTGGGAAAAAGACAGCTCTTCATTAGGGCTTTACATTGACCCTGTATGTATGTGTTTACCTACACCTTCAATGCTATACCATGCAGTCAACAAACACCTGGCTTCGTACATAGCTTTTCCTTTTGGCTGAGTATTGAATCTGAAAGTAATAGTAAGGCACTTTGGTAAGTCATATAACATAGGAGGAGGTACCAACTTAAATACTAGTTCTAAGGTCTGAATATAAAAGTATCTGTAAAGAGACGCTAAAAGACATTCTAATAATGAACTCACCTTTCGAAGTGACTGTATTTCGTGCCTATTGAGAGCAGGAATCGGCGAATCGGCATTAATGTCTTTGTAAGAAGAATCTGGTGAGCACCGATATTATGGTTCACTGTGAGATGTTCCCGGCCCTAGGTTGGCATTAAAGTTAAAATTTCGGTCTTATTCTTCCAATCTGCTAGTCGGATAATTACCTACATCTTATTAGATTCGAAAATAATATTGATTATTTATCAATATGCCTTATAATATACCTTAAAATTCAGGGGTGTAGAATCAAAACATGCTACGTCCGTCGAGAGAAATTTTACAGGAAGTAATAAACCTTCGCATATTTTATATCAACAATTAAACTTGAAGGAATCTACTCCTGCAAAATGAAACAAAATACAATCTTTCTACTGATATTAAATTCAACGTAGGTACCCTCGGAATAAAAAAATACTATAAATTGATAAAAACTATTGGTCTTAACCAGTTTTGATCCCAAACTGTGGATATAACCATGTTTGATTCCAACTTCATAGGACTTAGTCAAGTTTGATGCCAAGGATGCTACGTCGTACTCGCTACATCCTTCCAGGGCTGGATTCAGTAAACTAGTGCTAGATCATAATCAACTTATGAAATTGTACATAATAGGATTGGTATAGTAAGGAGTTAGAAAGGTAAAAAAAGTTGTGGATCAAGTATTATTTATTTATAAATCACGGTACATTATCAGACACTAACGTAGAAACTTATCGCGGTTTAGTTAAATAATAAAAAATACTGCAAAGAACACACGAAACTTAACTAAATTTTTGGCAACGTCTATGCAAAATACCTAAAACAATATTAAAATAGACTATACAAATGTTTGAGTAGCAAAAATATATATAATTTTGCAAAATTAAAAAAGCATTCAATATTACTGGATACCTACCCCTCCACATCATATCTGGGTGATCATGAAAAAATAAACCCTGTAAACCTTTCTACCCTGAAGATTAGTGACAGATCGTGAAATAATTGCTATTTTCCAACACTAACCCCGCCCAGGGTGTTTTTCGCGAAAATGCAAACATCTTTCAAATTGACCCCTTTTCCTAGTATATAATTAATTAAAATTAATGTGTCGGGATTCACTACTATTAATACTTCCGACTACTAAAGACTCGAGTACTCGACCTGCAATACGGCCCTGGCAAAATTCAAACGTAGCTCACTTTTTTCGCCACATTTGCCTACCAATTTTGTGGTTGCGCAGTCCGTTTCCGTGCCTGGTTTTTACTCACAGGCAAAGGAGAAACATCCATATTGTTAAAAAATTATAAGTTTTATAAGAAAAATCAAGAATTCTTATTTAAAACGACTGAAAACTGACGACTTTACACAGAAAAGTATCGGCGGCCATTTGGTACCTACTGTTTTGATCACAATAGACTGCTCCTATTGGCTGTCGGGAGTGTAGCGACACGCCAGTTTTGATAGTGAACTTTTGTGGACATACCCATGTTTGTTACCAACCTCATTTTTTAAATCAAAATAGCTCGGGACGTAGCCAAGTCTGATGCCCAACTGTTTTTTAGTATGAATGGTAGTGACGCAATGAAAACATTGCCATCAAAATCTTATTTTCGATCCCATACCCCTGAATTATTTATTGATTACCTCTCAATCAAAACCGCTTTTTTCCCGGCTGTTGAAGCATTTTTATTACGTAACTTCACTTTTAATTGTGAAGCAGTCCAAAAAGAATACATTTTAGATATAAAAATACGGGAAAACAGCAATATCAAACTCAACATCAACACAAACTTGACAAGGCAGACTCGATGCTAGCGACATCTATGTCGAGCTTCGAGTTTTTCTCCCCATTGAGAAGTGCACCAGTTGCTAAGTTCACCATTTGAGCATGGTTTACAAGTTGAGATGTGCACCAAATGCGTCAAACCCTACATAAAGTTTGGCCATGGGAAAACCAACCGGAAGAGAAGTCTTTTCTTGCAACAGAGAGAGAGTAGAGTACAGACTCCGTTATCCGCACCATGTTCGACTCCCATTATGTCCGTTGCGCGTAGGTGTCCCAGCCTAGGTCCGCCAAAATGCACAGAAGCCTCCCAGGTGCTTCACAGGTTTCTTGGAGCGACCTAACCGTTCCGAAAATTTGTGTCCGTTTCGACCGCGCGGCCATGACGTTTTTTTTTTAAAAAAAATATGCCAAGATTTTGTAAAAATTTGTAAAAGTAGACTCCCAAAACCATAAATTTGTCAAAGCTATGGTTAAAAAGATATAAGGGTTTGAACGTGGCCGCGCCATTGAAACGCTCCGAACCGCACGGCCACGGAGATCTTTAAAACTAAGCATTGCAGAGACCTGAAATTTTGGTAAGTAACAGATTGAATTTGTAAAAAATTTGTAAAAATATAGAAAAAAATCCTGGGCTTATATTTTAGGAGCTGTAAGACTAATACGCCATGGCCGCGCCATTGAAACGGTGAGAAACACATTTTCGCCGATATTTCGCTGAAAAATCAACGCAGACGTCTGAAGTTTTTTGTAAAACCCAGATTTGAATTTGTCAAAACTAGTAAAAATAAAACAAAAAATCCTAGGTTTATATTTTAGGAGCTGTAAGACTAAAACGCCATGGCCGCGCCATTGAAACGGTGAAAAACACATTTTCGCCGATATCTCGCTGTAAAAGCAACGCAGACGTCTGAAGTTTTTTGTAAAACCCAGATTTGAATTTGTCAAAACTAGTAAAATTAAAACAAAAAATCCTGGGTTTATATTTCAGGAGCTATAAGACTAAAACGCCATGGCCGCGCCATTGAAACGGTGAAAAAATACGTAATCGCCGATATCTCGTTGAAAAAGCATCGCAGAGGTATGAAGTTTTTTGTAAAACCTAGATCTGAATTTGTCAAAACAGGTAAAAATGCAAAAAAAACTATAGGTTTACATTTCAGGAGCTGTAGACCGGAATTTTAAATACGTCTTGAATATGTCGATAGGGTGACCATGGCTTATTGTTAACAGAAAAATTTTCACCTATTTTGTTAGATATTATATCTTAAGGATTCTTAATCGAATAAAAATGAAACGATAGTACACAAAACCATGTTTATTTGTTTAAAAATCGTTGTTTGTTACCTGAAAATACTTGTTTTGAGTAGACGTGCGAAAACCATAACAGATAACTTGGCATAGCGTTAGTGATGACTAATGAGTATAAAATAGCATAATTTGATGAATAAGACTAAGATTAAATTCTGCCAGAAATAACCCCCGTAATTAAGTCTTGCATTTTAACATTGAATAGCAGGAGCATAGGAGCGAACGAAACGCGCGGATGCAGCGCGGGAGACGAAGGCTGGCTGTCTAACCAATCACAGCACAGCCGTCCAAAAAGAGATATCTCGCCGTCACACCGTCTTCCCCCGCCAAAAACTTTTTCTCGATTAGTCGTCGATTTACGTCGTACGTAGTACTTGTTGGTGTTTTCAATTTTGGCTTTCCTATGGACTTCGATTTGTGCACTGTTTTGAACATTTGTTATTTTGGCATTCCTATGGACTTTGATTTGCACTCTGTTTCGGACATTTGTTATCTTTGGCTTTGAAAAACGTTCTGCTGCTGCAATCTGGACTTCATTACGCCTCAGGATTTGTATACTATCGTTTCATTTTTATTTCATTAAGAATCCTTCAGATATAATATCTAACAAAATAGGTGAAAAGGATCATGACCAAAACCAGTCTAGAAAAGTTGCATATATGAAAACCAAATTAATGTACAAATTATTTGCTTATTTTTTAGAAGCTTTTTACTTCAGGAATTTTGTTTTCGTATCCGGAATTATGATTTTAAGATAAACAGTAAATTAAAGATTGCTCCTGTATATCTCCGTATAGTCCGATGGACGTTTCTTTCTCTTCATTTGTACGAGTCACGTAAGTATGAGCCTTTACATAAAAACATCACGAAAATGATATTAAATTCATAAATAGCTAAATAATTAGTAATATCATAATCATAACGTAGGTACTGTATATGTATTTCATAGTTCCATTGTGAAAATATTTATTTTTGTGTTTCGTCTCACGCAAATGCAACTGTCAAGGCAGATGACAGACGTACCGGTAGGGATGGCGATTATTCCTAAACAAGATCGATTTTTAAATCTATCCAAATCGCAGGAAAGAATCGATTCAGCAATAAATTGACTTCTGATAGATCGATTTCCTATCGAGATAAATTCGTTGTTTACCCTCAAAATACTGAATCCTAAAAAGCACGGTAGGTAGAAAAAAAAGCTGTTTTATTTCGATAATGTCACATCAACGCTGCGAGGAGCATTGTTGTTTTGTACCTACATGAGTGATCTGTGGTCATTTTATAAGTTGCGAGTAGTTTAGACACAATTTTTAGGTTATCTCCGAATTTGTTTAATAACTATAAAACTCGGATACTTGTATGAAAATGAACACTTTTATTTATCAGTATATAAAGCGTAGTCTATAAAAAACTTTTTACAAAAAAATACAACCGACTTCCAAAAAAAACACTACAAAGTAAAAAATAACTTT
Source organism: Ceramica pisi (assembly GCA_963859965.1). Classification (NCBI taxonomy): domain Eukaryota; kingdom Metazoa; phylum Arthropoda; class Insecta; order Lepidoptera; family Noctuidae; genus Ceramica; species Ceramica pisi. The sequence continues at coordinate 14,383,465 of OY982545.1, forward strand.
AACTTCGGAACTCGGTGTTTTTGTTAGTTTGTTCGTATTTTGACACCGACTTCCGAAGTTAAAGTTATTTTTTACTTTGTAGTGTTTTTTTTGGAAGTCGGTTGTATTTTTTTGTATTTTTTATTTTTATTTTTCACTTTTTAGTGGTACCCCACACTTAACAAAACTACTGCAAAATCCATGAAGCATACCATACGATTTTCGAAAGTTCCCCTCGACTTCTCTGGGATGCCATCATCAGATCCTGGATTCCTTATCATGGGACCATTTGGGAAGTATACCTACCCATTCCAACTAAAAAATCATTTTTAAAATCGGTTGGCAAGCAACGGAGTTATGCCCGAACAAACATAAAAAAAAAAAAAAATACAAACATCCGAATTGAGAACCTCCTCCTTTTTGGAAAGTCGGTTAATAAATAAAGATTTATTGTGTTTCAACTTATGACGGATTTCCATACATCGTTGGTCATGATCCTTTTTCTGTTAACAATAGGCCATGGTCACCCTATCGACATATTCAAGACGTATTTAAGATTCCGGTCTACAGCTCCTGAAATGTAAACCTACAGTTTTTTTTTGCATCTTTACCTGTTTTGACAAATTCAGATCAAGGTTTTACAAAAAACTTCAGACCTCTGCGTTGCTTTTTCAGCGAAATATCGGCGAAAATGTGTTTTTCACCGTTTCAATGGCGCGGCCATGGCGTTTTAGTCTTACAGCTCCTAAAATATAAACCTAGGATTTTTTGTTTTATTTTTACTAGTTTTGACAAATTCAAATCTGGGTTTTACAAAAAACTTCAGACGTCTGCGTTGATTTTTCAGCGAAATATCGGCGAAAATGTGTTTTTCACCGTTTCAATGGCGCGGCCATGGCGTATTAGTCTTACAGCTCCTAAAATATAAGCCCAGGATTTTTTTCTATATTTTTACAAATTTTTTACAAATTCAATCTGTTACTTACCAAAATTTCAGGTCTCTGCAATGCTTAGTTTTAAAGATCTCCGTGGCCGTGCGGTTCGGAGCGTTTCAATGGCGCGGCCACGTTCAAACCCTTATATCTTTTTAACCATAGCTTTGACAAATTTATGGTTTTGGGAGTCTACTTTTACAAATTTTTACAAAATCTTGGCATATTTTTTTTAAAAAAAAAACGTCATGGCCGCGCGGTCGAAACGGACACGAAAATTTGTTCGCCATGCGAGGCAGTGTTAACCACTTTGGCCACCGTAACACTTTCGAAACTGGACCAGCTGGATAAGTTGTAACGCTAGAGCGTCGCATCTCACGTCCAGCATGGTCTGTGCACTGGTATGGTAAGCCTGATAGTGGGCATTAAGGTCCCCCAGTAAAACACCAATTAGGCAGAAGGGTCAATTAGCAGAAGCCAATTTTATCCAGGCCAGTGTCCACTAGAACCCATAGCGTTCAGAACCTATTAAGGGTTGGTAGATCCCGAGAGAACTGGCCGTGACAGACGTACAAACAGACAAGACACCCAAGGGATCCTATAACGGTTCCGTTTTTCACGAAAAGTTTGTGTATGTTTGCCAAGAGACAGTTATTTGCAGACCACAGCCTATACTCAGCAATGGTTGCAGTTACAGTGGTTAACAAACTTTTACTTTTACAATTTTATATAATAAAATGAATTGCTAGTTAGTCTTGCTAAAACTCGAGAACAGCTGGCTGATTACGGTAACTCTTTTTTTGTTTAGTTTGCCAGAATACAGGGAAGGTTTAAAAGTAAAAAATGGGTAGGTAGGATAGCCAGTTGACGGGAGTGAAGCCGCGGGGTACAGCTAGTGTAGTTAATAAATTTATAATCAGAGATAATCAAACCTGGAGGTGCATTGGAGTATATTTAAATAAAACAAGTTCCGTAACTTAATTTAAAGTTTATTGGAGAAACATTTTAATCAAGCTGAAACAAAAGAAAAAAGCATGTTAATTATGTTATTATTGTCGATGTCCTTATGATGTCCCACTGACTATCCTCAGTCAGTGGGACATCATAAGGGCGGAGTTCTCAAAATTGACAAGTGCCATCCCATTCATTTTGATTTTAATTATTCTCAGCAACATTACATTATGGGATAGTCACAATACTGGCACTGCAGCTTGTGTTAGATTATGAAGAAATAAAAAGGGACAAAACTTCAAACTAAATAATTAAATTAAATTTAATTATTTAGATGAGTTACATTTTTGGAATAGTCTCTGCAAGCCCTTTATTTTGATACCCCCATTTGACAGGTTTTGAGAGCCTTCTGGCGCAGTCGGGTAAAAAAGGATTCACCATAAAATCCAGCAGACACAAATTATTAATTTATATCTAACTATTCATAAAGCCACCAAGGCACCAACTGTTGTCAAGTATCTTTCCCTACATGAAAATAATTTAGACCACAACTAATAGAACACCAAGTATAGCTGCATCAACTGGCTGTTACCTACATACTATTGTTGCTGTTTTAATCATTCTAACCAAACACAACATGTAATATGCACACTAATATAGTTTATACATATCACTGGAAATTGGAAAACTCCGTAAGATTGTAATAAATCTTGATTAGACTATATTTTCTCGATTTAGTATGATACAATTGTTATGAATATAATAAATCCCATCCAATTTCAATAGTTCTTCTATCCGTGTCTTATTTAGAAGAAAAAAATGAAACAATTTCACGCGATATTTTACAATCTTATGGCGTTTGCCACTTTCTGGTAACACTAAATAGCTGCAGCTAGCAGAAGTTAACTTTTTCAGGCCATAACTTCACAGTTGTCAGTTTTTGGACTTAGTACAATTCACATCGCCTTTAGTGTTATAATGGAATACCTTTCAGTTATCATCAGTTTCCAACACTATATTCAGATTGAAGTAAAGTAAGTAGTTTTTCTCCTTACACAATCAAAACAACCAAAATTGTGTAGTTTGACATGGGTACATACCTTCTTGAAACCAATGTCGTGCGCGTACTCTCTGAAGCACTGTCTGCAGATGTTAAGACCGTACTTGCGGATAAGACCGTGTCTGTTGGAGCAGGCGCGGCTGAAACGTGCAAAGGAACACTTCAAACACGTGTTCTAACTTCTAACCAATAACATTTCCTTATCAAAATACACTTTCTAAGAAATCTTACCATGAGCGGGAACCTTGGCCGTATCGGCGAGGATGAGAATACCAAATGTTAGCGTGACCCATTGTGCAAATTATTTAATTATTGCGCTGCACCGCAGTAAGGAACACGTCCAAAATGGCTGCTTCGGCACATAAAAAGAGCGAACTTTTTAATCTATGGTACGGAGAACATGATTGAAGTTGACATTTATTACATAGTTCGACACCCAGTGATTTTAAAAACAGACTAAAATACTAAATGAAGCAACATAATAAATAGATGACCTAAAAATTAGTGCTGACTGCTAAAAAAACTAACTAAAAAAACAAACAAGTATTTCTAAAGGGGGCTCACATACAAGAACCTTTGTTCTTCGTTTTATGCTATGGAACCCTTCGTGTGAGAGTTCGACTCGCACTTGCCCGGTTTTTTCAAAATAAGGAGTCCTTTGCCAAAGTCAAAGGGGCCTCATCAGCATCACTCTAAAGTGCCCAAGGCTTCTAACGGGTAAAAGATGGCCCTGTTGAGTGTTGAGCACCACGACGAACATTGCCCATCAAAGTTATCAACAATCAGTGAATGCTGTCAGTGCTGTCACATATCCTACGTTAGAGTATTTTTTTTTTGGGATATTTTATATTGAAAGTCATCGTAAAAGGTTATTCGAAACTAGTTCTTAACCGTTCTTAACATTGATACTTCTGTGCTGCAATGCAACCTATAACGTATAAAAGTATCCGTCGATAGGGTGGCGCTACAATCGCATCAGGTCAAATTATAAAAACAGACTCAAAGGTAGAGGTTACAGTAGGATATAAAATAAACAAGGAAATAAACAGTTTCCGCTTCTTTAGAGGGCGTATTCCGTCCACTAGCGCCAACAATCGTTTTTTATTGATTGTGGTAAATTTAAGACACGTAGATAAAAAACCGCTCTGTAGTGTTCTGAAGAAATGTACCTATTTATTATTTTTTGAGAGTTATGTTTTGTACTTTAAAACATAAATAGTTGCCGAAGTCGATATTTTTGCTAAAAGTGGCCACTTTTAGCAATAATTGCCGTTTTGGCTATTTAGCCATGAGTTATGTATTAAAAATAGCTCTCAAAATATAATAGATACATTTCTTCAGAACACTACAGAGCGGTTTTTTATCTACGTGTCTTATAGGATCATGACCAAAACCAGTTTAAAAAAGTTGCACGTATGAAAACCAAATTAATATACAAATTATTTGCTTATTTTTTAAAAGCTTTTTCACTTCAGGAATTTTTTTTTCGTATCCGGAATTATGATTTTAAGATAAACAGTAAATTAACGATTGCTAGGTATATTTCCGTATAGTCATGATGGACGTTTCGTTCTCTTCATTTGTACGAGTCACGTAAGTATGAGCCTTTACATAAAAACATTACGAAAATGATACTCATAAATAGCTAAATAATTAGTAATGTCATAATCATAACGTAGGTACTGTATAATTATGTATTTCATAGTTCAGTTGTGAAAATGTTTATTTTTGTGTTTCGTCTCACGCAAATGAACTGTCAAGGCAGATGACAGACATACCGGTAGGGATGGCGATTATTCCTAAACAAGATCGATTTTTAAATCTATCCAAATCGCAGGAAAGAATCGATTCAGCAATCAATTGACTTCTGAAACATCGATTTCCTATCGAGATAAATTCGTTGGTTACCCTCTGTTCAATGTCAAAATGACCAGAATAAGTGTGTGATCGATCCCAACGCTATCCTACAAACGTAACCAATATTTTGTTAAAAACTACCAGATAGCTCGATAGATGGCGTTGAGATCGAATTAGATCGCGGTATGGTTTCGTTACCGGGCAGGATACATAAAGCACTGGTTAAATATAATAAAATGCCGGATTCGCCGACTGTCGCCTAATACAGACGTCTTAGCAGAGCGCTCGGGTCTCCTCTATATTACTATTTCGTGCGAAGTATTTTGCGCGCTGGGACTACCTAAAGCGCCCTATAAACGATCAAATTTGTTTGACAAATTTGTTTGTCAAATTTTACGTTTTCATCAAACATCAACGCAAACGGTCAAACAACACTTCAAACAAATTTGTCAAACTAACTTGCAGATTCAGTTTTCTCCTTGTCGTGACGTGACGTGCTGAGCGCTTAAATATAATGAGTAATACAGATGACGCATTTTTGGCATTGACTCTAGCTTTGTGTATGAAAAGAAAAAAAAGAAGGCGATGGAGTAGAGAATGGTTGAAATTAAGAGAAAAATTTACTCACGAAAATTTGCTACGCGAAATATTACGCACAGAACCAGAAGACTACGCAAACTTCCTGCGCATGGATCATAAAACTTTTGAAGAATTACTAACATTACTCCGTCCTCGCATTGAAAAGATGGACACCGTTATGCGCAAATCTATACCAGCTTCTCAAAGATTATCAATTACTTTGAGGTACCTAGCCAGTGGCGCTGATTTCGAAGATTTAAAATTTACAGGCTGCATTGCACCTCGTACATTAAGCGACATTATTATTGAAACGTGTGAAGCAATAAATGAAAAACTAAGGAACAATATTCAGGTAAGGTTTATTTGAAGAAAAAGACATATTAATATTAATTAAAATGTATAAAAACTTTCTAAGTATTTTGCTGCTGTATCAACTTCTACTACAACTATCAACTCCGACAAATATGTTTGTTCTATTGGAATTAATTGTAATGCTTGGGGAACAGGAGCCTGAGTGTGAGCGATAGGAGATTGAATGTATGGAACGGGAGATGGAGTTTGTGGAACAGGAGCCTGAGTGTGAGCGATAGGAGATTGAATGTATGGAACGGGAGATGGAGTTTGTGGAACAGGAGACTGAGTGTGAGAGATAGGAGATTGAATGTATGGAACGTGAGATTGACTGCTCGGATTAATTATAACTGAATGTCTGCGAAGATTTCCCCTTCAAAGAGTATTTCGTTAATGAACTTTTCTGCCAGTCGTCTTTGTTCAGCAGACATCCGTTCTAATTTAAAGGCCCAGTTTCTTGCCATTGCTTGATATTCATTTTCAGGTCTTTTGAAATGATCCCTGGCTAATGTCATTAAGTCATGTTGCAAGTCCTCCTTTTTCGTCTTCTTTGCAATTGATGATTGTGATGATGATGATGATGATTGCTAGAAATTAAAATAAAAGTGTGATAAATATTTTCTGTTTTAGGTACCCAGAACACAGGAAAATTGGAAGATGTTGGCACGACAATTTGGCAATAGATGGAACTTTGATCATTGCATTGGAGCTGTAGATGGGAAGCATATCACTTTAGAAAAACCTGAGCATTCCGGTTCCTACTATTATAACTACAAAGGAACATACAGCATAGTACTTATGGGTATAGCTAATGCAAATTATGAACTCATCATGGTTGATGTCGGTACAAATGGCAGAGTGTCAGATGGAGTCGAGTAATTAAAAATACAAAATTTTGGCAATACTTTGAGAATAATCAGTTGCAAATTCCAGAGCCAGATGAATTGCCGAATACTAAGAAAATAAAACCCTATGTGTTTGTGGGCGATGAAGCTTTCCAATTACTTCCAAATTTCATGAAACCTTACAACAAACAAGTGTTAAATGATAACAGAAGGATATTCAACTATCGATTATCTCGTGCTCGACGAATTATTGAAAATGTATTTGGCATTCTCACGACTCGTTTTAAGATTTTCCAAAAGCCTATTAAATTATCTCCTACAAAAGCAAAAATTGTAGTTATGGCGTGTTGTCATCTGCATAATTTACTTATGAAACAAAAGAATTACATTCGCCATGGAGAAGTAGACAAAGAAGACTGTGTTACGGGGACTGTCATGCATGGTACTTGGAGAAATGAGCCAATGTTGTTAAGCATTGAGCGTACTCGAGCTGGAAATAGCGCTGCACTAGCAAAACAAGTAAGAGATGATTTTTGTGAATATTTTAACACAACGGGTGCTGTTCCATGGCAAAACAAATGTTTAGAGTAATTTTATAAGTTGAACGTGAAAAAAATATCTCACAATAAACTGTATTACTAGTTTACCTGTGTTTCTGTTACTGTGCTAATTCCTGATTCTTCCTCCATTTGATCTTGCAGAAATTCTAATTCTTTGTAATACCATAATGTCGGTACATACAGATCATCGGTACCAGAACCAGAAAGCATAGACTTTTTCACTTTGTTGTTTTCGCGCTTGAAACTTGTACGTAGTATATTAATTTTTTTTTTCACTTCTTCCTCGGTAATGTTCCGGCGACAGATCTTCAGTAAATTTGTCATTTTTTTTACTGCTGCGCTTCTCTTGTTTTTGTCCATATAATCTTTCGATTTTATTTTCCACTAGCTTCTGCCAGCGGCTTCGCCCGCGTGATCCCTAGGGAACATATTCCCGGGATGAAAAGTAGCTTATAAGCTATTCCAGACTATAATCTATCTTTGTTCTAAATTTCATTAAGATCCGTTAAGCCGTTCTGGCGTGATTGAGTAACAAACAACCAAACTTTCACATTTATAATATAACGCGTTTGGTGTAAAGCGAAATTATAACCATCTTCCCCTCGACATTTTAATTTAAAGGATATTGCAAACTGTCGTAAGCCGTTTTCCGAAGCTACTCGCTAGCCTCTAGGCGCCAAGCTAGCCGCCTGCCTGTGCGTTCGCGACCACAAAAATAATCCTTACAGCATGATTCAGTATTCACGCGCGATGGCTTATTATTAGCGTTTTTCATGTATAACTTTGGTGTTTCTATACCGATTTCTATGATTCTTTTTTTATGGAATAGTTAATAATGTTAACTTTTATTAATGTTAATTAGGGACGAGTGAGAGTTTTACAAACGTAAGAGTAGACAAATACAATCACAAAGCTTCGAACTGCTAAGCTATCGGGAGTTACGCGTGTTATTGTTCGTCAATCATAAAAGATAGACATATGCTGTCGTTGGATATTTTTTATATAATTTTATGGAGAACATTTCCGTCATACATGATTTCTGTGTAGCTTTCACCATTAAGGTTGCACACGCGACGGAAGCTTAAAAAATGGAGTAACTTCTCCCGTTTTCCCAACATTTCCCTTCACTGCTCTACTCCTATTGATTATAGCGTGATGAAAAGTATACTATAACCTGCTCAGGAGTATGAATAATAATTGTACCAAGTTTAATTAAAATCCGTCGAGTAGTTTTTGTTTCTATAACGGTTATACAGACAGACAGACAGACAGACAGACAGACAGACAAAAATTGTACTGATTGCATTTTTGCCATCAGTATCGATCCCTAATCACCCCCTGATATTTATTTTGGAAATATATTTCATGTACAGAATTGACCTCTCTACAGATTTATTATAAGTATAGATATAGATAGAAGATAACATCGGCATGTCACGATAAATAGATATGAAATGCAAAGTAAATTCTTTGTCCGAAAGATACTCTACGCTGTTGTCGTCACTGGGCGTAGCGTCCTCCATGATGCCAAACCAACGACTGAGATCTAATTGACAAACACCGCCGTTCACGTTCAAACTTGTTCGTCAAACACGACATCAATCCAGATTTTCTGCAAACGCGACAAACACGTAGATTGTTTGACAAACGCTTCAAACAAAGCTGCAAACGATCAAATAATTTGACAAACACGTATATTTGTCAAACAAATTTGATCGTTTACAGGGCGCTTAACAAACAAGCGTCCATCGGCTCCTTCTTGGGTTCACACGCGGTATCCTGCTGATTTCGGTCCTCCGGTCTGCCACCAGCGGCAAGCCCCGGAGGCCGGGTCGGTGGGTGCCGTGTGCCGAGGAGGGCCGGTCGAGACCGCGCCCGTCAGTCCCTCGCTGCGCCCAACCGCGTCGCGTTTTTAAATGTTTTAACCCATAAACGGTGGTGAACCATGCCACCACCGCCACCATCGTACCCTCCGGCTAGGAGACCAACCCGCCCCCTCCCCCCGCATACTACAGGGGTAGGAAGAAGATCCGTCTGGCGCTCGCGTGCAGCAGCTGTGGCAGGCATCGACCGCCTCATCTCGGTGCAACACGCGACCCGACCGACCAGCTCCACTGCGACTCCCCCCCCACCCCTGGCCGTCTCTTTTGACTTGGGTGGGGAGGAGTTCTTCACGGCCAGCCCGCTGGCCACTACGCCCACCCCCTCAGATGGAGACCCCCCACCAGTGCGCAGGCGTCAACATCCGCCGCATCCAGTGCCTCCGGCCCATGGCCACCGAAGCACACCGCGCCGGCACCACACCCTGCGCCGTTGACCACCACATTGACCACCACTACGACGCCGCCACCTCAACCACAGCGGGAAAAACGGCCCTCCCAACGCACCATTGCTGCGCCACAAGAGGGTCACCAACCGCGCTACGCCGCACCACCGATGTCGATCGCCCCGGAGAGGTTCCCCTCCCCCCCGCAACCCACCGAGAAGAAACAGGCGGTCTTCACCACGCCGCCCTTCTCACTGGCCGGCCGTGCTCAGACCTCCCCTATGGAGGTGGGCGCGACTTACGCGAGTGCAGCTGCACTCCCCCGCCCTTCACCCCGGACCAGTCTAAGCGGCACACCATGGACCTCCACCGTCGCCTCCACAAGCCAAGCCGCCACCACCCACGCCGACGTACAACCGACTCCCGCCACTGCGACGCAAGACACCAGTGCCGCCGCCCCCCCCGCCCCCAAAGCCTCGGCTAGATACCCACCACTCGTGGTCGAGGTACTCCCGGACTGGCCAACGCACTTCCGGGAGCTGAAATCCATCATCGGACACGCACCGAACGGACGGGCCTTCGGCAAAGGCGTCCGCTTCATGCCGAAGTCGGAAGCGGAGTACCGCGCGGTACAATCGTACCTAACGAAACTGGAGAAGCAGACCAGGCTTACCTGGTTCTGCTACTCCCTACCAGCTGACCAGAGCCTGAAGGTAGCAATTCGTGGCCTGCCAGCGAACACGGAGCCAGCGGACATCGAGGCGGACCTCCGGGAGCTCGGATTCTTACCCGAATACGTGCGCGCGATCCGAACCCGTTCCGGCCGCCCCGGCTGCCTTTTCTACGTGCAGCTCCAAAGAACCCCGGACCTGACGCCGGGCATATACCAGGTGACTGAACTCCTGTGTATGCCCGGCATCACCATTGAGGCATGGCGCGGGAAGAAGGGCCCGGCACAATGCCACCGATGCCAGCAGTTCCGTCACTCCTCGCATAACTGCCACCGGCAACTTGCATGTGTGCGGTGCGGCGAGGAGCACACAGCGAAAGACTGCCCACGCCCTCTGGAGTCGCCACCCACCTGCGCAAACTGCGGAGGCGCACATACGGCCAACAACTCCACCTGTCCGGTCTACCGAAAAGAAGCGCGGAATAAGCGAGCCGGAACAGTGGCACGCACCACCGTCACTTCAAACGCCTCCACTGCAAAGAAGACGACCTCGGCAAACGAGACCGAGACTGACGCCCCGGTCTCTCTTATGGCCGCTGCCAACCCTGCCCCGGCAGGAACCGGCACGGGAGGTGCCAAGAGGGGCAAGGGCCGCCGCCGCCCCCGGAGCAAAGCCGCTGCGACCACCACGCAGCCGCCGAAAAACCCGGAGCCGACTCAACGGACAACAGCCCCTGTGGTCGCTGCCCCCCTCGGGGGGACGAAGGCGAAGCAGGGGACAGTTGACCCCATAGTTACCCTGGCCATCGGAGCACTCAATTCGGTGCTACTGGCCATTCAGGAGGGGCGGGATCCAGTCCCCGCCATCCTGCAATGCGTAGCCAAACTTTGCGCCCATGGCCGCAAGTGAGGTGCGCATTGTATTCTGGAACGCCTTCGGACTGACCCCCGAGAAGACCAGGCTCCTGAGGTTGTTGTTGGCTCAGCGTAAAGTCGACATAGCGCTCATAAACGAGACGCACCTCAGGAGCAGCACCAAATTGAAGATGCCAGGGTACATCACGTAGCGAGAGGACCACATCTCCCCCGCTGGGACTGCTTACAGGGGACTGGCAGTCCTAGTCAAGAGGAATATCGTCCACCAGCCGCTGCCACTGCCGACGCTTCAGTCGTCCTACGCCCTCGGTGTTGAGATCTGCATCAACCGCGTCCCCACCCGTGTGTTCGCTTTCTACAAGCCACCCCAGCTCAAACTCGCTATGGCTGACGTCAGCACCTTGCTAGACTCGCCACTAGCGACAGTCGTTGCGGGTGACTTCAACGCAAAGCACACGGCGTGGAACTCAACCTACATCTGCCCAGTCGGACGACGCCTGTTCAACCATGCAGATCGCAACCACTACGAGGTGCTGGGACCGACAGTGCCGACGCACTACCCGCACAGCCCAGCGCAGATGCCAGACGTCATCGACTTGGCACTCGTCCGTGGCCTCATTGCCACACCGTCGCTTGACGTCTTGGACGAACACGTCCTCTCGGACCACCAGCCAGTATTAATGGCACTAGCGAGCGCCCCTGCTCGGTCAGTGCCACCCCTGCCGCGACCAGCCAGGACTGGCGCGCCTACGCCAGCCACTTGTCGGAGCACGCCCCCTACCGCCGCATCGAGACCCACGCTGATGTCGATACGCTCGCCGAACAACTCAGCGCTGTCATCACAGCAGCGCTCCGAGAATCGAAGCAAGACTCAGCGTCGACGCGCAGGCCGCCCCAACTACCGCCCCACATCCTGGCGATGGTCGACAGGAAGAGGAAGCTGCGTCGCACCTGGCAACGCACCCGATGTCCGTCCATGAAAACCCAGCTCAACGCTCTGGCGAAGAGGATCTCGAGTGCACTCGAGGCGCTGCACATCGAGTCCTGGCACCACGCCATTGAGCGAGCAGGAAACGATTGGACGGGCATCCACCGCCTATGCCGCCAACTCTCAAGGAAGCCCCCTCCGATTAGGCCCCTCATGGCCGGTGACGGAACCCTTCGTTACCGAGCCGAGGACCGAGCGGAGATCCTAGCGGACCACCTTGAGAGGCAGTTCCAGCCGAACCCAGCTTCCAACACCCAGCATGTAGAAGCTATCCAGCAGCATTTGGAGTCATACTTCGAAGCGCCGATAACCGCCACGGAAGACCCAGTAGTCCTCTCCCCGGGATTAGTGCAGCGAATGATTCACCGCACACCACTGCGGAAGGCCCCAGGCCCCGATGGGATCACCAACGAAGCCTTGCGTCACCTACCTCCACGAGCAATCGCGACAGTGACGCAACTATTCAACGGCATCCTCCGCACCAGCCACTTCCCCACAACATGGAGACTCGGTAGAGTCGTTATGCTGCCTAAGCCCGGGAAGAACATACTGAAGCCCGAAAGTTATCGGCCCATCACGCTGCTGTCGACACTCTCGAAAGTCTTCGAGAAGCTTCTACTGCTGCATCTGACGCCACACATCCAGCCACGCGACGAACAGTTCGGCTTCCGTGCCGAGCACTCCACGACGCACCAACTCGCGAGAGTGGTGCATCACCTGACGGTCGCCCTCAACAAGAAGGAAGGCGCTGTCGCGGTAATGCTCGACATGGAGAAGGCGTTCGACCGCGTGTGGCACGCCGGCCTGCTCTACAAGCTGTCCACATCTACTACTCCTCGTCGAATAGTTAAGACTGTGGCCACTTTCCTGGAGAACAGACGCTTTCAAGTGGTGGTTGAAGGCGTCCTGTCTACGGAACGCTCCGTCGGTGCCGGCGTACCCCAAGGATCCTGCTTGTCCCCTGTGTGCTACTGCAGGTACACAGATGACATCCCCGTCGGTGGTGACGCCATGCTGGCGCTATACGCTGACGACGCCGCCTACGTCACGACCTCGCTGTCACCTGCACACGCAGCGGTCAAAATGCAGCGAGCACTGGATGCACTCCCGCCGTGGTTGGAAGACTGGAGACTGTCGGTCAACGTGGCGAAGACCCAAGCCATCTCCTTCGGAAGACGTCAGCACCCGCCTCGTCTCTCGATGCTTGGACGCCACGTCGACTGGGCGCGCCAGGTCAAGTACCTGGGCGTGACCCTCGACCGACAACTCACCATGGGCCCTCACGTCAAGAACGTCGTGAATCAGACTCGCGCCGCTCGAGCTCTCCTGCGTCCCGTCCTGTCCTCACGCCTACCGCTTCGAGCGAAGCTGGGCGTCTACAAGGCGTATGTTCGCAGCCGACTCACGTATGCTGCCCCTGCGTGGTACGCGCTGGTCTCGGATACCAACCGGAACCGGCTGCGCGCGCAGCAGTCGCTGTCACTACGCAGCATCGTAGACGCCCCCAGGTTCGTGAAGAACGCGGTGATCGCAAGAGACCTACGCATGGAGAGCCTCGACGACTTCATCGGCCGCCTGACCGCCACGATGTTCAGCCGCGCGAGGGCCTCGTCCTTCCACCAGCTGCGGGAGCTCGCTCCCTACCACCGACGCCCACCGGATAGACCGCTGCCGCGGGACCTGATCCCCGCCGCAACCTCATCCGACCCGGACCATGACGCCGCTCGCTGAATACGGCTGACGGGCGCACGCCGGGAGTCCCCCCCGACGTGCTCGACCTCACCGTAACCAGCTGAAGCCCACCAACCCATTGCCGCTAGCTGGCAGAGCGCTCACTGGAGGCCCCCCGTACGGGGACGCTGCCGGTGGGGGCAGCTCTCGCTAGCGGCACAACACCCACCGGACTAGACGCCCGGACTTGACCCCACGTGGCAACGCCACAACCAAATGACCCGCCTGTCTACACAGGCGGCGATGGAACCACTGCAATACCAGGAAAGGTAGACCAGTTCCCTCCAGTTCCCCTAGGGGAATAGCGAGAAGACCCGGAGTAATAAAATGTCTTGCTCTGAGGTACTGCGTTTTATTCGAGTATCACTGGCTTCAAGGGATCTTGTACCAATATTGTACATGGTCCATTCGAGCCGAAGGGCGTTTTTGGAAGAACACAAGTTGAAAAGATTAGTGACGCTACTTGATACGAGGTGGCGCTAGTCGTCGGTTAATTGTGGTGACTGCTGAAGATAACTTTGAAATATTGGACTAGTGGCTAGACTGGATCACGTGAGTAGTGAAGTGCAATAAGTGGACAAAAAACTGTGAGTACATTAAAAGTGATAAAATCAAATAGTGCAAAATTAGAGAACTTAAGTGATTGCATGAACTTTGTAAAATACAGTGTGCGGTCAGGGACTTAGAATAGTTTTGATAAAAACGACCAGACGTCGAATCCATGCCCGATTTTGGAGCGATTTGAAAAGGGTCAAACACTTAGAAAATTTACTCTTGGCGGCACTTAAAAAATTTACTCTTCCCGGACTTAGAAAATTCACACTTGTTGACACTTGAAGAAAAATCGGTTGGAATACAACATGGAAAAGGAATTCAGAAAGTTAAAGGATGTCAAAGGACAGATTGAGAAGGGCTTGATAAACTTCAAAAAGTCGCCGAAAGATCGGATAAATGACACTTATGTGGATACACGTCTAGAGATATTGGAGACCCAATTCAGGAATTTTACTACAAAATATGAAGGAGTAGTCGGCGAATGTGAGGGTGAAGAATTGCATGAATACTTTCAGGAGGACATTTATGAAAAAGTTTATGAAACATATTTAACTTATAAGGTTGAATTGAAAAATGCTTTGTCTCAATTAAAAGTTAATCTTTCCAATAAGGAAGTTTGTGATGGTTCATCTGACAGTGTGGTAAGGTTGCCGAAAATAGTTTTACCTACTTTTAGTGGAAAATATACAGAGTGGTCGTCGTTTCGAGATTTGTTCATATCATTAGTCCAAAAACTTGATGACGTACAACGCCTCCACTATTTAAAAACTCAGCTGTCAGGTGAAGCGGAGCAGCTTATAAGACATGTTCCTATAACTGAGGTTAACTATAAAAAATGTTGGGAAATGTTAGAACATAGGTTCAATAATAAGAAATTCATGTCAACCTGTATATTAAACCGACTATTTGGTCAGCGTAATATTGGAACCGAATCAGCGAAGGCACTCAAAGATTTGCTTGATGTTACAAGTGATTGTTTGCGCGAACTTGCCAATATTGGGATTGATGTTGGTTCGTGGGACGTTATTGTCGTTTATGTTGTAAGTTTGAAGTTGGACGTAGAATCTAGGAAGCAGTGGGAACTGCATGTAAGTAAATCATCCGACGATCTGCCCTCTTTTAAACAATTTTGTGAGTTTTTCGAGACGCGTTTTAGAGCCCTAGAATGCGTTGAACCTAAACATAAACCAAAGGTCGATATCAATTCTACATCTCGCGCTAAAGTAATGCACGGCGCTATTAATGTTTCATGTCCACATTGTTCTGAGAGTCACAAGCTCTCCAATTGTAAGAAGTTTTGTCAACTAGATATTGACGAACGTCGTGCCATTTCAAAGTCTTTGGGTGTCTGTTTTAATTGTTTGGGCAGTCAGCACACTTCCAAATTTTGCCATGTTCTTTCAAAATGCCGTATATGTCAGCGGAAGCATCATACGTTGTTGCATCCTAAGAACCCTAGTGGAGCCAGTAGGGCTAGTACGCCAACGGAAACCGCAACCCCACATGAATCTACTTCAGAGCCAGTACATGATGTCAGTGTAAATATAGCATCGGGATCCTTGCTGACGGTAGGAGGGGTTTCCATCGGCGTCGAGTTGACGCTGAAGTACCTAGGGCTCGTCCTCGACAGCCGGTGGAACTTCGTGGAACACTTCCGACGTTTGGCACCCAAACTGGAGCGGGCCGGGGCTGCTTTCAGGCGGCTCCTGCCCAACCTGGGGGGACCAAACGCCTCCTGCCGGAGGCTCTACGCGGGGGTCGTGCGGTCCATGGCCCTCTACGGGGCCCCGGTGTGGGCGCGTTCTTTGCGGCAGCGTGCTGCCAATTATCTGAACGCGCCCCAAAAGGTGATGGCCCTAAGGATGGCCCGAGGGTACCGCACGATCTCGCGCGAAGCGGTGTGTCTCCTTGCCGGATTGCCGCCATGGGATCTGGAGGCGATAGTCCTCGCGCGCCTGCATGATTGGCGCGTGGAGGTACTACGCCGGGGGGAAACTCCGCTGACGCGGCAAATTGTCGCGCAGCGGACAGACCTCCGGCGCGATCTCATGGCATCATGGAGACGACGACTGTCGCAACCCAGTGCAGGGCACGCCACGATAGTGGCGATAAGTCCCCTCTTTGAGGAGTGGCTAGAGAGGCGCCACGGCGTCCTCACCTTCCGCCTGACGCAGGTCCTCACCGGACATGGATGTTTCGGGAGGTTCCTGCACCGAATCGGGCGGGAGGAAACGCCCGGGTGTCACCATTGCGTGGATCGACCGGAGGACACGGTTGAGCATGCTGTGCAGGTGTGCCCCGCTTGGGCGGCGCACCGCCGTGTCCTCGAAACGGCGATCGGCGGCGACCTCTCGCGTCCGGCCCTGGTCCAAGCTATGGTCCGGAGCGAGACGGAATGGGACGCCGTTGCCTCCTTTTGCGAAGCAGTTATGCTAGCGAAGGAGGTGGCGGAGAGGGAGAGGAGACCCTCTCGTCCCAGCCGCCGTGGTGGACGCCGCGGGCGTCAGGGGCCACCACCTGGTGACCTCCGGCCACCGTAGGCGTGGGCCTGTGGACGGCGAGCTATGGGTGGCTCGCCGTCCGTCCGTCTAGTGACGACAGGCCGTGTCGACGGCGCGTTAGTGTTCCACGCGCGCCTCAAAGAGAGTCAGCACACAGAGGGGCCCGAAAGGGCCGACGCCTGCCGGAGTCGCGGGATTATTCGCAAGAGACACCGTGGCTCCGGAACACAAAGGGCAATGAAGGAACATGGATGGGTTTTAGTCAGTAGAAGTCTGACACTCCCTCCCGCTACACCCAGAGCGGGAGGAGTCATTGGATGATTTCCCATCCCTAAAAAAAAAAAAAAAAGTGTAAATATAGCAACTCATTTTGTGAATGGACAAGCACTGGGTCAAGTCTTGTTAGCCACGGCTCTAGTAAAAGCCGAATCACAAAATGGGTCCTCTCAAATTTTGAGAGCCTTGTTGGATCAAGGATCACAAGCATCCTTTATAACTGAGGCAGCAGCGCAATTGCTTCGTTTAAAGAGAGTAGTCTCGAAGACTACTATTGCAGGTATAGGAGGAGGTCATGGCGATATCGTCTCTAGACATGCGGTTAATATTAATATACAATCGTTGCATGACCCCTCTTTTACTTTAAAGGTTACTGAGCATGTATTAAGCTCACTGACCTCAGTTATGCCAGATACGAACTTTGAACTTGAAAATTGGCCCGAAATTCACAGTATACGTCTGGCCGTCCCAAAGTTCAATTGCCCTAATAAAATCGACATTTTGTTAGGAGCCGAAACATATTGCCGTATTTTAAAGGAAGGTCTGATCAAGAGCCCCGCGGGCTCTCCGGTCGCACAAGATACGCATTTAGGTTGGATTTTGTCAGGCCATGTTAGTAAGGCAGAGAGGTCTCTGGATTCCCATAATACTGTGATCGCGATGTACACTCAAATTGAAGAAAACGAAATGTTAAAACGTTTATGGGAACTGGATTCGGAGCCTGCTTTAACGAAAAAGCTTCTTGCGCCTGAAGAACAGGCTTGCGAGGAGTTCTACGCAAATACGACGAAAAGGGATGAAGATGGGCGTTATGTCGTAAAATTACCTTTTCGATCAGAAGATCCGCCTTGTAAATACGGTCATTCTAAAAATATAGCTGTAAAAAGATTGCTAGGTTTAGAAAGGAAGTTGGATAAGGATCATGAATTAAAACAACAGTATACTGATGTGATAAAGGAGTATTTATTGTTGGGCCATTTGGAAAAAATCACCGACGAGTCTGAAAGAAATAAAAGCGATGCGGTTTATTTGCCCCATCATGCAGTGGTTAGACCAGATAAACTGACCACCAAGGTAAGAGTGGTTTATGACGCGTCATGTAAGGGAACAAACGGGGTTTCCTTAAATGACACCTTAATGGTGGGACCCACTCTTCAGGCAGACTTGAGACATATTGTTATGAGATGGCGACAGCACTCGATCTGTCTGGCAGCAGATATAATAAAAATGTATCGCCAAATCAAAGTAGCGCGGTCAGATGCGGATTTCCAAAGGATTGTCTGGAGAGAGGATCCTAAGAAAGAGATAGAGGAATTCCGACTTCTGATTGTCACCTTTGGCACCTCATGCGCCCCTTACTTGGCTGTCAAGTCATTGCATCAAGTTGCATGCGATGAAGGTAAAATGTATCCATTGGCTGCTGTAAGGGTGACATCAGACTTCTATATGGATGATCTGATGACTGGCGGCCAATCTGAAAAAGAGGTAGAAAGAATTTATAGTGAAATGAACAGTCTATTACAGAAAGGAGGGTTTCAACTGCAAAAATGGACAAGTAATAGGATGTGCTTATTGGAAACCTTAGAGGAAAATTCTGGTAGAGATTTGGAAATTAAAACTGACCAGGTAACTAAGATTTTGGGACTTACCTGGAACCGGAACACTGACGAATTTGATTACTCTGTGAAGATGGCACCTTCTGCTGCACCTGAAACAAAAAGAACTGTCATATCGGAAATATCACGGCTATATGATCCGTTAGGGTGGATAGCACCTGTATTATAACCTCGAAGGTATTCATACAAAAGCTGTGGATTAGTGGTATAGGCTGGGATGACGAACTGCCACCAGATCTCTCACAAGAATGGAGATATTACAGATCAGAATTAGAAAAACTGGTGGATTTTCACATTCCCAGATGGATAGGCAAAGGGGAAGAGGACATTATCATAGAGCTACATGGATTTAGCGATGCGTCCAATATCGCTTATGCGGCGGTGGTGTATTGTCGAATTATCGACGCTACTGCGCAAATACACTCACACCTCATAACCGCAAAAACAAAGGTAGCTCCTATAAAGCAGATATCAATTCCACGCCTGGAATTGTGTGGTTCTGTTTTAGTAGCGAAACTGTTGATCGAAGTAGCTGAAGTAATGAACATTCCAAAGGCTAATATCCATGCTTGGACCGATTCGTCTGTTGTTTTTGGCCTGGTTAAATGATCATCCAAGTCGTTGGAAAACTTACGTGGCCAACCGCACTTCAGAGATCCTTAGTTTGCTAGACAACACACAATGGGCTTATGTTAAATCCCAGGACAATCCAGCGGATATCGCTTCTCGTGGAGTTTCTTCAGCTATTCTACCTGATGATGATCTATGGAAAAGAGGACCAAGTTGGTTAAGAAATGATCATATAGAATACACAAGACCTAGCGCTATACGCACAAATGAGGAGAAGAAACTTGTTAAGGTTCACACTGCCAACCTCGTGCCTGAGTTTGAAGTTATTTGGGGATCTAGGTATTCATCACTCACACGTTTGGTGAGGGTTATTGCGTACTGTAAAAGGTTTTTGCAGTCAACAAGACTTCGTAAAGCAAACATTAAGGTTACAGCATACCTGTCAGCTTCAGAAATTCGTGAAGCCTTAGATGTCTGTATCAGACAAAGCCAACAGCAATGGTTTCATGCAGAATCTATAGCCCTGAAAAATAAGGTTTCATTAGACAAATCGAGTCCATTATATAAATTAAATGTGTTTATGGATAAATGTGAGATATTGCGCGTTGGGGGTAGACTGCGCTATTCTCAACTACTTGATAATACAAAGCACCCAGTTGTTATTCCTCATGATTCAAGTTTGGCCAAGTTAATTGTAGCCGACGCTCATAAAAAGACTTTTCATGGAGGACAGCAACTGGTACTCAATTTTATACGCATCAAGTACTGGATCAGTCGGGTAAAAAATATTGTGCGAGCTCATATACGAAGTTGTGTACCCTGTATTCGATATGCTGCGACCACAAAACAACAGTTGATGGGAGAGCTCCCAGCTTGCAGAGTGACTCCTAGTAAACCGTTCCATAACTCCGGTGTCGATTATGCGGGCCCAATAAATATGAAGGTCTCAAAAGGTCGTGGTCAGCGGTCGTATAAGGGATACATCTGTTTATTTGTATGTATGGCCACGCGTGCAGTACACATTGAGGCTGTTTCGGACTTAACGACTGAGGGTTTCCTAGCAGCGTTCAAACGGTTCGTTTCCAGGCGTGGTCATTGTCGTCATATCTGGAGCGATAATGGCACTAATTTTGTAGGCGCTGCCAAGGAGCTACAGTCCCTTTTCAATCAAGAGACTTCAGTATTTAAAGACATTGCAGCTGCTCTTGCGACCTCCCAAACAGAGTGGCACTTCATTCCTCCCCACGCTCCAAATTTTGGTGGATTGTGGGAAGCAGGAGTGAAGGGTGTGAAACATCATCTGAAGCGCGTCGTAGGTGACTCCACTTTGACGTTCGAAGAGCTGTCCACAGTTCTTTCTCAAATTGAGGCATGCCTAAATTCTAGGCCCTTGTCTCAGGGTAGCAACGATCCAGAGGATCCTGCACCTTTAACTCCTGGCCATTTTTTAGTGGGTCACCCATTAGTAGTGGCTCCCGACTACAATTATGAGTATGCCACAGTTAGTACTTTACGCAGATGGCAATTGGTACAACGTATGGTGCAGCACTTCTGGCGTAGATGGAAACAAGAATATTTAACACAGTTCTTCCAAAGACATAAATGGAATGTTCGCAATTCTGATTATAAAATAGGTGATGTCGTATTAATAAAAGAAGACAACTTACCCCCAGCTAGATGGCTATACGGTAGAATTCTACAGCTGCATCCGGGTAAGGATAGCTTGACGCGCGTTGTCACTATTCGTTGTAAGGGCACTACGATTAAACGTCCAACTTCAAAATTATGTTTCCTTCCTGTTACCGAACAAGTCACAAGTTCTTGAAATTATATGCGTTTATTTTGTGCTAAGATTTGTTATTTTTTAGCGAGCTTTTCTCATGTTACACTATTGTTTTAAAACATCGTGTTATTTTTTGTGTATCATTAAACTTATAACGTTGTGTTGAATGTATGTATGTAAATGTAATGTATGAAAATTGTTTTATTTTTGCCAGTGCCAAGTAGATAAATTGTTGTGTTGTATTTGTCATATTGTGCTCGGACCATATCTGTCAACTGTATCGTAACCACATGTACTGAAACCGTCCACTATTAAGCATTTGTAATTATCATACAGTCCATTCGTCTTGTAGTTGCTGAGTTTGTTCATGGTGGGCGGTACTAAAAGGAATATTCCTTTTGGTGGGCGGAATGTTCAATGTCAAAATGACCAGAATAAGTGTGTGATCGATCCCAAATTCCCAACGCTATCCTACAAACGTAACCAATATTTTGTTAAAAACTACCAGATAGCTCGATAGATGGCGTTGAGATCGAATTAGATCGCGGTATGGTTTCGTTACCGGGCAGGATACATAAAGCACTGGTTAAATATAATAAATATGTCTTGCTCTGAGGTACTGAGTTTTATTCGAGTATCACTGGCTTCAAGGGATCTTGTACCAATATTGTACACCCTCAAAGTACTGAATCCTAAAAAGAACGGTAGGTTGAACGCTGCGAGGCCATAAAAAGCACGTTATTCACGATTATTCACGTTTTTTTCTTCAATTAGCAGCTGTTCACTTATTTTGTTTTTAACTTTGTTGTTTTGTACCTACATGAGTGATCTGTGGTCATTTTATAAGTTGCGAGTAGTTTAGACACAATTTTTAGGTTTTCTCCGAATCTGTTTAATTACTTTAATTAAAACTCGGATACTTGTATGAAAATGAACACTTTTAATTAATAGTATATAAAGCGTAGTCTATAATAAATAAAGATTTATTGTGTTTCAACGACGGATTTCCATAATATATCGTTGGTCATGATCCTTTACCACAATTAATAAAAAACGATTGGCGGCGCTAGTGGACGGAATACACACTCATAAATATCAATTATTATTTCCTTATGGCGCCAGTATGAACCAATGATACATAATTAAATTTTTGTGTAGGTACCTACCACAGACATATAAATACCTACTAATTTTCAGTAAATTGTGCAAAAATAATTAATATATTGATATAGTAGGTAGGCTTGTTCTTATTCAGAGACTGAATGAAATGCTCCGAACTAGCGGTGAAATGATATAGTTCGGTATTTATGTACTATTACTTAATTTTAGTTTACTTCATACTTTGCAGGCTTAGGACTGTTATTTCAATATAAAAACATTTAACAATTATTTAAATTTCATGCCATGGAAATATTAATTTACTATCCCTGCATTGTAAATGATAATAGACCTTATTATGATTGGCATAACATAAAACTTCACGGAATAATTCGCGAGTCGGGAAACACTCGTTTTCTTTTCTTATTCGTCAGGATGGTCATCATACCACGTCCATCACGCTCGCGCGCTTGCTTCTCTTATCTCCCAACTCGCTCACTCGCTCAGAAACTCGTACTTATTCGTTCTGATTATTCGGCACTTGCGAGCCAGATGATCAATATACCTACTAGATGAACAATTTAAGGTGGAAGCTCCAGGGTAGCCCGCGAAATTCAAATATTTTTTATGTTTTTTGCAATTTGCCAGTCAGTATGAAGCTGTATATTGAACAGAATACGGTTCGCGATCGTAAAAAACATTTACCTAAATGATTATTACCATTTAAATCATTATTAAAACACTCTAAGTTCATAGAACTCGATTGAATGTTATTTCGTGAAAAAGTCATTCAATCGAGTTGTATGAACTTAGAGAGTTATATTGATAATTAAAATGTGTATAATTCTTTAGATAAATATACGATACGACCGCGAATTGTATTTTGCTCAACATACAGCTTCACACTGACTGGCAAATTGCAAAAAACATAAAAACATTTGAATTTCGCGGGCTACCCTGGCGCTCCCACCACAGAATATTTCTCTATTGTTCATCTAGTTCTCTCGCTCCTCGCTCAGATACAGAGACGCTCAGTTTATCTGAAGTATACTAAACATATAGTACTCACACTACTCACAGTGAAAACCGATTCAAAATAACTCGAAAAACAAAGGAATATAAAAATATATCCGTCCGCGAAAACGCTTTTGTCTATGGCAGCTGTGTAGATGTTTAACCCTCGTAGATGTCGATGTCGTGATGTCGTGGGTTTTGACTTTTGACGTCAAAATTCTTGTCAGAATCAGTATTGCCAGAAGGTTACATAAATTTCTTACATTTTTCGTAACTTTTGACCCCCTCGCGTAATGCATGTAAGTAATTTTTGTATTTAAGGCAATTTTCGTAACTTTTGAGAACAACGAGATTTGTAACACTAGATTTTTATTACTAACCGTTTACGAACGCATTTCAATTTAACGCACCTGAAACTGCGCATCTAAATAGTTAAGTATTTCACTCCATATCACACTCACAGATTGCTCTAAATGGAAAGCGCCACGACAAACTGAATCGTAAAGTTAGTATTTGCTTGAGCGTGTACGCGCACTTATCGTACTTCGAAAGTTCCCGCCGTACGCGGTTTCGTACAGAAATTACTGATTGTGATTTGTTTTGTTTCCTTGCGTTTTGTTGTATTATGTGCGTGAGTGAAGTTCTGATGAATGTAACATTAATTTATTTCCAAATAATATTTTATTTTGTTGGCAAACTGCATGTCAAAGTTTGCAACTTAAACTAATAAAAATAAAAATACAACATCTGTATTTTATTGCAGATGCAAACAAGTAAAATATCTACACAGAAACAAATCAACGATTTTTGATAACTGTGATTTAAACCTCAACGAGTATTACATTACAATCTATGTATACTAATATTATAAAGAGGTAAAATTTGTTTGTAAGTTTGTATGTAGGGGGTAATCTCAGGAACTACTGGTCCGATTTGAAAAATCTATACTTCTATACTAATATTATAAAGAGGTAATTTTTTTTTGTAAGTTTGTAAATAATATGTCGGGGGTAATCTCAGGAACTACTGGTCCGATTTGAAAAATTCTTTCAGTATTAGATAGCCCATGTATCGAGGAAGGATATATACATATCATCACGCTAAGAATAAAAGGAGCCGGAACATGTGACGCAGACGAATTTGCGTGGGTCAGCTAGTCTATACTAATATTATAAAGAGGTAACATTTGTTTGTATGTTTGTAAGTTTGTATGTAGGGGGTAATCTCAGGAACTGCGGGTCCGATTTGAAAAATTCTTCCAGAGTTAGATAGCCCATTTATCGAGGAAGGTTATAGGCTATATATCATCACGCTAAGACAAATAGGAGCGGAGCCTTAATGGAAAATGTGACGCAAACGAAGTTGCGCGGGTCAGCTAGTACATAATAAAGAGAGATGACAAAATTTTATCCTTAGGTTAAATACACCATTACACGTCATAGATTCCATTATATTCCGCCATTTTCCCCACCGAACCCAAAAACACGTAATATAAAAAAAATACAATAAAACTTTTGGAGCAAAAATGTAACATTTTAGGAAACGAAACGTAACTTACGACTCAAGGGCCCTGGCAACACTGGTCAGAATTCTCTTTCTAATTTAGAACTTCAGGTGAATGCTCCAACCAGCCTGCGAAATTAATGAATAATCAAAATCGCCAAGTTCATAAAGTCCTAGGTACAAAAAAAAAACACAAAAATTCCTAGAGCTTGATGAACTTAGAGCGTTGTATTGATAATTTTATAATTCTGTAACTACATTATGTCTTACAGCCGCGAATAATATTTTAATCAACATACAACCTAGCACTGGCCTGCAAATTGCAAAAAACGTAAGAAAATTTAAATTTCACGGGCTGGTTGGAGCATTCACCACTTCTAAAATAAGAGAAAGATAGAACTAAAAAAAATATGATGTACATTACCATGTAAACTTCCACCGGAAATTGGTTTGAACGAGATCTACTAACCGCAACTTACAGGTTTGTACGGAACCCTCGGTGCGCGAGTCCGACTCGCACTTGGCCGCTACTTACCAAGTTTCAACAGCATAGTTCCAGTTTCGGAAAAAAGTGGCTGTGACATAAGGTGTGTTGGGGTAAGATCGGCGCTGGGGTAAGAACGTAGAAATCAAATATCCCACTTATTTGACTTTATTTTTTAATGCTAGCCACATTGCGCGGCACGTCATTATGTTCCGCCCCGCCCCGCAGTGACCGCCAGTCGCTCCGGCAACTCGGACGTATACCACGCGCCGTAAGAGAAAACAAGGTAAATTTTATAAAATATTTGTCTATCCGGTCTTTCACCTTTATTTTTATTTGCATATTTTAGCAAAAATATAGTTTATTTTGGTATTATTTTGCCTAAATAATAAGTTTTAAGCAGTGATAACATGATAAAACTAATCCAGATATGTCTACTACCTCTGTAGGCTGAAATCCAGTGTTACCCATCTCGAGTAAAGATCGGACAAAAAAATCCGGTCTTAACCCGGTTCGAAATTGGCAGTGATTGTTAGATGTTGCGTCTGGGTCATTCGATACTTATATCAACAATTCACTTGCAGATGCCACGTAAATACTCCCAAACCTCTTCGCGGGCCACTTCCTATACAAAAGAAGCACTGCAAATAGCCATGCAGAAAATAAATGATTTAAGGAGCTCACATATGCAGCCGCTTCAAAAATGTACGGCATACCTACATCCACTCTTAGTGATAGAGTCCTGAAGAAAACAACGATAGTAATTAATACCCTTAGCATGCTGACAGCTATCCCACTTGCATTGGAATCTGAAAACTGCCTACGAACACTGGAAAAGTGGGGTTTGGGGTTATCAAGAGAAGAGGTACTTGATGTAACTCAAGATTTTATAAAAAAATCCCCCTTCAATGATGGCAGAACACCAAAGAACAAATATGATCCAGCAGCTTTTGCGCGATGGCAAAAACACATGGTTCCGGTGACTTTTAAACAACTGAAAACTAACACAGATATGTGTAGATAAAATTAGTAAGATCATTGTCTTATAACGGCTCTACATATATTATTATATCATATTTTATACTGCAACGCGTTCGTTTATTATTTGAATATTCCAAGTTTCTAAAAAACAATATTTTGTTCCTGTCACCTGTTCCCTTCATTTCTCTACCAACCGTAATGTATTTCAATTTTATACAACGCTTTAACATACTACGCTTGCTTTATTTGGTAGTATGCTTGTGGATAAAACCAAACTTTGAGAATCATAATATCTTCTAAATTTGGTATGTGGGGTAAGATCGGACAATATAAACGAAAAAAAAAGGAATAATTTGGTATTTCTATGTTTGTAGTATTAGGTAGATTTTGTTGATGTCATGTTATAGAACAGGAAAGATCGGATACATTATTTTCATACACCATGTGCTCCTAGCAATAGAAATAGTTTTAAATTGTTGTCCGAACTTACCCCTTGATAGCCAAATCGTCATTATATTCACAAAAATTGTGTCCTGAATTTACAGGCTTACAAATCAAAAAGTATTGAGTTTTTATAAAGAAATTAAATTTAAAATTACACTGTGTTGAATCATTATTTTAATGTCCACCATTTTTCATGTGCTGTATACCAAAATTGAGAAAAAAAAGTTTTTGCAACATCCTTGCAACTATTCGAAAATCCGTCCGATATTACCCCAAGGCACCTACGGACGGACAGACAGACATGACGAATCTATAAGGGCTCCGTTTTTTGCTATTTGGCTACGGAACCCTAAAAATGGGATAGTATTTTTTTTGTTTTCGTATATCTGTCACCGGAAAATGGCAGACTCCGTAAGATTGAAATAAATCCTGATTAGATTACATTTTCTATGAAGAAAATGTAATCCAATGTTATCTAATCAGGATTTATCTACACTAATATTATAAAGAGGAAAACTTTGTTTGTATGTTTGTTTGTTTGATTGTAATGAATAGGCTCAAAAACTACTGGACCGATTTTAAAAATTCTTTCACCATTCGAAAGCTACATTATCCATGAGTAACATAGGCAATATTTTATTTTGGAAAAAAATAGGGTTCCGTAAGATATTTGGGTTTTTCGGACACAAGGTGTAAAAATCAACCAGAAAAGTTACTTATTTTGCGTACGCTGCCTAAACTATAAAAGATAGAACCATAAATTGTTCTAATTAATTGTAGATCTTACAAATATCTACAAAAAAGTCCGCGACACACTATACCTATCTATGTCGAGTGAGGCACATCAACCATTTTTTTATTTGAAAATCTAGATTTTTTTTGGACTACATTTAAACGCGTTTATTTTACTCATGCTATTAATCCTTATCAAAATAAAGTATTTCATCACTAAGTACAGTTTATGTAGATAATATTTGGTCTCTGAATGATTAAAATCGGACGTTTGGTTTCGAAGTTAAGGCGAAATTAAAATATTACGATTTCTGCTGCACGGCCCGTTGCAAAGTGGACGTCACCAAGGCGGGGGGTGCGCGTGCGGGAGGGGAGTTTAGATCTATATGAGTAAGGTACCCGCGCGGCTCAAACGCGAGGTAACAGTTTTTCTGTAGTGTATTCTACTTAGAATAATAACACATAGAAGCCGCGTCTAGAACAAAACCCGAGCAAAATCGTGTGTCCACTTCATTTTCTTTGTGTGCGTGAGCCGAATGTGTCTACGTTCCTCTAACGCACACAGATATAGCTTTCAGTGATACCATTACTAAGCCGTTTCCCACAAAATATGGGAAGACGCATTACTATTTTGCTATCAAGGCAAGTATTTTATGTTGTTAGGAACTGGAAAAGGTAAACATGATTTTTCATGTAATCTATACATATAATAAAATCGTAGAGTTGCCGTGTCTGTACATTGAATATTTTCGCATACAAAATACATAGAAATGTCAGAAAAATGACATAGAACACAAAAAAGCAGTTTTTGAAATTCTTTTCTGTTTGTCTGTTTGTCTGTGCGTCTGTATGTCTGTGCGTTTGGAGGAGCATCACGCATAAACCACTGATTGGATTCAAAATTTAGGTACTTCGAAATATTAAGTGATAATCGGAGCAACATTTAGTGTTTATTTCATCAAAATCAAAAGATATCGAATTTTAAAGTTTACGAAGAAACTTCATCGAGCGCTAAAATAGGTTGTTTTCATTGAGACTTCAGATACTTGCAATGCCATCTATTGAGAAATTTTTTAATAAGAAATGTGTGAAAAGACCCCGAAACAATGTATTTTTGAGTTATTTTTTAATTAAACACATAATGTTTATAATTATATGTTATTATATTATCATTATTTATCGTAACGTGTAAGCTTCTAAGTTTGAACTTATGAGTAGTTATGAGCATAAAGACAGTTCAGTTACGTTGTAGATCGATAGATGGCGTTGTACTTATGACGCGTTTTTCTGAATCGCGGTGTTAAGATTCTCCGCAGTAGCATAAGGTCAGCCCCATGTTTTATGTTGTTTAACTTGAAGACGCATAATGTTGAAATTATTAGCTATGGAAGTATGGATTAGATTGAATTACTAGATTGTTTTTCGATTTACTGGGAGGAGAGGAGAGTCTCCTCCGGAGTCCGGAGTTACCTGTATCCATAAGTAAACTGTTTTACTAACAGAAGAGATGAATATTTGGTATTATGTTTCAATGTGGCTAAACTATATCAGCCGAACACGTCGATCTTCAAGGTTAAGCAACGCTTGCCGAGGTCGGTCTGTGAATGGGTGACCATTATAACAACCTAGCCTTTTCCTTACTATATTGGCTCGGCTTCCAGACAAACCGGATTCAGCTGAATACCGGTATTTTACGTGGCGCGGCTGCCTACCAGACCTCCACAACTCATTCAATGCAAGATTTCAGTCAGATTTTACTGGCTTTTGACTATCCGTAACGACTGCCAAAGATCTACAAATGACAGCCGGGACCAAAGGCTTAACGTGCTTTCTGAGGCACGAAGGAAACTCGGTATGTCAAGATGGTCACCCACCCACAGACCAACCTTCGCAAGCGTTGCTTAACCTTGAAGATCGATGCGTTCGTCTGTTATAGTTTAGCCTTGAAGATCGGCCCGTGCGGCTTTAGCCACGAGCTCCTCTATAATAAATCGATTCTATGAACCCAGTAAAACTTTTTTGATATTATAAAATCTTAAAACAAACTATATTTATCAGTGGTCTACGATCAGCAATATTGTCAGTAAAAATCGGAGAAAATGTGATTCTTTTTGGACTGTTCTGGACGAAATTAAGAATCCACTTGATTCAGCACCATTCGTTCGATAGTTGGTTTTGTTGATTTTGATTCAAGATTAGTTTGTACCAGGAGATTAGGTACCTGGGCTGGTCGGCATTTCAACCGATAGAGATGATACAGTGCCCTGCATTATGTACCCTCTTCATAATTATATTCTTAATTCGAGAGAGAGATCAGGATACGTAACTGAACGTAGATTTTGTATATTATGCAATCTATACTTATATTATAAAGCAGAAGAGTTTGTTTGTTTGGTTGAACGCGTTAATCTCAGGAACTACTGGTCCGATTTGAACGAGCTCCTCTATAATAAATCGATTCTATGAACCCAGTAAAACTTTTTTGATATTATAAAATCTTAAAACAAACTATATTTATCAGTGGTCTACGATCAGCAATATTGTCAGTAAAAATCGGAGAAAATGTGTTTCTTTTTGGACTGTTCTGGACGAAATTAAGAATCCACTTGATTCAGCACCTCTACCACCAGCAATCTATACTAATATTATAAAGCAGAAGAGTTTGTTTGTTTGGTTGAACGCGTTAATCTCAGGAACTACTGGTCCGATTTGAAAAAATCTTTCAGTGTTAGATAGCCCATTTATTGAGGAAGGTTATAGGCGTATATATATATATATATATATATATATATATATATATATATATATATATATAATCACGCTGAGACAAATAGGAGCGGAGCAGTTATGGAAAATGTGACGCAGACGAAGTTGCGCGGGTCAGCTAGTATGACATATTTTTTCGGAAGGTATAATTCAATTTATTTCAAAATAAAAGGAAATAAATCGCATAAAGAATGAGATATTGTTCAATGCGTTTAGAATGCTTGGTGGGTTATAATTATAAACAATGTTAAAACATCGGGTTTGATATGAATTAACAGTAACTATTGTATTTTAAAATTACAAAAATGAAAAACATGAATGAAAGCAATGTGGGTATTTTTTCCTCACAAATAGCAACACTGTGTTATGACAAGTAGGTTATTAGAATTTTGTTTTATTTATCGATTTACGTAAAAATAGTGCATAGAATGTGAGTACTTATTTGTGAAATGTTATTTTATCACATTTTTTTGTTTTCCTGATGTGCTATAACATCCTTTCACGCAACAAACTGTCATTTTCAATTATTTACTCGCGAGCTGTGTTCGACGGAACGTGACATTGAGTACTGACGGCCTGGTGGCTAAGTTTGACGGATTAGGCTAAGTTTTAGTTGCCTCACTTTTTGCACTCGTACTAGGTTTCTATGCGTTATTATTCTAAGGTATTCTAATATCAGCATTGCACCCGTGCGAAGCCGGGGCGGGTCGCTAGTTTCAAATATAATGAAAAAATCGTTTTGCATATAAAAAAAGTTACCAATTTCACGCGATATTTTACAATCTTACGGTGTTTGCCACTTTCCGGTGATATATTATCTACCAATTCAATTCTAGTATCGCTTTAACCCTGGCCATTGAAACCGTTTCTTTCTTCTGATGCTGGCCGCTACGAAGATTCCGAAAATATATATGACCTTTTTCTCCACGCGTCTTGTTTAAAAAGTACGCGTACTTACGGTGACACACGCGCGAAAAAGGCCGTAGAGCCACAAGTCCGCGTACTTGCTCGACCGTTTATCACCCGCTTTAGTCCTGCGGTAATAAAACGAGTTGCCAGTATAAACGCTGTAGTAAGGCCACTAGTAGACTGAAAGCTTCTGAACCTTCCCGTGAGGTATTCTATGGAGGTATTTTATTTTTATTTTATGTCGGTATAATCGTAGGTACTTGTCATGGTATAACTCATCACTAAAAAATCTTAACGTACATTACTGACGGGTACTCGGCACAGACATATAAATAGTAGATCATACTATTATACTACTACTACTATTTATATGTCTGTGGTACTCGGAGGGTACTGGACTCAAAAGCTCTTGGGCCATTATCAAAGGACCGAATAATTATGTACTGAGGTTATTGAACTCACGAAATATTGT
Source organism: Ceramica pisi (assembly GCA_963859965.1). NCBI lineage: Eukaryota > Metazoa > Arthropoda > Insecta > Lepidoptera > Noctuidae > Ceramica > Ceramica pisi. The sequence goes on from OY982545.1 coordinate 14,414,814, forward strand.
TCGTGACCCAGAACCATGGCCCAGAACACCCATGACGTCGATGACGTCCATGACATTGACGTGTTCAAGAATCTTTGAGTGATGTTCACATCCGATTATTTTAGTCGAATAAATCAAATCGTGTATATTATAGCGAGATTTTATTATAATCAGAGCTTGACATTTCGCTTGCTGATCAAATTTCCAATTTTGCTCATACCTAGTTAATAGTAAGTAGTAACGGTTTTGAATGACTCCATTAAGGTGGATGCTCCAGGGTAGCCCGCGAAATTCAAATATTTTTATGTTTTTTGCAATTTGCAGGTCATTGTGAAGCTGTATGTTGAACAAAATACGGTTCGCGATCGTAAAGAGCATTTATCTAAAGGATTATAACTATTTTAATCATCAATATAACCCTCTAAGTTCATATAACTCGATTGAATGTGATTTCGTGAAAAAGTCATTCAATCGAGTTGTATGAACTTAAATGGGTTATATTGATAATTAAAATGGGTATAATTCTTTAGATAAATATGCGTTACGACCGCGAATTGTATTTTATTTAACGTACAGCTTCACACTGACCGGCAAATTGCAAAAATCATCAAAATATTTGAATTTCGCGGGCTACCCTGGCGCTTCCACCTTAACTTGTAAGAATTAAAAATTGAAAGAGCGTTGACATACGCAACTACGCAGTAAGAGTGAGAGTTTTAGGTGATTGCCGATTGTATAATACTTGGACATGTATAATTAAAATCTTGGACAGAGTGAGAGAGAACAATAACGGTATACTCTTAATTCATTTTCTTATTTGAAAATTATTTTCTTTCTTTCCAAAATCATTGTATTAAAGAACTAGCGACCCGCCCTGGCTTCTCACGGGTGCAACAATTTCGAATCATCATCTGCCAAGCCTTTTGTCAACTAAGTATATTGGGGTCAGCTTCCAGTCAAACCGATTTTAGCAACAATTACGAATACATTTCATAACGTCTTTTCGTAACGTACTTATAAGTATGGATTACGTTGTCGCGCTAAAAAGCAGGTTTTTAATAGTAATAGGTAATTGTTATTTTCCTTGCTAGAGACGCTTTCCCTGTATTTTACATCTGTAATTTCTCCGACAATAACCATTTAAATTACATGCTGTAAAGGGCCATATTGATCTATATTAAATGCACAAGGTATTTAAGATACTTAATTGCATAAGGATTAATGCTGTATTGCATAAAATCGCTTCGTAAATAAGCCATTATTTCTCGTAAAAGGGATAAAAATGGTTATTGTGGTTGTTGTGTTATCCGAAAGAGATAGACATATAATCTCGCGGCTTTTTTGTAGGCCTTTTATGGAGTACAATACTGTAGCACATTATTTTGATATATCTCGTAGGGTTCAGCCAGCATTTGCAATGTAAGCGCAAGAAAATATGTTAATTTACGATATCACATTAGAAACCTCTAAAATTATCAATGTTACTCTACTATATTATGCATGTTTTATTCATTTAAACATATATCTTTCTCTTGAATCACTCTATCTTTAATAAAAACCGCATCAAAATCCGTTGCGTAGTTTTAAAGATCTAAGCATTCATAGGGACAGACAAACAGTGAGAAGCGTCTTTGTTTTATACTATGAGTGATGATGAGTACAAAAATCAATAAAGACGCAATTATCGATGACTCCCGATGCAAGTACCTAATGACATCGAATTGTAACTTTTTACTTGCGCCACTCGACTAAACACGAATCGAATTTTGTGATTGTCACTAGTTGGTTGTCACAAGTCACACTTTATTAGTCTAGTAATCTAGTTGACAGTTAAGTTATTGTACGATTAATAATTTATGAATGTGGGGCATTTAATTCGAAGTTAAAACAGGTGATTTGATAGGGACAAATATTAATTATTTTTTTTGTCTTTTGTTGTAAATTATTTTTATCAAAACGTTCGCGGCTAGGTTTATCGAGCTAATGTAAGCCGAATTTTACATGGTCCTTACTATAAAGCCAGTTGTCATTGCTCGCCCTGAATTTAATTTAACCATTACATTCAATAGATATGAGTGAACTCTTTGTTTACTAAACCCATGAATTATTATTTGCTATACTTTGTAAAAGGTAACCCTTTTTTACTGTATGTATTTTTATTTACTCTAAGACAACACAGCCACGTTGACGTTCGCATCGCATATTGGCGTGTTTGTCATACCAGTAATTACTTGTTTCCAGTTGTACCAATTTACTTGTTTAAATTTTAGTAATATCAATTTCATCATTCGTCGTACTTTTCAGAATCTCGAATTTTTTTACCTAGTAAGTGACAGAAAGGCAGTGAGTTGTGACAGCACTTTTTTCGTACAAGTGAGGAATAAAAAATTCTTTTGTAGGTGTCTACCCTACACGTTCCATTCTCATCACTGATGCCTTCATTGTAAAAGCTTTCATCACGAAAATATGTCTTTCGAAACAAAATGACACCTTACCATGTTGTAGTTTTGTAATCAAAATCGTAAACAAAGTTATTTTACTTTTCAGCTATCTACTTTCACAATGGGGTTCATAATTAATGTTGTAAAGAGGTTAATAAAGACAATCATAAAGCTGTCTTTGGTTTTGGCTCTGATAGCCACTGTTATTGTTTTTATACCTAATTTGCCTCCATACACAAAATTTACCAGCATTGAGTGAGTAATAATTATAAGTATTCCTATAACAATCACAATATTATAAATCTTGTTTGAAACTCTTTTTTTCTGAATTCTTAATTTAATTTTCCCTATATGGATCTAATTAACTTGTGCAACTTTTAGGGTATCACCGATACAGCCAAGAGTTGGTCCATTAGCTATTAATAGTGCCTTAAACAATGCTGAGAGATTATACAGTGGAAAATTGTTAGGACCTGAAGCTTTCCAAGTATATAAAGGTGAACTGTACACAAGTCTTGCAACTGGAGAAATTGTCAAGCTTTCACCCGAGGGTCACGTCACTTTTGTGACCACAGTTGGGCAACCATGTAGTAAGTCATTTTTAACTGTCTTAAAATGTCTGTCAGGAACTACAGATTTCTGTGTCGTCATGAAGCCAGAATACAAAATAGGGTAAATGTGTTGTAGTTCACATTTAGGGTTAAGTTTGATTGTTCGTGGCAAATGCTAGATTCTATAGTTTCTATACTTCAATATCCTTCAAATTCTGATGCATGAAAGGTACACATACCAACTAGAAAATATATTATGTGAAGAAAAGATTACAATTTAAAATTAATTATTAAAATTTGTGTTTGTGTCTACCATTGTAATAAAATTTTGACCAGAGGTTCAAATTCTTTGAATATTATCATATTTTTTATAGAAATTGAGTTTCATACTTGTTGTTGGCTTTTTGTATGATAATAATCAGTTGTAAGTATAATCATTGTTTTCCATAGTCTGTCTGGAGTATGTGAATCTTTGATTGGAGACCTTTGACACTTGTTATTTCATTTAAATAGACAGTTATGCAAAGTGTACTAGTACCAAGTTTATGTCTGTTTCAGAATCTAATATAAATGTCCACAGACATTCTTTTTTAGTAGCCATTGCTGACCCATGCTGGGTAAAACCCTCTTTTCACCAACTCTTTCTTGATCTACCTGGATAGTAGTTTCCACCTTCAGGAACCTATTGCTCGGCACTTGGCAAGCCAGCAGTCACTGTGCACTCTGCGCACCTGTACCATAGAGCAGATATTATAAATATTATACATATTTATTTTAGGTGGAATTATCCATGAGCACATTTGTGGCAGACCTCTTGGAATTGTAATAGATGAAAAAGACGAATCTCTTTATGTAGCCGATGCTTACCATGGCATCTGGAAGGTAAACCTAAAGACAAACAAGAAACAGTTGCTAGTCTCGCCCAGGGTGGAGATAGAAAAGCGGCAACCAAAACTCTTCAACAGCCTGGCATTGGCCAAGAATGGAGACTTATACTGGACAGATTCCACCAGCGACTTCCACTTGAAGGATGGTGTAATGTCAGTGATGACTGACCCTTCAGGAAGGTAATATGAGTTATCATGATACCTAAGTACTTAGGTATATAATTGTATTTTGTTGTTTTGCAGTCATAAGATTGATTCAAATAGTACATTTACAATTTTATTTTAGATTGTTCCACTATGATTCTGCCAAGAACCAAAGTAAAGTTCTTCTCAATGACTTGTGGTTCCCAAATGGTGTAGTTCTGTCTCCTAACAATGATTTTGTAGTGGTTTCTGAGAGTTTCCGTGCCAGAATTATGAAATACTACATCAGTGGGCCTAAAAAAGGACAGAGCGAGGTTTTCGTTGATGGTTTACCAGGTACTTGTAATTTTTATTTAATTTTTTAAGTCAGATAACTTTTATTTGGGGTTAAAGTTATCCAATTAACATACTATGTTATAAAATTACATAATGTTACATAAAGTTAATTCATATTGCATAACTTGAGATATTAAAAGGACTACATACATAAATTAAAAAATAGTCACAAATTTATAAAAAAAAACATAAGAAATCAATTTGCGTGATAGTTGATATTATCAAGATTCTCTGATTAGCCTGTGTGACGCGTAATGTTTAAATTGAAACACAAAAATGGGTTTTTACATGCTTATTTAATAAATGCTTTTATAGTCATGTTGAGGGGTATTGAATAATTTCTTAATCATATACACTTGCAACATACCAACAACAAACATTAAGCTTATCTGAAAGCTAGACCACACGTCTACTATAAATGTGTCTTCAAACGCCATGTAGCTGTCGCGCGACTTAGTTGCGGCGTAAATGTTAAGCAAACGTCGAGACTTCACCACGTGCCCTAACGTCAAAGATAGAGAATCTGCCATTGGAGCCACTTCCACGTAGTACGCTTGGCCGTTCTCATCGGTTCCCTGCCACTCCAGCACTTCAGGTTCTTCAGTTCCGTCGGAACCCTCGACCGCCACTTCTGCTTCAACTTTACTTGTTGAATCTTTGTCTTCTACTAGGATATATAAAAATACGAGTTTGGAGTTTATTAAGCTAAACGTGTTGTCCATACAAAAGGCGTAATCTCCATCCACGTCCAAATCCATGATGATTGAATTTTCAGAACTTTTAAAATCTGTCACGAGTTTACCTTCATTAGGGTCTCTTACTTCAAACGTAATATCCAGATCTCCGTGTTGTCCGTCCAACACCTGGTAGTACACTTCCAGCATCTGTCCAGCCTTCCCCGATTCATAGACGCATAGCTGTGCTCCGGGTTCTATTCTAAAGTTGATGTCACTTACGTAAATATTTTGACCACAACATTTCGTGCCTAATATTATAACAGCAAAAAAGAAAATAGTGGTAGTATACATGACTGTAACGACTTTCTTTAAGCTACTTTTGCCTCAAACTAGCGAATGCTGAAAATAATTCATTACATCATTATTGACACAGGTTTTTTAATTATACGTTCATGCATGATGGCGGTAAAGTGAAGCGTTGTGTCCATCTGTACAAACAGGCGTGCCCGACAACTCGCGCGTGCTGCCGGACGGCTCGGGCGTACTAGTGGCGCTGTACAACGTGTTCGAGCCGGAGCGCGCGCCGCTACCGCATCTGCTGGCCGCCGCGCCACTCGCCAGGAAGCTACTCGCGCGCCTGCAGCGCCTCCTCGAGATACCCTTCGAGTATCTCAACACCATTTACCCACACATTATATTTGAAGAGATTGTATACTCTGTAAGTAAAGATGCATACAATTTTAGATATAACTGAGCTTTTTTTTTATCCAAATCTGATTATACTTACTATTCATTATAATTATGCTAGTGCTGAATAAGTTTTTATATCATAATGTACCTTAATAGTGAAAATATTTTTGTTTTGTAGTCCAGACTTTGTTGATTCCTAAAAGTTAATATTATTTACAGATTGGTCATTTTAAAAGTATATCCGGTTTAACTCCACCCTTGTCTGGACTACTGCAAATAGATTGGGACGGAAAAATTGTGGCTGGATACTACAATACCGATAAAACCCTGGGCCATGTCAGTGATGCTATTGTGTTCAACGATAAACTTCATACTGGCAGTCCACATCAACAAGATTTCGTGGGAACAGTACCTGCCCCTCCTGCTTTGAAAAAGGCATTTGCGTCGTCTAAAAAGTCGGACGTTGAGATGAATGGACAAAAAGCTAAACCCGTTCAACAAGCACCTACCAAGAAGACTGAAGAAAAACCTAAAGCTCAAGTAGAGGAAAAGCCGAAAGTAGCGAAACCAGTCGCAGCAGCAGCCAAGCCACCGCAGCAGGAAAAGCCTGCCGTACAGCCGCCCAAACCTGCTGAACAGCAGGCCAAGCCTGCCGCACAGCAGCCCAAACCTGCAGCACAGCAGCCCAAACCTGCTGCACAGCAGTCCAAACCTGCCGCACAGCAGCCCCAGCCAGTGGCACAGCAGACCAAACCTGCGGCACAGCAACCTAATCCTGCCGCTCAGCAGCCCAATCCTGCTGCTCAGCCGCCCAATCGTGCCGCTCAGCAGCCCAAGCCTGCCACTCAGCCGCCCAAGCCTGCCGCTCAGCCGCCCAAGCCTGCCGCTCAGCCAACTGCCACAAAACCTAATGCAGAGGCAAAGGAAGCACCGAAAGCTCCCCAGCAGGCACCGAAGGCGCCCCAGCAAGCACCTAAGACGCCATCGCCAACCAAGCCTGCACCTGCTGCAGTAAAACCAGAGGCTGCAAAAAGACCAACTAATACTGAACCCAAGGCAACACCTCCTAAACCTGAAGTAAAAGCAACGCCTCCTCCAACACCGGCTGAGAAAACGACACCTCCCACTCCAAAGAAGACACAAACGGAAAACAAAAATGAAGCACCTAAGAAAGCTCAACCATCTGTACAACAAGAAGCTCCTAAAGCTAAACAAGAAATTCCTAAAACTACTGAAATGAAGCCCAAACCTATAAAAGAAGAAATCCCGTCGGACACCGCCAAGCCGACCAAGGAAACATTAAAAGTGATAAAAAGAGATGGTCCAGCGGAGATCCATGTGCCTAATCAGTAAGTAAATGTGGTTGTGGTTGTATTCAATACAGTAGTAGTTACAGATCTCTCTGAGAGGAACAAATTATGAAGGGAAACTAAAACATTGGTTGTATGACTTGTATGTATTTATTATTTTGATAAGATCTGCAAGCTGCATTTACGCGCTCGTGATTAGTGGTACCTACGAGTTTTTTTAAATCGTTTTAAGTCATTCCAATTTTATTCTTTTTGTAGCATAAAATACACCTCGTAGAAGAAGAAAATAGAATCTTTGCAATGTTAACTAGTTCATAGAAAACTGTTTTTGTTTTTTGAACTTTAAAATTATTTTTGGATGGTATGAGGGTGTGGTCAGACGAGCATAACCTAGCGTGATATGTAAAGCTCAAAATGAAACGTATATATTTTTTTCAATAATTCCGGCACAAAGTAATAAAAAAATACTTGATTTGCGATCTCTAACCAAGTTTATACCGCTTCGTTGCATTACCGTACAAGGTAATCGTCAAAATCGCTTTTTATTTACCATCAGTTTTTCCAAACTTCTATCTACCTAGTACCTGATTCTCTGGATATCAAGCGAATTTGGAATATCCAGGGATAAGGTAAATTAGCATTCCTTTCCAAATCACTTCTTAGAGGTTTCCTTTCGTTGTCTTTCGTGTTTCTTCCTCTTATTTACCATCCAATAATCGGCCCAACGGCCGACTTCTTCTGCAATGCCTTGAATGAATGTACCCTGGCAGTTGGGAGTGTCATGCTCACTTAAAAGCCTAGCTGATGGTGGCGTATGCGTTGGATCATTTGACTCCATTCAAAATGGTTGAGCCGAATGGGCCTAGCGCATGCGTCATGTTCGTGAACGGGCGCCGTCAATTGGGACTTGTAATTTCTCAGCTGCCATGGTTTTTTTAAATGATTTCTTTGAATTGTTCCTTTTTTATTCCGGATGCTTTTATCCCGCTCGTCTTTTACTTCGTTCTTACATGTATGTATTACTAGAGGCCGCCCGCGACTTCGTCCGCGTATAAATTCTCGTTATTCCCGTGTAAATCCCGATCCCTCGGGAACTCCGGGATAAAAAGTAGCCTATGTGTTATTTTGGGTCTTCAGCTACCTACATACCAAATTTCATCGTAATCGTTTCAGTAGTATTTGCATGAAAAAGTAACAACAATCCATACATACTCACAAACTATCGCATTTATAATATTAGTAGGATTTCAACACGATGTAAACACAACTTTGTAATAATTTATTATTTTTAAAAGAGTGTCCGTGGAGTTTCTTGCACGTTCTTCTCCATAGAGATCTACGCTTTGGAACGTGCAAATAGCATCATCTTTTTGGACCGACCGACCTTGACAATTCAAAAGTGCCTGTAAATGGTTTAATTGACATAAATGATTGAGAGTTTGAGCTTAAGCTGCACATATTGGATACCCGCCGTCTTCACTCTAGTGAAGACAATCCATCACTTATTTTGGTTCACCTTATCAAGTAGCTCAGATTGCAACTAACTCGAGAACTCACATTTGGACGCATGCGGCATGGCACACCTGTTATATCCTACTGTCATATTATGTTAGTCAATTGTCAGCATTTTCGCTTACTATGGTTTTACGGTAAATTCCGAGCATAGTTCTTAAGGTGAGTTGGGAGTCTATATTAGCCACTTATCAAAGGTATCAATGCCGTAAGTCATTATTGTAAGTGGCAGCACATTGTTCATACGAACACTTGAGATTTGAGATATTGCGTATTTCTGTTTAATACGTTAATACTAAAAAAACACTTTAGCATGAGCCTTGAGAAGTACTTAAGTGTGGTGAGTGTTTGAAAAGACTTGCTTCGAGTCTACTAGTGTGGCGCAATGTATAAAATACAAAATGCAAAGAAATTTTGAAGCGTAATATATCATACCAGGACAGGCAAAGATTTAAAATTGTACCGACGAAAGACATTCAACCTTATCTATTTATAAATTGACTAGCTTTCGGCCGCGACTTCGTATGCGCATATCCCGTTTTTGCCCGTTCCCGTAACAATTTCGGAAAATCTTTCTGAGTTCACCCCTACGGAGTTTAAGGAAGCTACATGCCAAATTTCAGCGTTCTACGACCAGGAGTTTCGGCTGTGCGTTGATATATAAGTCAGGGAGTCAGTTTGCCTTATATTTATTATAGGTTCAGTGGCATCGAAAGGGATTTTATTGTCACGGCACTGGAAAGCGCTCTAATCACGCCGCGGGATGCCGTTGCTCGTTGCGGGATATCTTTAGGCCCCCGTAATGCTACAGTAAGCATACGCCGTGGGATCTAAGCGGCTAGTGTTACGCTGACCGGTGGCAAAACCCTCTGCCATTCCGTCCCGTTGTGCGTGAGCCTTAACGCTCGACTGGCACCACCCCTATAATTCCAAAAATCACAACACCGTAGGTAGATAAATAGTATTTGCACTGTTACTATTCCAATTCTTATAATATTTAGGGCTTATTTTTCAATATTGAGATAACTTTTATCTGAAGAATGGAAATGGCGGTCTTAAATTTTCTATACAAAGACTGACCCACCATCAATTTCATTTTTCTGATGAAACTTATTACAATCGAAAAAAGGACCTTAGTTTTAGTAATTTACGTAGTATTAAATTAAGGTTTAGGCATACCTTTGGCTTTACAAAATTTATTTCTTCCATTTATTTATTATGATTGTGATTTATGTACCTACGAGTTTAGTTTAAATTTATCAAATTGGACCAATTTATAAATTATGTTTACATAAATATTTATGTTATGAACAAAACAAAATTAATTCGCTTCAGATCCTAAGTATGCGTAAAATGTTGTGTTATGTAAAGTTGTGTTTTTAGTCCAAATTACCATCATTGTACCTATGATGACCTCACTTGCTACATTTGTGCCGATAATTATTATTTATCTTTACCGTGCGTCCGCACTTATGAAGCGTATTAGTACATGTTGAAATCTGTTTTTGTCAATGTATCGACTCATCTCGAAAAAAACATGCCACAGACAAGTTGTTGGGAAACAAACGATCATGTCGATTGTTTTTATAGACTGCAAACACGACCATCAGGAATCTCGGAAACGTCAAAAAAATCTCAGTCTGAATGCAAATAAAAACAAGCTGTGAGGTGTTTCGCGCGCCTAATTTCGAAATGTTTGCATGATTAACTTTATCGGGTGCGAACGCATGGTTACTTAGATACCTACACTAATTAGTTACCAGTCAACAACTAGTGCAATAATTTGGATGACATTATGAATGTTTATTCAAAGATTTATTTACAAATAGTTATTCAATCGTTACAAGCCAGCACATACATTGAGCTACAATATTGCCACAAAAAAATACTCATTATGGTAAAAGAATTCCAAATATCGAGAGAATATGTACAAAAAAAAAACTATATAAAGAATAGTAAAAGTACACATAATAATGTTTCATCCAAAATAGATAACTGAGCAATATTTGACCTGTAAGCAATATAAAGTATATTTTTAATACATGTACATTTATATTAAACCATTATAAATTTTACAAAAATGTTTTTTTTTTTAAGATTTATTGTGCTGTTTCCTTTCAACAGTGATGCTCCGCTTGAGATCATAATATTATGTTGTCACTTCACTTGGCGTATTTACTCAAATATTACGCTTTACATCATCATTATTCATCATCATCATCACATCAGCTCCCCCAAGTGTCGACAACGACCGATGCGTTTCTTATCCATCGGCTTCCCGCTACCCTCATCAGGTCAACCCGCTGCACCTACCTAATAAAAAATGAACCTCAGCTGACCCGCCAACCTTAAGATTACTTAATTTGAATTATTTTATCAAGTAGTTTTAATAACATTCATAGCTCAATTGAAGTACTAGATACAATATCACTTTTTAATGGTACCCATTCCAAATGTTGTTTATTTTTTATATGGAACTAGCTGACCCGTGCAACGTCGTCTGCGTGACATTTTTCATAACTGCTCCGCTCCTATTGGTCTTAGCGTGATGATATATAGCCTTCCTCGATAAATGGGCTATCTAACACTGAAAGAATTTTTCAAATCGGACCAGTAATTCCTGAGATTAGCGCGTTCGACCAAACAAACAAACAAACTTTTCTGCTTTATAATACTAATATAGATTATGTAAAATTTTGGGTAACTATCAAAAAACCGTTAAAATTCAAATATCTCGAAAACTATTAAATTTCGGCCATACCTACATACGGCGGGTTCAATTTTTGACCCCTTTATCAGCTCCTGCAGGATGTACAGACGCCAGCACATCAAGCTTCAGCAATCTGTCAAAGGCAGTCAAAGGAGACTGTTCCAATTTGTATGGGAAGAGCTCTATGAAGTGATACGTTACTGTATACTATTTCTGTGGGGATGCCTCAACTTAATGCTTGTGCAAAGGGGCAACAAAATCTAAGATTTTCAGAAAAGTAATACCTTAAAGTTCACATTTCTTGCTGCATTATAGGATTTTATCATCAGATCCTGACTGACCAGGTGACAATGGGAATATTTGGGAAGTACCTACCTATAGCTTTATCTTATTTTTTTTATCGGTCTAGCCGTCTTTGAGTAGGTAATCAGTGAAAACAAAAAATCTAAAAAAGAATCAGACGAACTGAGAACAAACTCCTTTTTTGAAGACGGTTAATAACAAAAAAAAATTGAAATTCACAACTATTGAGGTGGCCAGAGTCTATTTTAAACTCGGATTAACAGAACACTATTTTAAAGTAAGGAGTACCCGTTAAAACTTTAAAAAAATTAAGCATAAAAATGTATTCAAAAATTTACAGAAGTCACAAAAATTAAGGGATATAAAAAATTTCCAAATTTTTGGGTGATTTTCTACGAGCTGTAACTCCGTGGAAAATCTATAAAGTCTATAGTCTATAATGTTTATTCACAAAATAATGTACATTTTTTAACAAGTAAAGTGCTTAATCTAAACTTACAGTACACAAAAGTATTAGCATTTGAGGCCGAACTAGGCATAGCCTGTATTTCCCCTCAATAGCCCTCACTCAACGCCGAATCCCCCTGAGTTACAAATTAAATATGTTTTTTTTTTATGACATGCAAAGATCCCATATATGAATGTACGTATCTTGTTAGGATATTATTATTTTATTTTCTTGGAAAAAAGAAGAGATTTTTTAACAATACTGTACTTAAAAATATTATATCTACATAGGTGTGTATCCAGTCCTCTCTTTGTCTGTGATGGAGGTGTGCGTGAGTGAGTGTAAGAGGGTGTGTAAGATTGCGGAGCATAACCTTTTGTTATCTTTGTGATAGGTTACTTTGAGTAATTTTATCTAGGTGTCTCAAGCAGTTTTTCTGTCTCCTCATATGTGAGATTCTGTAAGAACTCAGTTACTGTAGTTTTGCAAGATTTCGTCGTCATCGGGTATATGTTAAGATTTTTATTGATGTTATTGTAGATGTAGGGGCCAATAAACGGAGCAAATCTAGTGTTAAATTTTGTTTTGGAAGCGGTGGGCTGTGAGCAAACCAAGTATTTTGTGCGCCTATTTAAAGAGAGTGGGTTGTAAAAGATCTTCTTATGTTGCATTAATATAATATTGAGAATGAAAAGTTGCCTTACTGTAAGAACTCCACAGAATTCGTAAAGCTGTGAGGTAGGAAACAATCTTGGTTTGAAGGTGCTAACCTTCAGAATGGCACGCTGGGCAACCTCAACAGGTTTCATGGTAGTTTTAGGGGATCCTCCCCATGATGTGATACAGTAAGTGATGAGGGACTGGCAGAGGGCAAAGTATATCCGCTTCAGCACAGAGGGTTCGGTGACGTGTCGGAGGGTCTTAAAGATGTAAATAAGTTTCCTGATCCTACCACAGAGGGCCTTTGTGTGTTCCTTAAAGTTGAGGTTCTTGTCAACAGTAACGCCTAGATACTTCATTACAGTAACTCGCTCTAGTTTAGGACATGAACAGTTTTCTGTAGAGGAACACTGGTGTGCTATGATGCTCTGGTGATTATGATTAATTTCTGTGTTTGACCGTATACTGAAGCAAACATATTTAGTTTTTCCACATTTAAAGTTAACACATTGTCCTCTAGCCATTCCCTCACCGCATCGAAACCATCTTGGGCAGCTTTGAAAGCCCCTTCCCATGTATCGGCAGAGAAAGTGAGAGCAGTATCATCTGCAAAGGAGATTATTTTGCCATGGGTTAGTTTGAGACTCGTGAGGTCGTTTATATAGACAAGAAAAAGGGTTGGGCCTAGGATACTGCCTTGGGGAACCCCGTACGTGACTGGAAGGTCTTCACTAGTGAAGTTGCCAATCCTAACACTCTGAATCCGACCAGTCAAATAACTTTGGAAGAGTTTTAGTTGAGTTCCTCTGATTCCAAGCCGTTCCAGCTTGTTAAGTAAGATCGGGACAGAAATCGTATCAAAAGCTTTGGCTAAGTCAAGGAAAATAGTGAGAGTTTTTTGTCAAGGTTATTGCTAACAAAGTTGATGAGGTCATTAACAGCTTGACCTGTTGACTTGCCTTCACGGAATCCATATTGGTTAGTTGAAAACATATGGTTGGCGGTTAAACGTTCTACCTCTTCTTCAGTGGAGCCTTCCAAAACGAACGAATTTAGCTGTGTTTGAGTTTGAAAGCTGTTCCTTGTTACTTTGTTACTTGCCCTCTTTTGTTCTACTTTATCAGCTAGCGTCTTACCCACGTTTACAAAATACCTATTGATTTCGTTTAGTGATGACTGAGGTGTTGTTGATAGAGACAGTAGTTCATCCGGGTTGTTTTTGTTTTTTGAAGTATTTGTGATTTCTTTAATAGCTTTCCATAATTTCCTGTTATCGCTCCGCGCCGCCTTCACCTTTTCTTTCTCATAGGCTCTTTTGATGTTTTTTAATAGGCTATTGCAAAAGTTTCTGTAGCGCATATACGTAATTTTTAGGGTTAAATTGTCTGGTGACTGTCTAAATTTTCGGTGCAGCTTATCTCTATTTCTTGTACAGCGTAAAAGGCCTTGCGTTATCCACGGCTTTAATATCTTCTTCCGTCTTGATAGAGTTATTACTTTGGTGTTATTATCTATGGCTTGTTGAAGACTTTTTGTCAAATATTGCATCGAGAAATTTGGATTAGGTGAATTATAAATAGGTTTTAAGTTAATATTTAGAATATCCTGCTTAAGGCTTTTCGTGTCAACATTTTTAATTGATGTAAGAAAGAATCGAGTAGTTTTCTTGAAGTTTAGGTTTAATAAGACGGGGTAGTGGTCTGTCAAAGTGAAGTCAGGAACGATAGTCATAGCAGGGCTTTTAGTTTTTAGAAGGGCATGGTCAATGCATGTTCCACTTTCACTACGTGTAATAAGTGTATGGGCTGGAAGAAGGCCATGGGAAGCTGCAAGTGTAAGGTAGCGTTCGCCATTTACCTCTAGTTTATCATGGTTAATCGCAATATTTATATCTCCCATAACAATTATATTCTTAAAGCTGGAGTGTTTTGTGAGAACTTCGTCTAATGATTTTAAGAATGGTTCCAAGTTGTGAAAAGAAGGTGAGCGATAGATAGCAATGATTGCAGTGCGATCATCATATGTAGCAACTAAACAATTACATTCTTCGACATTTGGTTCAACCACTTTTAGTAAGGTGTTCTCTAAAATAGATAACCACACCGTCATTTTGTTTCGGATTATTTTTAGTTGTCTCGAAGCGATAGCCAGATAGGGTGGGAATGACTGAAGTGCGTGAGAGCCAGCATTCAGTAAGTATAACTATGTCGCAGTCCAATTTTAGTCTAGTCAGTAGAATTTCTAGTCCTGGCATATTACAGTTGATGCTGCGTATGTTTTGCGTTAGTATTAGAAGGTGATCCGACGATGGGCTTATAAGCTTGTGACATTCGTCAATATCAGTAGTTTGCGAATGTGAGACTGTCACCCTGTCTATGTCTTCCGACAAATCACTAAGAGTATTGAATGCTAATGTTAAGGTTCAATTCTTTATAATATTTTTTTATTTGCCCAATTTTGATGACGTCATTACATAGATGATCTTTTGTTTCTCCGTGGGTTTTTGGTAGGTTTCGAATTTCGATTCCAGTTCCACGTGACTTACGCTCCTGAGTTTCCAGTTTTTCTTCTAAAAGTTGAATAGTTTTTTTGTCTTCAGTCCTTTCAGACTCGAGATGCGATATTTTTATCAAGAACTCGTCGTACTTTTTTGATATTAGCTCAACGCTACTTCGTAGTTCAACGTTTTGAGCATTGAGTGCTTTTATTGTATTGTTTAAGTCCTGGAAACGGGCTTCTTGTTCTTTAGAGAAGGTGTCAAACAACTCCCGGATAACCGTATAGAAATCACAGTCATTTCCATCGAACTTCCGTTTCTTTCGCTCTGTTATGTTTACTGCAAGTTCACGGAGATCAGGTTCTGACTCACAGTGTTGCAGGTCACTGGATGGAGTTAGTTTTATAGCTGACTTGTTTTTGTTGACCATAACGGCCGGCACATCAGCTTTTGGGGATGCGGGGGGTGTTCGGTTTAGCGGCATGGCGATATCGACTGCACAGTTACCAGGAGAGTATGTGTTTATTAGAGCTCAATTTGCTGTGGAGTGGTAAAGGAACAATACAGTCGTGGAGCACTCTTCACCGATGGACGTCAAAAATGGCAAACAAGACTGGGGTACCAGGAGCGGATAGATACAGTGGAGGTGACAGTAGCGGCGACTCTGCGTCACAGTTAGGGCGGAGCGTTAGCGAGCAAGCGGGATAGAAGAGCGTACCTTCGTGTGACGTTGGTGGTGGGCGGGCTAGCGCGCAGGTGAGACGGCAGGATGATCGTGCGCAGGGAGGCGTGGCCGCTGTCTCTGAGCTGGGCACCAGGATGAGTTGGTGACGCGCGCCGAATATCTCTTGTGAGTTCTGCACTCCTATTTTTTACTTCGTATTTAAGTAGTTTAGTAGTGAAATTAATTTATAATAACGACTGTGTGGTAACTTAAAAGACGTCTGCTCGTATTCGAGATCCGGGGGAAGGGGGCAATGATCATGAAATGAATGATGATGAGGCGGGGGGGGGGGGGGGGAAATGATCGTACAGCAAAAAAAAACAAATTGTAGCTCCAAGTGTCTAGTTTTCAGATATGACCATGAAGTTTTTAAATTTAATTAAATAAATGAAGCCAATGTTTCCAAAAGATACCATGATGGTTACTATAAAAAAAAATCAGGACCGTGTTACAAAAGCTACAGGAATTTCACGACGAACTTTGAGTAAAATCTTAAAACGAAAAAAAAAAAACAGAATCAATCAATGAAATTTTCCAAACCGAAAAAAGGAAAACCTAAAACTAGATTTCGGCTGTGACTGGATGATTTCGACTACTGATCTATACTAATATTATAAAGCAGAAGAGTTTGTTTGTTTGTTATATATATTATGTATATACTATATATCATCACGCTAAAACAAATAGGAGCGGAGCAGTAATGGAAAATGTGACGCAGACGAAGTTGCGCGGGTCAGCTAGTATGATATACAATTTTCAGTTGACGCTTAGAACTCTAGAGAAAAAAGTTGATCGAAGCTATTAATTTCAAAGGCTGTGCAGAGACTTTAAGGCCGATCTTGAAAGAAATGGGGTTTAGGTTTCTGAAAACTGATAATAACAGACGGTTACTTATGGAAAAGCATGTTATAGGTACGTTTAAAAAGGATCAAATATCTCAGAGAAAGACAACAGCTGAGGTATTCTGATAGAAACATAGTGTTTATGGACGAGTCATACGTGCATCTCGTACTAAGGGCAAAACTTGCCAAAAAAGGTATCAAACAACCCATTTCCAATGGAGAGCGAATAATTATTGTACACGCAGGCAATGAAAAAGGCTTGGTCTCAGGGCCTCCAATCTATACTAATATTATAAAGCAGAAGAGTTTGTTTGTTTGGTTGAACGCGCTAATCTCAGGAACTACTGGTCCGATTTGAAAAATTCTTATATACCATCACGCTAAGAACAATAGGAGCGGAGCA
This sequence comes from Ceramica pisi, assembly GCA_963859965.1. Classification (NCBI taxonomy): domain Eukaryota; kingdom Metazoa; phylum Arthropoda; class Insecta; order Lepidoptera; family Noctuidae; genus Ceramica; species Ceramica pisi. The sequence continues at coordinate 14,431,928 of OY982545.1, forward strand.
GTAATGAAAAATGTTACGCAGACGACGTTGCACGGGTCAGCTAGTGTTACATAAATGTATCGACTCAGAAGGTGACTATCGTAAAGAAATAAACGTGTACGTTACCCCAGCAAGAAAGTATCTCCTAGAGTTAAATGATTGGAACGTATAGTTGGTGCCTTATCTGGTGTAAATGTGCCCCCACATAAAAAATGTGTGCCCCCTGTCGTTTTGGAAAAAAACGGAAAAAACGATTCTTGCTGGGGTAACATTTTTCTAGCAGGAAAATTCAAAACGAATGATCGGAGAGAGAAAAATTGTGCATGGCCAGAGAGCTTACATGTGTGCCAAAATGCCCCCAAAAATGAAATCTGCGCCCCTTCAGATTTACGAGATATTGCATTTCCTGCTGGAGTAACGTTTTGATGAATCGTATATCTCTAAAACCATTGCATGTGCCCATGTAGAATAAACATACACGAGTAGCTCTTAATGTGTGCCCATATGTGCCCCAAATTAGATTTAAGAAAATATTTATAGTTTTCAAGTTATCGCGGTTTTATGAAAACCCGAAAAAACATCGCAGCGCCTAAATGAGACAAGGTATAAGTTCGCTGAAAACTGTATTCGGTCCTTCTTGACGCTAATAATAACCATACAAAGTTTCAAAACTGTTCATGCATGCGTTTTTGAATAATCTTGCTAAAAGTCTAAACGACGGTCTCATAATTTTGACGGCAAAATACAAGGAACCGGCTCAATCCCAGATGTGTAGGTGTAAACCAAAATCTTGTGCCTTTAATCAAAAATATATGGTGAAAATAATCAGCTTGGAATGTTTCGCATAAAGTAATAACAAAAAAACAAAATATGTAAGCAACGGCTGGTTATCCGACCAAATTTGAATGACTACTAAAAAGCGACGGATTCATACATATCGATGACCTTCTTTATTGGACGTATTATACCTAAGCCGTTGTCCGTACAGTCACGTTCAAAAGTTTTGGGTGCTAAAATATATTAAATGCACCTTGTGAGTGTCCGTTACCGCAGCAAAATAATGTCGAAAATAGTCATTTAAACCAGGGACCGAAAACCTTTATAAATTACGGTACAGGTATCGAAGAATTTTGGTTATTTTTACGACTTAGGTTACCGCTATCTGGGTAACCAGGCAGAAGAAAAATGTTACCTCTGTTTGAGGTTACAGTCGTAATACCGGTTACCTAAAAATGACCTTGGTTACGAGAAAGAAACCTCTATTGAGGTTTTAATAAGTTACCTAAAAATGGCCTTGATTACGAGAAAGAAACGGAATATCGCAGATAATTTGTATTTGTTGGCAGGCATATCGTCGTGTTGTGCGGATCCGTTTATTTGGTTGGTTCACCTTTTTGCGTAGTATTTATTGACAAACAAATTGTGAAATGGCAGAAAACTGTAAGAATTTTGGTATTTACATCAGGACTGTGATGTATGCTCATTGTATTTTAGTATGCCTTTTAAGTTCTCCTATGTTATCTTAAAACGGTATTTCTCTATTTACATGTAAAGTTTTAAATAAGTAGGTACCTACATACAGGGTTTTCATCTAATTTAAACAAATTAAATTTTCAAATTGTATTGTTTTCTTTATCACTCGAGAAAACACATTAATAAAAACACATTAGCACCTACGTTTTTAAAATTACTGTGTAGGTAGCTAACTAGCTACCGCTACACGAGGAATGGGCCCATTCGCGGCCATTCCGAATGGCTGCGCAATGGCCGGCGCATGCCTGCACATGGACTTTTGAGCGAGTGGGAAGAGCTTAGCAATAGCGTCTACCCGTGCGTGAGAGTAATCAACGATACACGCCGCCCGTCGCTCATTGCCTGCAAGCGCATATAGAGTACTTTTATTTAATAATTATATAAAAGTATAATATTAATGAAAAAAAAATTGTAGCTATTTAAAAAATAAAAATAAATAGTAGGTATTGTTCTAACAAATGTTGAAGAAAATTTTGGTATAAATATTACATGAAAACGATGGACAACTTCAGAAATATCGCAAATATCGCAGCATGTTTCGAAGCTTTTTCGGTCAATAATTGAATTAGGTCCAGATATTTTTTTATTACATAAAAGGCATTAACGAAAATGATTGTATTCTATGATTACTTATTGCAGTAGATATATAAGTGTTATGAAAACAAATATTGTGAATGTTTTTGTTAAAGCAGTTCTACGCACCTTCCTGATGCCGTGTATGGGGCAGTGGAGGACGGTCCTTCTCTATCCAGGGTGTCGACAGACCTAGGTGAACAGCGACCCGATAAGGATCGAGCGTGGCATATTTCAGGGCGACAGTCTGAGTCCACTGTGGTTTTGTTTTGCCCTCAACCCTCTCAGTACATTGCTGGAGGGTTCGGGGCAAGGCTTCCGGTTGAGAAGAGGTGGTCAGGTCATATCGCACCTCCTTTACATGGATGACTTGAAACTATTTGCTCCTAACAACTTGCAACTGATGAAGCTGCTCTCCTTGGCTAACGAGAACTGGCGCAAACTTGTGGTATTAGATACTACCGACCGCAGGGAGGTATGGCAGAGCAAGGAGCTTCACGGACGCCTTTATCGGGTCCTATATGGGCCCGATGTAGACTTTTTAGCGTCCGTAGCCTGGCTGCGTTTTGGTGACCTCTTTGGGGAAACCGATGGTATTGTCTGTGCGATCATGGACGAAGTTATGATGACGAACAACTACCGGAAATACATTGTGAAGGACGGTACGGTTGACATATGTTGGGCATGTCACCGACCCGGGGAATCCATCCGCCACATTATTTCCGGTTGTTCTAGTCTGGCTAACGGTGACTATTTGGACAGGCACAACCTTGTAGCCAGGATCATCCACCAGCAAATTGCTCTGAGATACAATCTTGTGGAATCGGAAGTATCGTACTATAGGTACGTGTCCGACCCAGTTCTCGAAAATGGCAATTGTATGTTGTACTGGGATCGGTCTATCATCACTAACAGGACTAGTTGCCAATAAGCCTGACATAGTGGTGATAGACCGACTAGAGCGTCGCGCAATGATTGTTGATATAGCAGTCCCTCATGACGCGAAACTCGTGATGTCTGAGAAAGAGAAAAAAAGTAAGTATCTTGATTTGGCTCGCGAGGTTGTCGACATGTGGGATGTGAACACAGCAGTCATTGTGCCGATAGTCGTGACGGCCAATGGCGTTATTGCCAAGAGCCTCGACCAACACCTCAAGAGGCTCTCGTTGGGCAGCTGGATCAAGGGCTTGATCCAGAAAGCAGTACTCCTGGACACGGCGCGTATTGTGAGGAGTTTCCTCTCTCGGGAGCCCTGACCACCGGTAGCTTGGATCCTGTTCCCGATGCCGGTGGGCTATTTTTTATATATTTTTAAATGTTTTTTTATTAGTTTTATAGAAATATTTAAAAATTAAAAATATATGTATATAAAATGAATAAATTGAATAATAACTAAACATTCTTATTTAATTAATACTATCTCGTGAGATTAACATAAATTATTACTTTACAATTAACCAACCATTGTATTGTGTAGGTACTGTTCGACTATCTAAATTTGCTCCAAAGTATAAAAACCAGCCAAATGCGAGTCGGAATCGCGCACCGAGGGTTCCGTACAAACCTGTAGGTATACCTACATATATTATAAGCAAAAGTTGCGATTTACGATTAATGACGGATTAAAAAAAAACTACTTACTAGATCTTGTTGAAACTAATTTTCGCTGGTAGTTGACATGGTAGTATACATCATATTTTTTTTCTTTGATCTATCATTCTCTTATTTTAGAAGCTACGGGGGGGGGACACATTTTACTACTTTGGAAGTGTCTCTCTCGCAAGATGTTCAGTTTAGAAAAAAAAATGATTTTAGAAACCTCAATATCATTTGAAGACCTATCCATAGATACCCCACACGCATGGATTTGATGATTTTTTTTTTCGAGTTTCAGTTCAAGTTTCAAGTATGGGGACCCCCTATTGTTCTTTTTTCTATTTTTGTGTGAAAATCTTAATGCGGTTCACAGAATACATCTACCTACTTACCAAGTTTCAACAGCATAGTTCTTATAGTTTCGGAGAAAAGTGGCTGTGACATACGGACGGACAGACACAGACAGACGGACAGACATGACGAATCTATAAGTATTCCGTTTTTGCCATTTGGCTACGGAACCCTAAAAAACAACATGTTAGCCACAGTGACGAGAACGATGGCATAATATTATAAACAACAAGGGACATTATTTGATAAGGAAAATCTTCGTCTTCGAAAAGATATTTTATTTCACTTCTCATATACCGACGAAAAAATACAAACTTTTAAAACTTTATTGCAACCTTCTATGTCACATTTAGAGGAATTTGTTTCCCTTGCGTAGGTGAAATATGCATAGACATGTTTCATCCCATACACATTTTTCGTCCCATTTTTAATAGTAGGTAGTAAAGTAAGAGTAACTTAGCCAACCAAACAGTTAGACTCGCTATCAAACTGAATGAAAGACGCGTTGTGCGTGGCGCGTGCCGCGCCAGCCAGGGCCGTGATTTCGTGTGTCGACTTGTTTCTTTGTCACACACACAGGCGATGCGCGCCCTTTGACTAATGCCGACGGCACGTGTAAGATAGAGGTAATTGTTACTTCGGTATCAATACTGGTTGTATTTCATTTAAGAATAAAGGTAACCTTTAAAAATACATGTAAAAGGAAAAAAGGTTGTTACCGAAAAAATACTTGTATAAGTCATACCGGTTTCGGTCCCTGATTTAAACCATATAGATAATTAGTTGGCCAGCTTCTGTAATTACAAGCACACATTTTTAAATTTGTTGCATTTATAGGTTTTTAGTTATTTCACAAAAACATTTTCTGCTGGGATAACGTTACTGCAGCAAAATGTTTTTCTTTTTAATGAGAATATTGAAATAAATACTAGCTATTTAATTAGTTGTCTATACGAGGTAAATGTTGCACCTTATTTTGTATTTGTTATTTCTTCGACTGCGAAGTTATTCAAGATTTTTCTGGAGTAACGTTTTTGGTTTTGCTGGATCTCTGAAACGGTTCAGCGGATTCTTATCATCTTTTGTACACGACTTCTTAGGAAGTAGTTTAATTTGTTGTGCAATAAAAAAAAGCAAAATATTGCACCGTTTAAAGGTTATTCAATTAAATATAAAAACACTTCAATAGATCCTAACACTCTGAATAAGAGCTCTAAAGACTTGCTTTAAGCGTTATTTTGTAGCTTGTAACTGCCGTCAAATGTTTGTGAAATTACATTAGTATCCTGCAAGTAATTAAAAAGTTATGATGATATTCAGTTCTCCATTTTCACGGTCACAATGCGCGCTTAGTTATTTGGCCACTGATAAACCTGTGTGTGGATATACAAACTGAATGCTATCTCAATTTTTAGTTGGTTAGTTCAGCTTTACACCTGTAAAATTTCAGCGTACTACATACAATTATTAACGAGATAATAAAATAAAAGTCATAAGGAAGTGAAAGACCGTGGTCACCCGACCAAGTTTAGGTGGTTACAAAAAAGCGAACGCGTAGTACATTTTGCTATCTTCTAAAATATGTAGGATAGTGTTACAAGTTTAGTACAGATGTGTACACAAGTGTTAAAAAAAACTATGTGTTTCCTAAAGAATTTTTATTTACAGGTAAAATAATCATTTTAATTGAACTTTTAAAATACCAATATTAAATAACTTACAAACAATCACAGATGGCAAATGTGCTTTTATGGTATTTTCCATTATTTTTTAAATGAATGATTTAACACAGTTTACTTTTCCTTTAAAAATATAGTTTTAACTTTAAAAATATAAATTAAAATTTATAACAATCACAAACAATAACAGATATAGAATGAATGTTTTTAGTTCGCACTATGCTTACCTACCTACTTATGCCTACCATCTATTTGTATCGTTTCAAAATCAGATCAATGGAATTAAAAAAAAACCGGAACTGCGGTAGGAAGCGCACACGCACTCTACATGACGAATTGCAAACACTGAAGTATCCCTTCGCCTCACCCCTTCCGCGTCCCACTTAGGGCCGTGACACGTGTTATCGACGATTCTTGGTTGTAGTGATGCATTAATTATTAGTATGCGAATGCAAATTAAATGTGGTTGCGAAATTCTGTTAAGTGCGAAGTGAATGTAAGGTTAAGCAATTAATATCTTATTATCTTTAATTAATTTCTTATTACAATATACGACCCTAAGTACGAGCAAATGCTCGTACTTAGGGTCGTATATTGTATGAATACGTGTGATCGTTTAATTCGTTAAAATTATTAGCAGGGTGATGCGAAGAATGGGATGCATATTGTTACTTTAATATCTTTCTTTCGTATTATAACAAAATTCATTTAATTATTTATTATCAATTATCGTTATATTAGCAAATAGCATAGCAATAGCATTTAACATGGTAAGACTAAAGAATTCGCATGCTAATGAAATTTATGCGAAATCGCTTTAATTTTTAAATCTTCTTGGTAGAACTATGCGATTCAACTAAGAATAAATATCTTGGCGCCAAATTGTGACTTCATGTACGCTTTTCTAATTCTTACACGCTCGTAAATAGATAATGTGAAAATAACATAACCAAGTTAATTAATAGCGATACTTAATAAACATTTTGGTAATTAATTTGCACAAAGTATTTTTGTTAAACGTAATTATCGTCACAATATGGCGAAAGTCATCCTTTTCTTAGTGGAAACACATAGTATGCAATTGTGCACTTAATAGATACCTACCTATTTAATAAGTAGCCGAAAGATAATAATAACGTTTTCTAATATTTAGGTAAAGATATAAAATTGTTATGTGTATTTATCAGGGTACGCGTCTGTACCAAACTTGTAAGGTGTATTATACTAAACATATATGAAGATAGCCAAATGTACTACGCGTTCGCTTTTTTGTAACCACCTAAACTTGGTCGGGTGACCACGGTCTTTCACTTCCTAATGACTTTTATTTTATTATCTCGTTAATTATTGTATGTAGTACGCTGAAACTTTACAGGTGTAAAGCTGAACTAACCAACTAAAAATTGAGATAACATTCAGTTTGTATATCCACACACAGGTTTATCAGTGGCCAAATAACTAAGCGCGCATTGTGACCGTGAAAATGGAGAACTGAATATCATCATAACTTTTTAATTACTTGCAGGATACTAATGTAATTTCACAAACATTTGAAGGCAGTTACAAGCTACAAAATAACGCTTAAAGCAAGTCTTTAGAGCTCTTATTCAGAGTGTTAGGATCTATTGAAGTGTTTTTATATTTAATTGAATAACCTTTAAACGGTGCAATATTTTGTTTTTTTTTATTGCACAACAAATTAAACTACTTCCTAAGAAGTCATGTACAAAAGATGATAAGAATCCGCTCAACCGTTTCAGAGATCCAGCAAAACCAAAAACGTTACTCCAGCAAAAACTTGAATAACTTCGCAGCCGAAGAAATAACAAAAACAAAATAAGGTGCAACATTTACCTCGTATAGACAACTAATTAAATAGCTAGTATTTATTTCAATATTCCCATTAAAAAGAAAAACATTTTGCTGCAGTAACGTTATCCCAGCAGAAAATGTTTTTGTGAAATAACTAAAAACCTATAAATGCAACAAATTTAAAAATGTGTGCTTGTAATTACAGAAGCTGGCCAACTAATTATCTATAAGGTTTAAATGACTATTTTCGACATTATTTTGCTGCGGTAACGGACACACCTTGTGATTATATTTAATAAAACAGCTTGTTGATGTGGAAATAATAATTTTATTCCTACCTATAAATATTAAAAATTATTTGCACGTTGTGTAGTCATTATTATTTAAATCACAGATCAGTTTTTAACATATAATTAGTAAGGGGAAATGCCCATTTGCTTAGGAAGTTTTGGCCAAGTTGTGCCCATGGAAGAAATAAATGATAGGCATTAGGATTGACATCATAGATAAGGAAACAACCGCTATTTTTAACATAGAACTCGGTGGGACTTCATAAATCACAAATATAAACGAAACGATGAAGGACTAATAAAACGATGTTTTAATTTATTATTTATGTTATGTTCTTACAGAAAGTAAGTAGGTAAATAACTTACTAGTAGTGGTGCAATCCATTGCTGAATTATAGATCGCACCTCCACATTGGTTACGGTCAATCTCTTAAGTCTTCGTGTATTTACACCACAATTGCAACAGAGATCGCTCCGTGGGAAACGTTCATGTAAATCAGGTTCCATGTTAGTGGTCTTTCGTGAGAAACAGGTACGGTATCCATTGGAAAGCCGGTGTCGTCGTGAGAAGCGGGTACTGAATCCAATGTAAAGCCAAGGTCGTCATCAGGAGCGGTTTCAGGATCCATAATCGTAAGCAAAGTCGTCAAAATATCCGATGTAAAACGCAAGAAAAAACAAGTCGCTTTATAACAGCACCAAAATAACGAACTGTGATTTTTCAATGTCAATCAATTATTGACATTTAGGGATGTCTCTGAAGCAGCTGGACCGGGAGCTCCTCCTGGAAGCCTCGATCGTGCAGGCCTGGGTGACATCACCGGACAGGCCTGCCGACGTCAACAGTGAGGCAGGGTGGTTCCAAGAGGCCATGTCCGACATTTGTGACGTGGCAATGCCCCGAGTCCGGCCAGGAAGAGCCCGGCGCCAGGTGTACGTGGAGCTGGCGTCTCTGCGCGAGGCGTGCATTTCTGCGCGGCGCCGGTACGCCAGGCATCGCAGGCGTCGCATCCGTCCACCGGATGCGGATGCCATCGAAGCGGAGCTATACGAGGGATACAGAGCTGCGAAGACCGCTCTCCGCGACGCTGTCCTGCGGGCTAGGGATCTGGCCCGCGAGGAAATGCTGGCGACTCTCGACAGAGATCCGTGGGGGCGCCCGGGCCCCCCCGCTGACGCAGAGTCTCCGGCCTCAGCTCGTGGAGGACGTGGTGAGCGCTCTGTTCCCTGCGCGAGGGGAACATCCTTCCCCGCCTATGGCTCCGCCGCCTGCGGTGCCGGAAGCGGACCTAGAGGACGACGACGACGACATCCCGGCTGTGACTGGGGTAGACCTGAGAGTGGCGGTACGAAGGCTCAAGGCCAAGAATACCGCCCCAGGGTCCGACGGCTTGCCTGGCAAAGCCTGGGCCCTGGCCTTGGAGGCTCTCGGGCCTCGACTAGAGGGGCTCTTTAGCGCATGCATGGAGAGGGGCCAGTTCCCGCTTCCTTGGAGGACCGGGAAGCTGGTCCTCATCCGGAAGCCTGGGCGCCCTGCGGACTCGCCGTCCGCATTCCGGCCCGTAGTGTTGCTCGACGAGGTGGGCAGGCTCTTCGAAAGAGTTATCGCAAACCGCCTCGCCGGGCACCTAGCGGGAACGGGGCCGGATCTTGCGGACAACCAGTTTGGTTTCCGCAAGGGGCGCTCTACGGTGGACGCCGTCATGCGCGTCAGAGCCCTCACGACGGGGGATGCGGTCTCCCGGGGTGGTGTTGTCTTGGCGGTGTCACTCGACATCGCCAACACCTTCAACACCACCACCATGCCCTGGAGCTGCATTGGGGAGGCACTCCGGTATCATCGGGTGCCGACCTACCTTATTTATTTATTTATTTATGTACACACAAGAAACTTAAAGAAAAAGTATACAGAGAATAGAGCACAAAGGTACTGCTTATTTCATATGAAATACCTTCGTCGTGTTGTCGGGGACTACCTGTCCGACCGGGCAGTAATCTACCCTAGTCACAGCGATGAGTGGAACCGGCGAGAGATGTCGTGCGGTGTCCCACAGGGTTCGGTTCTGGGGCCGCCCTTGTGGAACATCAGTTACGACTGGGTGCTGCGAGCCGACCTCCCTAACGGCGTCAGCGTCATCTGTTACGCTGACGACACGCTGGTGCTGGCACAGGGGGGGTCGTACGCGGAGGCAGCCGACGTTATGACACGCGGGGTTGCGACAGTCGTAGAGAGGATCCGGCAATTGGGTCTCGAGGTGGCGCTGCACAAGTCCGAGGCCATGTGTTTTTATGGCCGAGGCAATACGCCACCGTCGGGATCCTTGCTGACGGTAGAAGGGGTTTCCATCGGCGTCGAGTTGACGCTGAAGTACCTAGGGCTCGTCCTCGACAGCCGGTGGAACTTCGTGGAACATTTCCGACGTTTGGCACCCAAACTGGAGCGGGCCGGGGCTGCTTTCAGGCGGCTCCTGCCCAACCTGGGGGGACCAAACGCCTCCTGCCGGAGGCTCTACGCGGGGGTCGTGCGGTCCATGGCCCTCTACGGGGCCCCGGTGTGGGCGCGTTCCTTGCGGCAGCGTGCTGCCAACTATCTGAACGCGCCCCAAAAGGTGATGGCCCTAAGGATGGCCCAAGGGTACCGCACGACATCGCGCGAAGCGGTGTCTCCTTTTTTTTTTTTTTTTTTTTTTGTTTTGGCAGGAGTGGGAAATCCTCATGGACGAATCGGCCGCCCACACTGTGAGACGACCGAGACAGTGCCGGACTCTTACCGGCTAAAACCCACTCCTGCCACGTGGCTTTTCCCCGTTCATTTTCAACGAGACCTTGGCATTCTGGTTTTTTTCTTTTATTCCGGTTCTCGTATTTTCGTTTTTAACTTCCAATTTCATTTTATATCTTGTTTCCTTTATTTTATGCTTTATATATTTAGCCAGGTGGGACTCCCGCTTTTCAGCCTACTTGACAATTCTAGTACTCAATTATTTTTCCTGGACGTTATAGTTTTTTGTATTATTTCCTTAATTTCCTTATATGTATTTACTTCTATAAATTTTCTATTTTCTAGTTTTTTGTATCTATAATATTTGTGTACTTAATTATGTTATCTTAACTAATATATTTTTATTCGTTTTTCTGCTTTATATATTTAATCTATTTACTTATATATTTAGTTTACTTATCTACTAGCTTATTTTATGTTTGTGCTTATTATTATTCTAATTACTATATTTTATCTTAACTTGTGTTTTCTTATTTCAGTAGATTTTTATTAGCTAATTTATATCTAGAGTATTTCCTTATTTATTAATGCTATTTTTTTTTTATTTAATATTTTTATTTATTTTCTGTTTTACATGTCTAGTATATTATTATATTATTAGTTTTATTGTGGCTATAATCTTCTGGACTGTTATAGGGTAATGGGGGAGGGGGGGGATATGCATATGTTTACTTATTTTATTACATTTTTTGTTTTCTGATTTGAGGTGTGTCTCCTTGCCGGATTGCCGCCATGGGATCTGGAGGCGATAGTCCTCGCGCGCCTGCATGATTGGCGCGTGGAGGTACTACGCCGGGGGGAAACTCCGCTGACGCAGCAAATTGTCGCGCAGCGGACAGACCTCCGGCGCGATCTCATGGCGTCATAGAGACGACGACTGTCGCAACCCAGTGCAGGGCACGCCACGATAGTGGCGATAAGTCCCCTCTTTGAGGAGTGGCTAGAGAGGCGCCACGGCGTCCTCACCTTCCGCCTGACGCAGGTCCTCACCGGACACGGATGTTTCGGGAGGTATCTGCATCGAATCGGGCGGGAGGAAACGCCCGGGTGTCACCGCTGCGACGATCGACCGGAGGACACGGTGGAGCACACTGTGCAGGTGTGCCCCGCTTGGGCGGCGCACCGCCGTGTCCTCGAAACGGCGATCGGCGGCAACCTGTCGCGTCCGGCCCTGGTCCAAGCCATGGTCCGGAGCGAGACGGAATGGGACGCCGTTGCCTCCTTCTGCGAAGCAGTCATGCTAGCGAAGGAGGTGGCGGAGAGGGAGAGGAGACCCTCTCGTCCCGGCCGCCGTGGTGGACGCCGCGGGCGTCGGGGGACACCACCTGGTGACCTCCGGCCACCGTAGGCGCGGGCCTGTGGACGGCGAGCTATGGGTGGCTCGCCGTCCGTCCGTCTAGTGACGACAGGCCGTGTCGACGGCGCGTTAGTGTTCCACGCGCGCCTCAAAGAGAGTCAGCACACAGAGGGGCCCGAAAGGGCCGACGCCTGCCGGAGTCGCGGGATTATTCGCAAGAGACACCGTGGCTCCGGAACACAAAGGGCAATGAAGGAACATGGATGGGTTTTAGTCAGTAGAAGTCTGACACTCCCTCCCGCTACACCCAGAGCGGGAGGAGTCATTGGATGATTTCCCATCCCTAAAAAAAAAAAAGGGATGTAGCTGTGAGATCGGTTTATGGACAAATCGATATTCTTGCGAATAACCGGAAACGCGGCATTGTTTCAATGGATCGTATAAATCGTATATAGAAGTCCATATATTGATAAACATTTTTGTTTATCCCGTAAGAAACAAAATAAATGATGTAAACATTTTTTTTTAAATATTTGCCATATACCTATCGATTTTGGTAACCGGTACCTATTTAGTGAATCGCCATTTTGTGAAATTAAGAATTGCAATCCCTACTTTGACACTGACAGGAATAGCCACCATTATCCACTGACGTTATGATTTATACGTCAGTGCCATTATCTACCTACTTAATGCAATGAACGATTGAGTGTCTTATAAAAATCGGCTTTTGATTCCGGTGTTTTCATTACAAACTGATAATAGCAATATTTAAGTTACTAAATTAGTATCTTTTTAGTCATTTTTACATAGATGGGCGAAACTTGGCCTAAAATGGGCGTTACCCTTTGCATCACAAAAAATCACAGATCTGTGTGCCAATAATTCTACTAATTTTCACATTCGCATCGCATTCGCATCTCAATCGCAAACTGTCAAAAATGTATGAAAATTAAGGCTTTTTTGACAGTTTGAGATTGACATGCGAATGCGAAAGTTGTTTAAAAACTAGTAGAATTAGCCCTCAGTTTAAATATAAGTATAAAATTGTGTAAAAAAAATATTAAGTTTGAAATCACAGATAAATAATTTTCTTACGAGTAATTTGCTTAAACATAGATTCAGATAAAGTGTGTTAGTACCTATAGTTAACCGCATAAAGATATAACTGTAAACATCGAATGTGCACAAATTATCTGATGGTATTTGGCTATAAATAATCATATTTATCAATACGTAACAACATTATCACCAGACTGTGGAATGTCACTTATATAATATATCTAAAACGCCATCAAATCAAAATTATGTGAGCCTACATAATCAGCTTATAATCGTTAATTATAAATCCCTCATAGCTACGTAATACGACATATAAAATTGAAACACGTTGTTGCAACACAGATCATTGTGCAGTTGACTATAGGTATACACTAAATAAAACGTAGACAGCGTATTCTAGTAAACTATCAAAACTGTAGGTACCAAAATTTATTTGGTTACGGTGAACGCTCCAACTAACCCGCGAAATTCAAATTTTCTTACGTTTTTTGCAATTTGCACGCCAGTGCTAGGTTGTATGTTGATTAAAATATTATTAAGAAGTACAATCATCAAAATCGCCAATACAACCCTCAGAGTTCATAAAGGCGTAATCACAAATACGGGCTTTTTATTCATATACATAAAAACCGGCCAAGTGCGAGTCGTAGTCGCGCACTGAGGGTTCCGTAAGCAGAAGTTGCGATTTACGATTTATGACGTATTCAAAAAAAACTACTTACTAGATCTCGTTCAAACCAATTTTCGCTGGTAGTTTACATGGTAATTTACATCATTTAGTTTTATCATTCTCATAGATTAGAAGGGGGTGGGACACACATTTTACCACTTTGGAAGTGTCTGTCGCGCAAACTATTCAGTTAAGAAAAAAATGATCTTCGAAACCTCAATATCATTTTTGAAGACCTATCCATAGATACCCCACACGTATGGGTACGATGAAAAAAAAAATGTTGGGTTTCAGTTTTAAGTACGGGGACCCCCAAAATTTATTGTTTTTTTTTTTCTATTTTTGTGTGAAAATCTTTAAGCGGTTCACGAAATACATCTACTTACCAAATTTTAACAGCATAGCTCTTAAGGCTTCGGAGAAAAGTGGCTGTGAAATACGGACGGACAGACAGACAGACAGACGGACAGACATGACGAATCTATAAGGGTTCCGTTTTGCCATTTGGCTACGGAACCCTAAAAAGAGCTACCTCTTTTTAATAGTAGGTAGGTGTTCATCACACATTTCCTGAACTATATTTTTTTTTAAACATCGGGACCAATCAAATTTTGGGTCAAAGACCTGACAAATGGCAAATATCTGGATATATTTCTTTCGTTCACACACAAATTACTTAATGTATTTAATTAAATTTAGAATGGAGAAGATAGCTTACCTTGGAATAGCACTTAGGCATTAGGCTACTATTTATAATGGTACTTAATCATGTGTAAGGTCATATAAACAGCTAGTAGAATATAATCCAATAACAACTTTATTTTATTTCTTACTAGCTTCTGCCAGCGGCTTCGCCCGCGTGATCCCTAGGGAACATGTTCCCGGGATTAAAAGTAGCTTATGTGCTGTTCCAGACTATAATCTATCTTTGTTCTATATTTCATTAAGATCCGTTTAGCCGTTCTGGCGTGATTGAGTAACAAACAACCAAACTTTCACATTTTCATTTTTTTTTTTTTCATTTTTTCTGTTGATTGTAGCGTGATGAAAAGTATACTATAACCAGCTCAGGAGTATGAAGAATAATTGTACCAAGTTTCGTTAAAATCCGTCGAGTAGTTTTTGTTTCTATAACGGTTATACAGACAGACAGACAGACAGACAAAAAATTTACTGATTGCATTTTTGGCATCAGTATCGATCCCTAATCACCCCCTGATAGTTATTTTGGAAATATATTTCATGTACAGAATTGACCTCTCTACAGATTTATTATAAGTATAGATATAGAAGATAGATAGATAGATTACTTTTCTACTTCAGTGTACTCAGGCACAACACGTGTGAACCGGTTAGTGAGTAAAGTAAAGTAAAGTCATCGATATGTATGAATCCGTCGCTTTTTAGTAGTCATTCAAATTTGGTCGGATACCCAGCCGTTGCCTACATATTTTGGTTTTTGTTAATATTTACTTAATGCGAAACATTCCAAGCTGAATATTTGAACCATATATTTTTGACTAAAGGCACAAGATTTTGGTTTACACCTACACATCTGGGATTGAGCCGGTTCCTTGTATTTGCCGTCAAAATTATGAGACCGTCGTTTTGACTTTTAGCAAGATTATTCAAAAACGCATGCATGAACAGTTTTGAAACTTTGTATGGTTATTATTAGCGTCAAGAAGGACCGAATACAGTTTTCAGCGAACTTATACCTTGTTTCATTTAGGCGCTGCGATGTTTTTTCGGGTTTTCATAAAACCGCGATAACTTGAAAACTATAAATATTTTCTTAAATCTAATTTGGGGCACATATGGGCACACATTAAGAGCTACTCGTGTATGTTTATTCTACATGGGCACATGCAATGGTTTTAGAGATATACGATTCATCAAAACGTTACTCCAGAAGGAAATGCAATATCTCGTAAATCTGAAGGGGCACAGATTTTATTTTGGCACACATGTAAGCTCTCTGGCCATGCACAATTTTTCTCTCTCCGATTTTTCGTTTAGAATTTTCCTGCTAGAAAAACGTTACCCCAGCAAGAATCGTTTTTTCCCAAAACGACAGGGGGCACACATTTTTTATGTGGGGGCACATTTACACCAGATAAGGCACCAACTATACGTTCCACTCATTTAACTCTAGGAGATACTTTCTTGCTGGGGTAACGTACACGAAATAAACGCGGAACGTTATCAAACTTGGCTACGCAATCAATTGATTCCCAGCTTGCCTCCTAATAGTGTGTATATAATAAGCTGTCTGTGAAACCACCAAACTCAAACACACCTAAACCACAAATGATAGCTTGGTTACAACACAACATTCCGCATGACCCAAAGATACTGAAACCCGATTTGTATGAAATTATAAAAAGACAAAGAAAAATACACAGAATTTCCATTGACCGTATAATGTAGGAACGTGGGCCTAAAATTATACGATTGCCACCATATCATCCCGATTTTAACCCCATTGAAAATATTTGGTCCCAAATAAAGCAACACGTAGCCAAAAAAAAATATTGCAATGACTGTCACGTCAGTTAAAAGGTGCTATAAGTATTAGAAAAAATCAAGGACCGGAAGAATGGAAAAAAAGTTTGTGATCATGCTGTTAAATGCGACGATGAATATAGAAAATTTGACCCAAGAATCGATAGTTTGGTTTGTCATGGTCATATCTGAAAACTAGTAACTTGGAGCTACAATTTGCTTCTTTTTTTTTTTTGCTGTACGAAAATTTTCCTCGGAGTTACAGCTCGTTGAAAATCACCGAAAAATTTGGATTTTGTTTTAAATCCCTTAATTTTTGTGACTAGTGTATATTCTCAAACCTGCCGTCCGGACAGATTTGGATCCACAGAAATACCACAACAGTATCGCTATTGGTTCATAGACCACTTTGATCATTCCTTTTTTTTTTTCTTTAAAGATTTTTAAAATTGGCCCCAGTGATCCCATAAAGGTTAATCGTTAAAGCATTAGATTCAAGGTTGATTGATTTCGGGAAGCTTGATGTGCTACATGGCGTCTGTACGTCGAAATTCAAGTAACTTATCATATTATCGCTTTTTTGCTATGCAAAAATAACTAATTTAACTCTGCTCTACAATTTTCCCACCAGGGCTGTGCTAAGCCTGGCTACTAGAATGACGTGATTCCATTGATGGACTCATTACATCACACGTTTTTGGTGGAAAGCACCCTCGGTAGACTACTTGGCAATGCGCAGATTCCCAAGAAAAAAAATGAAACCTCTTATGGTACCAGCATATCAAACTTCTCTAAACAGTAAAATTTTGCGATAGAGTTAAAAATCTATTAAAAAAAATTGACATACCTGTTGTTTTAAGCTGGATGTGGGCCACGTCTGTGCATTACATGTAGAATTTAGCATTGACCATACTAAGGCTCCTTCCTATTGCCATCACTCGTACGATGATGCGATGCCGATTATTTTCATCGTGCGATAAAATTGCTCGCGCGATGCAACTAAGTACTACGATGACTAGCGATGCGATCACTCTCGAAATAGCTCTTAACAGAGATGGATAGTTTCTGCTGTAGAGCAATATTTCTTTAGTTGTAAATACCTAGTATTAAAAAAAGCAAACGTATACCGCATAATGAATTTCACAATAGGTAAGTATCGGTCGCGCGAGCGCCATTAGGACATTCAGTACTGAGTATGTTGAATTGGGCGATCGTCCGATCAACACGATGCGTCGATGGTCACCGACGAAAACATAAACAAATAAAAAAAAAACAGGTAAACAATTTAAAATAAATATTTCTTTTCCAAAAGTCAATTCTTGGTGAATGCGCTCATCGTGTTCATCACTCACTGTACAGGTTGCGTCACATAAAAAGAACGCTGCATGAACGTGGAGGGGGTGTGTTTGCGCATGGGTACACTCGCGCACGGAAGTACTAGGCCTATTGTTTTATTTTTGAACTAGACTTTCGAACGCGGCGTCGCGCGTCGTATATTGGTTATTGGTAGGTAAATTTAAAAATTATATATGCTGGAATATCATTAAATGGAATTAAAGACATGTTTGATTCAGTGTAGAATGTTTAATCTAATTACCAAAAATTAAGTAAATGTTTTTTATTATTTTATTTTTGCCTGGAGTTCGGAAGCCAGTAAGAAATTCCGAATCTTTTGAACCTTTTACAATTCCTCTCACTGTAGACTCGGAACATTTTGTTGCCACTGCGATCCGTTTCAAGCATTGTTTTAAATTATCAACTGCATTATTATCACCCTCTCTCTTCATAAAACAATATACGTCATATATAATTTTTCTCTCTTTTCTATATAAAACTTTTGAGGGCGATGAAATTTTGAGAACGAACGTAACGTGGACACAGGCGGGAAACAAAGGCCGACTGACGAACCAATAGCGCACCGGCGATCACAAGGCGCGCGATCTAATAAAATGCGACAAAACCAGAGATTTAACGCAAAATACGAGACATTGTGAATAAACAATACAAATATTAACAAAACCAGACAAATATTGGGGTGGTTACCATAAAAAAAACTACCCCGACATTTTCTAAGGAAAAAAAAAATCATTTAAGAAAATGTCAATTTCGTGTTTTGTATAATTTATTGTGTACGTGATGGAAGTAAACGGTTATTTTTTTTGGTATTATTAGAAAATTATGTCTGGAATAATCATCTATGAAAAAACATGATAATAAAATTATTTTCTGAGGAAATTGCACATTGTAACGCCGTGAGTTTTTCGTGAGATTGCTCTAACGAAAATGAACTCGATTTTTTATTTATCATGGTTCCGGGGCAGAACATAACGGAACTTTACCCTGAAATCAATAGCTTGCATGACAAAAAATAATAAAACAATCTTAGATGTGTCATTTCATTTTATTTGTGAGGGGAAAATATTATGAATAATATGTTTACATTATAATGATAAAATAGGGCACATCTGAATGGTGTGATAATACTTCGCGTATTTCTTCTGTTATGAATATATTCACAGAATTAGTGACGCAGGCAGCGCGGATGGATAGATTCGTCTTAATTAATTCATACCTGCTTTAGCGAAGGTATGTCGCGGCAAGGGAGAAGGTGCACAATGTGGAATGTGCCATGCTTGTATTGAGGCTTAGAGTTTCTCGAATATATTAGGCGAAGGAGTTGGGTGGGGATTGACGGCTAAATATCGTTCAGGAACCGTTTATAATGATCCTAAATGACTTTTTAAAAAGCCGCTCGCCAAGATTTTCCAAATATCCCCAGAGATACCAATCCGAGTACCTACTTAAACGGACTTACTGCTGAAAAAAGCTTGTACCTTCATGCAAAATACAAAACTGGCTCGAGAAATGTGTACGTTCTATCTCGAGTCACTTGTTTTGTATTTCTGCTTTCTCGGTTCAGCTCAGTCCACTACGCATCCCCGCATCGCTCCGCTTTGGCGGAAAGGGTCACTGTTTAATAACAATATTGTCAGCTTTGGCTTCTCGCGCATTTTAGCTGGAAATGCAGTTTTATGGGCGAATATCATTTGAAAATAAAAAAGACGTTGATCCGATATCCGCTCATTGAACGATCTACGCACATTATTACCACTCCATTCTTTACAAATCGTTTAACACAAACGATTACAAAATGCAAGAGAGCACAATCATTTATACAAATTTTACACAACGCGTAACTTAATTAATGGAATGTTAAAATGTCAACTATATCTAAATAATTGTTCGCAACAGATGATAACGTACTTTTCATCTTAGGGCTTTTTTATTAAGGGCTTTCGTGGTTCTACCAAAAACAAGAGAGATCGAAAAGGAGGAATATAAGAATTGTTACATATCTTATTCATAATACTTTATTTTAAATAAATATTACTATGTACATTGAAAATATTAACACTATTGGTGTCTAATTCAATTTATTGCATTAAATATTCAATTCACTTTTCCGCGCTATCTCCTAATATCTACACTTATTATTTCAACTTGAACGCCACAATTTTTATACCTGTATAGTCGGTTCTCCGTACAATTGGGAACTTTGTTTTAAATCTTGGCATCTGAGCTCTTCAATCTGTTAAAACATAATTATGTTGTATGTAAGGTATACCATAACGGCGGCGTGTTATATTCCCAACGTCCATCTAGTCGTGAACAAGTCTTGTCTATGTTATTAAGTGAGCAAAGAAGGCGGTTGCTAAATGAACACTTGCTCGGCCGCCAGTGAGTCCGCAAATGGTTTGACGACGTAACTCGTCGCGAAGTAGAATATTAAGCCGAATGTTATTGAAATAGGGAGCGCCGGCAGCGCTTTCTTGAGTATCGCTAGTAGAAGAAGAGTCAGGCACAAACCCTGTTGACAAACAAAATAACAGTTACAGTTGAGTCAATGTTATGATCGAGGCTAGTCGAGCGAGCTACATCTACTGCAATCTGCCTATGGATAGCAACAAACTACAAACAATACTGAGCTGGGTTCAAAGAAGACTTTGTGACAAGCTCCATGCCTTCTATAATACGAGGGGCGTTCAATGTATTCTCGGTATCGGGGTGATTTGATATTATTGTGGGTAATTAAAATATATAATAAGGTATCAACATTATTTGAGGGTATTCATATAAAATTTCATGCTAATAACTTCATTAGTTTGTTTGCGACCTCCAGTCAAAGACGACGAAAATGACTGACGCGACAACGTTAAAGAAAATCGAGCATCGCGCGGTGATTAAATTCCTCACTAAACTAGGAATATCCCAAAAAACTATCCATGAAGAAATGGTAGCCGTTTATCAAGACATTGCTCCTTCATTATCGACCATACAGAAGTGGTCAAGAGAATTCAAAAGAGGCAGGGAAAGTATCGAAGATGACCCCCGCCCAGGTGGGCCAAGCACGGCAACTACAGAAGAAAACGTGAAAAATATCGAAAACCTTGTACCGCGTGTATCTGACATCGACGCACAAACGATTTCCATGGGTCCAAGGCATGATTCTGGACACCCCAGTGTTGGAATTTTTCGTCGGTTCTTTTCTCATTTTTTTCAAGAGTACCACAAATAGGTATCAGCTCAGCTGAACTCATATCTATTTGTGGTTTTATTCAGATTGCTTTTTTAGTGAAAGTAGTTAATTAATTATTATTTTTTTTTAAATTTCTTTGGCTTAGGTCAGAATAACGAATATGAGCAAAAAAATCCTTGATAAAAATGAAAAAATGAGAAAAAAGCCGACGAAAAATTCTAAGTCTAGGGTGTCCAGAATCATGCCCTGGACCCATGGAAATCGTTTGTGCGTCGATGTCAGATACACGGGGTATAAGAATACGCACGTGTAAAAATCAAGATGTTGGCAGAAATAACTAAGCTATCCGTTGGTACTTTACACACTATAATACAAGATTATCTCAACCTTACAAAAGTCAGTGCAAGATGGGTGCCGCGCATGCTCACTGCGCTTCAAAAGCAGGCGCGGGTTGCCTTTTGTAAGGAATTTTTAGAGCTGTCTGGCGACGATCCAGCAAATTAATGTTTTCGAAAGTATAGTTACAGGGGATAAAACGTGGGTTCATCACTATGACCCTGAGAGTAAAGAGGAGTCTATACAGTGGCATAGAAGTTCGAAGTCACTCCATCGGCTGGCAAATTCATGGCCAGTTTTCTGGGATCCTAAAGAAATACTATTAATCGAGTACACAAAAAAAGATAAAACTATCAACGTAGAAAAATACTCAACCACTTTACATCGTTTGAGAGAAGCAATAAAAGAAAAAAGAAGAGGAAAGCTGGCAAAGAAAGTACTGCGTCTTCACGACAACGCCTTGTTGCCCACGCCAACGACAGCAGCCTTGGAGAGCCGCGCAGGCTCTCCAAGGCTGCTGTCGAGAGGCCGGGTTCGAGGAAATTAACCACCCATCTTACAGCCCCGACCTGGCCCCCAGTGACTACTTTTAATTCCCAAATTTTAAAAAAGACCTCCGGAGAAAGCGATTTGCTAACGATAAGCTCAAGTCCGCTGTAAATGAGCATTTTTCTGGCCAAAAACAAAATTATTTTTATAAGGGAATAGTTTTTTAATTTTAATGGGAGTATTGAAAAAAAAAAAATATTCAAGGTTTTATCTTTTTTCCAACATACCCATACCGAGGATGTAATGAACGCCCCTCGTATAATAGGCAGGCCAGTATACAATGTATTAATTAGGGATCGACGTAGGTAGTGCTATTTTGGATCAAAGACTGAATGATAATGTTAATATGGATAAAGCCCTGAGATTCTGATTTTCGATGTACTACGATGTACGATGTACATTTCAAACTTCTTCCAATGACTGGTCCCAAGATTCAGAAGTCATAATGCATGTTATGATAACGGTCAATAAATCCCGAGTATAGCACTGCTTACGCTACCTACCTACGATATCGGGATCACTAGCCGTAGTTTATTTTTAGTAAAAATACTCACGATTAATATAGCTACGAAGCACGCGAGGGTCGTGTTCCAGTCCCCGTACGAGCTGGCCTTGCCGACCAACACGCTGTAGAATATGAAGTCACCCAGTCCGAGCTTTACACCCTCTGAGAATTAATCACCAATCATACAAATTAACTATGGTAAGATTAAATTTTCAAAATACTTTTTTAATATTAAAAAAGCGATCATCAACCGATTTTCACATTTTTGAACATTTTTGCTAACGCTACTAGAAGAAAAACTGTAATTTCCGATTTACTTTGACAAAGTTCCACCATTATGTTTCTTTTTTTTAAATTTAATTTATTCATTCAAATACACATAAATTTTACATCTTTTAAGTTGATGCCAACATAAACTCATTAGAGTTTTACCGTGCACCAAAATCATCGACTACATAATTCTAACTTTTGCGCGATTGCGCATCGCATTATACATTTACCTATTATAATACCTCAAAAATAAACATCTTGTATGGAAAAAAAAAACTTTTGTTTTTCAAACTGTATCGGTATATTAATTAAATCAGGGTATTTTTCATACATTTTTTTTTTCAAAACTCAGTTTTGATGTAACTCAAAAAAACCATCATGTGTAAAACATGATGGTTTTTTTTTACTTTCTAATTCAAACTGGGGAGCCTTCAAAGATAACAATGCACCTATAACCATATCAGTACTTAGCATTTTTTAACTTTTTATTTGTAGAGTAGTGTAATTAGTACTCAATTGATACTAATTAGCACTCAAAAAAAAAAAACCTTCGTAATTTTCGAGAAACTCGACGATTTAGTCGTTTATTTTAGAAGATATAATGAGTTTAATTTTTAAGGTACAGGCCAAAAGCTAGATCGAAGAGATTACGAAAAATTGGCAACAAAAAATATTTCTATTAAGACCGACTAATTCTGATATTTGGCGACTAAATTAGACTAATTTGCGACCATTTTTATGTTGTCAAAATTAAAATACCTGATGGTGGCCATGCCAGTGTCAGTCACACAAGGAATCGAGAATCATCCGTGTACAGCGCTGTTCCGCCGCTATCAACGCTGAATGCGGCAGAACAGAGCTGTACGCGGCTGAACAGCGCTGTACGCGGCTATAGCAGTCGCATTATATTAACACATTTGTCCACATTTTATACTTGATTTCCGCGAAAGCTGAAAGGACGCGTACGCGTCTCCATACAAAATCATTGTTTTCTATGGGCAAGAGCTGGTTTTCATCAACATCGGGCCCGAGAATCTACAACTGCATCATTTGGATTTTTGTAAAAATATCAGTTACGGTTTAGATAGGTTACTAACTTACACATTTTTAAACTAATTCGTTAAATAAAAATGTGATCATTGGTCTTTCCTTGATTAAGGTGTTTCAGATAAAAACTAAGTTTTACTTCCGATTTCTGAATTCATGAACATATTTTTTTATAATTTACGTACTAAACTAGAAGTATTCAATCATGGGTTATCTAGCAACAGTGACAACCAAAATAAGCTAGAAAAACCATGCTACTCCGAAACTTTGTTGGTTGCTTCGTGTGTTCGAAGACAAAATCGAACTGCGTACCACAATAGGGAATATGCATGATGTTTTTTTATTTTATTCTTTTCACCTTTATAACGCAGGAAAAAATATAAATAGTCTTGGAAATGTCTTAATTATTTTTTAAAAAAATATTAAAAATGCTAAATAAAATTTTGCAGTTCAAACGCCGCCATTTTTCGCGGGCTTTGGATGACGTCACAGGTCGTCGTTACGCTTGCGCTTCGCGTGTTTGTTTGTTTACCTTTTTGAACTTTATGTGTTTCAGTTTTCAGCTCGATTCTCGTTTTATTCGCCATACAGACCATGGAAGAAGTTGAGAAACCTTCTTACAAAGTATTGTAAGTGTGAAACACTATAAGAACTGCACAAACAATATAAGAACTACACCTGATAATCTATTCTAGGTAAATTGTCTGATTGCGCTTTAACAAAACCACTGTCAGTCATCGTCCCAGATTAATTACAAATCTAGATTAACTAGAAATCACCGCAGGAACAAATTTTTTAACGGTTAACAAAATTTTTCACTCGAAAATGAAGACGGGAGCCGGTAAATAAGTCAATCCAATGTCAGTCATGTTAGTGTCATGTCAATGTCGTCGTGCGGTCCTGTTGTGTGACGTCTCACACGCGCGTCACCATTGGTCGCGACCCGCGACCAATGGTGACGCGTTTCGCAAGTTTAAATTTCCCGCGCTGATTTTGTATTTTTATATATATTTTTTTTTCGGTTTAAATAAGAACTAAATTAAAAAAATATCTTTTAGATATAATGTGACGAAAATAAAGAACTAGAAAAAAATTATTCCAGACAAATTTAATCTTCATGCATATTCCCTATTATTAAAATCCGAGATATTAAAGAGAAAGACAGCTATAAAGAAATAGGAATTGTAAGAGGAGGAAATCGCGTTTAGTTATAACTTGAGAAGAGTGAAAGTTAGTTGATTTCCAATGCTTGATGATAAATTTGTGCGTCACACTATTAAAAAAAATTAAACCTGTTGGATAGAACGGTCGGACGGACTCGAATTAGATTTCAGCGATTTTTTAAATTCATAATTAAATAATAATGAGGCACTCACTTTCCTCGTCGTCGGGCCCGGGCGGCGCCTGCGGGTGCGGCTCGGAGCGCTCCACGCGCGTGGTGTAGCGCGCGGGCTCGGCGCCGGCGCTGTCCACGCGCAGGCGGCGCTGCTGGCCGGCGCGCGCGTGCCACGCCGCGTCGAAGCCGGCCGCGTCGCCGCTCCCCGCGCCCTCACCGCAGCCCGCGCACGCACCGCCGCCCGCGCCCACACCGCCGCCCGCGCCCGCACCGCCGCCCGCGCCCGCACCTCCGCCCGCACCGCTCGCCGCGCCCGCGCTGCCCGTCGAACCCGCCCGACCACCTTAACCATGCACGTTTTCACAAATTATTGCACCCTACTGCGCAATACAGGTGGAATTGCAATCCTTATTTAGGATACCTATAATATTGTGTAAATAATATGGATTTTGATTCCAGAGTGTTACTTATACACATTTCTCGTATACAATTTTTACGAATCTTTATTAATCATGAGATATAAATTAAATAATTATGATAATCAAATAAAAGAGCCAGGTTTTGGATTAAAATTAAATTAGTAAGAAAAGAAAGCCTTGGAAACAAAGTATTTAAAAAAATATTTATCGGATCATTGTTGATAAATGGAGAGTTTAATAGATGTTGAAGAATGGAAAATTATTTATAAATATTTAAGAAAGTTCGCTCTTTCAACCAACAATCACTAATTGCTGTTCAAAATACAAAATTTTATTTTTTTACAATTCATTATTTCGTGTTATACTATAATGACACGTTTACTTGACTTTGCAATGTATTTTTTTATGTTAGTTTGAAATGGTAATATTTAATGTTTAAAATCTAAAATTCTATGTTTATATACTTTCGTTTTGTAATGGCCCAGTGAGTTGACGGTATAAGGGGCTTTTACAAAACTAGAATGTCTCCTTTACGGAATGCGCATGGGTCGTATTTTGATAACCCGTACGATAATAACACGATAGCGCTTTGGATGAACGGTATTCGTATGGAAGCAGTAGGAAGCGGCATGCGGGACAACGGACCGTGCGGGTTGAGAGGACGCAGCTCGCGCGCTCGCGGCTCACCTTCCCGCTCCGCCGCCGGCTCGGCCGCCGCGCCGCCCGGTGTCGTCGCCGCCAGGCAGTACATCACGGTCGCTGGAACATGCACCATTATTATTTCGTTTAAATATTATTAATAACTTTTTAAGCGATTACAAAAAAAAAGAACAACCGAATTGAGAACCTCCTCCTTTTTGGGAAGTCGGTTAAAAAAGGAGGAGGTTCTCAATTTGGTTGTCAAAGTCCTCGGGAATTAAAAAGCAACCCCCAAGGTATTATAAATGTCTCTATAGCAAAATAAAGACATAATTGCGTACTATACGAGTATATGTTTGGATTTTAACACTAGCTGACCCTAATTTAACTAAATTCATACAAAAAAACTAGAAACATTCACTTTTCCCAAATTATCCAATATCAGACACTGTAAGAACATTTTTCGGACTGTTACGAAAATTTAAAACAAAATTACTGAATTGCTCCTCCCGTTTTCACGTGATGCGCGAAGTGGAATCACTTACCAACAGCATTGCATTTATATACCTAGATTACTTGACTAGAGAACCTCTAATGTACGAACTCGAATGACCTACATTATGGTAAACATACTAGTTCAGCGATCTACTGGTAAATATTTAAACAAAACTGTGATCAATACTCACATGAATAAATTAAAGCAGGAAATATCGGTTCGTTTCGTTCTTGTGCTGTTTCCACGAGTATTCTTAAAGGACCCTTAGGGGTTAACACCGCTATCAAGTCTGAAACAAGAGATGAGGTTTGAAATAGGACTTCAGGGCAAAAACACTCATTATCTTTATCTGCTGGCGCTGCAAGATGTCTATAGCTGGACGCGGGCTCTCTTAAGCTTCACCAAATTGATCGGGCTAGTACTTCTCGCATCCAGAGGGTTCTAGCAGCTTTCACCAAGTCCATCCAGTCAGCTTGTGGGTGATATTCCAACGTTAAGCCTTTCGGTAAGCAGTCGCCAGACCCCATAGACCATCCTTTATGCGAGCAATGTGTCCTGCCCAACTTTTTTGCTTTACCAAAAAAAAATAAAAAAAAATAAAAATGTTTATTAAAACATAGAAAGAAAATATACAAATAGTAAACAGAGATTATAGCAGTGCTGTACAATAGTGACACATAAAGGGGCGAACTGATACCTCCTAAACTAGGCCAAAAGCCCGTGTTTTAAGAGCCAAAGTTCCTCCAGTTATAAAGTCATACAACGGGTATAAATAGACGTGCAAGTACTTATTGGTACACAAAAATAAATTAAACTAACCATGCCTTAATTTAAATACAATATTAGTCATATTAAGAGACAATGGTAATAAGATTCTCGGTTTCCATACTCTATGCTCATACGTTAACTTCTGAAGTGGCGACTGCATACCGGAAGATGAAGCGATGGTGCGGCCTCCCACAAGGTGGACCGATGACCTGGTAAATGCCGCGGGAAGTCGCTGGATGCAAGACGCACAAAACCGGTTGATGTGGCAACTCTTAGGTAAGGCCTATGCCCAGATATCTTCCAGCACAAATGATAACGACAATTACTGTGTAATGTTAGATATATTAGGCTGCATAGTCTCGAACAAATAATTAAATAGTAACATATTTATGTTTCTAAGTACCCAAATGGAAAATGTATATCAAGTTCTTACCCCAAATGGATATAACAGCAAGAACAGCCCATGTGGTCCATTCGGGAAGATACTTGATAAAGACGAGCGCCATCAGCGCTGCGATGAAGATCAGGTAGGCTTGTTGCAGCCGCAACGGGCCCTTCCAGTGAATCACGATCATGCCCATCACGCCAAAGTTCCACATCCCAAATAACAGGGTGATGTAGTCCATTGGTATGTTGTATGCTCTCAGTGCTTCCCTGAACATTTTCATATGTTGTTGATTATGATGATTGACGTTAATTGTTGACAGATTATCCTAAACAAAGCTTTTAGAAAGTAACTAGTTTTTTTTTTAATGGTGAAATGTTTAAACAGAATTTTATGTAACTCTAACTACACCATAAATAAAATTGTGCAACTATATTAGGAATGGTTAATAATGTTCATTTTCAGTTATCGGACCCAAGACTTGGTTGGTTTGTTATTTTTAATATATCATCTTAGATACATAAACTGTAGACAGTTTTTCTGAAGTTTTCAGTCATGAATTATATTATGTTTGGCGGTTTCAAGTAATTGCTTTCTTTTAAAAGAGAATGCATCGCACAAGGAAAAGAAACCGTGACCCCAAGAGCCATTTCTTATATTTGTTGGAAATTTATATAATTTCATTTGTAAAGGTCTGTTGAAAACTTTTAATTTATACATGCGAGATTGTCATCACCATCTCTCTCTCAAACCCATTTCTCAAACTTTGCATTCTTGAATCAAAATGGTATTGTAGTACATTTATAAACATATATATATATTGGTAATTATGTTAAGTAACAGAAAACTATGTTTACTATATAGGGAACTTTTTGTAAATATCTACCAATGCACCAGGAAAATTACTAAACGAGAATTTAATGATGTTTTCTGATAACTTTCAGTGAAATTCACAGTTTAATGAAACAGAGTATAATACTTACTCAATATATAAATAAGAGAACAGGAACAGCAGCATGAGTGATGACAGTATGAGCCACCCGTGGATGATTTTGTAGCATCTCTTCTTGTACAGTACTATGAGCAACACAGTCATTAAGGCAATCACACTTAGCAGGATCAATGAGTTGGCTAGAGCATTCCATACTTTTGTCACTGCATTTGGACTTTCCTCATGAAATGGTGTGTAGGCTCTGAAAAATATTGTTAATCATAGTATGTATTTTTAAAGCTAAATGGCACCATTGGATGCTGCAGACTCATTGATTTTCCAATCAATATAAGATTAAAATAGGAATTGAAAGGAAGAAAAATCTGTTTTAGCTGCCCATTTATTTTATGGTTGTTTTAAGTGGATAAATACTTACAAGTATACATCTTTGACTGAGTAAAAGTTAATTGAAGATATAGTTGCGACCACAACGAGCATGCACAGGGTGACTGGCACAAACAGTTTGATGACATGGCGGGCTCCATATTTAAGTTCGAGTTCCTCTATTTGTGGCTCAGCTGGTGGTGGTTGGGGAGGCATATTTGGCGCTGCACTGCTACCTGCTCCTGAGCCACTGCTTGGAATGCCCTCAACACTCTGTACAAGAAACCATACAGTTAAACATTGTAAAAACATTTCCTTCAATACAATATTGCTGAGTTTTTGCTAATACTAACTGCCCCCTGCGGCTTAGCTCCTTTCAACTGGCATCTTTCTTATTTTTTTTTTACAAAAAAACCTCCTGATAATAACAAACACAACAAGAAAAGAATTAGTGAAATTGGTTCAACTGTTCTTGAGATTTGCGCTTAGCAACACATTCAGCTATTCATTTTTATATTATAGATTACACATAGTTAGTAGGGGGGGGTCTGTATGTATGCTTTTGCGGTTGCACAACGACACGCTTTGCTTTGCTTTGCTTTGCTTGGTAGTATAGATGCAGGTCTACCTTCCCGTCTCCTTCAGAGGCGGAAAGGTGGCGTGGTCTTGAGGGGGAGCGCAACAGTCGTGTAGATCCTCAAGGCAAGTCCGGTGGTCATTCCTTCTCGAGGTTGCCACCCCGTTATTGGTCTAATTCCTTATGAAATAGACGTAACTAAAACCACCGGGCGTCCCGTAGAGTGGCGAGCTAACCACTCGATCCTCATCCCAAATTCCTCTAAACCCTTTTTCCCGGCATGACCCCTCCCAACTCCCCACCTAACTGTGACCCTTCAGTGACGAAGTGGTTACGGGCTCGGTCGTCACTAAACTCAGCTGACGGCGAGTAGGAGAGCTTAGTCACCTGCGCTAGGACCTGCGCAGTCGAGCGCCGTAAGCGGGGATGAAGGAGTCCTGGGGGGTTGAGCCGATCGGCACTGGCGGTAATGTGTCCGTGAGGCAACACGCCCCCTTTGGTCTGGATTTCAAGCGAAACGGTGGCCCTACCCTCTAGCCAGGGGTAGGGAAATAGCCACGGTGTCCCGTCAGAGGGCCACGGGCGAGGTGCGTCGGGTCTGCTGAGGTCGCCCTCGGGCGGCTGAAGCGGTAGGTGAAGGCCATGCTGACGGTGTAAGTGAGGGTTGTTTAGTTGCCAAACCAAGCGAGCACCCGATGTCGCGCTGTAAACCAGCCTTGCGCACCTATATCTTCCTGGGAATCCTAACGTTCGCACTCAGTGCGACGTTCCCAGGTGCGGGCTCCATGGAGGGTGGGAGCCAGGAAGATGAAGTTTTTGATCTTTTTAGTATGGACGGAATGATGCCAACTAAAAACACCGCAGGAGTGGAGTCGGCGAAAGCTGGCAAAGCTCCTAAGCGAGATGCCCCAGGTGTCTCGCTTGCCCCTGGATGTCCTGCGGTTCACGCCGTGGGCGCCAGCGCGGGTATCGGTCCGGTTGTGGCGAAAACCGCAGCTAAGACCAAAAAGTCCCAAAAAAAGCAAAGGAAGACGGCGCTGCATGGGACCAGTACCGTTCCTTCGAACACAAAGGCGAAAACGGAGACGGCTAATACCTCTGCCGGAAGTAGCCTTCCCAAACACCCCCCTCCTCCTCCTGTGGCTCTACAAGCCACATCCCTAGTTGCGACAGGCGGCATCGATTATGTCTTCTCGAGCGCCTGGCAGGTACATACCCGCAAGGGTAAAGGTAAGGGCAAGGGTAAAAAATCAACTCGACAAGCTCCCGCAGACCAGGGTAAGAGGAAGGAATGGCTGACGCGTAAGGAGCGGCGCGACAGAAGCATACGAGGACAAAAGGCAAAACAAGCAGGTTGCTGCCACCAGCTCGGTTAAACCGATCAAGCAAGGTAAGCTGAACTTCTCCGAAGGGAAGCGGTTGGCTGTGGCCGGCACTAGCCGTCCATCACCCAGTGAACCGCCATCTAAATCCGCAGGAGGTCCGGCTGAGGTGGTAACCACGACACAGCAACCCGATGGGAACGATCAGGCTGTGGCCAAGCGGGCCCTCAACGAGACGATATCGCCTCGTGGAGAGCATAAGCGGCCGCGGCTTGACCAGTCCCAGCGGGTTGTAAATAGAAGCTACGCCCAAGCTGCCAGTGCGTCCCTGAACGTCGCGATCACCTGCGACCAGAGGGGCATCATCAGCCAGGGAGTATCGGACCAGATCCTCGCTACTATCCACAAGCAGATAATCAGTGAGGCCTGCTCCGCTATGCAGGACACACCAGGACCTTCAACGCGAAGCCGCTGTTCGCCGGTGGAGTCCTCAAGCTGTGGTGCGGAAATGACCACACTTTGGCCTGGCTGAAGAAGACAGTCTCTAACCTGGCTCTCCCGGCTAGCACCTCGCTAGTCGTCAAGAGCCAGTCGGAGATCCAGAAGCGGGTCCGGTGCGGCATCGCCATCCCCGACGACCAGGGAGTCTACGAGGACTCGACCTACATTGGACGAGCCCTCTGCTACCAGAATCACTGGATCGACGTGAAGAGGTGGGTAGTGCTGCACGCAGAGAAGCAGAAGGCATGCTGGTTCGTGGTGCTGGGTATCCCCGAGGACCAGGTTCCGACCCTGATGTGCGCTGATCGCCGACTTTCAATTGGCTTGGGATCGGTGTACGTCAAGTTCCAGGGTCCGACCGGGCGGTTTGTCGACGTCCCTCGGGGGTGGGACCCGGTAACGAAGCAGCTGCTGGCAGAGACAGGGGAGACAATTTCCCCGCCAAACACGGGTTGTTTGACGGGGCAACTGTGGCTGAACCTGCTGGAGCAGCGGGGTCGGCCGCCCCTGCCGTCACCGTGGATGCCGTCCCTTCATCGGGGGGGGAGCTGGACGACGCAATGTTGTCCCCGGCTTCGGACCTGAGGGGGGACGGCTTCGACGAGGGCGACCTGTTTGCCGGGCTGCGACTGGAGGGTGACGAGGAGGGTCTCGCCTGCGATGGCGTCCCTTTCGTCGGCGCGTGCAGGCTAACCTCCACCACAGTCAGACCGAGACGGCTCAGCTCCGCAAGTGGCTGGAGGTCCAACACACGGCCATAGCCCTGATCCAGGAGCCGTGGATTAGGGGAGGCCAAATACGAAGACTATCCAATCTTGGTGGTAAGCTCCTTGTTACTACAGACCATGATCACCCTAGATCATGCATCTATGTCACAGGTAACCATAAAGCACAGCTCTTAAGCGACTTCTGTTGCAGAGATGTCTCTGCAGCTAGGCTGAATATGCAGCGTGGAGCCACAGGGATGGCCGTCGTCTTCGCCTCGGTGTATATGCCTGAGGCGGAAGAACCGCCCCCACACAATCTTGACCGCCTCATCACACACTGCGAAGGCAGCGGAGATGAGGTGGTAATCGGGACCGACGCAAACGCACACCATCCACTGTGGGGGATGGAGACGCAGAATGAAAGGGGTAAGGCATTAGTTGACTATTTGTTCACAACTAACCTATCCCTACTAAACACAGGTTCGGAACCAACTTTCGTAACCAGATGCAGTCGTACAATCATAGACCTCACTCTGGCAACGGAGGGAGCAGCGGAACTCATCACCGGGTGGCAGGTCTCAAATGAGGCTTTCTGCTCAGACCACAGATGGATCCGCTTCGACATCCAGGTCTGTATACAACTTAAACAACCTAAACGAAATCCGCGCAATACGGATAGAGCGCTATACACACGCAACCTCGCCTTAAGGCTTGCCACACACGATGATCCGGAGTCTCTTGCGGACACGGCACAGATCGACACGCAAGTTCAACAATTTACCGAATCGCTGATAAACAGCTACCACATAGCCTGCCCGGAAACGATTCTGCGCGACACACCAGGTAAACAACAGTGGTGGGGCGCGGATCTGGAGCGCAAACGTGGTAAGGTAAGGAAGACTCTTAACAGAGCCATGAACACATGTAGTGATGAGGACTGGGACGCTTATTACGCGGCCAAATCCAGCTACAAGAAATGCATCAGATTCAGAAGAACTATAGGGTGGCGTAAATTCTGTGGTAGCATTGAATTATGCCAACAAGCAAACAGGGTAAGGAAAATATTGGCGAAACAGGACACACCTGAGGTCGCCACACTCCGGAAACCCGATAACACGCTGACCACGACACCTGAAGAAGCGAAACGCCTCCTAGTTGAGACTCACTTCCCAGGGAGCGTATTCGCACAGGTAAATGAATGGCACAACGTTATCCAAACGCCATCAGAACATGACTGGCTTTATGCAAAGAAGATGATCACACTTGAAAAACTTCAGTGGGCCATCAAAAGCTTCCAACCTTTTAAGGCACCAGGTCCCGATGGTGTGCTTCCAGCCTTACTACAGTGGGGAGGTACCGCTGTTGCTACAAGACTGGTACCCTTAATGCGAGCGTGCCTGGCCTTTAGATACGTTCCTAAAGGATGGAGGGAAGTGAAAGTCATATTCATTCCGAAGCCAGGTAAAAGTGGTAGAGAATGCCTGTGGCATTAAGTCCGCCTCTGTACATTTGTGCTTAAAGTGTTAAATAAATAAATAAATAAGCGACTACACAAGCGCCAAATCCTATCGACCTATAAGTCTAACCTCGTTTTTGCTGAAGACAATGGAATGACGGCCACCATGGCTCACGTACAATGGTCCAAGGTCAGGACTAAGTGCGGAAACCAAAACCCCCTAATAGAATAGAATGGAAAGACTGTGTGAGAGGTAACTACGAGATGGCGCTTGCCAACTACTAACCAAGCGAGAGAACTTACTAACCTGCCCGGTAGTCGTGGATTACAGGGCCAAGTACTTTGGTAACCCAGGTACCCTCTGTGAAATAGTTGGTAACACCAAGGCGTTGCTGGCCTTCCTTGGGGAGCTGGGGTGGATCGAATGACACATTTGTCCCACCTACACGCAAAATACGCGCCTAGTCGTGGAGTTGCAGAAACCAGCCCGATTTACATACATACATTACATACATACACATAGTTAGTAAGATGCAAATTGAATAGAGGTGAGCCAATAAATGTGGGCACACATATTAGCCACATTTCAGGATAATTGCTAATACCCACCCACCTATAATTTCTGGGTACAAAGTTTTATCCCAGAACTATTATAAAATAAATGTTGTTAGGGTTGACAGCTTTATTTTTCTAATCTAGTTATGATTAATTGTTTATTTTGTATTTCATAAAATCTATTAATTTATTAATGTAGTTCTCACTATTACTATATTTTGATATTAATTTTATTATGTTTTAAAATTTCTAATAATATGGTTAATGTTCTCAACAAAAAGTTGGATAGTACAGTGCATAGCATTTCAAGGAATCAGTAAAACCCAAACTGTGATTCATAATTTGTGTGATAACTATAGTGTACAAGAGAACATGCATTTTTTATATGCATGTATGCATTGGTGAATCATTCGAACCTCATTCCACAAACCAACATTACTTCACTATGAATTCTACATTTATATTTTCCAAACAGATTAGATAGTGGGTGTAGAGAGTTTTTATGACTTTAGTCCCGACAACACAAGAAGTCATGCATGCAGACAGAAGGCATGCAGGTGTCAATACGGTGCAATTTAAGGCCAATTTACTTACGCCATAAGACCGCTGATTATCGGATTTAGTCTTTCGTTTTTTCGCTATACGTTCCGCAATCACCCGATCGGGGCGGGCTTCGGCGATGTGGCCGTCCATGAGTGCCGTGTGCTCAGTCGCCTCCTCTGTTTCGCTGCCGGTGTCACTCATTCAAGTATTCTTTGTATCTCAGACATTATGGTTAACACTGTTTAGTAATGCAATAATGCAAGGCGGCCTAAATTAAACAAAGCTTTGTATAAACGTCCAACAGAACTACGCGTTTCGAAAGCTAATGTCAGAGCATCACAGAACGATCACAGATCATGAAAGAAAAGAATTCACCAGAATTCACAGAACATCCTGATGGGTCAGCATAATAATAATTAGTCTGTGGTTCGCATTGTCAACACTACTGTCAAAAATAATGTACAGTCACCACTGAACGTCAGTGACAGTCATGAAGGTATAGACATGAAGGTATAGATAAATATGGAGTCCAGACTTGGAACAATTGTTTGAGTCAAATACCTACGCAACTCTATCTCACTCTATGGTGGCCGACTTCTCTTTCTTGTGTGGACTTAGTGTGGAAATCTCTTTTATGAAATCTCCTTATAACCTCTTAAAAAGACTCACCAAACTAACAGAATCTGAAGTAAAACACTTTTAGATAATGTGTCTACAAATAAATAGTTGAACTACGATTACTGATATAAAAAATCCTAAAATTGTAGATCACGGATGCTTTTCGTGATTGGCATACAACGTGAATTTTAATCCCATTTCCTTGGGATTTGGTAATGTGGCAACATTGGCCGCCATATGTCAAGTTGTCAGTAAAAATTTTCCAACATGGCGCTTGTTTACATTACGGTTCACAGCTTCGTTTAAAATATTTGTCTGTAATTGAAGGTATAATCAAAGAAATGGTGCACAGTTGTGAAGAGCATGGTTACGGTAATACGTGGTGTCCAGGAGGTGATATACAATTTCACCTGAAAGTGTTTAAATCGTGATTTCTGACATTGAGTCAATTTAAACATATTTCTTTGTATTTTCTATGAATTACTTCACATAACGCTTAACCAATGTGTTCAACATACTAATCAATGAGTATACTGATAACTGTGTAAAGATCAAATAGGTTTTCATCGATTTTCATTGACTTAGTGCAATTTTATCTTATTGTTTACATCGGAAGTAATTTTGAAGTAGTGTGACCATATTGAGGATGTATCTGGGACTTTCTCCGGGATCTTAAATATTAAATGTGAACATGTTTCTTAGTAATTAAATCATACACATACTCATACGGGGAACGAATGTCTGTTATTAGATATTTTATAATTAATTATTTAGAGCATAAAATAATATGCCAACAATGTTTTTTTTATTTCCTAAAAATAGTACTCAGAGGAAACTGTAGTCATCCATTGCATCATTGAAAATGAAATTTTATGAAAGTGCATTTTCAACTACCTAACGGGAACCTCCTTATACATTATTATGTTTTTAGCAATATAGTAGTTGAACTTGAAATATTATGGCAAAAAGTAATGTTCTTTAAATATAATTTTCAGATATCAAGTGACACATGAAGAGTCTATAGTGAAAATAGCTGATCTGGCTATACCAAGTGCTAGTTTTGGCAGTTAGAGTAAATGACATCGAAAATTAATAAATATTGTATCATTTGTATCACAACATTTTACTCCTCTGTTACAAGAAATTAACCATCCGATCATGAACTCAATTTATTGCAATGAATTGCATGAAACCATACTGCTTAAAAAAATAGCAAATACTATTTTTAACAAGCATAAACCTGCTTACTTATCAGTCATACAGAAAATATACTCAGTGATTAACGTGGGTGGAGACAGAAACTACACAGAGCAATGATCGTTAGTCATTTATAAAAGAATAGTTAATAAATGATTTTAATTTGGAAAGTGTTCTTATTTAATTTTTGAGGTTTTTATATAATTACTAGCACTTCGCCCGCGACTTCGTTGGAGCGGGTTAACTAAGTACTCCATGAACTTCATCTCCTATTATATCCGTTTTAATAATAAAATAACCATTCCAACTTTTATACTGTAACAAACGGCTTGTTTTATGCGTAATTTATACGCATAGGTACATATTCTCCACTCAACGGAAAGCAACTACCTACTTACAAGTGCTGTCCTGAGAAAAAAGAATAACGGTCACCCTACTTAGAAAGAGATGGTTTGACCACATTGAGCGAGATAGCGATACTTCATTTCTGCTTCAAGTAGGTATTCGAAGTGTGGACTCCATATATACCTTCATGGGTATAGATAAATATGGAGTCCACACTTCGAATACCTACTTGAAGCAGAAATGAAGTATCGCTATCTCGCTCAAGGTGGTCAAACCCTCTCTTTCTAAGTAGGGTGACCGCTATTCTTTTTTCTCAGGACAGCACTTGTAAGTAGGTAGTTGCTTTCCGTCGAGTGGACAATATGTACCTATGCGTATAAATTACGCATAAAACAAGTCGTTTGTTACAGTATAAAAGTTGGAATGGTTATTTTATTATTAAAACGGATACAATAGGAGATGAAGTTCATGGAGTACTTAGTTAACCCGCTCCAACGAAGTCGCGGGCGAAGTGCTAGTAATTATATAAAAACCTCAAAAATTAAATAAGAACACTTTCCAAATTAAAATCATTTATTAACTATTCTTTTATAAATGACTAACGATCATTGCTCTGTGTAGTTTCTGTCTCCACCCACGTTAATCACTGAGTATATTTTCTGTATGACTGATAAGTAAGCACGTTTATGCTTGTTAAAAATAGTATTTGCTATTTTTTTAAGCAGTATGGTTTCATGCAATTCATTGCAATAAATTGAGTTCATGATCGGATGGTTAATTTCTTGTAACAGAGGAGTAAAATGTTGTGATACAAATGATACAATATTTATTAATTTTCGATGTCATTTACTCTAACTGCCAAAACTAGCACTTGGTATAGCCAGATCAGCTATTTTCACTATAGACTCCTCATGTGTCACTTGATATCTGAAAATTATATTTAAAGAACATTACTTTTTGCCATAATATTTCAAGTTCAACTACTATTAATATTGCTAAAAACATAATAATGTATAAGGAGGTTCCCGTTAGGTAGTTGAAAATGTGGACGGCGAGCTATGGGTGGCTCGCCGTCCGTCCGTCTAGTGACGACAGGCCGTGTCGACGGCGCGTTAGTGTTCCACGCGCGCCTCAAAGAGAGTCAGCACACAGAGAGGCCCGAAAGGGCCGACGCCTGCCGGAGTCGCGGGATTATTCGCAAGAGACACCGTGGCTCCGGAACACAAAGGGCAATGAAGGAACATGGATGGGTTTTAGTCAGTAGAAGTCTGACACTCCCTCCCGCTACACCCAGAGCGGGGGAGTCATTGGATGATTTCCCATCCCTAAAAAAAAAAAAAAAAGGTAGTTGAAAATGCACTTTCATAAAATTTCATTTTCAATGATGCAATGGTTGACTACAGTTTCCTCTGAGTACTATTTTTAGGAAATAAAAAAAACATTGTTGGCATATTATTTTATGCTCTAAATAATTAATTATAAAATATCTAATAACAGACATTCGTTCCCCGTATGAGTATGTGTATGATTTAATTACTAAGAAACATGTTCACATAATATTTAGATCCCGGAGAAAGTCCCAGATATATCCTCAATATGGTCACACTACTTCAAAATTACTTCCGATGTAAACAAAAAGATAAAATTGCACTAAGTCAATGAAAATCGATGAAAACCTATTTGATCTTTACACAGTTATCAGTATACTCATTGATTAGTATGTTGAACACATTGGTTAAGCGTTATGTGAAGTAATTCATAGAAAATACAAAGAAATATGTTTAAATTGACTATGTCAGAAATCACGATTTAAACACTTTCACGTGAAATTGTATATCACCTCCTGGACACCACGTATTACCGTAACCATGCTCTTCACAACTGTGCACCATTTCTTTGATTATACCTTCAATTACAGACAAATATTTTAAACGAAGCTGTGAACCGTAATGTAAACAAGCGCCATGTTGGAAAATTTTTACTGACAACTTGACATATGGCGGCCAATGTTGCCACATTACCAAATCCCAAGGAAATGGGATTAAAATTCACGTTGTATGCCAATCACGAAAAGCATCCGTGATCTACAATTTTAGGATTTTTTATATCAGTAATCGTAGTTCAACTATTTATTTGTAGACACATTATCTAAAAGTGTTTTACTTCAGATTCTGTTAGTTTGGTGAGTCTTTTTAAGAGGTTATAAGGAGATTTCATAAAAGAGATTTCCACACTAAGGCCACACAAGAAAGAGAAGTCGGCCACCATAGAGTGAGATAGAGTTGCGTAGGTATTTGACTCAAACAATTGTTCCAAGTCTGGACTCCATATTTATCTATACCTTCATGGTGACAGTCACCCAGTCACCCAGAACATCAAGCCATCCAATACTGTCAAATTTTCTCAATCAACCTTGAACCTACAGACATATAAATTGAACCTAAAATTTCAGCAATTAAAGTTGAAAATTGATTAAATTAATAATTTGACAGATTGTAAGACATTTCAGGCTCGTTCACAGACTACAATTAAATATGGCTCGTTCACAGTACCTACTGCAGACGCATGAGCATTTATTCGATTCGATAACGCTGGCCTTACGGCGCGTTCACGACGAACATACCATTTCACAACCTAGCTTTTCTAACGACGACGCGCGTCGCGTCACCAGACGCCTACTTTTTAATAAAAAGGCCACTTTATTAGAAGGAACAGGATCAATTTTATTGCAGTTGAGTATTTTCGAGTTCCTTACTGCAGGGGTTTTCGTTTTCGAAGAAACCTTATTACAAAACCCTGCTGACCGTCCATCCATCTGTCAGTGGGCTGTATGAGTGTGTATTCCGTCCACTAGCGCTGCCAATCGTTTTTTATTAATTGTGGTAAATTTAAGACACGTAGATAAAAAATAATTACTTGCGATACAGTATTTTGTAATTTGTATTTCAATTAAAGCAAAGCATGTATTTTGCCCAGCCCTGCTTACTAGACTCGACGTCAGTGACACACGTGAAAGTTTGCTCATTAGGTACTCTGCAGCTCTGCTATCAGGGGGACCACGATGTCGTCAATGGAGGAAACTTTTTGTTATTCAGGGACATAGAACAAAAAAAAGTGATGCCACAAAACCGTGCTCCTGCAAGTAAGGTAAAGGTAGGTACAGAAGTTCGTGCTTAGTACGTTATTTCGTTAGTTTTGTTTCTGGCACAAAAATAAGCAATTGGAATATTATTAATTTATCTTATACATACTAAAAAATCTCTGTCATTTAATCTCATTAAGAAACCAAGTAGAGACAGACAGACAGACACCAGCACATCAAGCTACAACAAACTGTCAAATTTCTTTAATACATTTTCAACCTTATCGTTGAAGACATTAGGTTCAAGGTTGATTGGGAAAATTTAACAGTTTCGCGTAGCGATTAAACTGAAAGTAACTACGAGGCTCGAAACTGTCGGTCACAAACAGCTGTGCGGTGTCCGCGTACCTACTCCTTATCGGTAAGGGGCTCGCTCCGACTTCATAAGCTTATGAAAAGGCAATGGTAAGTCTATTTGAATAAAACTTTTAATACCTAGTATTATTTTATGGGTTTCTAAACTATTGATTTGACATAAAAAAGGTCATGTGAAAGCATAGAAGTCCCTTAAACTGCAATAAATAGACTCACGAAATAGCGGTCACCTTTTTTTCGCCTATTGTATTTAAAAACAGTAACAAATTAAGATACCTAATTTATATGTGAATAATTACCGCGTGTATCTGACATCGACGCACAAACGATTTCCATGGGTCCAGGGCATGATTCTGGACACCCCAGTGTTGGAATTTTTCGTCGGTTCTTTTCTCATTTTTTTCAAGAGTACCACAAAGTATCAGCTCAGCTGAGCTGATATCTATTTGTGGCTTTATTCAGATTGTTCTTTTTAGTGAAAGCAGTTAATTAATTATTTTTTTATTAAAAATCTCATTGGGTTAGGTCAGAATAACGATTATGAGCAGTCTAAAGTAAAAAAACCCTTCAAAAAAATAAAAAAATTAGAAAAAAGCCGACGAAAAATTCTAAGTCTAGGGTGTCCAGAATCATGCCCCGGACCCATGGAAATCGTTTGTGCGTCGACGTCAGATACACGCGGTATAAATCAAATATTGTAGTTTCGCATGAGCTAAATTCGGTACATGTTTTGTTCAACAGATTTCTCATAACGAGGTTGAATGTGACCCGAATTTACAATTTTAAGTTTGGTAGGAATCATATCAAAATTGTTAAGAATTTACTCAAAGATTAGTTATTTTATTTTTCAGGTATTTAAACAAGACAACCACCTAAACATTTGACAATTTGTTTTGTTTTATTTAATAATGATGTAAGTAGTAAAGTAACAATAAAAGCCCTCTGGCGTACTTGACACATTCATACGTCACGGTCCCTTGCGTCCCGCGCCGCTCCGCGGGCGGTCGCTTATCTGTAAAGTAATCTGACCCTGGCCACAAAAAAACGTTATCGCAACATTTGTATAGTTTGTATCCTCACACTTGAAATGGTTTCGAGATCGTTAATTATGTCGTCATGATATAAATTATAAACAAGAGTCTTATTAGTACTCGAGAAACAAATATATCCTATTGAAATGAGAGAACTTGCTGAATGTAGTTATGTTGCTGTTTATGTTATTTCTGACAAAACTATAGGACCAATTTACACCAAAAGTTGGGAACTAGCTTATGAAAAGTCGAGTAATCTAATGACAATGATCTTTTATATGAGTTCTATAGCCGATTAAAGCAATATTCAAGCTCAAACTTCATAAAGTGCGGCGCCGTTAGTTGTTTTTTATTGCGTAATTCAATGTGTACGTTACCCCAGCAAGAAAGTATCTCCTAGAGTTAAATGAGTGGAACGTATAGTTGGTGCCTTATCTGGTGTAAATGTGCCCCCACATAAAAAATGTGTGCCCCCTGTCGTTTTGGAAAAAAACGGAAAAAACGATTCCTGCTGGGGTAACGTTTTTCTAGCAGGAAAATTCTAAACGAATGATCGGAGAGAGAAAAATTGTGCATGGCCAGAGAGCTTACATGTGTGCCAAAATGTGCCCCCAAAAATAAAATCTGTGCCCCTTCAGATTTACGAGATATTGCATTTCCTGCTGGAGTAACGTTTTGATGAATCGTATATCTCTAAAACCATTGCATGTGCCCATGTAGAATAAACATACACGAGTTACTCTTAATGTGTGCCCCTAT
The DNA here is from genome assembly GCA_963859965.1 of Ceramica pisi. Taxonomy (NCBI): domain Eukaryota; kingdom Metazoa; phylum Arthropoda; class Insecta; order Lepidoptera; family Noctuidae; genus Ceramica; species Ceramica pisi. The sequence goes on from OY982545.1 coordinate 14,473,727, forward strand.
GTGCCCCAAATTAGATTTAAGAAAATATTTATAGTTTTCAATTTATCGCGGTTTTATGAAAACCCGAAAAAACATCGCAGCGCCTAAATGAGACAAGTTCGCTAAAAACTGTATTCGGTCCTTCTTGACGCTAATAATAACCATACAAAGTTTCAAAACTGTTCATGCATGCGTTTTTGAATAATCTTGCTAAAAGTCAAAACAATGGTGTCATAATTTTGACGGCAAAATACAAGGAACCGGCTCAATCCCAGATGTGTAGGTGTAAACCAAAATCTTGTACCTTTAGTCAAAAATATAGGGTGAAAATATTCAGCTTGGAATGTTTCGCATTAAGTAAATATTAACAAAATACCAAAATATGTAATCAACGGCTGGTTATCCGACCAAATTTGAATGACTACTAAAAAGCGACGGATTCATACATATCCATGACCTTCTTTATTGGACGTATTATACCTAAGCCGTTGTCCGTACAGTCGCGTTCAAAAGTTTTGGGGGCTGAAATATACTAAATGCACCTTGTGACTATATTAATGAAAACAGCTTGTTGATGTGGAAATTATTATACCTATTTATTCCCTAAGTAATTCAAATCACAGATCAAATTTCCTACCTATTAATATTAGAAATTATTTGCACGTTGTGTAGTCATTATTATTTAAATCACAGATCAGTTTTTCATCTAAGTCTAACATATAATTAGTAGCATCACAAAAAATCACAGATCGGTATTAGGTATAAGTATAATATTTTTTTTCCTCCTCAGAGGAGTTTGGCTTCGCACATCTTGTGCATTTGCCAGAGTCAAGTAAAAGTATAATATTGTGTAAGAAAAATATTAAATTTGAAATCACAGATAAATAATTTTCTAACGAGTAATTTGCTTATACATAGATTCAGATAAAGTGTGTTAGTACCTATAGTTAACCGCATAAAGATATAACTGTAAACATCGAATGTGCACAAATTATCTGATGGTATTTGGCTATAAATAATCATATTTATCATATATACGTAACAACATTATCACCTGACTGTGGAATGTCACTTATATATCTAAAACGCCATCAAATCAAAATTATGTGACCCTATATAATCAGCTTATAATCGTTGATTAATAATTATAAATCCCTCATAGCTACGTAATACGACATACAAAATGAAAACACGTTGTTGCAACATAGATCATTGTGCGGTTGACAATAGGTATACCTACCCTAAATAAAACGTAGACAGAGTATTCTAATTATAAACTATAAAAACTGTAGTACCAAAATTTATTAGGTTATGGTGAACACTCCAACCAACCCGCGAAATTCAAATTTTCTTACGTTTTTTGCAATTTGCACGCCAGTGCTAGGTTGTATGTTGATTAAAATATTATTAAGAAGTATAATCATCAAAATCACCAATACAAACCTCCAAGTTCATAAAGGCGTTACAAATACCTACGGGCTTTTTATTGATTTACACAAAAGAGCTACCTCTTTTTAATAGTAGGTAGGTGTTCATCACACATTTTATGAACTATATTGTTTTTTAAACATCGGGACCAATCAAATTTTGGTCAAAGACCTGACAAATGGCAAATATCTGGATATACTTATTTCTTTCGTTCACACATAAATTACTGCCAGTCGATTATGTTGACATCTCACCGTGATCACTTAGGTGGAGTGAATGACAATGCCATCTTGTTTGTATGGTTTGACAGCTCACTCGTCGTTCACTTCGCCTAAGTGTTCGCTTCGACATGTTTACAGAATCGCACTGCTGAATGTATTTAATTAAATTTAGAATGGAGAAGATAGCTTACCTTGGAATAGCACTTAGGCATTAGGCTACTATTTATAATGTACTTAATCATGTGTAAGGTCATAGAAACAGATAGTAGAATATAATCCAGTAACAACATTATTTTATTTCTTATTACTTTTCTACTTCAGTGTACTCAGGCACAACACGTGTGAACCGGTTAGTGAGTAAAGTAAAGAAGGTCATCGATGTGTATGAATCCGTCGCTTTTTAGTAGTCATTCAAATTTGGTCGGATAACCAGCCGTTGATTACATATTTTGGTATTTTGTAAATATTTACTTAATGCGAAACATTCCAAGCTGAATATTTTCACCATATATTTTTGACTAAAGGCACAAGATTTTGGTTTACACCTACACATCTGGGATTGAGCCGGTTCCTTGTATTTTGCCGTCAAAATTATGACACCATTGTTTTGACTTTTAGCAAGATTATTCAAAAACGCATGCATGAACAGTTTTGAAACTTTGTATAGTTATTATTAGCGTCAAGAAGGACCGAATACAGTTTTCAGCGAACTTATACCTTGCCTCATTTAGGCGCTGCGATGTTTTTTCGGGTTTTCATAAAACCGCGATAACTTGAAAACTATAAATATTTTCTTAAATCTAATTTGGGGCACATAGGGGCACACATTAAGAGCTACTCGTGTATGTTTATTCTACATGGGCACATGCAATGGTTTTAGAGATATACGATTCATCAAAACGTTACTCCAGCAGGAAATGCAATATCTCGTAAATCTGAAGGGGCACAGATTTTATTTTTGGGGGCACATTTTGGCACACATGTAAGCTCTCTGGCCATGCACAATTTTTCTCTCTCCGATCATTCGTTTAGAATATGGCTAAAATTTCCATTATGGGCCGCGGCTTTGGAAGTTCTTTTTTCTTTTTGTGGATAGTACTCATAAATAGAAAGCTATTTACAAATTTTCAACATCCGGAGAGTCACGGTTAATGAGATATAAGTCTTTAAAGTTTCCCTATAAATTGGAAAATAACACGCCATTTGTACATTTTTAGACGTCAAAGTTGACATTTCACGTTCCGTGTATGGTAGAGGTGTATTTTAATCAATTTTATGTCATGGTTTTTACATAATTTACATTTTATATAATTTTATTTTCACGTATTCACATATTAAATATGGTGGGTAATTAATGTGCTGAATAACTGGGCTGGATCATGCAATTACATTGACTTTTTCAAACAAAAAATAACAATTTTTTTTTATACGGTGGAACGGAACGCAAAGCGACGCCATTTTGCTATAGCTGTGTTTCGATCTGTCAGTCGTCAGTGCGTCTTTATATAAAATTGAATAAATGTAATAATAAAATTTCTTGTGTTTTATTTTCATTATATCCGAAAAATGTTTATCCCCGACTAGCTACTAGTAGGACTTAGGATGCAAGAGCGAGCGAAGCGAGCTCGGGACCCGGGGCACCCCGACTCGGACAGGTTAGGTTAGAAGGGGATGGCGGGGTCTAGTGAGCGAGCGAAGCGAGCGAACTGACCCCGCCATCCCCTTCGTGGTTATTTTTTTTTAAACCCTTGAGCCCCGCGAAGCGGGGCTCCGACTTGCTATTATGAGGACTAAGGATGCAAAAGGGTTAGGCTTCACAGTATGATTTTTTTTTTGGAAACTTAGTTACCTTTTCATGATAGTGGTGCCAGGGAGGAGGGGGGCACCCTCACCCCCTCCCACCTGCCTCTTTCTGCTATTGGATACGAAATTTTAAGCAAAATTTTTATTCTAACCTATAAACTTTAACCATGGATATCTCCATAACCATGGGGCTCCGGATGGTGGGGGTGGTAGAGAGGGGTAGCCCCCTCCCCCCCCTCCCCCCTCCCAAATCAGCGGCCCATAATGGAAATTTTAACCAAATATGCTTACTTTATTTGTAAAAATTGACAAAAACCAAACAATAACAATGTTGACCTTGGCGAACACTCGGAACTACGTAACTTTTGTTGGCTCAACAAAACAAGTTTTGTGATGTTATTTCATGCAAAAAACTAGCTACATACTTGTAGGAAATAGTGATAAATGATTATATATCCACTTACCCTAGTATATCTCACTAAAACCACACAAAATTCACTAAAATCACTGCACCACATGCGCGCGAAATCACCGTGACGTAGAAACTTTTGACAAGAGTTTTTGAAATGTCGGCTGTCATATTTTTAGTATCTGTTTGTGTTTATGGTTGGCAAATTTTATCTGCCATAGAGAACATTCATTCGCAAACGATTCTAAAGCTTAGTTTACACAAAAATGAAGTTTAAATCAGTCGCGGTGTGCCGGTTCACATTTGAACCAGCGGGGCTCAAATGCGATTTGTACAAACTGGAGGTCTACTCTCTTTCTCTGAAACGAAACTTCGCAAACGAACGAAATTTAAACGAAGTTTCGTAACTGTCGCTACTCTGTTTTGTTTTCGGACACGCAGACCATGAAGGTATAGATAAATATGGAGTCCAGACTTGGAACAACTGTTTGAGTCAAATACCTACGCAACTCTATCTCACTCTGTGGTGGCCGACTTCTCTTTCTTGTGTGGACTTAGTGTGGAAATCTCTTTTTTGAAATCTCCTTATAGACTCACCTAACTAACAGAATCTGAAGTAAAACACTTTCAGATACTGTGTCTATAAATAAATAGTTGAACTACGATTACTGATATAAAAAATCCTAAAATTGTAGGTCACGGATGCTTATCGTGATTGGCAAATAATGTGAATTTTAACCCCATTTCCTTGGGATTTGGTAATGTGGCAACATTGGCCGCCATATGTTAAGTTGTCAATAAAAATGTTCCAACATGGCGCTTGTTTACATTACGGTTCACAGCTTTGTTTGAAATATTTGTCTGTAATTGAAGGTATAATCAAAGAAATTGTGCACAGTTGTGAAGAGCACGCTTGCGGTAATACGTGGTGTCCAAAAAGTGAAATACAATTTCACGTGTAAGTGTTTAAATCGTGATTTCTGACATTGAGTCATTTTAAACATATTTCTTTGTATTTTCTATGAATTACTTCACATAACGCTTAACCAATATGTTCAACGTACTAATAAATGAGTATACTGATAACTATGTGAAGATCAAATAGGTTTTCATCGATTTTCATTGACTTATTTTATTGCAATTCTAACTTTTTGTTTACATCGGAAGTCATTTTGAAGTATTGTGACCATATTGAGGATTTATTTGGGACTTTCTCCGGGATCTTTAGTTAAATGTGAACATGTTTCTTAGTCATTATATCATACACATACTCATTCGGGGAACGAATGTCAGTTATTAGATATTTTATAATTAATTATTTAGAGCATAAAATAATATATACTGAATCAGGCGCCGGGTCCAACTACCGAACGGGAACCTCCATACACATTATTATGTTTTTAGCAATATAGTAGTTGAAATATTATGGCAAAAAGTAATGTTCTTTAAATATAATTTTCAGATATCAAGTGACACATGAGGAGTCTGTAGTGAAAATAGCTGATCTGGCTATACCAAGTGCCATTTAGAGTAAATGACATCGAAAATGAATAAATATTGTATCACAACATTTTACTCCTCTGTTACAAGAAATTAACCATCCGATCAAGAACTCAATTTATTGCAATGAATCATGCATGAAACCATACTGCTTTAAAAATAACAAATACTATTTTTAACAAGCGTATACGTGCTTACTTATGAGTCATACAGAAAATATACTCAATGGTTTACGTGGGTGGAGACAAACTACACAGAGCAATGATCGTTAGTCATGTATAAAAGAATAGTTAATAAATGATTTTAATTTGGAAAGTGTTTTTTATTGTAATTTTTAGGTTTTTATATAACACTTCGCCCGCGACTTCGTTGGAGCGGGTTAACTAAGTACTCCATGAACTTCATCTCCTCTAAATCTGTTTTAATAGTAAAATAACCATTCAAACTATTATATACCTATATATACTTATACTGTAACAAACGGCTTGTTTTATGCGTAATTTATACGCCTATGCGTACATATTGTCCACTCAACGGAAAGCAACTACTTACAAGTGCTGTCCTGAGAAAAAAGAATAACGGTCACCGTACTTAGAAAGAGAGAGTTTGACCACATTGAGCGAGATAGCGATACTTCATTTCTGCTTCAAGTAGGTATTCGAAGTGTGGACTCCATATTTATCTATACCTTCATGACGCAGACGAAGTTCGGATCCATAAACAATTTTCGTGAACGATTGGAATGAACAATATTGTGTGGGTCTTTTATGATGTCATCTAAAGTTAGTTACGGTTTTTACTTTAACTTAAAATCTACAAACTATTTTGCTTTATTTTTAAATTTTACAGTGAACATGTGGTTTAATTAATATTTCTTGTAATATTCATGCAGAAAAGATAAATATACAGTTTTTTTTTAATTTCCTACGAAATTCGTGTGCGTTCGCCCAGCGGAATGTTGTTGAATTAAAAGATTTTAATTATGCAGATATTTAGTGTATGACGTCGTATAATTGTGTATGGTATAAAAAAATTTGTGCACGCAGCCATTGTGGAGAAATTCACCAAAAACTGATTCCGCTGGGCGAACGTTGTCCTGGCGGAACTTTTTTTAATCCATAGATTTTAGAAGAAAAGAGATGTGTCCAAAAATTAGTGTGTATTTGTGTGTAATTGTGTATGTATGAATAAAATTAGTGCATGCATAAACTTCGGAGAAATTCAAGTTTCCGCTACGCGAACGTTTGGCCATTACCTAGTTTTCATATAAAGCGCTTACATAGAGAGCTGTAGATTTTTACATAAAATGTTTTGAATTTGTTTATATTTGTTTAAAAAATGGATTTAGAAAAAATCGTAGGGCTTAAAAGATAAAAATATAAACGTAAAATACGCTTATTAGGTCTTAGTTCTTAAAGTATGCACTTTGGGGTCTAGATTTTCACGTTTATACAAACCTTGTAAGTGTCTGCAACATGTTGCCAAGTATCAATGATGTTCCGTTAGTAATTAAAGAGTTATAGGACAATTTACCATGAATTGATCACTGTTTACAAAGCAGTCAAATATCACGCCGTTCTAAACGAATTGCATGGTAAAATGTATGCCAATAATTAGTGTATTCATTCAACTATTCACATGCAAAATTTCATGTCATTAAATTCAGTAATTAAAGAAAAACAATTATAATACTGACGAAGCATCGAAAACCTACATAACCCGACCAAGTTCGGATGGCTACAAAAAAGCGGCCGTGCCATATATCTTAGAAACGTTCTTAACCTTGCAATATAGTATTTATTAATATGGTACAGTTACGTACACAAGCGTTAGGAAAAAATAAAACAATTGCATTTCTTGAATGAAAATTATTTTTTTAATAATAACGCCACTATCTACGATAAAAATAAATCTTCAATTAACAAGTACTTCTCTATTTAAATATTCGAGTACAAAAATATTTTTAATTACATATAATACTTAATTATGTAAGTAGGTAATTATGATAACGTTAACAAACGCTTGCAACGACAGCAATAGACTTAAATGTGTTTTAACTAAAATAGGTTTAATAAACGATTATGAATATAAGGGTAAGTGTAATATTTCGAGCTTCAATAAAAATTAAATCACATCACATAACTAGACTATTCAGTTGTTTAGATTAGATCAACATTAAAAAAGTGCTTATAAACTAAAAGATTGGTATAAAAAAGGTATTTTCAAGAAAATATTCTTAAATGAGTAGCAAATACAGTAAATAACCTCAACATACATAAGTCACTACCAGTACAACGGTATACCTACATCAATTAAAAAATCGATTCAAGAAGTAGTTTTTTTTAACTTATTAGATTGTTTGATCCACTAAAGTTGCAAAGGGGAACGCTCGTGCATGCCTAGTCCATTGGTTAAATAGTGTAATAAGCTACAATATGATAAATATTTACCTAAACAGTAGTAGGTACTTACATGTGGTAATTATTTAATTTCCCTAAGGGGTCTATAGTTAGAATCCTGATCCGTGAAATCTTCAATAGAAATTAGCTGTATGAATTTTATTTGTCTTAAATAATAGGTATATCTAGATTATATCTAAAGTCTCAAAAGCATACTTAAATAAAGTACCTACGTAAATAGTACCTACTTTCTGTCATAGTCAAATACATTTAAAAAGTAGGTGTACAAAAATAAATGACATTATTATATCGAAACAACAATTGTGTTATCACCTATACCAATTCAATACCGATATTATACTGTAAATTTTGGGATGTTACCTAAATATATTGCACGGCCGCTTTTTTGTAGCTATTCGAACTTGGTCGGGTTATGTAGGTTTTCGATGCTTCGTCAGTATTATAATTGTTTTTCTTTAATTACTGAATTTAATGACATGAAATTTTGCATGTGAATAGTTGAATGAATACACTAATTATTGGCATACATTTTACCATGCAATTCGTTTAGAACGGCGTGATATTTGACTGCTTTGTAAACAGTGATCAATTCATGGTAAATTGTCCTATAACTCTTTAATTACTAACGGAACATCATTGATACTTGGCAACATGTTGCAGACACTTACAAGGTTTGTATAAACGTGAAAATCTAGACCCCAAAGTGCATACTTTAAGAACTAAGACCTAATAAGCGTATTTTACGTTTATATTTTTATCTTTTAAGCCCTACGATTTTTTCTAAACCTGTTTTTTAAACAAATATAAACAAATTCAATTCAATGCGTATGAATATACAATTTTGGTAGTCATAAGTTACCACCCATCGTGGGCATGAAATAGTAGTTTTCAATTTAGTTGGTTAACAATAACCGTGAAAGGGTGTTTTATAGTGTATCGGTGAATTTCGGTGTGCGTTCGCCCAGCGGAATGTTGTTGAATTAAAAGATTTTAATTATGCAGATATTTAGTGTATGACGTCGTATAATTGTGTATGGTATAAAAAAATTTGTGCACGCAGCCATTGTGGAGAAATTCACCAAAAACTGATTCCGCTGGGCGAACGTTGTCCTGGCGGAACTTTTTTTAATCCATAGACTTTAGAAGAAAAGAGATGTGTCCAAAAATTAGTGTGTATTTGTGTGTAATTGTGTATGTATGAATAAAATTAGTGCATGCATAAACTTCGGAGAAATTCAAGTTTCCGCTACGCGAACGTTTGGCCATTACCTAGTTTTCATATAAAGCGCTTACATAGAGAGCTGTAGATTTTTACATAAGTTGTTTTGAATTTGTTTATATTTGTTTAAAAAACAGGTTTAGAAAAAATCGTAGGGCTTAAAAGATAAAAATATAAACGTAAAATACGCTTATTAGGTCTTAGTTCTTAAAGTATGCACTTTGGGGTCTAGATTTTCACGTTTATACAAACCTTGTAAGTGTCTGCAACATGTTGCCAAGTATCAATGATGTTCCGTTAGTAATTAAAGAGTTATAGGACAATTTACCATGAATTGATCACTGTTTACAAAGCAGTCAAATATCACGCCGTTCTAAACGAATTGCATGGTAAAATGTATGCCAATAATTAGTGTATTCATTCAACTATTCACATGCAAAATTTCATGTCATTAAATTCAGTAATTAAAGAAAAACAATTATAATACTGACGAAGCATCGAAAACCTACATAACCCGACCAAGTTCGAATAGCTACAAAAAAGCGGCCGTGCAATATATTTAGGTAACATCCCAAAATTTACAGTATAATATCGGTATTGAATTGGTATAGGTGATAACACAATTGTTGTTTCGATATAATAATGTCATTTATTTTTGTACACCTACTTTTTAAATGTATTTGACTATGACAGAAAGTAGGTACTATTTACGTAGGTACTTTATTTAAGTATGCTTTTGAGACTTTAGATATAATCTAGATATACCTATTATTTAAGACAAATAAAATTCATACAGCTAATTTCTATTGAAGATTTCACGGATCAGGATTCTAACTATAGACCCCTTAGGGAAATTAAATAATTACCACATGTAAGTACCTACTACTGTTTAGGTAAATATTTATCATATTGTAGCTTATTACACTATTTAACCAATGGACTAGGCATGCACGAGCGTTCCCCTTTGCAACTTTAGTGGATCAAACAATCTAATAAGTTAAAAAAAACTACTTCTTGAATCGATTTTTTAATTGATGTAGGTATACCGTTGTACTGGTAGTGACTTATGTATGTTGAGGTTATTTACTGTATTTGCTACTCATTTAAGAATATTTTCTTGAAAATACCTTTTTTATACCAATCTTTTAGTTTATAAGCACTTTTTTAATGTTGATCTAATCTAAACAACTGAATAGTCTAGTTATGTGATGTGATTTAATTTTTATTGAAGCTCGAAATATTACACTTATATTCATAATCGTTTATTAAACCTATTTTAGTTAAAACACATTTAAGTCTATTGCTGTCGTTGCAAGCGTTTGTTAACGTTATCATAATTACCTACTTACATAATTAAGTATTATATGTAATTAAAAATATTTTTGTACTCGAATATTTAAATAGAGAAGTACTTGTTAATTGAAGATTTATTTTTATCGTAGATAGTGGCGTTATTATTAAAAAAATAATTTTCATTCAAGAAATGCAATTGTTTTATTTTTTCATTCAAGAAATGCAATTGTTTTATTTTTTCCTAACGCTTGTGTACGTAACTGTACCATATTAATAAATACTATATTGCAAGGTTAAGAACGTTTCTAAGATATATGGCACGGCCGCTTTTTTGTAGCCATCCGAACTTGGTCGGGTTATGTAGGTTTTCGATGCTTCGTCAGTATTATAATTGTTTTTCTTTAATTACTGAATTTAATGACATGAAATTTTGCATGTGAATAGTTGAATGAATACACTAATTATTGGCATACATTTTACCATGCAATTCGTTTAGAACGGCGTGATATTTGACTGCTTTGTAAACAGTGATCAATTCATGGTAAATTGTCCTATAACTCTTTAATTACTAACGGAACATCATTGATACTTGGCAACATGTTGCAGACACTTACAAGGTTTGTATAAACGTGAAAATCTAGACCCCAAAGTGCATACTTTAAGAACTAAGACCTAATAAGCGTATTTTACGTTTATATTTTTATCTTTTAAGCCCTACGATTTTTTCTAAATCCATTTTTTAAACAAATATAAACAAATTCAAAACATTTTATGTAAAAATCTACAGCTCTCTATGTAAGCGCTTTATATGAAAACTAGGTAATGGCCAAACGTTCGCGTAGCGGAAACTTGAATTTCTCCGAAGTTTATGCATGCACTAATTTTATTCATACATACACAATTACACACAAATACACACTAATTTTTGGACACATCTCTTTTCTTCTAAAATCTATGGATTAAAAAAAGTTCCGCCAGGACAACGTTCGCCCAGCGGAATCAGTTTTTGGTGAATTTCTCCACAATGGCTGCGTGCACAAATTTTTTTATACCATACACAATTATACGACGTCATACACTAAATATCTGCATAATTAAAATCTTTTAATTCAACAACATTCCGCTGGGCGAACGCACACCAACGGAAGAGCAATAGGGCTGTGGGATTCTATGAGCGGTTGAACAAAAACAATTCAGCAGTAGCAAAAGGTACCTAATGTTTTATTAATTTATGACATAATAATATAGTGACATGAAAATCTCACGTTTTTATATTTTGCAGGTATGGGTTGATAGAAAACAAATAGCCAAGCTGTTGGTTCTCGAAAGTCAGCTTGAGCAACTGGAGATGATCCATTAATTTAGGTATATTACAGAAAAACCTTAGAATAATAACGCATAGAAGCCGCGTCTAGAACAAAACCCGAGCAAAATCGTGTGTCCACTTCATTTTCTTTGTGTGCGTGAGCCGAATGTGTCTACGTTCCTCTAACGCACACAGATATAGCTTTCAGTGATACCATTACTAAGCCGTTACCCACAAAATATGGGAAGACGCATTACTATTTTGCTATCAAGGCAAGTATTTTATGTTGTTGGGAACTGGAAAAGGTAAACATGATTTTTCATGTAATATGACATATTTTTTCGGAAGGTATAATTCAATTTATTTCAAAATAAAAGGAAATAAATCGCATAAAGAATGAGATATTGTTCAATGCGTTTAGAATGCTTGATGGGTTATAATTATAAACAATGTTAAAACATCGGGTTTGATATGAATTAACAGTAAGTATTGTATTTTAAAATTACAAAAATGAAAAACATGAATGAAAGCAATGTGGGTATTTTTTCCTCACAAATAGCAACACTGTGTTATGACAAGTTAGGTTATTAGAATTTTGTTTTATTTATCGATTTACGTAAAAATAGTGCATAGAATGTGAGTACTTATTTGTGAAATGTTATTTTATCACATTTTTTTGTTTTCCTGATGTGCTATAACATCCTTTCACGCAACAAACTGTCATTTTCAATTATTTACTCGCGAGCTGTGTTCGACGGAACGTGACCTTGAGTACTGACGGCCTGACGGCTAAGTTTGACGGAATAGGCTAAGTTTTAGCTGCCTCACTTTTTGCACTCGTACTAGGTTTCTATGCGTTATTATTCTAAGAGAAAAACAATAATTTGCAATTGTTAACTGCAGAGAAATGAGGGAAGCTAGTAAATTGTATCTATCTTGTGTGATAAAATGTAATAGGTACCAGAAAAAAAAGCTATTTTCACTCATGTCATAATTTTATTCTATTTAAAAGGAACAACAAACAGTAATCTTTACTGTTATTTCTATATTTACTTTAAACATAGTGTTAGGCATTTTTTGTTAACTTGTAATTACCCGTTTCAATTGGAATGTTTTTTTGCAGCCTCACCACCCACACCTACCAGAGGGAGACATTCAGCTGCTGTCTGTGATATCAGAAGCAGGGTTATATCACTATAAAGAGGAGTGTGTAGAAAGAGAAACAGTCAGCAACACCGAGCTCGCAGGCATCTTGGGCTGTTTGTTACTTTACATTATTTGTTGTCTATTTGATTAAAACATTATTAAAAGTAAATTTTATTCTTTTAATTGAAGTCTTACATATGTTACCTAATAAAGATAGATATATCACTACTTTTAGAAAGGAATAGATAGATAAGGTTCTACCTTCATCCTATCTATTTACTTCTAAGAGTTGCACTAATACAGCTCTTGCCCTTTGGCCTGCCTGTAAAGCTCGAGCTCAAGAAGCAGCAGATTGAGTGGGAACCTGCCTGCTTCTTTCAGCTTGGGAGTTCATCATAGATGTCAACTCGGAAACATCAATACCACCCCTTATACATAATTTAGGTAAATCACAGCAGGCTATTAACACTTCCCATGCTGTTTTGGACAGTAATGCAGTACCCGATTGCAAAAAGACGTCCCATCAACCTTTTAATAAACCACATGTTCGTTCTATGATGGTATAATTGCCGGTAATTTCCTACAAACTCTAAGTCGGGAATTTCACTAATATTAAGTTGATGGCGACATGCAAAGCCGGTTCTTTCGACGCTCTAAACATTCTTCAGGTAGAGCAGCCTCGATTAAAAGCATTTTTGTAGCCATTTCAAATACATTTATAACAAAATCCACACAAACGAATAACTAACGAAAATCAAAAGGTAACACTTTTGGTTTCGTCAATATGAGGTTAAAATTCCGAACAATCATCTGTCAAACTCAAATGTTCGTTCGTAACGTAAATGAATTAGAGTAGGTTTAGAGAAACTAAATGTCAAATAATCTTCGTTCGTATTGAACTTCGGAACGAATAGAACCGTGGTAGGAAACATGCGAAAATTCAATCGAAACTTCGTTTTTCGTTGAATTAGAGTAGACCTCCTGGTTCACATGTGAACCGCCCGGCAGCCACCGGTAGCTGGATCTCGTTCTGACATGTTTTTTTATTTTTGTTTTCTCCCTTTTTAAATACCTATTTATGATTTTTATCAAGAAATAATCATCGTTTACTCTGGAAAACTTTATCTCGAAACAGGAGCCTCGAATTCACGAACTTAGGAGCAGAGCCAAATTTTATCACGAGCCCAAATAACAGGTCCACAAGACCACAAATATATCCATATCTAGAAAAAATATGACGTTAAATTATATATGTTCATGCATCTAATAATGACCAATATGCAACACTGAAAAGCTTTCAAAGTATTATCATGTTTAGGAATATTTAGAAAAAAATAACGAACTCGTAAGAGCCATGCTGAAATATGAGACTTGTAACTTAAGGTGGAAGCGCCAGGGTAGCCCGCGAAATTCAAATATTTTTATGTTTTTTGCAATTTGGCGGTCAGTGTGAAGCTGTATGTTGAACAAAATACAATTCGCGGCCGTAACGCATATATCTAAAGAATTATACCCATTTTAATTATCAATATCACCCTCTAAATTCATACCAACTCGATTGAATGACTTTTTCACGAAATAACATTCAATCCCCCCCCTCTCGCGACGTTACTGCGAACAGACGTGCGGCGTGTTTACTCCGTTTCGAAAATTCATAAAACGTGTAAAAAGTGCATTGTTTTCTACAAACTAAATTCATACGAACTCCTTAATAACCAGTGACAGTTATATGCAGAAAGTACAGTGAAATAACTCTTAATTCTATTATTAACAACAATTTTACAACTCAAACCGTCAACCGTGTATGATCATTCATATAACGTGTAAAAAGTGCATTATTTTCCACAAACTGTATACGTGCGAAATCAATAATAAAACAGTGACATTTAAGTGCAAAAATTACAGTGAAATAACTCTTAAAACCTAACAATAACAAACAATTTTGCAACTCAATCCGTCAAATTCAAATAAAAGTGTCATTCCGAACTTTGACCTCATTAGTAACGAACCTCGGTGAACAGACATTTTTGCGTCACCCAACTACTGTGTATTCGACGAGGTGTGCCGTGTGAGGACTACTCATTAATTTGGTCCCACCTGTTAGAGCTAAGGTAGCTCCGTTGATTAACAAGCTACCTCGGTCGAACAACTCACGAGTCTCGAGTTCAAATCCAAGTCTGAGTGAAGTTGATTTTTTGGACTATCTTATATTTTATTTTTCGTTTTGCATTTTTATATTTATATTTTTATTTAAAAATGCCACTTAAACGAACACCACCAATGTCGCCAGCTGTTTTAAACAAGAGCCCACCCGCTCACCATCACTCTGAGCCGAATTTAAATTCCCCTAAAGATCTTTCTGAGGAATGCTTGCCTTCTAATATCACTTGCCGAATTAAGAGGAAACGTATGGATCAAGGAAACCAGGACCACATAGAAGATTTTAATCATGAAATAACTCTTATGATAAAAGATCTTAAAAAAGAGCAATCTTCTTTTTTGTCGTCTATGCAATCCTCACTTCAAGAAATTAAATCTCAGTACAGCAAACTTCAACAGTCTGTCGATTTTACGGCAAAGAGATACGACGAGGTAATGAATAAAATGTTACAATATGAGGCTGAAAGAAAAGAGAGTAATCTGTACATTAAGAAGCTTGAAGAACGAGTGGATCATCTAGAAAAGCAAGCAAAAAATACCTGCATCGAATTAAAAAACATTCCTAAGAAACCTAACGAATCCAAAAAAGATCTCGTAAATGTGGTCTTAAGTATCAGCAAAACCCTTGGACCTTTGATAACGGAAACGGAAATCAAGGATGTCTTTAGGATTCATTCGTCCACTGCTATGAATAACACCATCATAGTTGATCTCACAACGGTTATAAAAAAGGAAAACATATTGCATGCTGCCAGAACATACAATAAGGAGAACCGGAATAATAAATTGAACACCACCATCTTACAGATTGATGGTCCACAACTTCCGGTTTACATCTCTGATAATCTGCCTTTGAAAACTAGGAAAATATTCTTCCTGGCCAGAGAATTTGCTGCTCTTCATAATTTCAAACACTGTTGGTCAGCTCATGGCAAAGTGTACATTCGCAAAGAAGATGGGGCGAAGCGGTACTGCATTAGCTCTGAAGGGGATTTATCTAAGATTGTTGAAAAATGACTAGTTTATCGATATATTATGTCTAACTTAGATCGCTGGGTTGACACTTGCATTGTAATGTGTTCTCACGTATACATATTCTTAGATTGTTTTTTTTGTAATGTCACTATGTACTTTTCTGTTTTCTTTTTAATACTCTATTTAATTATCTCATATGTGCCAGTGTTTACACCTCTACACTCACAAAACACTAACCCACACATACACATATATACAAACACACACTTCTCAGCCACAAGTAAGTTACACCCTACATTGCACCCAAACTGCTTTCATACTTGTATGTGCCACGATACTTTTTTGTCCTTGTTCCCTGTTTTGCGTCTCATTTATGATAAAATTTCACACTGTAATCCAAAACCTTTTACATTGCATCGTTCCTTCCTCTCTGAGCACTATCTAAGTTCGAACCACTGTTATACTTACGGTTATTATTCGATAATCTAACTAATATTCAAGAAGAGCTAGATAGCGTCTCAGTGGCTGACTCTGCAACCTGCGACATAGAAGACTGCAACAAAATTGCTAGGACACACAAAAATGCACTAAAGCTTCTTTGTCAAAATATAAGAAGTATAAATAAGAACTTTATTGACTTTACATCCTTACTTGACAGAAGCGCAACATCCTGGGATGTAATAGTTCTCACCGAATGCTGGTTATATAATTCTCCTCCTCTGCCTATACTTGTTGAATATACTTCCGCCGCTACTAGCAAACACACCACACAAAATGAGGGAGTGGTGGTCTACTTTAGGAACCACCACCCGATTTCCGTCACAGAACACATACTTCAGGATGCAAACTGTCTCGTGGTGAAACTTAATAAAGACACAGTAATCATAGCTATATATCGCCCTCCCGCTTGCCGAAATGTCTCCCCGTTCATTCAATCTTTAAACGAACTTATTATGTCTGTCTCCTCTTACATTAATATTATTGTTGTGGGTGACATCAACATAGACATTTCTGATAGTAGCAGTGACTCTCGTTCTACTGACTACCTCACTATGCTTGCATTTCACGGTATGTTGCCGGCACATACGCTTCCTACTCGCTACAATAGATCGTGCCTTGATCATGTCATATTAAAATCAAAACACCCAGCCTTTTCGTATGTCGCTAACACCTCAGTCACTGACCATGATACTGTTTTGTTTTTCATTCAACTTTCTAAACCCTTCAATACCATTCCATTAAAAAGTAATACCTCAAAGGTTGTCGACTACGCTAACGTTGAACTAATGCTTGATCAATTTGATTTCAGTCCTCTTTACAGTTTCCATAACGTTAATGAAGCTACCAACTTTTTTATCAAAACGTTAAATGTAATTATATTACAAAACACGATCCTGCGAGTTGTACCGTATCGAAAACGGCTAAGGAAGCCATGGATGACACCTGGGCTCTTGAAATGTCTCAAAAACCGTGATAACCTGCATCTAAAATTAAAGAAATCTCCAGATAATGAGGTTTTAAAAACTACATTTAAAAGGTATAGGAATTACTGTTCTTTGTCGCTCAAAGCTGCTAAACGTAAATACGATAAAAATCTTATTGATGACGCACAAAACAGTAGTAAAAAGTTATGGGAAGCAATAAAAACAATTACCAACACAACGAAACAAAAAACACTTGCAACCGATCTTCTTTCGTCTGATTCCAAACGATCAGTTAATGAAGTCAATACTTATTTCGCGAGTATCGGACGCTCACTTGCTGAAAAAATATCTATACCATCTACACCCTTACAGCAGGATGATATCCAGCATCACAGAACCTTTGTACTCTTGCATACTGACAATTTTGAGTTGGAACGTTTAATTAACGCGCTTAGGACTGATTGTGCGGTAGGCTACGATGGCGTGTCGGGTACATTACTTAAAAAATTTAAGCACATACTTATTCCCCACCTCACATATTTATTTAACTTGGCATTCAGTACTGGAGTCTTTCCTGATGCGTTAAAGCTGGCAATCGTTCACCCAGTGCACAAATGTGGTGACAGAGATAAACCTCAAAACTACAGACCCATTTCAATCTTACCGACGCTATCTAAACTGCTGGAACGGCTCATGAATAATAGGCTTGTCAAATACCTTGATCAAAATCAGCTTTTGTCTTCTAGCCAGTACGGTTTTCGTTCGGGAGTGTCCACATGTAATGCGGTATTGGATCTCACAAATAACATTATCTCTCACCTAGATAACAAACAGTGTGTTATTGGCATCTTCCTAGATCTGGCTAAGGCCTTTGATACAATCTCAATTCCCGCTCTTATTGCTAAGCTTGAGAAGATTGGTATCAGAGGCAATCAGCTTTCACTTTTCACGAGTTACCTTACAGGAAGACGCCAATGTGTCAAAATAGGTGATTGGATGAGCGACGAACTCCCTATAACCTACGGTGTGCCCCAAGGAAGTATCATTGGGCCGACCTTGTTTCTCATCTATATTAATGACCTTTGTCGACACATACTTTGTAACGGATCCATTTTTACCTACGCCGATGATACTGCCTTAATATTCCATGGGCATTCCTGGGATTCCACATTTCAATTCGCACAACTAGGACTCGACATTGTTACTGAATGGTTGTCACGGAACCGACTTACTCTGAATGTAGACAAAACTAAGTTTCTTACCTTTTCTCTGTCAAAAGTTGGTAAACTTTCAGCATCACAATTTTCACTGACTGCACACTCTTGTAATGTATCACAACAAACGCCATGTAGCTGTCCTCATCTAAGCCGCATAGAGAGTATAAGGTATTTAGGTGTTCAGATAGATGACTCATTATCATTTTATAATCATATAGATTTACTCACCTCCCGACTGCGCAAATTGATATTTATTTTTAAGAATCTCCGCCATGTGGCCGACACACAGGTGCTTAGACAAGTATATCTAGCTCTCTGTCAGTCAGTTGCGCAGTACTGTATAGTTGTTTGGGGTGGGGCAACGAAAACACATTTGTTAAAACTGGAACGTGCCCAAAGAGCGATCCTTAAAGTAGGTTGGTCCCTTCCTTATCAATTTCCTACCACCGAACTATATAAAACTTGTAAGGTCCTCTCTATTCGAAAATTGTTCATTCTAAATCTAATTCTAACAGTCCACTCCCAAAATTCCTATAATCCCGATAAGTTCAATGCCGTGAGACGAAAGCATACTGTGTGTTCGTCCATTCTTGTCCATTCAAAGCAAGCTCAACGTTTCTTTTATTTCCTTGGTCCTTATGTGTACAACAGAGTTAATACAATCTTACATGTGTACTCAATGGCCAAATGGAAATGCAAAACTACTGTAAGGAACTGGCTGCTGGATATGGACTATGAAGAAACAGAAAATATCATCCAGACCATTAAATGATGTTTTTATAAACATCCCTCTCATAATCACCAATTATTTAGCATGAACCATATGACTTACATGCACATACACACCACACCCTCACACACTGCACACACCACACATACAATACACAATAACATCACTTTACATTACAAATATAACCCACACTTCTATTATATAGACTTAACTCTCTATCAAAACTGTTTGATTCTAGTTTTATGTACAATCTAAATGATGCCGTATAATAAGATAATGCTAAAAGGGGTGTGAGCCTGGAGATCTGTCATACAGGTCCTGAACCTAGTTCAGACTCCAGCTCTCACAAAGGTTTTAGCGTAAGGCAATAAATTAACTTTATGTATAAATTAACTACTGACATTGTACCTTTATGAGAGAAATAAACTAAATAAATAAATAAATAAATAAAAAAAAATAAATAAAAAAATCGAGTTCTATGAACTTAGTCAAGTAGGAGTGAGTTTGAAGTATTACTTTTCAGCCCTAGGGAGAATCGTTTTCAACTGATAGCCGTCACATCGTAATGGCTAATTAATTAGTGATTTTATTTTTATTTTCCTTTTATTCGTAATGAGAAGCGCAGTATTCATATCGGTTGTACGACTTAATTTTAATCCCTCGCACCCTAGGCGCCCTCGCTACGTTCGGGCGCCAAACGCAGTCTCGGGAATAAATAAGGTACTTTCAAACATAGGATAACAATGTACTGTATCACGACGACAAAGTTGTAAAATAAATTCTGTAAATACCTTTTTTTTGAGAAAGAAAAGGACATACTACAAAGGAACATCCTTCCTTGTAGTATATTCCATCGTCTCGCTTGTACTTTGGTAGGTCGCTTAATAATATACTAGCACTTCGCCCGCAACTTTGTACGCGCGGGTTTAGTGTTGCAATTTTCTTAGGGATCTCTATTTTTTCTTGTTATAAAATAATAAATATAGCTTATGACACTTATAAATAAATAAGGTGGCTTTCTATTGGTAAAAGAATTTTCAATATTGGTTAAGTAGATCCAGAGATTAACCCTTACGACCTCTCAGACTCACAAATTTAAACTTTTATTAATACTACTAGTACTAGCTTTCTAGCTTTCGCCCGCGGCTTCGTTCGCGCAAATTCCGTTTTTTCCCGTTCCCGTAGGTATTTCGAAAAATCCTCTGTTAGTGCACCCTATGGAGTGTAAGGTAGCTACAAGCCAAATTACAGCTTTCTACAACCAGTAGTTTCGGCTGTGCGTTGATATACATTATAACAAAGTCAGTGAGTCAAGTTTGCCTTTTATATATTAAAATTAGGGATTTGCTGACACAGTTTTCGATTCAGAAACCCGTTTATGAAATATTAAGCTCTAAAGTTGTACCTATGTGGTACTTTTTTTGGTCATGCGTTCCACCCTCCCCCCCACTAAGGCGCAGGACAAAATATAAGAGGCGTCGCCCGCGCCTCGCCTCTGCCTGACGCCTGCTGGCCTACTATAACATCTTAAAAAGATCATGTATAAGCTGTGGGTGGGAGACAGGGCTATACAAGACGCATAACACTATCCCTTTTTCTGAGCTTAATCATGATCACATTGGCACGTCATAGTAGGGCCCCTGTTGTATTTGTCCCGCGCCGTGCCAAGGGAATGAAGATATAGGTAAAGCTGGATTATATTGGTACATTTGCTTAACAATCTTACACCTCAACATAAAAATAACAAAAAAATATCACAGTACCTATATTTTTTTTAAACTGGTATACTGTGAATTCCACTTGAATTAATAACAAATTGTGACATTGTATTAGGTATATGAGGAGCAAATACTGCAAACAGTTCTCTGATATAAGTTTCATGTGTACTTGTAACAAGCTGATTTTTAGTCTTTGATAGCTGTTTTGCGTCAAATGTCTTCAAAGTCTTCTTTAACATAAGCCTAGTGGTGACCATGTTAGACCATGCCAGACCCAGAGATGGCAATACAGATGATGTATCTTCAAAGCTTGCTGTTACTTGGTTTATGCAGAGAATGGCTAAATTGAATTCTTGCGCCAATGTAGTTAATACAGAAGCGATTTCTCTCAAGTCTTCTGCTCTCTTCACATAATTAGTACTTTCAAATCTGAAAGGTGCTGCAATAGAATCAATGATTATTAGAGATATGATATTCTGTGCTAACAGTTTTGGTAATCGAATGCTTGCACAATACAGCAAATCTTTTGCCTCTGTTATATGTTCCACAAAGACATTTTTCCCATAATCAATTTTGGGGTTGAATTGTGGAAGGTTCATTTTCATTTCCTCAAATCTTTTAGTTGGGAATATGTCTTCAGTACAAATATACACACACCCATGTGCCCAATTTATTAGGGTTATTTGTAATGCTAGTTGGGTTTTTCCACTTGCACTTTCACCAAAAACTTCTGTTATTGTCCCTCTTTGAAGACCACCATTCAATTGATTATCTATGCCAATACATCCTGTTGGTACTGTGAGTTTATTTTTGTTCAAATCATTTCCTGAAGTACTAATTGGACAAATACTATCAGTCACAATATTTTTTAGTAACAAAATATCATCAACACATAAGTTTGTAGATTTCTTGATATCCCAAATAGAAAGAATGACTATTTGTTTGACCGTGCATATTCCAGCTCTATCTAATACTTCATATATGTTTGGAGGTAATAAGTATTTTAATGACATCATTTCACAATATATTAATTAATTAATTAATAGTTTCAACACTGACGAGTCTTACAACAACAAACAACGAAAGTAAGTACACAGAATGCACTGACTGACGTACCTACACAGAACACAATTATTCAGTACCTATATAGTAATGTACTCTGTGACAATTATCCTAGCGGCTGACTCGTATGAATTATACGTCAGTGACAGAATGACACAAAATTACTGAACACAATGAACCACAGACTACATAGAGATACTGCAGGAGAGTGAACACAACACTTAAAATCCGCGCACGATCAAAAAGGGATGGAACCCATGAAGGTATAGATAAATATGGAGTCCACACTTCGAATACCTACTTGAAGCAGAAATGAAGTATCGCTATCTCGCTCAATGTGGTCAATCTCACTCTTTCTAAGTACGGTGACCATTATTCTTTTTTCTCAGGACAGCACTTGGTAAGTAGTTGCTTTCTGTTGAGTGGACAATATGTACCTATGCGTATAAATTACGCATAAAACAAGCCGTTTGTTACAGTATAAACGTTTGAATGGTTATTTTATTATTAAAACGGATATATAGGAGATGAAGTTCATGGAGTACTTAGTTAACCCGCTCCAACGAAGTTGCGGGCGAAGTGCTAGTAATTATATAAAAACCTCAAAAATTACATAAAAACACTTTCCAAATTAAAATCATTTATTAACTATTCTTTTATACATGACTAACGATCATTGCTCTGTGTAGTTTCTGTCTCCACCCACGTAAATCATTGAGTATATTTTCTGTATGACTCATAAGTAAGCACGTATACGCTTGTTAAAAATAGTATTTGTAATTTTTTAAGCAGTATGGTTTCATGCGATTCATTGCAATAAATTGAGTTCTTGATCGGATGGTTAATTTCTTGTAACAGAGGAGTAAAATGTTGTGATACAGTATTTATTTATTTTCGATAACATTTACTCTAAGTGCCAAAACTAGCACTTGGTATAGCCAGATCAGCTATTTTCACTATAGACTCTTCATGTAATGAACTTGATATATGAAAATTATATTTAAAGAACTTTTTGCCATAATATTTCAACTACTATATTGCTAAAAACATAATAATGTGTATGGAGGTTCCCGTTCGGTACTTGGACCCGGCGCCTGATTCAGTTACCGGTAATTCTTGTGCACTTTCATAAAATTTCATTTTCAATGATGCCACAGAGTACATTATACTATATACTAATGATGCAATGGATGGCCACAGTTTCCTCTGAGTACTATTTTTAGGAAATAAAAAAAACACTGTTGGTATATTATTTTATGCTCTAAATAATTAATTATAAAATATCTAATAACAGACATTCGTTCCCCGTATGAGTATGTGTATGATATAATGACTAAGAAACATGTTCACATTTAATTAAAGATCCCGGAGAAAGTCCCAGATAAATCCTCAATATGGTCACACTACTTCAAAATGACTTCCGATGTAAACAAAAAGTTAGAATTACAATAAGTCAATGAAAATCGATGAGAACCTATTTGATCTTTACATAGTTATCAGTATACTCATTTATTAGTACGCTGAACATATTGGTTAAGCGTTATGTGAAGTAATTCATAGAAAATACAAAGAAATATGTTTAAAATGACTCAATGTCAGAAATCACGATTTAAACACTTACACGTGAAATTGTATTTCACTTTTTGGACACCACGTATTACCGCAACCGTGCTCTTCACAACTGTGCATAATTTCTTTGATTATACCTTCAATTACAGACAAATATTTCAAACAAAGCTGTGAACCGTAATGTAAACAAGCGCCATGTTGGAACATTTTAATTGACAACTTGACATGTGGCGGCCAATGTTGCCACATTACCAAATCCCAAGGAAATGGGATTAAAATTCACATTTTTTGCCTATCACGATAAGCATCCGTGACCAACAATTTTAGGATTTTTTATATCAGTAATCGTAGTTCAACTATTTATTTGTAGACACATTATCTGAAAGTGTTTTACTTCAGATTCTGTTAGTTTGGTGAGTCTTTTTAAGAGGTTATAAGGAGATTTCAAAAAAGAGATTTCCACACTAAGTCCACACAAGAAAGAGAAGTCGGCCACCATAGAGTGAGATAGAGTTGCGTAGGTATTTGACTCAAACAGTTGTTCCAAGTCTGGACTCCATATTTATCTATACCTTCATGATGGAACCTTATCAAAGTAAATAGAAAATGACAGTTCTCAAGACAAGTAGCGTTAGCGAAAAAACTCTGAATTAATTATAAATTAGTAATTTCTACGATCTTATCATAGGGTTTTGTAAATATACAGAAAAGTTTCATGGTTGTAATCCTTTTAATAATAATGTTTAGATATACGAGTGTAGACGAGTACATGAGTACATTAAAAATCGAAATTCATTGACAATCTTCGATACTTTACAAACATGTTTTATCCATATGTTTTCCAATTATATGGATAAAACATGTTTTTATGAATGTAGGTAAGTGATTACAAATAACAGCTATAATAAAACAATAATAACAATTTTAAAAATAAAGTTCAACTACAAAAATAACAATTTGAATCGATTTGTAAATAATTATTTACAAAATATAGGTATGATTAATTGTTGGAAACTGGCAACACTGAAGGTCGAGTAATGTAAAATGTCGAAGAATAAAACAATTTAATTATTTATAAAATACACATCGTAGGTGCAAGTTGATACAAAAGTATTGAATAAAAACAAAACATGATTTTTTATATATTTGTATCTTTTCGAGCATCGTGTCCGCGAAGTCGAGAATGGACAAATCCTTTGATAGTTTCGGGTAGTATGAATTGATGGTTGATTCTGCTGTGGCCTTTTTAAACCCGCTGGCAACTTTTTCCGACGCTACGGCTGGCCGGCGGACCGCGCGCGTCTCAGTTCCAAAAGGTAGCATCCCATTCTGATCGCGCGCGGGAGTATACCTACTGACCTTCAAAGTTCAAAATAGTTCAAAACCATAGAGATAGAATGTCTATGTTCCAAACCTGATACGTTCGTTCTGTCATTCTTATTTCCAATAAATCTATACTTCTATTTTATCTATATTATTGATAATAATTAATAATAATATTATAAAGAGGCAAAATTTGTTTGTAAGTTTGTATGTAGGGGGTAATCTCAGGAACTACTGGTCCGATTTGAGAAATTCTTTCAGTATTAGATAGCCC
This sequence comes from Ceramica pisi, assembly GCA_963859965.1. Classification (NCBI taxonomy): domain Eukaryota; kingdom Metazoa; phylum Arthropoda; class Insecta; order Lepidoptera; family Noctuidae; genus Ceramica; species Ceramica pisi. Next base: position 14,498,903 of record OY982545.1, read on the forward strand.
ATGTATCGAGGAAGGACATAGGCTACATATCATCACGCTAAGACTAAAAGGAGCCGAGCATTAATGGAAAATGTGACGCAGACGCAGTTGGTGGGTCAACTAGTCTATACTTCTATATCTATACTAATATTATAAAGAGGTAAAATTGTTTGTAAGTTTGTATGTAGGGGGTAATCTCAGGAACTACTGGTCCGATTTGAAAAATTGTTTCACAGGTAGAAAGCTACATTATTCGTGAGTGCTATAGGCTATAAATTATAAAGATATCATGCATATTAGTCGAACTATCTCAATTTTTGTCTATCCAGGCGAAAAAAATAGCTCTTACAACAGAGTTATTTGCGTGCGCTGCCTTAACAGTTGTATATAATTGAAAACAATGTATGGCAACCTGGTCCGCCTATAATAGTTCTACAAAAAAGTCCGCGGCACCATATTTCTATCTTTTATATGTTAGCAGATATAGTAGCTTTTATGTGTTAAAAAAAGTATTTTTCGACGTACTTATCTTTGGACGATTTTTTAAACAACAAAATACTAAACCTTATCGAAAAAAATGATATTTTGATCACAAGAACATCATAGAGATACGATTTGCCCAAAACAGTATGTCAATTGGTTGAATAGTTTCGAAGATAATATAAAATTACTAAATCGCAAAACGCCTCCCGCGCCGTCCATTCACGAACCGCATTAGAACATGCTTTGTACGGACGTTTTATCCAATTTACCCATAGACGGCGTTGTGCAATTACGTCATTTTTCTGAATCGTGGTGTTAAAATTTTCCGCGGATTTAATGACCCTCTCCAGTTATTATTTAACTTTTGTCGTTTGGTAGGTGAGTTGTACGTAGTTGGTTGAATGTTGTTGGTCTTTAAAATTGTTTTGGTTGCTCGGTTTCTCAAAACACAATTACAATATTACTTCGTTCTCATTCTTCGAGTTCGAAGCTGTGATATTTCTGTTTTTGGGATATCGGACAGTTTCAGCGATTGTTTATCATCAGACATCCCAGACATGAGACAAGAGCAGCTCGAGTACGCCGTACGGAAGAGCCTCTCGAGGAATAGAGAAAATATTTCGCAAGCACTCGCTGGGAAATCTAGCTCCGAGCGTTCACAGCGGCTTGCTAACCAAAGCTGGAGAACATCGCAGGTCCGTGCTCGGGAATCTAGCGCTGAACGTGCACAACGTCTCAGTGATTTAAAAGCAGCATGTCTCTGCAACAAGGGACAGGGAGTCTAACGCTGAGCGCTCGCAGCGGCTCGCTAGCCTAGCTACATACATATTATCTATACTAATATTATAAAGAGGTAAAATTTGTTTGTAAGTTTGTAAGTCTGTATGTAGGGGGTAATCTCAGGAACTACTGGTCCGATTTGAAAAATTATTTCAGTGTTAGATAGCCCATTTATTGAGGAAGGTTATAGGCTATATATCATCACGCTAAGACAAACAGGAGCGGAGCAGTAATGGAAAATGTGACGCAAACGAAGTTGCGCGGGTCAGCTAGTGAACTATAAACACAGACAAGCCACAGACTACATTACAATATAGACCATCTGTCACTGTCACAATACCGTAAATGTGGTATAGGTATCATCGGTATCATGTAGAAAATTAAAGTACCACATTGTAGAAAATTAAAGTATAAGACCACATCAGCGACTGAAGGACTCTGTCTGTCTCGAATCGATTCATTGATGTGGTCTGTGATTCAATGAAATGAAACAGATTTTTACAAAAGAAATTCCTTTTTTTCCAGCTGTCAGTTAATTTGACATTGACTTGACATATTGCCACTGACGTATACCGATACCTACGTCACGTCAGTGCATGCTTCTTACTGGCTTACTGGACTCAGCTCACAGCTGGTTTTTCCTATCACTGTTGTTTTTTCAGTGAGGAATTCTTATTTTCATTACTATTTATCTCTGAAAATGTCTTGTAATTCTTGTACTAAACCGTTTACATTGCTTCGTAAAGAGGTAGTAATAGTATATTATATTCAGTGCTGGATCTAGTTAGCGAAAACGATAAGGACAATCTATCAACAATGTGTAAACTTAATTAAAAATTAAATAAAATAATTCAGTAATGAATACTTTTTCACAATTATCCATATTATTTTCAACATTTCCAGAGCAAAAACAATGGCTAGGTTCCTTATCCATGGAGTAAATTTTGTTCTTACCTACTCCATAATTTTTACAATACATATATAGATTTTCTTGTAATCCAAATGTAAGACGCAGATCAAATGTATTTGTGTAAATTTCCATTTTTGTCAAAATCTATTAATAGGTATAGTTAAAAACTAAAAGTTAAAGTAAAAACTGTCTTAATAATTACAACAGTGAAGGCTTGCTGCACCCTCTCAATCATTTTGTTCAGCCTATATTTCCATCCATTCCCAGCTGAATCAGCATTTTATTCAAGTGAAAAGATGTTTTCAGAAAGGATGTCCCAGCTGTGGCTTCAGCTATTGCTCCAAATGTTTGGACAGCAAGATGTTTCTACCAAAACTTAATGCTGAAACGAAGGTCAGGCCAGATACATACATCATAAGTGGAATCTTGATTACAAGGGCCTATGGTTCTCTGAAGTCAACCATATGGTCAAGTCAAGATCCATAAAAACTGACCAAATTCTTTCACAAAACATGGAAGAACCACAAAGGTGGTTTCTTTTAATAAAGGATGGGCAAATTTTTTCTGTATTTTATCAAGTTATAGTCAATGGAATGGGTTTTTTAATGTGGTTTTCTTAGCACCAGTCCAAGGACTGGATTTGTTCTAGCATAATCTGAATAATCAAGGTTTCACATTTTTTTTATATTACATGAGTAATTTGTAAATATGTGAGTACCATGTGCCTATTTAGAAATGAGTCTACCTCTGCTAGTATTACTTTATTCCAACTAGTACATAGTATACTCGCATAAAATAAACTTATTAATGTATACTAAGATTTTTTTTTAAATTATTTGGATATTCATAAAAATCTAGCTTTTGCCATTGGACACTAGAGTCACTTTAGTTTTATATTTATAAATTCTTCTTTCAACTTGCATTGACATACAGCATTGAGCATACACAATACATAATGTGCCATTTAAAGGTCTAATAATTGTGAATTGAAATAGATGTTATGTTTTTGACTATGACATAAACTTCAAACTTCTAGTCTATGTATGATATAAAATAATATAGAATGAGATTCCAGAGATGTTCTATGCCTCAGAGTCCCCAGTCATTACTTATTTTCTCACTAACCAAGCTAGCAGGTATGCATTATGTTGAAAGTACATACTAACACTACTTACTACTCCACTTATTTTGTTAGTGAAAAAATAAGCAAGGTAAAGCAGCTCTTGGATCTTAGTCCAATACCTAGTTAATTGTTTTAGGTATGTGCAAAATGTAAAAACAATCAATCAAAACCTAATCAACCCAAAACTATTGAAGCACCTGATGCATACTACAGGTAAATAAACATTTTGTTAAAAAAAAGTATTTATGAAGGTTATCAATAAATACGAGTATCAACTAATATCAGCGCAGATATAAAATCATCATAGTAAACTACCTGGTACATTTTAGGAGAATAGGTGTCATGGACCAAAAACAACCAGTTAATTCTAACAGTACTGCAGGGACTAATGAAGATCAGCTTATATTAGAAAGACTAGCAAAGTTAAAAGAAAGAAGAAATGTAACTCCTTCAACAACAGATGAAAGTATTAAAAGTCGTCTTCTGAATATCAAAGGTGAAGGTGCTCCTTCTACTTCAGATGCTGAGATATATTCAAGGCTGGCGAAATTAAAAGGAGTGCCCATTGAAGTTGTTACCACTAAGGTAATTTAGAAACATTTTTATGAAAACAAAATGACATAGTTACTTTTGCATTTGGAAAAGCGAAAAATCAATATTGTGCATGGGTAAATTCTTATCGCGAATATGTAACTAAACTGCGTGTGGTTTATTGACCAATTTACAAGTTTCTTTGTTATCACTGTGTTTCAGCCAGTATTACCTCCACCAGACACAAGGACAGAACAAGAGCAAGCAGATGACTTGATAAAGCAGTACATGGAGCAAACAAACATTGATACTAAATATACAGATGAGTTTGCCGGTGTTATCAGTGATATAGAGGCCCGTGTGCAACAGCTAAAAGGAACTGACCCAGCCCAACAAGTTACTACACCAAATAAAAATGATGAGTCAGAATCAGATGATGAGGAAGCCACTGTGAAAAAAATTGTTGAAAAGGTAATTTGAAATACATAATTTTACTAGCTTCTGCCAGCGGCTTCGCCCGCGTGACTAAGGATCACGCGGGCCTAAAGAACATATTCCCGGGATGAAAAGTACCATAAGTCTTATTCCAGACCACAATCTACCTGTTCCGAATTTCAACAAGTTCCGTTCAGCCGTGATTGAGTAACAAACATCCATTTTATCGCATTAAAAATATTAGTTAGATAGTTAATATTGGTTAGTTAGATAGATTAGATGATTAACCAGTATTATCTGTTTAACTACCTACTGAGGGCCTAGCATTAATGTTTTTGAAGTAATTTAAATATAACATGTTTCATACATAATATTTACTTGAATTGGATACTATAAGTATTCATATTTTTGTATCAAACTAGCTGATGCCCGTGGCTTCGCCCGCTTGACAAATTATATACTAAAACCTTCTCGAGAATCACTCTTTCTATTGGTGAAAACAGCATGAAAATCGGTGCAGTAGTTTTTGAGTTTATCGGGAACAGTCAGACAAACGCGGCGGAGGACTTTATTTTATAAATTAAAGGGGATATATCCTTGGACATTTCACACAACGCCATAATTATAGTCCCAAGCTAAGCAACCTAATGCTTGTGTTATGGTAACGAGATGGCTGATAAACAACTTATATACATTTTTTTTTTGTAAATACATACATATTATAGATAGAAAAACACCCAGACTCGGAACAAATACTTGTAGGTCGTATAAATATTTGTTCCGTGCGGGAATCGAACCCGCGACATGCTGCGCAGCAGTCAATCGCTCAACCACTGCGCCAACCGTGTCGTCAAAATCGTAATGTGTAGTGATTGTGTGTGATGCCAAATACTTACGTTAACGACGTTTTACGTTAATATACGTCAAAACATTCGTGCTAGGACTTCTGGCCACTCAATTACTCTCGTTTTCAAAGTTTTTTTTTGCCCATATTCAGTTCATACCTGGAAAGGTAAAGCTCCGACTATTCTTTATTTCTGGGTTTGTTTGACCCTTGCTATTTAGGTACTTTATTTTTCAGATAAAGGCAGAAGCATCATTTGAAAATGACACAATTTCACCGTCTGATGAACTGCCTTTTTGTGAAATATGCAATGAAGATGCGAGGATGAGGTGCCTTGGCTGCAAGTATCTGTTCTGCAAGAGATGTTATTTGGAACACAGAGATGATGACGATGGCTGTAATAGATATGAGGCATATGAAGCTCCAAAGGTTCAGTAATATATGAAATAATTAATTAGTCACTACTTATTAAACTACATAATATATATTTAATCATAGTTTTATTACTTGGTAAATATTAATTTTAAATAAAAATATTTATATTCATTCTAAGTGTGCTTTATTTTCTTATTCTCAAATTCCTCTATAATATTAGGGATTTGTTTTATCAGCTCTTCTTCTGGTAGCTTGTATTCATTTTCAATCCAAACGTCTTTGAGCTTATTTATAATGGGACCATACATTTTGCCTGGTGGTACTCCAGCATCTTTTAACATTTTACCACTAATTGGAAACCTTGGCACCTCCCATTCATTAAATTGCTTTAAGAGCTCATCTCCTCTGTACTTCAAAACTTCTTTAACATATTCAATTGCATCCTTTTGTTTTATTTTTGTATTTAATACCAGTTTCTCATATGGTCTGAAATATCAAAACACATTTTTGTTGAGATAATAAAAACTCAAATTTTAGAAATATAAGGAAAATAATGGCAATCTTTTATATTCTCCATTGAAAAAGGAGGGCCCACCTCCTTTTTAAATGGAGAATTCTTAGAGATTGGAAAAAGTACTTAATTATGTCAACTCACAATAATGGTCTGCTTGCTATTTTGTCTCCCCTGTGCTCTACCAGGAAGTATGCAAGGTCTCTGTCATAGCCTGAGAACTTGAGCCTGCTGTATAATAATGTTACATCATCCAGATCTGTTAGAAGAGCTGATAGGTAACTCATTGGATGCAACTTGAGGTGCTCAGCTCTTTTTAACACTCTGTCTAGTTCTTCAACATTAGGAGATGATGGTAAACCTGCAAGAAATAATTGCTTTATAGTATAGAATAAAACAAGAGGATTACAACGGTGAGCATTGAACAATATACAAAATAAATAAGTAGGTACTGTATTAATTTACAATAACTATGTCATTCACCTATATATTCAGCAACTCCCACATCAATCATTGTCTTCAAAAGGTTTCCTGCAAAATTTCCTTGAAGCATTTTTTTAAGTTCTACCCAAATTCTTTCTCCTGATATATTTTGAAGCCCTTTAACATTTTCTTTTAGTACTCTGAGAGTCTTTTCATCATGATTATTAGGTTTATCTGCTATTTTTCCATAGAAACGAAAATATCTCAATATTCTGAGGTAATCTTCTTGGACTCTTCTTTCTGGGTCACCAACAAAAACTATTCTGCGGTTTTGTAAATCTTCATATCCAAAAAAGTAATCATAAACAGAGCCATCAAAACCTTAAAAAAAGAATGAGTAATAAATCATAGAGTAAAATTTGTTTATGTTGACATTATGGGTTACATTTATAAATAATGCTCTCACCTAAAAACATGGAATTAATTGTAAGATCTCTCCTGTTGGCATCAAGCTTCCAGTCTGTAGTGAACTCAACTTCAGCATGGCGTCCATCAGTGACTACATCTATTCTAAGTGTAGTGACCTCAAAGCTCTCTTTATCGTTTATTCTGGCTGTAATAGTGCCATGCTTTTCACCGTTTGCATTGATCATTCTTATGTTTTCATTAGTGAACATATCTTTCATTTCTTTTGGAGTTGCTGTAGTAGCAAAATCAAGGTCTTTTGGACTCTGGCCCATTAATAGATCCCTGTAAATGTCACCAGTATTTATAAAGTATCAATGTATATTGTCAGGGATAGTGCAAATCCACGGAACTAGCATTGGATAATACCGTATTTCTGCACTATGTGTAGGTTTACAGAGGTAGTTTATAAATTAATGTGTTTCTTATATAAACGCCTTTTAATCTCATTTTACATGGAGAGTAATAATTCATGAGTTTTAGGATCTATTATCAGTGGGAATCAAATGGTCTATAATTGTATACTAGTAGAAATCAATTAATGTCTAGAGAGTACATTGTATGGCTACATTTTTTAAAATACGCGGAATTATCCAATGTTAGTTCCGCTGATTTGCACTATCCCCGGCGATATATTCATTATAAGAAGCTTTATAAGTTCTGACATTACAAACAATAATCCATGCAATAAGTGTAACTGACATGACAGTAAAAATACAGCCAGCAAATCAGTCTAAAGTACTTGCATTGCTACAGAGATACCAATCATACTGTCTAGTTTTAATAAGTTCAGAATGTTACATCAGGGAAATGCATTGTTTACCACTTTTAACAAATCACAGTTAATCAAAAGCATCTGTTATTTTCACCTTCTCATAAAAAGTAACTTCACAATGTTTAAATATCAAGATTAATCACCTGACTGCACCACCAGCAACCCGTATTTCATATTTGTATTTGTCAAATAAATTCTTAAGCTCTGTAACTTCAGGAGTGAATATGCTTTTGAATTCTGCTGAATCTAATTTCAGCACAACTGGATTTTCTCTACATTTTAGTTCTTGGTCCATTTTTGATCGTGTTTTGCGTCTCAAAATCGTTTTGTGTGTTGTGTATGTCTAAAAGAGATACATAAATAAGGGTTACATAATAGATAATATCAACTTGTGTATCCTAGCAGAATATGACAGTCACGAAGGCCCTTTTTCAAACAGACACGATTTATGTTCGGGCATGATAATTTTTGGGAATAAATGTCTGCGCCACCAGCAGGGACAGATCGCGCACAGGACGGCTTTCCGGGCATATCCTCAGTCCGCGCTCGGACAGATAGCCTATTCGTGCTTAGCTAACAAAAACACTGCATACACCAGAAAGCCTTACAAATCAATATACGAAACTGTCTGTTCAAATCAATCTATAACCTAACCTATCAAAATAGATATTCAGTAAATATTGTTTAATTACCCTTTTCGGGAGGTTTCTACCAAACTTAAGTATTTCTAGGCATATGGTGTGCATAACGCTATCAAACACCTTTATTAATTACGTATATTCCTTGAATAATAAAAACTTTAGGAATTAAAATCTGTCGACAATTTTATTATTATTTATGACATTTCACATTAGTTGACAACTAGGGGTGAGGCGTACTTCTTGTAACATATAGAAATAACAGATATTTACAAATAACAATTATTGTTCCTACCAACTTATTTTATTTTATCTGTTACTTTTAGAGATGTGTCCCTCACTCATGAGGTGCCTCATTTGAGGTACTCGTGATCGCAAATTGAAAGAGTTACTCAAATTTCAAAATTGAACCACCTCACTCGTTCACGCGTCCTCCCTCACTTAAAAATTTACATTGACATAATATTGAGGCGAGGTAGGTACTCGCGAGTGAGTATTGAGTGATTGAGTGAGCTTAGTGAGCGAATGGTAACATTATTTTGTACTCAAAATGAAATAAAGAGAAAATATTTTTATTATTTCTATTACTATGAACTCTAAACTTTAACTATAAACTCTAAAAACATTGGCATTAGATTGGTATTCAATATTCAAGTGTCATTGATTCGTTTATTTTGGCGGTCTAAAATTCATGAGCGAAAGAAAATGATGTGTGTGAGGGGGACGTAAAAATCGGAATCGTGAGTAGTTGAGTACGCGTGAGTCGACGCGCCCGTTCGCCTCACTTGCCTCGGACAATCAATCGGCTGAGTTCGGCTCATGAGGTAAATACGCTCACGTTCGATACCTCGCCTCAAATGAGGGGTACCTCGTGAGTACCTCGCGAGGTAAAATGAGGTGCTCCCTCATCCTCGTTTAAAAATGATGAGTTACCCATCACTAGTTACTTTAATACATATTAGACCCTCAAACAGACCTGCACCCTTATTCACAACCATTCGATTCGATTCCGTATCGAATCGAACGTCTAAGTTATCGAAAATGTCCTCCAAACGCAATTCACAGATCCGAAACCGAAACATTTTGACAGTTCAAATTCGATAAGAAGACTCGAATCTTTCCGACAGCTGTTTGCTTTCGGGAGTCATATCGAAAGAAATTAAAACGAATAAATAAACCATATTTCCAGCTTATTTCAGTGAAATAAAAATACTGTAAACTTTTTAAACACTGCCTGAAGTAAGTAAATGATTTTTTGTTAATGTATTGACCGTATTTCATCGATTTATACTCATTTACATAAAGTCAAAGTGTTTACGGAAATGTGATATTCGTTCAAGATTTTAGATAACATACTCGTAATAATTTGGTATTTTGGTAGATGGAGTATGTGATTGTGCGAGCCAGAGACCGTCGATGTGCTGCAGAACAACAGAGGCAGGAGACGTTGTCTCTTCATAGAGCCTAGGATATGACGAATCCTTTTGCCGACCCGCGGTTTCAGTCCGTTTATAGGTTAACACCCGACATGGCCCTTAGCCTCATTGAAGAAATAAGGGCCTATTTCCCTGAAACGCACTCATCTGCCGTAAAAGGACTTGATAACTAATACTGGCATCACTACTAGGCGCCGCGAACAACACGACTGAATCCACTTTCTCTTATAATGGCCGAAGAGAAGATTGCCGGCAAGTCAGACAGTTTTTTTTTACAAAAGTATAAATCCTGCTACACAAACCTTTCATAGCAAAATGTACGATAAAGCAGTAAGGTTTGCTATGCAACCAAGAACAATAACAGTGATCGTGTCAGGATCTTTGGTCAGGACCCCTTGAGTGTCTTTGGTTTGACGGTATTGGTTACAAAATGTTTGACTTTAAATTATTAAAGACGATATTCAATTGAAAGTTATTTGGCTAATTTGTTTGTTGAAATTTCGTGAATTTTGATTTTTTTAATACGATTGTGGTGTATTGTTATATAACTGACAGTCTTAGGACTGTCAGTTTACTACTTTATAACATCTACTAAACTCTTCTTCTAATAAATACTTGGGAAACAATTTTCGATTATAAACAAAAAATACATACATATTGTACGTACAAAAAAAACGTGTGCGTCTCGAGGCGCCCGACAGAAGTGATAACTTAAACTGGCCAGACAGACTGGCGCCGTAACGCGTTACGGTGCCAGCGGTGGTGAGGGAAAACCGCTTTGCTGCGGCTTTTCCTCCCATAAGAAGTTATCACGTCAGTACGCTGTTATTTAATCTCTACTTCTATACTAATATTATAAAGAGGTAACATTTGTTTGTAAGTTTGTATGTAGGGGGTAATCTCTGGAACTTTTGGTCCGATTTGAAAAATTATTTCAGTATTAGATAGCCCATGTATCGAAGAAGGATATAGGCTACACATCATCACGCTAAGACTAAAAGGAGCCGAGCATTAATGGAAAATGTGACGCAGACGAAGTTGCGTGGGTCAGCTAGTAACAGATATTCCGATCTGCTATTTTGTGTAACAGGTTAAACACGATATCTGTTATCGCTGTGTGTAACCTATCTCTAGAAAACACAGAACAAAAATGGTTGACAATATCTGTAATGTAGTCTGTGACAATATTGAACCTAAATGACCAGTGTTGCCATTTTTTTATACCGAGAACAATTAATTTACTAACCACGAAATCCAAAAATCAGGTTTTAGTTTGAATGTAATTTTGATAGTAATAATAATCTCGGGGCCCACAGGCGTGAAGTTATATTTTGAAACAATAATAAAACTAACTATAGTAAGTTGCTTCTATTGTCCCAAGAGAACTTACTTACCGATACCGAGATGAAAAGTGCTGGGCCATCACATAAACCCACCCTTTGTGAACTAATATTTATTAACTCAGTTACCGAGTTTTTAAGATTTTTACATATTCTTCGAATATAATTATAGCTGCCAACAAAAAGTTTAACAACAGTTACTGTTCTTCGAGTTTTGCGGGTGATTTGAGAAATGGGTATGAAGTATGCATTATCTAGATCAGCACATAACTTAGTGTACTAAAACAAAAAGTCGCAGGTATCCACCTTTATTGGTATACAGTTCAATAATTACAAACATTAAAGTTGACTTATGGCATAGCTAAAACTAGTGTCATTTGCCACCCATTAAACTATTCATCCCACTGGAGCCTTGCTGTAGCTGTCTCATCATGTTATGCAGGCCAGTCATGCCACCCATCTGTTGTAGAATGCGAGGATCCATCATCTTTGCCATTTGTTGGTTAAGCTTGACCATTTGAGTTTGGTTTACATTCTTTGCCATATCACCTCCTTTGAATAATCCTTTGATACCTCCCATCTTTTTCACAACTGCTGCAAACTTGGTGTACTGAGCAATTAAGTCTTTTACATCCCTTTCTGTAACGCCCGCACCTTGAGCCACTCGCGTGATTCTTGTGGGTTGTTTCGAAAAAAGTTTGGCGCCATCGCGGTGATCCAGTTCTCCTTCATTCATAGAGTCCATTATAGTCATAAGACGCTTCAGTTTAGCCATAGATTCTTGTTCACTACCTTTTGACATAAGATCCTGGGAGAAGCCTGGAATCATACCCTGTAAAATAAAAAAATAAAAAAGTAATGTTACCCCTGCATCAATAACTTTCAAGTGCAATAATGAGTACAACTTGGGAACTACCTTACCATTATTTGAGAGAAGGGTCCCATTTTCATGATGTTTTGGAATTGTTCATACATGGCACGCAATGTGAACTGTCCATGTTTAAGTTTTTCTAATAATTCATCATTATCATCAAGTTTGAGCTCATTTACTTTATCCAAAAGACCCTCAATATCTCCCATGCCCAACAGTTTGTTGATAAAAGGCTTTGTTTTGAAAGGTTCCAAGTCATCAATGTGTTCTCCCGTACCTATGAAGATGATAGGACTTTGTGTAGCAGCCACACTAAAATAGAGGAAAAAACAAAGTTATAGACAGCTCACACAAATCAATCTTTTGAGTATGGATTGTTTGACTTTTCAGAATACTCACGCTGATAATGCACCACCACCCTTAGCATGGCCATCCAGCTTGGTGATGATCACTGAACCAATGTCGACTTTTTCTTTGAAAGCTCTTGCTTGGGCCTCGCAAGCCTGGCCAATTGTTGCGTCCATCACGAATATTATGTTGTCTGGTTTCTGTGAACAGTAAAGGTTCGAACATTTTTGTATTGAAGCTGATTGATACTACACTCTACATGTTAACAGCAAAAAATCTGAGGTTAGAATGGAGTCCATACATCCAATAATTTTCGGCGCTGTGCTACGCAGCACAGAACAACAGTCAACTTCAAGCACCGTCAAGTCGCGTCTCGTGTCGGTGTAAGCTCTCCTACGCACCAGCGGTAAGACGCGGGGGCGGCCAACCGCGCCTTTTCATTATTTAACAATATTTATTTAAGGATTCGAAAACATTATTTATTTAATTCCTACATTATAACATTCAAGTATGTACTTATTTATTTTCTCTCGTCTTTGTCACTGCAAAGGGTGCCAACTGAAAACCAGTGCTGGGTGTTTGACGCCCAGCAAAGGCTGAGATGGTAACCCTTTCGGTATGGGCTCGCTTAGCACAATTTTAAAGTATCTTTTTAACCGACTTCCCAAAAAGGAGGCGGTTATCAATTCGGTTGTATTTTTTTATTTCTTTTTTACCTCATAACTCGACAATTATGAAGCGATTTGAAAAATTCTTGTTTTATCTGAAAGGATATACTTGCAGATTGGTCGCATTTAAATTTTATCAAAATCGGTTAGGAATTTTATAAATTGCGTATTTTGCTTTTCTGCGATTTTGCAGTGGTGTTGTTAGGTGTGGGGTAGGTACCACTAAAAAGTGAAAAGTAAAAAACTTTTTACAAAGAAATACAACCGACTTCCAAAAAAAAAAACACTACAAAGTAAAAAATAACTTTAAATTTCGGAAGTCGGTGTCAAAATACGAAGAAACTAACAAAAACACCGACTTCCAAAATTAAAGTTATTTTTTACTTTGTAGCGTTTTTTTTTTTGGAATACGGTTGTATTTTTTTGTAATTTATTTTATACTAGCTATCCCCCGCGGCTTCGCTCCCGTCAACTGCAACTTTCTATTTTGTTTTCTATTAAAGTATAAGACCTTCTGACAGTAACAAACACAACAAAAAAGAATCGGCCCAACGATCACGCGTGATGCGATGACCAAGGGAAATAGGATTCATTTTTATATATTTAACCGCCTCCGTGGTCTAGTGGTTATACCACCTGATTCAGACCCAGAGGTCCCGGGTTCAATTCCCAGCGGAGGCAAATTTTTTGCTCGGTTTGGTTGGTGGTAGGACTTCTTATAAGTCCGACTGGCAAGCTACCACCATCATGTCTAAGTCTGTCGCCATAATAACAATGTTAACAGCATTGTTGTGTTCCGGCAGTTAGAGGTATGATAGCCAGTTCCTCTGTGTAAGAGGATTCCGGGTGAAACTCGCTTCCATCTTCGGCCTAATCATCACTTTCCATCAGGTGAGATTTGGGCCAAGAGTTTCCCCGTTTTGTATAAAAAAAAAAAAAAAATATAGATTTTTATATACTTGCGTGTGCCAGCGGCTTCGCCCGCGTGATCCCTACGGAACATACTCCCGGTATATATATAACCTACGAGCGTGTGCCAGCGGCTTCGCCCGCGTGATCCCTATGGAACATACTCCCGGTATATATATAACCTACGAGCGTGTGCCAGCGGCTTCGCCCGCGTGATCCCTATGGAACATACTCCCGGTATATATATAACCTACGAGCGTGTGCCAGCGGCTTCGCCCGCGTGATCCCTATGGAACATACTCCCGGAATATATATAACCTATTTACTCTCATAGTTCCTGATCCCATGGGATTTCTGGGATAAAAACTATCCTATGTCTTTTCTCGGGTCTCAAACTATCTTTGTGCAAAATTTCATTCAAATCGGTTCAGTGGTTTAGGCTTGAAGAAGAGAGTTACTTTCGCATTTATAATATTAGTGAGGATTGTTCTCCCTTTTTTAGGGCTCTTTCAATTTAGACGTTTCGTGTCGGACCGCTGCAGTGCCGAAGCGGTGCGTTTGTCGTATGGTGCACGGACGGTCATTTGTTTTCATACAAAGCGCGCGGTGCGGCAACAGTGCGGTGTCGGTACCGAGAACGCACGACAACAGTACGGCAACGTCGCAAGCTCCACGTGTTCATTTCGCTGTTGAATAGTGCGGTGACTAGCCGCTGAATTTTACTTCCAACTAATTCAAGTAATTCGTAGAAACATTCTCTAGACATTCTTAAGTAATTAAAAAATGGCTTGGATCTTGTTTTAACCTGGGTTAAAGATTATGGAAATCACCAAAATAACATGTTAATGAAAACATTAGTGATGCTCTTTTACGGGGCCGTCGTTTTTGTTTCTGTTTCTATTTGATATTTTTCAACTAGAGCACTAACAGTAGGTAATGTTTCTTCGTCAGAGTCCATGGCAGTCAAATAAATTTAAAACATCACTAGCTTACAAACGCACGGCAGTCAGATACGCTTTCAATTTGTCGGACAGCAACCGTACTGCAGCGGCACGGCAGCGGGTTATAACCAGCGGCATGGTAAACGTGCGGCAGCCGTCCGACATGAAACGTCTAAATTGAAAGAACCCTTATAGTGTGTTCTTGCTGTTTTGTTCTATCTGTGTCAAATAGGTATGTTTCTATTCTATTTTTAATATGCCGCTTGTCATTTAATAGCGCCCTCCACACGTAAAGTTCGGACCGCGCATCTTGGACTGCGTTCCAAACCGCAGTTAGATCTGTATAGTTTGGACTGCAGATCAAACTGTTGTGCTAATTACGATTAAAAATGCATTCACGGTTTGGATTGCCGACGAAACTTACATAATCTAGACAAAGGTTCCGAACTATGCGTGTAAATTGATTTCCAAGCGTTTGGACTGCAGTTTGGACTGGCGCGTGGAACGTTATAACTTTTAAAAGTTTTTTACGCAGTAGTAAGAAAAATGGACGATCGTTTGGTCATCGCCTTAGCTGGATTTGTAGTTAGTTTTAAATCGTAGTTAGTTTAGTTTGTAGTTAGTTAGAAATCGCGGTCAGCTGAAACAATACCTACTGACTTGCAAAATTCCACGAACTCGTCATATGCTTTGTTTCTCATATTCCTGTTACTATACTCCTTACTTTTTATCTTCCAGAGACACGGATGTTCACGGAACAAACGAATGAACTCTGTGATAGCTTCGACGCTCCAAACCGCCATTTTGTAATTTACTTTTATACGTGATGCGCGCGTAAAACTGGGAGACGTGCGCTTACGTTGATATGCCAGATCGGACTGTTAGACCCGCACATCGACACGTACAGTTCGGAGCGAGGGATGGAACGGCGCGTGCTGTTTCCCGCGGTCCGAACTTTACGTGTGGAGGGCGCTAATGGCGGTTAAATGCGTACAATCACTAGCAGTTGCATATTAAACTGGAAAAGCGACCAGCAGCACCCATAACCTGCGGCCCCTGCGGCCAACAGCCAGTGAATAGGAGCGCTTAGCGCTTAGTTCTCATATCAGTTTTATTATCTTTAAATCCAGTTGCGCGGGTCAGCTAGTATTAATAGAATGACATAAACAAAAAGGAAGAAAAAACTGGCAAACTGGGCGTCGGACTAGGGCGGGAAGAGACGCAATACTTACCGTTCGCGTAAAAGTACTTGGATTTAAAGATAATAAGCGCGGTAAGCTTAAACTACGCATACTTTTACACCTCAGATCACGAGATATCAGAGGTCAGAATGATTCAAATTCACAGTTAGTTCCTGTATGTCTAGTTTTAATAGAGTTGAATTAGTGTTGTTACACCTTTATTTTTTTAATTCTCATGAGTCTCTAATGAAGATCACTAAGGTGCTTTATGTAGATACTTGTTGTATATTTAAATGTATTAAAATACTCACAATAGCATTAGCAACAGCCAACATCTCCTCAAACAATGACTCTTCTTGTTTGTGACGTCCACTTGTGTCCACTATAATCATCTCAAATCCTTCTTTTTTGAACATTTCCACACCAGTGGTTGCTATAACTACTGGGTCCACTTCTGTGTAACTGTAACAGAAAAAAACATCAATCAAATCTTATAGAATTCCTCAAACTAGATCCCTGATCATCAGAGTGAAAGAAGAAATAGCAACATTAACAAACCAGAGGTCCTTGTGTGGGGAAAACAGTTCACATCCCCAAGCCTTCTCCTAGGTTGGAAACACAAAAGTTTCCAACAATTTCAGCGGAAATGCATCTTTCAAGGTAGTAATGGCATGTGTTTTAGAGTTAGAATAGTACTACTGTCAAGGATATGTTTTATGGTAAGTTGATTTCCACATGACATAGTTGAGGACAGTAGTCTATTACATTAAAAATGCAATTTACAGTACAAATATTCTAACTTTACCCATGCGAAGTTTGCTGTTAGTGATGACTGCGCAGGTCCCATCGCGTAGAAAAGTGTTACATTCGTAGCTTATGTTTTTTTTGTGTATGTGTTATATTTGAATTTTGAAAAAATGCATGCAATAACAATAACACGATCACAAAGTAACACAACAAACACATACACTACAAGAAAACACAACAAGTCAAGCAGTAAGAAAAAACCAGAATAATTAATTAAAACAATAACAATGTTTAACACTTTTCGCACCAACAGTCGTATTGCATTGAGGAAGCGAGGCACAATTATGCATCAAACGTATACGAGTGACTGAGACAGCATACGCGACGTACCCGCGCATGCGCTTTTCTATGTTTCTTGTCAAATTGACATCCTGCGCAATTGATTGCGACGTACTTCGCATGGGTAAACTTAGATTATTCGTACTGTAATAAAAAAAGAGAAGTAAAGTAAACCTACCTTCCGTAAAAAGGTATCCTGGCCTTAGTACAATTCTGTTTGACCTGATCATAGGCACCAGCTCTGAACGTGTCAGCACACACTAGACAAGACTTCCAGTTTTTTCTCAAGTAGTGATATGCCAGTTTTGTACATGTTGTGGTCTTGCCAGAGCCTTGGAGGCCTACAAACATGATGACATTGGGTTTGCCTTTGATGGGTTGGTATGGCTTCACTCCTGGGTCTACTAGCTGAAATGTTAACAATATATTTTTACACATTGAGTAACTTGTGCTGAAACAATTTTATAATTCTATTGTGATTGTGATGAAATAGCTTCTGAATAGTAAAAAAGAAATCTAAGGTAAAAATCTTCACACCCTAATATTTTCAAAGTTAGAGTGAACAGGCTATTTATGGGTAAGCTCGCTCCATTATAGACTTTGTCTCTGTCATCTCTGACCTAGACTAGGACCAAGAGCAAACCCATCTCAAATAAAAAAATAAAAAAAAACATGTTAAAACAAATACAATTTTTGTGACCAGTTATTTTACACTTTGGATATTTTAAAGTAAATAATATACATACATATTATTATCACTGTTTACCTTAAAATGTGCTTAGTTACAATATTATAAATTTCTAACATTACAATTCAACTGGTTCTTATTGGAATGTTTTCATTACTAGCAGTTTAAACCAACTACTATCATCTGTTTATTTACATACATTTAATCAGTAGACAACACAATTGCGCAAATTATGTTTTGTATGCAGTATTTAAAGCTGAAATTGTAGTTAGATCCTACCTTGACGAGTTCTTTGAACACAGCTGACTGTATCATCCGGCGCTTGTTGAGCCCACCAGCCATCTCATCAAAATCAATGACTGCTCTGACATTCTCTCTAAGATTCTTTACCAAACGAATGTTGACATCAGCTTCCAAAAGAGCAGCGCATATTTGTTTCAGCATAGAATTTAATACCTGTAATTGTATATGTGATTACTTTAAACTGAATAACCTGCAACCAGCCGAATTAATTAACATATCTATATTATGTATTGGACTTACATCTTCATTGATGATAGTTGCCCTGCTTAAAGACTGCAAGGCAGTAGTAATTTTGCGACCTAAATCTGCTAAAACCATCTTGAAAACAGGTCAAAGGTGGCTGTAAATTAAAGAATACTGCCAAACTTGTTTGGCATCAGCTGTTGAGAGAAAGAGCTTGTTTTTTACTTATCGAAAATGGATACTGAAAATGAAATACTTCAGACACATTTTAAGAATTCAATATCTATTAATCAAATAATCAAATTCACGTTTCAATCAATTTGTTTTAAATTCACAACACCACTTTGTGAGTATTTTAATAAGCCATACCTAAGCCATTCACTAAAGATAAAATGACGTGAAGAGTACACGACGAGCAGACACGTCAAATTAAAAGACTTACGTTTAGATTTCTGTTTCTGGAGGATTTGCTCTTAAAAAAGAAATACTGTAAAACAGTTACTTAGATTGCAAAAAAGCATCTCTAAAAGTTTCTTGTTCGCTATTTTTGTATTTTTTTTTAATTGTTAGAATAATTCTTAGATTTTCCTTTACAAAAAACGAAGTTGTTACAGTTTACGTTTACAGAAACAAAACGTAATTTCTGTACCAATCACAGAGTACTTTTATTATATAGGCAATATTAGAATAGAGACTTTCTGTGAGAGAAAAGTGTTTCTCAAAATGCGTTAAATTTGGGGTGACGCTACAATCGCATACGGGTAAATTTTTAATAACAGCGCCAAAAGTTAAAAATAAACAAGGAAATAACAACTTCCATTTCTTTATAATTCGTTATGGCGCAAGTAGGAAAAAATGAAACATAATTAAATTTTTGCGTAGGTAATAAAATACACTGTGAGAGAAAAGTGTTTCTCAAAGTGCGTTAATTTGGGGTGACGTAAATTTTTAATAACAGTGCCAAAAGTTAAAAATAAACAAGGAAACAACAACTTCCATTTCTTTATTATTTCGTTATGGCGCAAGTAGGAAAAAATGAAACATAATTAAATTATTACGTAGGTATTAAAATACATTAGGTATTATTAGAATACATTGATAAAACGCGAGGAAATGGTGTGCGCAAAATAAAAAGAACAGAAGTTCATAAAACTCGGCACACTTCAATCAGTGAAAGTGACACTTCAAATCCCGTTAGGTAGCATTTGTAGACAGATCGAAGTCGAGAAGATCGAGTCCCTTAATTTTGAACATACCATTTTGTCATTTTATTTATTATTTAAAACTCACTGAATAAATATATTCACAAAAAAAATGTATCATTGTTTCTTATTTGCGCTATAAATGAAGTGGAAGTTCTTCTTTCCTTGTTTATTTTTCTATTCTATTCTAACAAAGTGCTGTTTTTTAAATGTACCCTGATGCGATTGTAGCGACACTTTTCACACACAGTACTCTTTGGTCATATAATTGTCTGTTCATGTCAATTCATGTAATTTATATCTGTGGCTCAAATTCCGCTTTGTAATCATCGTATTCTGCGATTGTGGAGTCATTTTTGAGAGAATAAAGTTGAGATTTATACATTAGTATATTGGAATTAGGATAAAAATACAAAATGGTAACCTAAACCTTTCCATACTAATAATTGAATAATTACCAGCACTATAAGCTTCAGCTTCTAACGAGTTCACAAAACTGTTTTTTATTAGGGTCAGAATCAATCTGGCGGAGGAAGCGGCGGAGACAAGAAAGATGACAAGGACAAGAAGAAGAAATACGAGCCTCCAATCCCAACGAGGGTAGGTAAGAAGAAGCGCAAGGCAAAGGGACCTGATGCCGCCCTGAAACTGCCTCAAGTGACACCACACACAAGGTGTAGGCTGAAACTGTTAAAATTAGAAAGAATCAAGGATTATCTTCTTATGGAGGAAGAATTCATTCGCAACCAGGAAAGACTAAAGCCACAGGAGGAGAAAATTGAGGAAGAAAGGTCGAAGGTGAGATATTTATTTTCTTTGAGGTTACAGAATAGCTCTCTCGCTATTATAGTGAGATAGTTGAACGGAAGTAATTCATCTGTAAGAATCTATATTCTGTTGTTCTATAACAGCAGAAAATTTTGATATTCCATACAAAGAGTTTCTTTGTTTGGGATGACAGTGAAATATACATTGCATGCAATACGAAGTCAAAACAAACTAAATAAGTAGGTATAAGAATAGGAAGAGGTATATTTTGATGATAACTTTTCTATACTTTCATTGCAAGAATATCAGAGAATAATATTTTAAAAGACTTTTTCTAAAATTGGTATACCAAGTGTTTACTGAAGAACCAAACATTTCTCAGGTGGATGACCTCAGAGGGACCCCAATGTCTGTAGGCAACTTGGAGGAGATTATAGATGACAACCATGCTATAGTGTCCACATCAGTGGGCAGTGAGCACTACGTCAGCATCCTTTCCTTTGTCGATAAGGACCAGCTTGAGCCTGGCTGCTCAGTGCTGTTGAATCATAAGGTAAATCAATGAAGAACTAAATTACGTTTATTTAACACAATCACAGGTCTGTTACTAACTGCTCAAAGCCGCATAGGTCTTAGTTTCAGTTACATTAACAGGGTAACTTACCCTGTTATGTAACAAAAACAGTTTACAATAGTAGATGGAGTAGTCAATTGTAATACACAAATTGTCAACACCACAACTTGTTCTGTTTTACCAGTTTTTAAATTGCTCAAGATATCCCAGGTGCATCCATCAGCATTTACCCAAAACAAAATATATATATTTTGGTCTTTGCTGGACCTATTAGACTTTCAACCAAATAACCATGTTATTTGGCTGCAAGTCTGGTCCTGTCTAATTTTTTTTAATATTACCACTTAATGCAACTTTTATTGAGAATGTCATAAAAAGAAAACAGTTTCGTCTTTTTTAGGGTTCCGAACATCGTAAAAAAACAAAACCCTTATAGGATCAGGTGGGTGTCTGTCAGTCTGTCCATCTGTCACAGCCAGTTTTTTTTCCGGATCTACTACACCAATTCAGTTGAAATTTGGTACACATATGAACTTCTGTGACCCAAATACGGATGCTTCATTTAAATGAATATTTTTTTTAGTATGGGGATTAATTTGCGGGCCAAACTAGATAATTAAAAAAAAAATCAAATGAAAGGATATTTTTCATAATTTTAAGATAAATATTTTTGAATTTTTTCAAGAAATTATACCAAAAATGACCATTCCCCCTTATCTCCGATACTACTAAGTTATGGCATAATTTAAAAATGTAATTTTTACTGATCAATAATAAAATTTACGCCTGTTATTGCATATGCATGTAAATTAAACAGCAGCCTGGTGTAAAATAAAGAATTAAAGACAACAAAAGGCAATTTAAAACATTGCTGTTTAACATTAAGTATCATGTTTTCTTTAGGTTCATGCTGTGGTTGGTGTATTAGGTGATGACACAGATCCCATGGTCTCTGTAATGAAGCTGGAGAAGGCTCCACAGGAGACATATGCTGATATTGGAGGACTTGACACTCAGATACAGGAAATTAAGGTAGAAAAAAAAAACTTTTAACTGTCTATTATCAACACTTTCTTTAAAACTGTATCATAATGCACTGTGTTTAGGTACACAAGGTGGTATATTTCACAAATCTGGTTTAATATTCATAATATTTTTTACTTGTATGTTGTGGCTAAAGAATGGGCCACTACCTGAAATCGAAGATTTGGAAGAGTCCAAAGTAACAGAATATCAAATTGTACAAATATACCAATTTGGTTTACAAAATAAAATTTAAGTGTTATTTGTAGTACTGTAATTTCATTGCATTGCCATTGGTTTTTTAAAAACAAATTGTGGGTGATATTATTGCCAGTAATTGTGACAAATAGTAAATGAAATACAACTTACATGAATTGTTTCAGGAATCTGTGGAGCTGCCGCTTACACATCCTGAGTACTATGAAGAGATGGGAATCAAGCCTCCCAAGGGTGTGATCCTCTATGGTCCACCTGGCACTGGCAAGACATTGTTAGCTAAAGCTGTTGCCAACCAAACCTCTGCTACTTTTTTGCGTGTTGTAGGTTCAGAGCTCATCCAAAAATACTTGGTACGTAAGATAAATTATTTGCTACTAAGTTCTTGTAAATTAGTTCTCCAATAAAAACGCTAATGCATTATTTGATTTTTGCAGGGAGATGGACCCAAGCTGGTTCGTGAGCTATTCAGAGTTGCTGAAGAACATGCACCATCAATTGTTTTCATTGACGAAATCGATGCTGTAGGCACAAAACGGTAAAGAATTTAACAATCATAATCATTATTGATTATATTTATGACCTAAGAATTGTTCAAACAAATATTATTTTTACAGTTATGACTCCAACTCTGGTGGCGAGAGAGAAATCCAAAGAACTATGTTAGAGTTGCTCAACCAACTTGATGGATTTGATTCACGAGGTGATGTTAAAGTAAGTAATAGAATATCTTAAAAAGAAACCCTAGATATATTATCCAGTATCTTTTTCTGGATAATATTATCGAGGAGAAGATTATTTTTTTATTGCTGCTTAAGTTTGTTGTAATGCCAATTTTCTGAATATTGTCTCTGACTTTGTTCAGATTATCTCTGTCTAACTACAAGTAACTGAGAAGGATTACATGCCAAACAATGTGTTATACTGACAGTGTTTTATTTGCAGGTTATCATGGCCACAAATCGCATAGAAACTTTAGATCCGGCCCTGATTCGCCCTGGTCGTATTGATAGAAAAATCGAATTTCCATTGCCTGATGAGAAGACCAAAAGAAGGATCTTCACCATTCACACATCAAGAATGACTCTGGCTGATGATGTCAACTTGTCTGAACTTATCATGTCGAAAGATGATCTCTCTGGCGCTGATATTAAGGTAGAAAGATTTTTTTATAGTCAGCACAGTAATAGTAATAATTGGTAGAACACAATTGGCTCCCTGAATACAAGGAAATTCTATACTGATGATCAATATTGCATAACATGCAATCTTATGACGAGCGGATGCAGTGTTAGTCGTTTTTTTTTTAAATTCTGTTAGAAGATCGTATAGGTGTTCCAAAAACGCCATTGTGGTGCCACTCTTGCTCATGCTCAAACAACAACATAAATTATTAGAAGTTGTGTGCTCGACACTTAGCGATGCCACGAATTTTTTTGTCGGCACGGTTGGCGCAGTGGTTGAGCGATCGACTGCTGCGCCGCGTGTCGTGGGTTCGATTCCCTCACGGAACAAATATTTGTAAGGTCTACAGATAGTTGTTCCGGGTCTGGCTGTTTGTGTATGTGAGTTCGTATATTTGTAAACGCACCCACGATACAGGAGAAATTCCTAGTGTGGGGCAACATTTGTTTTAAGAAAAAAAAAAAAGAGAAATTAATGAGTAACTTGTCTCTATAGCAGTATCCACATCCATTCTTATTAAAATCATTTTAGTTACATATATTTCTCACTCATTTTTTTGCATAGCGATGCTTGCGATTAATAAATGCAAGTAAATGTAGAACTTTAGGAGCTCAAACTTTTATTTCTATAACTGTAAGTACATAAATGTTGTATTTTTTAGGCTATTTGCACCGAAGCCGGTCTAATGGCGTTACGAGAACGCCGTATGAAAGTAACAAATGAAGACTTCAAGAAATCGAAGGAAAGTGTCCTTTATCGCAAGAAGGAGGGCACACCTGAAGGACTTTACCTTTAACCAGTTTTCATAGTTGTTTAATTATTATTCTACATCATTCTGTCTTCTTATATTTTCTGCGTAAATAAAATGTGTCGTATAATGAAATAATTTGTACATAATATCATTATCCATTCTATGTAGTTATTTTGTATCTGCTCAAAAGGTCGACCAGCGACTTAGTGCTCGTTTACAGAGACGCGGGGCGTCTGAAGCCGGGTACTCACTAGCGAGCCGTAACTGTAACCGTTGCATGTACTGTAACCAAAAAACATAGTGTGTATGTGGTTCGCAAACCTGCTGCGAGCAGTACGCGTGCGGCTTGCAGCGACCCAACGTTTACAACGTACTCATTTCTAAACCCGTAATTGTAAAGCCGGGTACTCATTAGCGAGCTGTAACCGTAACTTATGTGATACAGTAACGAGGTTCTAGTGTGTACGCGTTTTACAATTACGGCTCACGACGACGCCGGAACACTTTCACCGAGCGTACTCATTTTGCGAGCTGTAACTGTAACCAAACAGATACAGTAACGAGGTTCTAGTGTGTACGGGGAGTAACGAACGGGGAGACCTGCTCTGGCCCTCAGTTTTGGTTTGTAACTAACTCCACGATGTCGGACGAAGTGTCTCTCGCCTGTGCAGCATACTTACTTATAGATGCCTTTCTCGATGATCATAAACGGCCACGAAGATGGTGGATTCATAGAATGTATCGAGAAAGAAGTGATCTACTGTTCATATTGAAAAATCAAGAAATTAGTGGTCATTACAATACATTTATCTTCTGACCAATCACTCATAATGACGAAGGAATAACTCGAAATAACAGCTGGTTCGCAGCGGCTAGTAACAACCTCTCCTCTTGACGTCCACGAGCGCACTGCGAGCTGCTGCGAGCGCCCTTTGATCCGCGGCAAAAACCGACAATCGTCGGCTCGCTGCGAGTCGCTCGTGTAGCGTTCGTCGCAGGCTCGCGAACCACGTACACATTATGTTTTTGGTAACAGTAACGGTTACAGTTACGTGCAACGTTACGGGTTTAGAAATGAGTACGTTGTAAACGTCGGGTCGCTGCAAGCCTGCCGCCTTAAAACGCGTACACACTAGAACCTCGTTACTGTATCACATAAGTTACGGTTACAGCTCGCTAATGACTACCCGGCTTGACGTTTTTCCCGTTTACGTAGAGGCGGCGCGTGCAGTGGGCCGCCTCATCACACGCGCAAACCCAAACATAATTATGGCAAGGCAATGCCCGCGGCGTGGCTTAGGAGCGGGGGCCAGGTATCGCCGTATGTTTATGTAGCCGCGTGCGACGTCGCGGGCTCCACCGCACGTGTCGCTACGTTTTACAGTGAACGGAGTAAAGCAGGAAAAACTGCTCGCAACGCTGCGTGCGCCGCAGAGTTGCTATCGGCGGGCTCCGCCTGCAGTTTAAGCAAACGCGTGTAAAATCGCTTCTTTATAAACGCTCTCATAAAATGCCATGTTTAATATTAGTGCGGGCCGCGTCGGCGCACGAGACGTTCAGACGCCCCGTGCCCAATGTTCTGTGGCCACGTCTCCGGGACAACGTCACCCAATCGAAGCATGAAACTTATAAAAGCCCGAAATTAAATAACTTTCTATCAGCAAAACAAACATTCACCCTGTTGAAGATGAATACATTTTTAGACTGGGTTAAGGTGAATTTAGATGTACATTAAAATCGTGCTGAATACAATCGTAATCGTCTTTTGCGGAAAGAAACAAAAATGGGTCAATTTTGGGGTAGGTCCCATTTGTTCTATGGAACATGACGTAGGTAATAGAACAAATTGAGAAAATATGTCCCTATTTGTACTATAGAACAGTTTGTCACGTTTTACTCAGTGTACTCTGTGCGGTATATTTCACTTGACAATGACTTGAAGTAAAATAATTTGTGATTATCATCTTTTTTTCCGAGTAAGTACAAACGCCAGCACATCATGTCACAACAATCTGTCAAATTTCTGTATTTGATATTCAACTTTATAGCAGACGCGATTAAGTTCAATATTATCTGGGAAATTATGACAATTTCGGGGACCTTGATGTGCTGGCGTCTGTACTGTTTGTAGGTACCTACCTTATAACAAAACAATCTACAGTAGGTACCTATGTTTCTAAGATTACTGTTGCTTCAAGACCAACAAGTGAATTTCATTCCAACTACTATCTTAATCATTGGAGCATAAGCAGCTGATCGGATCTGGATGAAATTTTCGATAATTTCCCACATTCACGCGGGTGAAGTCACTGGCAGAAGATAGTATAAACTATAACTAATTCGATGAGCAGAGCAAACGCTTAGAAGTTTATTGAGTACTGTCAAAGACT
Organism: Ceramica pisi; assembly: GCA_963859965.1. Lineage (NCBI taxonomy): Eukaryota > Metazoa > Arthropoda > Insecta > Lepidoptera > Noctuidae > Ceramica > Ceramica pisi. The sequence continues at coordinate 14,525,238 of OY982545.1, forward strand.
ATTAAACCACTTGACTGCGCATACAGTGCCCCGACGCACGAAAACTATTAGTGTTTTTGCTCATATATTAGGCAGCGGCACTAGTAACCATTTTAGTTGTGACCAAGTGTTAGACCTGTGGGCACGCTATAAGTTTTTGCAAATCGTTTTAATTTTTATGCAATTTATAACGCATAAAAATGCCTTCATACCCGGTGAATTTGTGTGGGAAACATTCCAAGACCTCTTGTTACAAAAAGGATGGCATAACTTTTCATCGGAGAGTAAAGACTACGCAAAATATTTTTATTTGAATCAGATGATGAGCCACTGCAGGGGTCTATATAAAATGGTGGTTAGGTGAACGAGCACACTGTGAGAAGCGCGCGTGATGTCTTTTGGAAAAGTCTCTTTCTTTCATTAGGAAATACTTATATTTTTATCCCTTTCTTCCCCTTTGTATTTTTATCGTAAAAATCTGTGTTGTTACGTTTAATGATTGAAGTCGATTTATCGATGATCATAAAATTACACTTAATACAATTTTTAATCAATTCACATACATTTAAACACTTAACTAATTTTAAACGACTTTAAAAATAGGAGGAGGGTCTCAGTTTTTTCATCTGTGTGTTTGACATACATGTTTTCATTTTAGATTTTCGAAGATTTCAGAATTAAAATAAAAGTGGAAAGATAAGGTTAATAGGGAAACTTTGTTTAAACAAGATATAGCGCTGTTTGTTTGGATTGAGTATTTTTATAATGTTAAAATCCATTTTATCGATATCGACTATTTTCCTTTAATCAAGTAGCGCCACCACTAACTATAGGCTACCTATGCAACTTGACCTTGAACGGACCAATTGCAGCCGCGCGTTGTTCCTCGTCCCCCGGCCCGCTGTAGTGAGCCGCGTACTTAGAAGAAATCGGCCTATACGCTCTCTAGTGGTTATATACTCTATGAGTACTGTAGTACATGGTACCTACTCTCTGTTTATAAAATGTCAAACATATCCGATTTCGACTATTCTGCCAATGTCAGTGATTCAACATTTTGAATGTGTCAACGTCAATGTGACAATGTCAGCTGTGATTGTCACTATTGTCAGTGTCAGATGTACGAGCGATTGTTGATGTTGACAAAAAAATCTATTTGAAAATAAATTATTTTATTTATTACAGCTTCATTGAATCTAAATTCAGGCTTTTCACAAATTTAAGAATTACTGAATACCAGCGTTGATGATCGTCAGTTGCCGCTGTTTTTACATCGACACCAATGTACACAAATCGAATTTTGAACAGCATTCGCTATATAGCGATACACTTTCACCCCGCAGGGTCGAAGCCTGCGCTCAATGCTAGTCGGTCAGCCGCGCGATACGCTAGTGTTTCGTCGACCTCGCCCAGTAGAAGGAAAATGGTGTGTTAAATATGTTCAATACTTAGGCACTAATTTGACGCTTGTTTCTTTTATCTCATGCGGTTCTTGTTTTATAGGCAGATAAATTGAATCAAGAAGAGCGCGACGCACTGTTGCAGCCACTGTTACAATCTGGTTGGAAAGTGCAAAGCAACCGGGATGCTATTGAGAAAGAGTTTCAATTCAAGGACTTCAACCAGGCCTTTGGCTTTATGAGCAGAGTGGCACTGCTGGCTGAGAAGATGGATCACCACCCTGAGTGGTTTAACGTTTATAACAAGCTTCAAGTAAGTAGTCAATTGATTAAGAATTAATTAAATGTTTACAATAATAATTTCCTATCATGATTGAGTTCAATGTAATTTTTTGCAAGTTTCTGATTACTGTTGAAGTATTTATCTCAACAGTAATCAGTGTGTGCCTTACTAGGTAATTTTAATTAGTTTTGGTTCTTTATTTTATAATGCAACATTAACATTTTTAGTAGAATGATGCCAATCTACTTATTAATATTCATGATTCAATTAAAATTATACAATAAATTGAGCCTGAGTGACAATAAATACTTTTATCAGGTCTACAATAATGAATATAATATCTGTTTCATCTATCTTTGAATTGATACAAACCTACCCACATTTTAACGAGACCACCATATTACTCACTAATATTTTATTAAAAGAGTAATAAATTAAACTATATTTTATCCATTTACAGGTTACATTGTCTTCTCATGATGTCAATGGCTTGAGCAAGAGGGATATCAGAATGGCTACATTTATGGACAAAAATTTTAGCTAAGTTGTTTTCTTTAGAAGAGTATTTAAAAGTTATCGCAGACAATAAAAAAAAAATGTTATAATGTTTAGATATATTTTGAATGTATTTGGTGTTGTATGAGTGCAAATTATAATATAAACAGTGAAAACTGCATTCAAAAATTGCTTTGATTTATTTCACATGTCCTCTTAGAAACCGAATTTCTATAAATTAACTAAAAACCGAGTTTGCCAAAAACAGAAACTTTGCGGGAAAGATTCGCATTCGAATGGCTTGTAAAATTCATGATTGTAGGTCATGGGCAAGTACCTACCTTATATAGATATATTTTGCGAGTGCACCGAGTGTCGAAATGTGCAGCACTCGCCACTCGCACTGCGCCCGCGACTTCGTTCGCGCGTTTAGTACCTACTCCACGTACTTTATCCCCTATACCTTCCTCTTCATAGGGTAATGAATAATTTTCTTATCAATAGACTCAACATAGGGCAGTTAGCTATAACTGCAAAATTATTATTACTTAGAGATTTCAATTTCATATCCATTGAAACTTTTAAACGAAAGGTCAGATTTGAATAATTTATAGTGTATTCATTTTAATTTATATGTAGGTAAGTACACAACCACCCTTAATAATTATCAAACCGTTTAAATGGATAAGGATTAATATCATGGTACCAAAATCACCATTATCCTTTTCTACCCGGGTCTTTATTGAATTATTTGATCTAAAAGCGGTTGTTAGACATATGCCTCGCGGCTCACGAAATTTTTAGGGTTCCAAACAAAAAACGGAATTCTTATAGGATCACTCTGATGTCTGTCTGTCTGTCTGTCTGTCTGTCTGACAGATAGTTTCATCCGGATCTACTGGACCTATTGTTGAAATTTGGTACACATAATATGGAAATGTTGATTTGGAAAATTTGACAGTTTCGGGTTCTTAGCTTGATGTGCGTCTGTACATTTTTTTTATGTAATCAATAGTTCGTGTAAAAACATAGTATCCATAAAAAAAACTTTTTTTTTAAATTAACACGTTGCGTATGTGCACACTATAAATGCAGAAACTGACTGACTGATCGATTAACGCCGAAACTACTGGTATGGTCGTAGAAAGCTGAAATTTGGCGTGTAGCTTCCTTACACTGCGTAGGGGTGCACTAAGAGGATTTCCTGAAATTCCTGCGGGAACGGGAAAAAACGCGATATGCGCGTACGAAGTCGCGGGTGAAAGCTAGTTTATATATAACTTGCCCTCATCCACTATTACGCCCTGTGTTTACTTTCTATAATGACAGGTACCTACCTACCAAACTTGTCAATATTTAAAGTAGTTTTCCATGACACAGCACGCGTTGTGCGCACAGAACACAATAACCTAGCGGGTTGTGCGCGGCGTAGTAGGTAGGTAATACAGAGCGTAATAGCAGATATGGGCAAGCAAGTATCTATTTACTGGAATCAGAAATATGGGTAAGTAGGTAGGTACCAATGTCATAAAACATCCAACTGTAACCTTGTTGATAATTTATTTTTAAACTTAAAATACGTTTTTGTTCATTTTGTAGAAATGTAGGCTAAGAAGCAAGGATTCGAACATTTTAAAATTTAAATGATTTAATATTACATTTATTTTGTTTCCCGCATATACTGCAAGTCGACAACCATCATCAGCCTAGCTTTATACCAACTGTATTGGGGTCAGCTTCCTGTCCTACCAAAATCATTTGAATATCAGTATTTTACGTGGAGCAGCCGCCTACCAGTGCTCAACAACCCAGTAACTGGGTAATACGGTACTTAGCAAGACGAGTCAGATATTCTGGTTTCTGACAATGCGTTACAACTTAAACTGCTAAAGGCTCTACAAATGTCAGCCTTGATCAACATGCTCTCTGAAGCACAGAGCAATCTCGGCAAGCGTTGCTTAACCTTGAAGATCGGCGCGGGCAGCAGTTATTCTTTAGCCACGAGCACCAGACAACCGTTCCAACATAATTGGGAAAAGCTAGGTAGATTGATTTATTTGCTAGGTAGCAACCTACCTACCTACTTAGTTGTTAACAGGTTAAGTGATTTTCTTTATGTAGCAGGGACATGTCCGCTTGTCGTTAAAAGGTTCGTTTTCGAATATGGAAGTGCATGGATAGGCTTTTTCTACGGTCCTCTTCAATTCCAGAGCATGCGCCAAACCCTTCGTCTCGCAAACAACTTTCATCTGAAAAAGAGAGTTCTTAATTAGAGAAGATAATTATTAAACTTCACCTTTTTACCCAACTTTCAAGGAAGGAATGAAAGAAAATATGTACGTTTATTCTACCAAACTCCTTCTCAAACGACCTACAGCCTGTAGGTCGTTTGCCTACTATTTAAGACACGTAGGTAGATAAAAAACCGCTCTGTAGTGCACTAAAGAAATGTATCTATTATTTTTTGACAGCTATTTTTAATACATAACTCATGGCTAAATAGTCAAAACGGCAATTATTGCTAAAAGTGGCCACTTTTAGCAAAAATATCGATTTTGGCAACTATTTATGTTCTAAAGTACAAAACATAACTCTCAAAACATAATAAATACATTTCTTCAGTGCACTACAGAGCGGTTTTTTATCTACGTGTCTTAAATTTACCACAAATAATAAAAAACGATTGGCGGCGCTAGTGGACGGAATACGTCGTGACGTCACGAGCCCCCACTCCTGAGTTTTGATGCGTTTTATCTTTGTCAATATTCATTGATTTACAAAAACAAAAAATAGGTGTCCATTATTTTTCAATACTCTAACTGACGGACCAAATAGTTTTGCAATTTGTGGATGATGGAATCTAGCCGATGTGATGTGTTAAGAATTAAACTACTGAATTTTAAAAAATAGGACTAAATATATATATACCTACCATTTTCTAATCTACAGCGTTTGTACATTTTCTGTTTCATCTCAAGATCTATGGCTTTAGGTCGGTTACAGACGTCCTCTTCGGTTTAATTAATAGATAATAATCTAATTGCTAAACTAAATTCATAACAAAGTATATATGAGACACAACGATCCGTCAAAGAATACTTGTAGGTATATTTAAATAATATTGTTGTTGACTAAGTATTACGCTTTCCAGTAGCGGTGTTAGGGTAGGGCGAGGATGGGCGTCGGCCCTGGGCGCCGGATATAGAGGAGCGCCGCAAGCAGTCCACTGGGGTGGCCCGCACCGTTAGACTCCCGACCGTTTGTTGACTGGTTTTTGTCACTGTCGGGTGTCACCCCTAAACGGGTGACGTAATGAAACTCGTCCGAGGTGGGTATAAAAAAATTCGAGCTCGCTTCGCTCGCTTTTGTGTCCTGCCGTCTCTCAGTTAATGAATTTATTAGTCCATAAAGTTACTTCTATTTAAGTTTGAAAGAGACAAGAAAATAAAACCTATCCGAAGAGGAGTGCGAAAATTTTCGAAATCGCTTTCGCTCGCTCTTGTGATCTTGTCTCTTTCAATTAATGAGCTTTCTGACATCAGTCAATGTACTCTGTGCATCAGTCCATAAAGTGCCATAGGCTGAGGTGGGATGCAAAAATTTGCTTAACCGCGTCAGTCAACAAAATTGAGTCCAGCTAATGATGGAAAGAAAATCAAAACAATCCGAGGCAAAGTGCAAAAATTCGCCGACAGAAAATTAAAATTTTATCAAGTAATAAATATTTTTAACTAGGTGACCCGCGCAACTTCGTCTGCGTCACATTTTCCATTAATGCTCCGCTCCTATTTGCCTTAGCGTGATGATATTATATAGCCTATAGCCTTCCTCGATAAATGGGCTATTTAATACTGAAATAATTTTTCAACCCGGACCAGTAGTTCTTGAGATTTACGCGTTCTAACAAACAAACTCTTCAGCTTTATAATATTATATTATTATTAAGTATAGATAATTGGTTATTTCTTTTAAGAAATAGTTATTTCGCTTTATCCTTTGACTTTTTTGTGGCAGTTGGGGGGCGCCGTAGATACACTGGGTAGTACCTAAGTTGTAACCCTGTGGATTTACTTTGAACCCCTGGCTGGGGAATTTGGTACCTATAGATATAGGTACCAGGCACCTAGATAGACCTTACAGTACCATATTAAGTCGTATTTGCAAGAAACCAAGTTCACTCCTTCCAAGTCCTGTACCTAGTCATGTATCTGTCACCGGAAAATTGCAAACAAAATATCGCGTGGAATTGTAAAATATTTTCTCCTAATAAGGCACGGACATATTGGAAACTATTGAATTTGGGTGGGAAATGTGACCATTTTAACGTACCTCAACAAAGTAATCAGAGCCGTCAGTCCACGAGTTGTCTTGAAAGTGACGGTGAATGTTGTAGCCACCGGCAGCGATCAGTGACATTAACTTAGATTTAGATTCAGCGTCGTTCCTTACACCAACCTGTAATGACGATTGTCACTTATGACTACTTATGACTTTACGAGTTTACGAAAGGAGTAGGTAGGTAGGTAGCGAATAATAGGTCGAAAGGAATCAAGTACCTATTATACAAAGTTTTTTAATTTTTACCTCTAAGTATCGTATCGATAATAACACATTTTGCGTAGCCGACCTAACCGATAGTTCTATTATTAAAATTAACTCCCGCCGCCCTAGAGAGGGAAGTTATTAGGGTAAGTACTAAGAGTTTTTCCCGCCTAACGGCCCAAGGATGGAAAGCAGCGTCTTTCAACCGCTACTCAGATCAACCAAACTCTACTTTACGACAGGCACGGTCGAGGCAGGGGTTTGTGGGGGTCATGACACCCCCCCCAAACCGTACATGTCGAATTGACAGACCTACTAAAAATAGATAAATCACGAGCTCGCTTCGCCCGCTCTTGCATGCGTTGTATGTCGACAACATTTATTTTATGTCTGTATCGATTGTAAACAGGAGATCTAACCTATCCGAGGCACAACCTATCCAAGAGAATTAGTAGCTCGCTTTTGCACCCTCAATTTATTATGCGAGTTTTATGATAAAGTCAACTTAGTAAATTCGATGATAGAATTGATGGTAAATAAAAAATCTGTATGTATGATATAGAAAATATAGTGTCTCCTAGTCAATTAATTTTTTTTTTGGTCTTCTGGCATCCTTGGCTTGCCAAGGAACTAAAATGTTTCTCGAAAACCAGCGAGAGCGGGTTTTCGCAAGTCAACAAAAAAACATGGAAATATGTACCTTTAATAAGAAGAAAATTAGCGTTTTGGTCAAGGAACTAATTTTTTTGGTCTCGCTTCACTCGCCTTACTTTAGCTTTCTGATTTTCGTCTAAGTCGATGAAAAACCATGTGTATGGATGTATAGAGAACATTGCGTTTCTGAATCACGGGATTTTTTTCTGGTTTTCCAGTATTCTTTTAAGTCTACAAAATAATGTCAGCTCAAAATAGAAAAAAACCAAAATGTTACGTGTCCGAAACAAGATATCGTATCTAAAATTTTTCGACCTCGCTTCGCTCGCTCGTCCGTAGTTCCCCCTGGGCCAGATCCTTGTACACTATATGTACTTAAAAATTGGGAAATACATTTAAAACAGATCCGTACTGTCCAATTTCTTTAAAACAAAAAAATACCCGCCTAATTGTGACCTCCTCCTTTTTTGGAAATCGGTTAAAAACTTAGTTAAAAATGGCTTTGTTTGTTGGTAAGAAATAAGAAATTATACAAATGAAATTGCAACACTCAACAAAAACCCGTCATGGCGTTAAGCTGTCATTTTGATTGAATAATGACGTTTGACATGTTTATTTATGAATCACGGAAGTTGAATGTTGATTATGTTGACAATAGTTGCTTTACTCTTTGACAGTGACTGAAGTGCTTATTACTCTACACGGTCTTCAGGACCCTTAGGTCCCGATTTAGGGTGGTGTACCTAATAAGAGTTAGGGAGTAAGTTAGAGACCCTCCCTAATTTGGGTGACCGGGGCGGCCCGGTCTAGTCAGCTCCCTGAGTCCCTTACTACCGGGTAGTGTAATATCGTTTAGGGAGTTAGGGGGCAGTGTTGAGTTTAAACAAATTCCTCTAAAATGGAACTAAATTTCCTCAATTTGGGGACAAACATCTACTGGATCCCCCCACAAATCCGATATTTAGAATAATATCGGAAGAATAAAAATTGATATTTAGGATACTCGCATTTTCCTCTAGTCTTGTCAGTCCCCAATAAATCCCCAATCAATTTAAACAAATTCCTCGAAAATGGAACTCAATTTCCTCAATTTCGGGACAAACATCTACTGGATCCCCCCACAAATCCGATATTTAGAATAATATCGGAAGAATAAAAATTGATATTTAGGATACTCGCATTTTCCTCTAGTCTTGTCAGTCCCCAATAAATCCCCAATCAATTTAAGATTGCCCGTAGTTTGGGGAATTCCCCACACGCTGGTAACGCTGGTCACTTCACAACTGAGTTAGGGTCGAATCGACCGGGTAGTGTAATAAGTGGCTCCCTAGTTACAGGCAACGCCCACCCTAGCCATTGGGCTCTGAACACCGTGCAGCGTAATAAGCGCTTAAAGTGACAGCTGACAGTTATCTGACATTCTTTAGAGTAACTAAATCAGTGAGATTTAATGTTGAAAATCGATTAAAATAATGAATAATCATCAATTAACTACCATAAAAGTATACCTACATTAAAATGAATTATCTTTATTTTTCCCGAATGCAACGGATTTTTATCTTTTTTTGAGAGATTTAACATAGACCTGGCCCATTTTGGAACATCTCCATAATATATAATACGGTCGGATCTTACCCTGAACTTCACTAAACGGCCTTCGGCGGATAATCCTCTTTCCAAACAGCGAACCAACATGATATTATCACAATTTCCTCCAGTTAGTAAGCAGACCACACTGCAATGGAATCGTGTTATAAGAACATAGGTAGTTTCTAGTACGTATAGACACGAGATGCAGTAGGTACCTAAAGGAACAGTAGTACCTATAACCGTGCACATTTGCCATCTACCGCAGGACATGATAGTGGGTAGAATTTTAGAGTTAGATCTGATGAAAGTTGCTACTCAGGACGTTATACATACTTCTTTGATTTCAGTTCTGGAACGAGGTTCCCGATGATAGCCGCCAGTGAGCAGGCTCCCGCACCTTCCACTATGAACTTCTCCCTCTCTGATAGATGCAGCATTGCGCGGCTGATCCAATCCTCTTTCACTAGTAGCTTGAAATGATGACATGTAAAAAAAAATAGTAAAAGAAAACACTCAAGAGAATTTATGTTTTAATAAGTTAATTGTAACTGGCAGACAGCTGATTATAAGGAGTAACTTGACACTTCCTACTTTTATCTTTAAAAAGAATTTAAAAAGAATTAGGGTTCTGCGCAAAATTCGTAAGCTAAAGCTCAGGTATACATTCGTACTATCCATCCGGAATTATTGATGTTAAACTCATGATTTTATTCTTTGGTATGGTAGTGTCCTGAGAAACCTACTAAGTAGATATAACGTGTCGTAGTGAACACGTAGGTGGAGTGAACGACAAGTGAGCTGTCAAACCAAACAAATAGACAGTGGACTTGTCGTTGTTGAGGAGCTCGTAGCTTGGCCCTGGAATGCAAGGGGCATTTGGAAGAACACTGGTTGGTTTTAATCAGTAAGAGTCTGACACTACCTTCCGCTCCGCCTCGAGCGGAAGTCTTACCCAGATATATTACCATTTTGTCCAGAAGCGGCTTCGCGGTGGCGTATGCATTACAACCCACTTGGCTGACAGTGATGGCATCAGCGACGTTCGTTTGTATCGGGAGAGTGACCGGCTCGTCGTTCTGCAACGACTCGAAGAACGTCGGCGCCAACTCAGGCTGGACACCCTACGAGGGTATTGGTTAAAGTTTGGTAGGTGGATTCATAGGGCGCTAGGAAATCACGACGCATGCATGCGGTACATGGGGGACATCCCAACCACAAGCACGAAACGTTTGGAACGCATTCATTGTGCGTAAAGCTAAGGAGTGGAATTCTCTGCCAGAGTCTGTTACCTGATGGCTACAACCTGGGAGTCTTTAAATCAAAATTGAATAGGTCACTTCTAGGCAAGCGTGCTCCATCTTCGACCACAGGTGAGATAGCGGTCAACAGACGTAGGCAGAGAGTTCCACTCCTTTGCTGTGCGCATTTTAAAAGACGTTTGGAAACGCTTAGTGCGAATTGGTGCAATAGCAACAAGGTAGGGATGGTAAGTTACAGTGCGTCTGGATGTCCGATGGCAGAAGGGGGCCGGAATGAGGTCGTGGAGTTCTTGGGCACACTTACCGAAGTACAATCTGTAGAAGAACGACAAGCAGGCAAGCTTGCGGCGATGAGCCAAGCTGTGAAGCTTGAAATCCACCAGTTTTTCCTCGTCGATGAGCCTCTTAGCTCTGCGTTCCACAAGTCAAGCGTGGCAAGCTGATACTTAGCTGAGCCATCCTAGAAGTGGCTGAAATACTCCATCCAGGATCGGATTTGTGCTTTGTAAAGGGTTAAAAGCTGTCCAGGCTTGAAGTATCGCTTCACTCTATTCAGGATGCCCAGCTTTTTGGCTGCAGTTTGGGCTTTGTACTCAATAGTGGCGCCGAAGTTCAGACTTGATGTCAACTCCATGCCTAGGAGCTCGAGCCGATCAGGCATTATGGGGGAGAATGATCAGGTAGCTTATCCTTACCTACTTTATCGTTCTCTGCACATCCTGCCTCAGGCACCTACTTTGTTGTTTTATTTAATTTTTAATCTTGTTTGTGTATTACTAAAATTAGTCAAGATATCTTACTAACAAAATGGACTATGTTGTTATCCGAAATAAATAAAGTAAAATAAATTAAATTAATACTGCGTTTGGTATTTACTAGTATTAAGGTATCTACACTAAACTAGCTATAATAGTTGTAGAACTTACATAAACAAGAACTGAAGGTTTCTGGTGTTTGATAACAGTGGCTATGGCAGCAGCTAACCCTCCCGAGCCCACGGGCACAATTATAGCATCGACGAACGGCATGACTTCCAAAATTTCTATTGCCATGGTCCCATACCCGGCGAGTACATGAGGATGATCTCGCCTTAGAGCCAAAGTAAAGCGAAGTTAAAAAGAAGATAGGTAGGTAAATCTCCTAGGTACCATGCATCTTGATAGGTGAGGTACCTAGTGAGTAGAGTACCTACCGATAGAGTAGGTACATGGATAGACGAGACACTAGGTATCATGCAAATCTACGAAAGTTATCATCTGTCAATAACGTGCTACTGCTTGTTGTCCAGTCAAATACCTAAGCATAAAAAGTGGGTCAACCAGATTTATAAGCTTGAAACTCGTACACCTTCATTTATATCCAAATTGTAGAGCGTAAAATTAGTATTTTCAATTTGTGTTTTCAACGATTTCAAAAATCAAATCGAAAAATTACGAGTTTTTTGTCTTCAAAGATTTCGAGAAGTTCTTCTACTTCTTGAGAGAATTAGGTACATTTTTTATCGACTTAAAAAAAAGGAGGAGGTTCTCAATTCGGTTGCATTTTAATGATTTCTTAACTTTAAACAAGGTATCTATTATTCTGGTGAATACTACCTTGTTTAAAGTGACTTGGAATCTCGGTTGATTCACGGTTGTCCATATTACAGTAGGTATGGCTGAGCGCTGCGCGCTCTCCGCCCTCTATCACAATTTAAAAACAGTTGCGTGCATTAAGTAATGCATTTTTGTGGCCGTAAGTTACGAAGTATGCACGAGATTTTTGACACAAAATACGCCAAAATGAAGATTTAAACGAGTTTCCAGCATATTATTATCTCTCATTACGAGGTGAAACGCTCATTTGATTGGACTATTGCAACCACAGAAATATAATTATATCTATGATTGCAACAGTTCGTTTCCTAGAAAAATGCAATGGTGAAATATGTGCGCTGGAATAGTAGATTAACTGCTGATGGGCTGCTTTTTCAATACTTATGTCCTATTTTTTTTGTTAATCTTGATCAAGCTTTTGCCCGCGACTTCGTAAATGCATATCCCGTTTTTCCCCGCTACCTTAGGAATTTAGGGAACTCCTTTCTTAGTGCTTCTCTACACTCCCCAAGGAACCTACTTACATGCATTTAGCTTTCTACGACGAGCAGTTCCAGCTGTACGATGACTGCCAGTCACTTAGTAACGCAAGACTTTATGTTTTGATGATGTAAGTAGATAATATTAATAAATAACGTACGTAATACGCATAAAGGATACATACCCATTAATATAAGTAAGTCCCTTGTCTCTTGCCAGAGCTCGTGCATATTTTTGAGCTTCCACTAAGTTTGTTCCCTGCACGACTACCCTCGCTCCGTACGCGTGACATTTTTGCATTTTGTCGATGGCCAATGAAATCGGCATAACCACAATGACAGGGATGCCCATATTTGCTGCGTGATAGCAGATACCGATGGCTTCGTTCCCCGTTGATGCTATGACTACACCAAGCTTTTTCTTGTCGCATGGCAAAAGATGCAGAGCATTCAAAGTGCCCCTTTCCTTGAAACTGTAACGAAATGAGCTTGGTCAGAACGTGGAGGGTGCAGTTTGAAAACAAACAGAAAATGAAAGAAATAAAAAAATGCAGTGATCATCACAATTTATTAAGGGGGCAGCACCGAGGAAATGGTTCGTAGGTAAATGGCGTTCGTTTGTTTCCGAGTTGCATTGTTATTACTTAACTGAAATTGCATGTTTATTTTCCGTTGATCTAGAACTATGAAGCAAGTAATCCGGCTTGAAAGACCATTATGATTGGCTCAGCCGGAATGAATAATGAATTAAAAGAGTGGACTGTTTTAAAGTAGTACTAATACCATAATTTACATCGAATTATGGAAACAAAGAATTAATGCCCGTAGCGGAGCGCGTTTGTGAGCTGAGTGGTCAGGTGTGACGGGCGGGGGACAGCGGTCGTCGTGTCCCGGGTTCGGTACCCCGGTCCCGCGCTGTCCCCGCGGTCGAACATGACGCGCAATGTGATGCGGCGACAAATACCGTTTTATGCTACAAGTATAGGTAAAATCTTAAAACTGTACATTTGTAATTAAATCATAAAAAAAAGATTTATAGTCTTTATGCCTCGGTGGGTGAGTCAGCCTCGGATTTGGCCGGGTTTTTTCCACTAGTTTAACTTTATGATGATGCCTAATAATTACTTCCGATCATTATGGGAAAGAAAAAAACAGCCAATACTTATTGGAAATCTATCCGATGAACTTATTTTTTTAAACCGACTTCTTCAAAAAGGATGAGGTTTGGCTGTATGTATTTTTTTTTATGTATGATCACCGATTTCTCCGCCAATTGTGGACCAATTTTCAAAATCCTTTTTTAATTCGAAAGCCAATAGTCCTGAGGTGGTTCCATTGTCACCAAGTCAGAATCTGATGAAGGGATCCCAGGAAAATCGAGAGCAACCCTCAAACTTTTTAGGCACAGACAATGTTTTTCATATACTTTCTAACGCAATTCAGATATTTGATCATGTTGCTGTAATAATGATGGAAGGTATAAGTCAGGATCTGATGATGGGATCCCAGGAAATATGTTAGTTTGAACGATATTTTCGCCAATTGTCAACCGATTTGGACGATTCTTTTTTTGTTTCGAAGAATATTTTCCCGGACTGGTCCCATATCAATTTGGTGAAGAATTTTTGAATTAGGCAACGGAACTCTTCAATAAATTATAGCCAACCTCCCGAGATTGATTCTATTCTATTCTGTTTTGCTGAAATTGCATGTCTGTGTGTTGTTTTGATGTTTACTTATATCAGTTTATCACATAACATCACGCCGGTACGCTGTGAAGGGGATATGCAGATATATGTATACAGTGGCACCACTAAAATGGGAAAATAAAAAAAAACTTCAATCGATTAAAAAAATACAGTCGATTAAAAAGCGTTGGGAGATACTTTAGCGGTCCCTCTACGCGATGACGCTTGGTCCGAAGAATCGTACCTATAAAACTAAGAAGATCCACTCCAATGTGCGTCATTTCCTAAAAATATGCAAGGATTGTTTTAGTGATTAAGAATTTATTTACTTTAAATTATTTGATTATTTTTTATTGTTTTTGATAAAAAAATATTGTTTTTGATTATTTTTAGTTATTTTTACTATATTCTATTATTTTTTGGATTATTTAATTGTTTTTGTTGACTATCTGTACGTGTTGGTAATTATTGTAAGTGCAGAGAGTAATTGAAATAAAATAAAATAAATACATTATTATTTTTTAGGTTTTAAATTTTTGTCAGCGGTATGTCATTCAAACTCAACCTAAAGTAAATCGTTATTGCCCGGCGGGTAATAATGAATTTCAGTACAATATTATTGCCCGAAGGTCAATAATGTGATTTGAATTTGGAATTCAATCTGGAGGCCGACGGGAACAACTCGCGGCCACTGTCTTCATGACTTGCGAACAACTTTGTCGTAGTAGGTTTAAAAAGTAGAGTATGCTCTTAAGAGAGAAAGGTGTTGCCTTGGGCTAGCTAAGCTAGCTTGATGAGCAATTTAGGATTCTTACTCTAAGCTCCCTCGCTACATTCGGGAGTTAACTTTCGAATCATTCGTTAGGTTTGGGATTCAAAATGACGCCCGTAACGCTTTGTCCCCTCGGTGCTTAATCTATTATAAAATCCGTTTGCGAATTCAGCTATTAGGATAAGAAAAGGTTGCAGACACGTACCTGCCAGATTTTTGCATGAATTCCAATTTGTAATAAATGCCCATACCAAATTCTTTCTGGGTGTGTGCGGCCTGAAATTTAATTTTTTTTTTTTAGAGAGCTAGGTGGACAAGAAAATGAATGTACCCAAGCCATATTGTTGTGTGTAGGAAGTACCTATCTAAAAAAAAAAACAATATCGTTTGCTGCTCGCAGTTACATACGAACAATTAATGAAAACTCCTTTTACCTACAAATTTCGTACCATTCCAAAGTTTTTTTCGTACAAACTAGGTCATGACTTAGCACCAGTGCACAGTGGGAAGGTAGCTTTAGTTAAGAACTTGCAGTCAATTCAATGCTTTTTCTGAGATGTAGGGTTTTGTTGAGTTAGGCCTTCTACAGTTATAGGGCTTGTTTGACTCGAAACGAGATCTGATACCTTTTTAACAGCTAAAGCGTTATGAGTTTGTGAGAGTTCGTAGTCAATTTACATGACATATGTAGGTAAATTTTTTGATGGGATAGGTACTTCGAAACAATCCAATCAGCGAGTCCTTGTATTCATTGCATAGCTTACCATGACAGGCGTATTGATAATGTATGGCCGAATACACATCGCTGCTTCTACAATGTCTTCATACTTGATTATCTTGGGATGGTCAAAATCACATTTTTCATCGAAATCTTCCTAAAAGTTACACAGGTACATAAATAACAGCTCTGATTATTCTTCATAGAAAACAATTCAAATGAAACTCAATTTCCTTAATAGTGATTCTATGTAGGCAAATATTTTTAAACAAACAGCCTGAAGCCTCATTTTTAACCCACTTCCCAAAAAGGAGGAGGTTCTAATTCGGTTATAAATATATTTTTTTTATGTTTGTTACCTCATAACTCCGTTAATTATGAAACGATTTGAAAAATTGTATTTTTTTTGGGAATAAGTTTTTTATCATTGATCGATAAATAAAACATGTGGGAACAACCTGCAAGCGCCGTAACAATTAACGAAAGCCATAACACCCTGCGGGGATTCCCCGTAGGGGCAATACTCTAAAACTTACTTGATCCCTCCCTAGACTCTTTTAATGTGTGTTTGAAATGTATGAAAAAATGAAATTCGGGTATCGGCAAAGCTGTTTTCTCTTCTTTCCTTTGTTACACACACTTTGTCTATCTTGAGCAATACAAAACCTGCACATTCGAGCCCTATCGATTCAAGAAATCGATTTCCTGCATATAGAATAACTA
Organism: Ceramica pisi; assembly: GCA_963859965.1. NCBI lineage: Eukaryota > Metazoa > Arthropoda > Insecta > Lepidoptera > Noctuidae > Ceramica > Ceramica pisi. The sequence continues at coordinate 14,541,415 of OY982545.1, forward strand.
GATATACTATTATAGGTAACCTATAGAATACTCCCGCAGCCCACAAGCGAATTCATTGAAAATGGGCCTTGAGGATCTAGCAATATCATTTGAACAAACTGATGGTACTTACATTTCTTCGACTCATGTTGATTGTGATTTATGCAGAGTGTAAGGGAAGGATAGTTTGTACACAGAATGTTTTCAGTAATGGATATTTGGAACTTAGAATTTTGAGTAACTTATTGTGTTATTGCATGGTTGTGTGATGCTGCTAATGTTGTTTTGTGGTTGTAACTACTTATTTCCACTGACAAGGTTGTTTCGGTTGTTTCTGACAAATTGAATGTCAGAAAACTGTCAAAAATGGCAACGATAGTTTTTGATACATTGATTTCTTTTTGTCAAATTTTCCAGTAAAAAGGTTTCACACTCATACGTTTTGTCCCGAATGCCATTGCGTTCCAGGGCGGGCTTAGGGCGGGGGACTGACGGGGGAATCTAGGGACGGCCAACTCAAGGGGCGCCAATTTCAGATGTTTGAAACAAAACTTATTCGATGAGGATGGTAAAATTTTCGGACTCGCTACTAACGGCGTTATTCTCAATTGCGGCAATACTCTAAAACTTACTGGATCACTACACTTTTTTGATGTGTAGATTTTAAATCTCGAATGCTAGGTGAAATCTTACTACAGTGCTTTGGCGAATCTAGGGTTTCCTTCCAAAAATCGTAGCCGTGTGCACGATCAAAAATGGAATTTTAGGCCAGACATAGTCAGACAGGCCCTAGCTCTAGCCTACAATTCCGAGGTCCGGAACGATATAAGTAACTTTGCTGACTGATGCAGGATGATGTTTATAATGCAAAAGCCGATTTTATCAGAGATTTAGATTATATCCAATAAAGGATACAGCGAGCGTAGCGAGCTCGCTGTACCGGATAGGTTTAATTTTCTACCATTAATATTTCAATAGAAGTTTTTTGCCTCATTCATCGTTAAGAACTTATTTTTTTTTACCCAATCGGATATGTTTCATTTTCTGCCACTAAATAGAAATAACTTTGTAGCGGGCTACACCTCATACTGGAAAGGTTAAGACCGAGAAACCGTAAAATTGAAGAGTGAGCGAAGTGTGCTTGAAAATTTTTGCAGTCCATATCAGGTTTCATTTTTAGGGTTCCGTATCTCGATAGGAAAAAACGGAGCCCTTATAGGATCACTTTGTTGTCCGTCCGTCCGTTTGTCTGTCAAGACCCTTTTTTTCCGTAACGCGTGGAGGTATCAAGCGGCAATATGGAATATCAAATACTTCAAGTCTACTGTCCTTTGGAGCTGTGAAAAATCAAACTTCTAAGCAAAACAATCAAAAGAGACAGCCGTATATGTCGACGACTCGCAACGGAATCAAAACCTACAGGGTACCCCCCGTGAAAGCAAAATCTTTAAATTTGATACGTAGCAACGTCTTATAGCACTCACAGATACAAAGAAAATTGCGTATTTTTTAAGTTACATGAGGGAGTGTAATCAATTTATTTGAATGTATTTAAAGAACAAACTATATACACTTAAAACATAAAAAAATAAAAACTCCTAACTAAAAAATGGCATCAAAAAATTCGTCCCCATCGCTATCGACTGGAAGTGAGCCCAAAAGACTGGCTGCATTGCCACGTTGTATGGCAATGCTTATCCTCTGTCCAAGGTAAAAGCCAGCTCTTGGGTCACGCGAAGCGTCAACTAAGCGTTTTGCAAGATCTTTAAATAGGACGTGAGCACTCGGGCCCCACGGTCCAAGAGTTTCAACCCCAAACGGCTCAAAAATGTAGTTGCCAATAAGGCTACTATATTTCCGCCGTTTGAGGTTTTCAGCAGCCGAAGCCGCAGAACCAGCACAGCACGACGAGCTAGGAAGATGGGATGGCGCAAGAGTATCGACACAAGTAGCGTCCCACACTAAAGGCCTACCCATCTTCCATGGAAATAAAGACATACCGTCCGGTCTTTTGCCATCGTCGCGTGCCAGGCCAATGGGTTCCAATACGGCTGGCACGCCGACAGCGACAAGAGCGCGTCGGATAATGTCGTTGATGTTTGCGTGCCGTGCTATGCGACCCGCACTTCGACTGCATGACAGGCCGTGGTGCCCGAGGCTGTTGACAGCTTCGCCACAGTGGCAGCGATGAGGAGAACAACAGGATGCGCCTAAGCGAAGGGAAGCAGCGAGGCGGAAAGTAGTAGTTACATCATATACTACAAATATCTTCTATACATATAATAAAATTTGACGACACGGTTGGCGCAGTGGTTGAGCGATTGACTGCTGCGCAGCATGTCGCGGGTTCGATTCCCGCACGGAACAAATATTTGTACGGCCTACATGTATTTGTTCCGAGTCTGGGTGTTTTCTATCTATAAATGTATGTATTTACAAAAAAAAAATGTATATAAGTAGTTTATCAGCCATCTCGTTAGCTTGGGACTATGGCGTTGTGTGAAATGTCCAAGGATATTATTATTATTATTATTCCATTTATTCATTGTATACATATTAATTACATTTTTAAATATTTCTATAAAACTTATTAAAAAAAACATTTAAAAATATAAAAAATAGTAGCCCACCGGTATCGGGATTGGGTCCAAGCTACCGGTGGTCAGGGCTCCCGAGAAAGGAACCTCCTCACAATACGCGCCGTGTCCAGGAGTACTGCTTTCTGGATCAAGCCCTTGATCCAGCTGCCCAACGAGAGCCTTTTGAGGTGTTGGTCGAGGCTCTCGGCAATAACGCCATTGGCCGTCACGACTATCGGCACAATGACTGCTGTGTTCACATCCCACATGTCGAGAACCTCGCGAGCCAAGTTAAGATACTTACTTTGTTTCTCTTTCTCAGACTTCACGAGGTTCTCGTCATGAGGGACTGCTATATCAACAATCATTGCGCGACGCTCTAGTCGGTCTATCACCACTATGTCAAGCTTATTGGCAACAATAGTCCTGTCAGTGATGATAGACCGATCCCAGTACAACGTGCAATTGCCATTTTCGAGAACTGGGTCGGGCACATACCTATAGTACGGTACTTCCGATTCCACAAGATTGTATCTCAGAGCAAGTTGCTGGTGGATGATCCTGGCTACCAGGTTGTGCCTGTGCAAATAGTCTCCGTTAGCCAGACTAGAACAACCGGAAATAATGTGGCGGATGGATTCCCCGGGTCGGTGACATGCCCGACATATGTCAACCGTACCGTCCTTCACAATATATTTCCGGTAGTTGTTCGTCATCATAACTTCGTCCATGATCGCACAGACAAAACCTTCGGTTTCCCCAAAGAGGTCACCAAAACGCAGCCAGGCTACGGACGCTAAAAAGTCTACATCGGGCCCATGTAGGACCCGATGAAAGCGTCCGTGAAGCTCCTTGCTCTGCCATACCTCCCTGCGGTCGTTAGTATCTAATACCACAGGTTTGCGCCAGTTCTCGTTAGCCAAGGAGAGCGAGGTAAGGCCTTTGTCCACCGCTACCACATCTCGATGCATACCCACGTCGGCCTCTAGGAAGTATTCCCTAAGGCTGCATACCTCGCGGTTGTGCAGGGTCTTAGCATTTAAGAAGCCACGACCCCCGCACTTCCGCGGGATATACAGCCTCATCACCGATGACCGTGGGTGATGCATTCGATTTGCGGTAAGCAGTGAGCGTACCCTTCTATCCAGGGCGTCAAGTTCTGTCTGAGTCCATTTGAGTATGCCGAAAGAGTACATCAACACCGGCATGACCCAACCGTTGAAGGCACGCACCTTGTTTCCGCCTGATAAAAGACTATTAAGTACTTTATTCAGGCGGCCAAAGAAGCGCTCCTTCAACGATTGTTTCATATCACCAGCATTGATGCCTAACGCTTCCGACATACCCAAATACTTGTAGGTTTCGGTTGAGGAGAGGGACCTAAGGTGTATGGAATCCGAGAGTTGCGTTCCCACGGATTCCATAATCTCCCCTCGCTTTACATGCATGACCGCACATTTATCCACACCAAATTCCATCCTGATGGCGTTACTGAAGGTTTCTGTTACCTGCAGTAGCTTCATCAGTTGCAATTTGTTAGGAGCAAATAGTTTCAAGTCGTCCATGTAAAGAAGGTGCGATATGACCTGACCACCTCTTCTCAACCGGAAGCCTTGCCCCGAACCCTCCAGTAATGTACTGAGAGGGTTGAGGGCCAGACAAAACCACAGTGGACTCAGACTGTCGCCCTGAAATATGCCTCGCTCGATCCTTATCGGGTCGCTGTTCACCTGGGTCTGTCGACACCCTGGATAGTGAAGAACCGTTCTCCACTGCCCCATACACGACATCAGGAAGGTGCGTAGAACTGCACTGACTTTGTACAGCTCCAGCACCCTCATGAGCCATGTATGTGGCACTGAGTCATAGGCCTTCTTATAATCTATCCAGCATGTCGACAGATCCCTTCGGGAACGACGAACCTGTTGGCTAATGGCAATGTCAATGAGGAGTAGCTCCTTAGTACCGCGGGACCCGTTCCTACATCCATTTTGAGAGGCAGACATAATAGAATTACTATCAATATGATGGTTCATCTTAGCTCTCAAAATGGATGTAAGAACTTTATAGACCGTCGGTAAACACGTGATCGGTCTATAATTTTTAGGCTCCGCGGTACTACCTGATTTATGGAGCAGGTAGGTTATTCCTGTAGTTAGAAACTGAGGCAGCGACCCTGACTCTAAGGCAGACTGGAATTGAGATGCCAAGCGAGCGTGTGATCCTTGGAACCATTTTATCCAAAAGTTCTGCAGCCCGTCCGGTCCTGGAGATTTCCAGTTAGGCAACGGACGGACTGCACGAGCTACATCTTGGGGGCTGATAGTAATTGCCCCCATCTCTGGTATCGGTTCGCACGCGCGTTCGACTTCCCGAGTCCAATCGCCCTCGGTATGACTGACAGGCACCGACCAGATGCTGCGCCAGAAAGAACACATGGCGTCATCATCCGGTAGGCGCGTATCAGTCACACCTTGGTCCGGTCGCTCCCAAGCCCTATAAACCCACCTCTCATTGCTTTGGAATGTGCGATTCTGAGTGTATCGCTCCACTCGCCGCTTGTACCGACGTATACGGTTTGCCCATGCATAGATTTTCTGCTTCAGGAAGTCGATACGCTCTGTGACGCGGGCCAGGTAATCCGGAGGACTGATTTCAATCCCCGAAAACGCCCGCCTCACAAAGCGCATCACTCTACGGCGAGTGTTGCCCTCCCTGAAGCAGATAAGTTTGCCGATGAGTGCTCTAGCCTCACCGATACGACGCTCGATCCTGCACTGCCAAGCTGGTACGGCTAGTCGCGTAACTCTGTCACTATTAGGAAATTTGACATGAGCCACACGACATGCCGCTGCAGCCGCACAGTATAAGATCGAGTGGGTATCGGGGAGGTCTTCGCTACTAGCAAAATAATTTGCTAGTTGCGAATCTAGAGCACACACCAGCGCCCTATTTTTCTTGTGCATGGGCAAACGAGGTAGCCGACGCCTAAGCTCTGGCGGTGTGGAGCGATACTCTCGGAAAGCATCCTCCAAAGCGCTCCTCAATCGCTCATTGCACTGGGTACTCACGGATATAGCCCCGCCATCATCATCTTCATCGACGCAGTCGGGTCGCGGTGAAACACTTACACTGGATTGTATTTGCACCGCGGCCGGTGGCGAAGCCGGTAAGACGCGGCTATTCCGTGATTCCAGACGCAGTCTATCAAGTACGGCTTCATCCAACATACGGTTACGCTGGATGACCCGCACCTGATCCGATAATCGTTGTGCTGGAACGTTGACAGCTGGCTCAAGTACCTGAAACAGAGAGAGCATCCGACCACGGTACGCAGTCAGGTTAGTTCCCCCCTCTGTAGCCCCAAAGTATGAGCGCATGACATTTTCATTAATGGCTTGTGTCCATCGCATGCGCTGCACACTTCCACCGATAGCGGGGACCCTGTCAGAGACCGGTGGGCCTCGAGGTCCCAAGCTGGCCGGTGGTCGGCCTCGTCCGCGCCGACGCGCAGGTGGTGGTGTCGTCGGCGGCGAGAAGTATTCGTCGCTCGAGCTCGACGCAACTGCAGCTACCGGAATGTCTGTACTCGCGGTTGGCGCTGGTCCCGGCGGCTGCGAGGCGGAGCTGAGCGACGAACCCGATGATGGTGTTGGTGCGGCTTGTAAACGAGCTCGGCGTCTTGTCAGCATTTTGTGTCGTTGATTTTTATTTCCATGTCCAGTTTTGCTTAATATGTGATTCTATTTTTTTTTCTTGGTCTATTTCTTGTGAAAATCATTTTGTAAGCTGGGTTTTTAAATAAAATGGGATAAAAATACGGGATGAGTAAATTTTTACGACAGATCGCTTGACAGCCGAGCCACAGATTGTACAGACACGGCAACTCTACAATTAATAATAATATTATTATTATTTCGTTTATTCATTTTAAAATACTTGTTAATTAAATTTTTAAATATATCTTAAAAAAACATTACAAAATACATTTAAAAATATAAAAAACAGTAGCCCACCGGTATCGGGAACAGGGTCCAAGCTACCGGCGGTCAGGGCTCCTGAGAGAGGAACCTCCTAACAATGCGAGCCGTGTCAAGAAGTACCACTTTCTGAATCAAGCCCATGACCCAGCTGCCCAACGAGAGCCTCCTGAGGTGTTGGTCGAGGCTCTTGGCTATTAAGCCGTTGGCTGTCACAACTATCGGTACAATGATTGCAGAGTCCACTTCCCACATTTCGACAACCTCGCGAGCCAAGTCAATATACTTGATTTGTTTATCTTTCTCGGCTTTCACGAGATTCTCGTCATGCGGGACGGTTATGTCGACAATCATTGCACGCCTCACTATTCGGTCCACCACCACTATCAGGCTTATTGGCAACAATAGTCCTGTCAGTGATGATGGACCGATCCCAGTACAATGTGATATCGCCATTATCGAGAACTGAGTCGGGCGCATATCTGTAGTACGGCACCTCCGACTGCACAAGAGAGTATTTCAGAGCAAGTTGCTGATGGATAATCCTGGCTACAAGGTTGTGCCTATGCAAGTATTCTCCGTTAGCTAGACGAGAACAACCAGAGATAATGTGGCGAATTGATTCTCCCGGACGGTGACATGCCCGACATATGTCGACCGTGCCGTCCTTCACAATAAATCTCCGGTAGTTATTCGTCATGATAACTTCGTCCATAATTGCTATTAATAATAATAATTATTAATATTATTATTAATTGTAGAGTTGCCGTGTCTGTACATTGATTATTTTGGCATAAAAATACAAACAAATGTCAGAAAAAAGACATAGAATCTTAAATGAAAATTTTGAAAGTTTTGTCTGTTTGTCTGTTAGTTTGTGAGAGCGTCACGCATAAACCACGGATTGGAAATCAAAATGTAGGTACTTAAAAATATTGAGTGAAAACCGGAGTTACATTTAGCGTTTATTTCATCAAAATTAAGGAAAAAACTTCATCGACCGCTAAAATAGGCTGTTTTCATTGTGACTCCAGATACTTGCAATGCCATCTATTGAGAAAAGTTGTAGTAACAAATGTGTGAAAAGACCCCCAACAATGTATTATGTTAAGATTTTCCGTAGTAGCATGACCTCAGCCCCATGTTTTTTGTTGATTATCTTGAAGTTATAAGTTATTTGCAGTTTAGCTATGGAAATGAATGACTATTCTAGATTGTTTTTCGATTGAATTATCGAGTTTACTTGGAGGAGAGTTATAAACTACATCCATAGGTAAATTGTTTTACTAACATAAGTGGTGTATTTAAGGTATTATGCTTCAAAGTTGGTAAACTATAAGATAAATTAATAATAGGTAATAAATAAATAATTAATTTATTCTAAAAAACTCTCACAAGGGTTTACGTTGTTAGGTGATAATTGTAGAGAATAGGGAATATGCACGCGATTTTTTTATTTACAAAATGAATTACTTATAAGCTCCAGTAAACACTCAAGAAAATATTTTTTAAATATCTTCATCAGCGATGAAGTTATAACGCTTCAAAGATTAATATTAGAACGAGAAGTCCGACATGGAATTTGACGTCACATTACGTGACGTCTATACAGCTGCCATAGAAAACAGCGTTTTCGCGAGAGGGACAGACATATTTGTTTAAACTAATGATATCTCGCTTGTTTTTCGAGCAATTTTGATTCTATTTCCACTGTTAGTAATTTATTTTTGTATATTTTAGATAAACTGTTTAGATAATAAATATTTTTTTTATGCATATTCCCTATTGGGTGTGTGTGGAGATGTATGTCGGATGAGGTCTTCGTGTGAACTCTTATAATGATTATATTATACTAGCTGTCCCCCGCCGCTTTGCTCCCGTCAACTGGCAACTTTTTTTTAACATTAAAACCTCCTGTAGTGCGATTCTGTAAACTTGTCGAAGTGAACACTTAGGCGAAGTGAACGACAAGTGAGCTGTCAAACCATACAAACAAGGTGTCATGACAGCTGACTTGTCGTTCACTCCACCTCAGTGATCACGGTGAGTTGTCGACAGAATCGACCGGCTGATAATAACAAACACAAGAATCGGCGGGTGTCAGGCGCCCTCCGTCTCACGCTCCGCCCGCGCACCGAGTATAATGTTTTGTTGCGGAGTTATTTTAAAACGATGATATCTCTTAAGATATTCATTGAAATTAAATAATGTCAATGGCAATTTTGTTCAAAATGAAATACTATGATGATTAACGTATTTATTTGGATAAAGATTAATACCATGTTAATAAAAACTTCCTCGCAAATAATGCATAATTTTAGAACAAATTTGATTTTCATAAAAAGTGTTATAGTGAGTTAACCTTAAGAGGGCTTTCACATTTTTTCTTGAAATTTAGCGTTTTATTCGATTTTTGATGTGTGATTTTGCTTTAGATATAGCCTTAAAAAAAAAAAACAAAAATATGCCTAAGATAGTTTGATCATTTATCTTGGGAGTGTTCTAAATAAATATTTCAGCTTGTTCACGTACATCAGTAAAATCCTTGACTCCGCAAAGGATGTTTCACAAAACGTTGCTATAGGGTATCTTTTGATACCTTGGTACACCGAAGATATTATAATTTAATCATTTATAAAAATGTCCACGGTACAACTGTATTTTCTACTTTGGAATGCTCAAATCAATTTATTACGATTCATACAGTAATACACCAAAAATAATTCTGTAAAACTGAGAGTTATTGACAATTTTCCGTACGAAACTATAATTTTTATCTATGAAATTATAATCAAAATTCAAATAAAAAATATTTAATAATTAAGGTGGCATTGCTATATTGCTTGAAAAAAAAAAATTGGTCTAATTAAAAGTAAAGTAAATATTTTTAAATAATTGTCGAAAATCAATATAATCTTGTGACGCGCGGTATTCAACTTTAGTCAACCTGAGCAATTCGATTCTGTAAGAGCGCTTTGACAAAACTGTCTTAGGCATATTTTTATTTTTTTTTAAGGCTATGTCTAAAGCAAAATCACACATCAAAATTCGAATAAAACGCTAAAATTTAAGAAAAAATGTGAAAGCGCCCTTAAGGGATAGACATAATATGTTGTTTAGGACTTTTTTTTAGAACTTTTAAAGAGGAATAATTTCGTAATACTTGATTTTTGCGTAACCGCTTACGCAGCGCACGCAACGGAATCTTTTTTCCCGCTTGCAACATTTCTTATTGCTGCTCCGCTCCTATTGGCCACAGCGTGATGTTATATAGCCTATAGCCTTCCTCGATAAATGGACTATCCAACGCAAAAATAATTTTTCAATTCGAGCCGGTAGTTCCTGAGATTAGCGCGTTCAATCAAACAAACAAACTCTTCTGCTTTATAATATTATACTATAGTATGTAAAGAGGTTTTCAGTTTCGTCATAAGATAATTGTAGCAAGTAATTCGTTATTTTGTTTTTTTACTTCGAATTCATTCAGGGGATAAATGGATAATAACTTATTTAGTTTGTTGTACAATTTCGAAGCAAGAAATGAAAATTGCCGTCCCGCGAAACTTGTTTTGATTTGTCTTGCTCTACATATTGGTTTCCCGGAGTGAAGAATTACATTTTTGGCGTATGGAAATGAGCTGTGTTTCCTAAGAACAGTTCGCAAAATAAGGCGGACGTTGGATATCGACGTGGCTTTCGCATCATGACCTTTAGGACAGCCCTTTGGGCTCGTTCAATGCCTAACATTGCTGTCTTGTCTGTGCCACCCCACACTGGGATGCAGTATGAGAGGATGGACTGGCATAGGGCGAGGTAAACTTTTCTTATGGTGTTAATATCTGCCGATTCCCGGAGGCTTTTGAAGATATAGAGAAGACGTATAACTCGAGTTAAAGATTTTAAGTGAGTAAGCCAGTTCAATTTCTCATCCACGTAGACACCTAAATATTTTGTGTTTGTGACAAGAGTAAGCTGTGAACAATTACAAGGATGAGATGGGTCTAGACATACATGTGCCTTGATGACTGATTTTCCGGGTGGCGGCGCTGATCTCAGGTTAATACGGAATGCAACTACTTTTGTCTTAGAGAGGTTTACAGTGAGAATGTTGGCAGAAAGCCAAGCCATTACTGCTTTTAGCGATTTCTCAGCATTTGGTTTAGCCGTTTTCCAGTCCGTACCATGTGCTAAGAGCACGGTGTCGTCTGCGTACATATACGTTTTACAAATCGTTAACTTATAACTGGAAGAGAGAGGGGATGATTTTGCTGCCTTGAGGCACACCTTAGCTAATTTCCTCACAGGTACTTATCACTAGATCTATTTGGACGCATTGTTCCTGGTCGGTGAGAAAGTCTTCGAAGATCTTGAGAGCATTTCCCCGGATACCTGCAGCTTCTATCTTACGGAGGAGGATGGGGATAGAGACGGTATCGAAGGCCTTTGATAAGTCCAGAAAAATACCGAAGCCAGCCTTTTCAGAGTCTATCTTCTTAGTCACTGCTTCAGTAAAACTCAGTAAGGCGTCCTCGGTAGAGATTCCCGGGTAAAAACCAAATTGATTATTCGCTATATAACAACTGAACGCGTCGATTTTCCAGGGTTAAGCAACGCTTGGCGAGGTTGGTCTGTGGATGGGTAGCCATTATAATATAGGGGTCGATCGGCCCTTGCGACTGTTATTATTATTTAGCTACTACCTCTTCGTTCAATCAGTCTCCTCAGTCATCATCATCTGCCTAGCCTTTTCCCAACTCAATTGGGGTCTGGGGTCGGCTTCCAGTCAAACCGGATTCAGCTAAATACCAGTATTTTACGTGAAGCGGCTGCCTACCAGACCTCCACAACCCATTAACTGAGTAACACATACCGTGTTACATTCCTTGGCAAGACCGGTGTCAGATTTTTTGGCTTCTGACTATCCGTAACGACTGCCAAAGGTCTACAAATGACAGCCGGGACCAACGGCTTAACGTGCTTTCCGAGGCACGGAGGAAAATCGGTATGTTAAGATCATAGAGTATATAACCACTAGAGAGCGTATAGGCCGATTTCTTCTAAGTACGCGGCTCACTACAGTGGGCCGGGGGACGAGGAACAACGCGCGGCTGCAATTGGTCCGTTCAAGGTCAAGTTGCATAGGTAGCCTATGGTTAGTGGTGGCACAACTTGATTAAAGGAAAATAGTCGATATCGATAAAATGCATTTTAACATTATAAAAATACTCAATCCAAACAAACAGCGCTAAATCTTGTTTAAACAAAGTTTCCCTATTAACCTTATCTTTCCACTTTTATTTTAATTCTGAAATCTTCGAAAATCTAAAATGAAAACATGTATGTCAAACACACAGATGAAAAAACTGAGACCCTCCTCCTATTTTTAAGTCGTTTAAAAGTAGTTACGTGTTTAATGTAAGTATGTGAATTGATTAAAAATTGTATTAGTTGTAATTTTATGATCATCGATAAATCGACTTCAATCATTAAACGTAACAGCCCAGATTTTTACGATAAAAATACAAAGGGGAAGAAAGGGATAAAAATATAAGTATTTCCTAATGAAAGAAAGAGACTTTTCCAAAAGACATCAACGCGCGCTTCTCACAGTGTGCTCGTTCACCCCAACCACCATTTTATATAGACCCCTCCAGTGGCTCATCATCTGATTCAAATCAAAAATATTTTGCGTAGTCATTACTCTCCGATGAAAAGTTATGCCATCATTTTTGTAACAAGAGGTCTTGGAATGTTTCCCACACAAATTCACCGGGTATGAAGGCATTTTTATGCGTTATAAATTGCATAAAAATTTAAAACGATTTGTAAAAACTTAGCGGGCCCACAGGTCTAACACTTGGTCACAAATAAAATGGTTACTAGTGCGGCTGTCTAACATATGAGCAAAAACACTAATAGTTTTCGTGCGTCGGGGCACTGTATGCGCAGTCAAGTGGTTTAATAGTCTTTGGTTAAGATGGTAACCCATCCACAGACCAACCTCGCCAAGCGTTGCTTAACCTTGAAGATTGACCTGTGCGGCTGTTATTAGTCCGAGTCACCCGCGTCCGTAGGAGAATACCCTTCAGCGAATCCCTACACGTGGTCCCCGGGTGGTGCTTAACAGGTGACACTAACCGCCTCCGTGGTCTAATGGTTATAATACCACCCGATTCAGACCCAGAGGTCCCGGGTTCGATTCCCAGCGGGAGCAAATTTTTTGCTCGGTTTGCACTTCTTAGTCCGCCTGTCAAGCTACCACCATCATGTCTAAGTCTGTCGCCATAACAACAATGTTAACAGCATTGTTGTGTTCCGGCAATTAGAGGTATGATAGCCAGTTCCTCTATGTTAGAGGATTCCGGGTGAAACTCGCTTCCATCTTCGGCCTAATCATCACTTTCCACCAGGCGAGATTTGGGCCAAGAGTTTCCCCGTTTTTAATAAAAAAAAAAATTATCATCTGCCTAGCCATTTCCTAACTATATTGGTTCGACTTCCAGACAAATCGGATTTAGCTGAATACTGGTATTTTACGTCGAGCGGCTGCCTACCAGACCTCCACAACCCATTGACTGGGTAACAAGGTACCTCTTGGCAAGACTGCAGTCAGATTTTACTGGCTTCTGACTATCCGTGACGACTGCCAAAGGCTTAACGTGCTTTCCGAAGCACGAAGGAAACTCGGTAAGTTAAGATGGTCACCCATCCACAGACCAATCGTGCTTAACCTTGAAGATTGACCCGTGCGACTGTTTTTATTTAGCCACGAGCATCTCTATAGTAAATCGATTCTATGAACCCAGTAAAACTTTTTTAATATTATAAAGTGTTAAAACAAATTAATCGGAGAAAATGTGTTTCTTTTTGGACTGTGCTGGACGAAATGAAGTATCAACTTGATTCACCACCATCCGTTCGATAGTCAGTTTTGTTATTTTGATGCAAGATAGGTTTGTACCAGGACAGGAGATGATACAGCGCCCTTCATTCTGAGGGAGATCAGGATGCGTAACTGAACGTAGAGTTTGTATATGCAGCACATCACATCATTATCCAACGTCCACGCGAACGAAGTCGCGGGCACAGCTAGTTTATAATAATTTTAAACTTACTACCCCTTTCCTCATGAACGCGTAGAGGTATTACATTAAAATTCATATCAAATTGCCCCGCTGTATACGCCTATGTTACAGGGGCTTTTTTGTTGTTTAATATTGTATGTTGAAGTACCTATATTTCACAACAAATTAAAACAAGTTGTTAATAAGTTATGCTGTTTTTTAATTTGTCTGATCAATACATAAATTCACTGAACACCATTATAGGAAGCGCAATTATAATAATTACATCATTAGGTAAATACTTCACCTTATAGTTATCAATCAATATAAAAAGCTTGGAAAGCAAGCACATTTGTTCTTGAGTCTGAAGGTGTCACCAGTAAATTCACAGATATTGGGAAAAAACTTTTCTAAAATAGTTTTTATCGTGTTCGCTTGCTTGAAGTTTCTTGTTTCACAAATTATATTCAGCTGATCGAAAAAATAAAAATAATATTAGGTATAAAGACAGATTTCGTACTTGCCGTATATTTTCGGATAGAGGTAAATCTGCTGAGATTGATGGATATAATTCTGATTAAAGGATTTCTGTTAAGACCTACGCGGTATTACCTAGCCAGAGCCAGAGTGGAAGCGGAAGCTGAGTGGGGTAAGATGGAAATCTACCGTTCAAGCCTAAACCTTCTGTCAACATCTCAACGTGTCACTCCACTCCACCTAAGTTATCACGGTGAGATGTTGCATGAAGTGAACTGTCATTCCATCATGTTTGTATGGATTGACAGCTCACGTCATGTTCACTTCACCTAAGTTTACACAGAGACAAGTTTACAGAATCGCACTGCTGATATCGCACGAAACCGAGAGACATTAATCGGACACAGCGTCGTTAAGCAAGCTCTCACGAACGGGTAAGGAATAGCAATACCTAAGCACTTTGTCTAGAAGATAAAGGTTGGTACTTTTTAGACTCTAACTTCTAGAATTATATGTATTTTAACGATATCTTACGTATGTATCAAGTAATTTATCTTCTTCAAGCCAGTCTTGATCCACTCCTGTATCGATTATATTGCCCTGCATATATTTGATCACTCTCAAAATTTTGTTTCGTTCCGAACCCTTTCCTGGGGCAACGCGTATCTGAAACCAGACGTTTCTTTTAAGAAATAGACCAGCATTTATTATTCTTCTGGAATCGGTTCTTACGGTCATTGTGAAGAGTCGGCCTTCAGCTGCCTTGCCGTGTAAAATGACCCGTCTCAAATGCCATATATCTATGTTTCCGCCGGACACGACACAAACCACCCTGTAGAAAATAAAAAAGGCACTGACACTCTGTTTTTTTTTTGCATGTTAAATCATCAAATGACTCCTTCCGGTTTGGGCGGAATGAAAGGACTCTTACTGACCAAATGGATAAGCCCTTTACACTACACGGTATTCAGGGCCCTAAGTCCTGATTTAGTTAGGGTCTCTAATTAGGGATGACCGGAGCGGCCCTGTCTACTTAGTTTCCTGACTCCCTTACTACCGGGCCGTGATGTTATAGCGTTTAAGGAGCTAGGGAGCAGTGTTGCCAACATCAATTTAACAAGTTCCCTGAAAGTCAAATTCCCCAATTTGGAGACAAAAAATCTACTCATTACTCACAAATTCGATATTTAGAATAACATCAGCAGAATAAAATCGATGTTTAGATCCCCGCATATTCCCCACATCTTGCCAATCCCCCGTAAATCACCAATCAACTTGAGATTCCCCGCACTTTGGGGAATTCCCCACACGTTGGTATCGCTGGTCACTTCACAACTGAGTTAGGGTCGAATCGACCGGGATAGTGTAATAAGTGGCTCCCTAATTAAGGGTCACGCCCACCGTTGCCACCGGGCCCTGGACACCATGTAGCTTAAGCATAAGCACTTGAAGCCCACCTGTATTCCTCCTAATGCTCTTTGCCCTTCACGGCCGCGGTACCTCTTTAACGCAGGCACTGTCCCTAGCGGAGCCCGTCCAACTCACTAATCCCTAGACATGTACTTGACTGAGGGATGAAAAAACTTTGGACTTTTAAAACCAATAGGCCCTAGTAGATCCTTGTGGCACAGTTTATAACGCAAGGCGAACCGACGCCGACATAAACTAATTTTAAATAAATGAATGTGAACTTACTTTTTGCCTCTTAACTCTGGTAGTATGTTAGGTATGCACATGAGGGCGGCTAGGCTGATTGCACCTGCGCCTTCTGCTACTATTGCTTCCTCTTCGACGAGATGCAAAACTGCTCGTGCCGTCCAGTCGTCGTGGATCAATACCTTCAGTCATTGTGAATTAGGATCTTTAGCTTTTGGCGACATAGTTTCACAGTAACATGTTTTTATGTGGAAGAGTATAGTAAGTACTGGGTCAGAGCTCATTATGTTTTAGGATTTCGTTCGGTGTGTGGAGTCTCAAACACTAAGTGTACCTAAGTGTAACTAACTATCTAAACACAACCTCGAAAACTTGCTTATTGCCCCTCCTGTTAGGTTCCAGAATACTGTCAATTTAACATAAGTCCTTTTTATCATTCGTATTCCTGTGAGTTGAGAATTTTTTGAGGTAGAAATGGTGCAATCTATCTTAGGCCTTAGTTTTGTGAATATTTCACCGGGCTAACAAATTGAATATCATAAGTATTTACATATTTAGTATATTTCATAAAATAATTTACTTTTGTGAACCTTCTTTTCAAGGCTTCTAGAAATGAACTTAGCTCTAGATAAACTATTTTGAGAGTCATAAAGTTTGTTTCGCCCAATTATTTTGGTACAAAGCATTTAATTTATGAAATGTTCTTTACATTTTCGAGTAGGTGAATTTAAAGTCGTTTGATACACGTGGGTATTGGTCATCGTAGTCTCTAAACTATCTCGGCTCCATAACGGAGTCGTCGGCTTGGGCGTCTGTTCCGTCTGCAGTGACAACGTAATCACTTGCTTCTAACTCTCCATCTAAATAATATTATACATACGAAAGTTTGGATATTTGTCACTCAATCACGCCAGAATGGCTGATCGGATCTTGATGAAATTTAGAACAGAGATAGATTATTGTCTGGAATAGCACATAGGCTACTTTTCATCCCGGGAATATGTTCCCTAGGGATCACGCGGGCGGATCCGCTGGTAGAAGCTAGTATTCCAGAAATTAACAAGACAAGACAAGACGTTTATTTGTAACGACCGGGTACTTATACTTGAAGTCAAAGAGTGAAGTAAAAGGTACTACTGTCAAGTACTACTTATATAGTCAAGCGTGCGTGGTCTATCATCACTTGCCAACAAGTGAGTCAGTCGTCAAACGCGAATCTATCGAATAAGCTTATAATAGTAGATTATGAACCGAAGGGATACAGCAGTGTCTTATGTCACGGGCGTGCCGAACACAATGAAGAATTCGATAGTTAACTCCCGAGCGAATCGAGTAAGTTAAAAGTTTAACTCACGAGCGGAGTGAGGGAGTTAAACCAGCCATGAATACAGTGGCGCACGTCGGACCCGCGCGTCCAAAGCCGTGGCTCCAGCTCACCGGGAAATAATATTGTACTAAATTCCATTATAATATGTCTGGCAATAATGCTATTTGAATCGCCGCTCGCGGTTCAGAATGGCGTACTTAAGGTTAGGTTTGCATGGCAAACAATTTGATGTTTTCGTGAAAGTGGTGTGAAAAAACTAGGATAGGTACGTGAGGTGTGAGACTCACCAGTTTGTCGATTAGTGAGCGTGCTGTATGGAATGCGTTGTCACCGGCTTTCGGTATAGTGAGTGAGGTCGCTAAACCCTTCATAGCTGTGGTCTTGTACGGTCTCTCGTTGTCTAGGGCCTTGGCAAAACAGCAGCTTTTGCCCGCTTGAATTCCCTGGCAACAGAACAAGTTTAGTTATAAGACGGCGATATCTACTTCATTCGTATCTACCAGTCAGTGAAAAAATATAAAAGATATCAAGAGGTTATCGGTGTGAAACAATTACAAGTGATACCATGTGAAAGTTTCTTGTTTTTTTCTCTCAATGATTCATGTTTTCTCGTTTTAAAATTGTCAAAAGTTTAAAAGTGATAGCCAGGGGCCTGTTTCGATAGTAATAATAAGTCTAACATTGCCAGAATGCTTGCTTGATTCAATCGACTACTATAGGCCCAGGTAGGTACCCTGCTTTGCCTCCGCTGTCCGTCCGTCCGTCTGTCAGTCAGCTTTTTCACAGAGTAGTATATTTCTATTGCCGCTATAACAACAAATAATAAAACTTGAAATATATTTAAAATTAAAATCGGTTCTCAAGATAGGTGTTTGTTCAGGTGATGACCTCTTCATTCGACCAAAATCGCTTACCACCCAGCCATTTCTTCGGGTTTGGAAAGTGGAAATTGTTGCTGGGAGCTAAATCTGTAGAATATGCTGGATGGGGTAATAGTTCGTAGCCCAATTTATGTGATCGTTTTACCTTATTCAAGGTAATTGACATGAATGACACCGTGAGCATCCCAAAAAATTGTGGCCATGACTTTGTTGGCCGACAAACTCAATTTGAACCTTCTTTGGAGTATACGTTTCCCTCGAGAAACCCACTGTTTTGTTTGGTTCTTGGTCTCTTGTGTATTGTGATGTATCCATGTTTCAACAAGGGTTATGAAACTGTGCAAAAACTCGCTCGGATTACAGCTGAACACCGCCAAAAAACCTTTTGAAGTGGTCACTCGGTTGCGCTTATGGTCAAGTGTTAGCAATCGCGGCACTCATCGCGCGGATAGCTTTTCATTTCCAAATATTCATGTAAAATGTGAAATTTCCGCTCATTTGAGATGCTTACAGCGTCAGCCACCTCACGCACTTTCACTCTCCGATCGTCCAATATCATTCCATGGATTTTATCGACGATTTCTTACGTGACGACCATTTTTGGGAGTTCTGAACTTTCGGTGTACTTAATTGTGCTGATACGACCACAACGGAACTCAGTAAACCACTTCTTAACCATTGAAATTGACAGAGTCCCCTTAGTAGGTATTTGTCCAGCCTTTGCTTGGTGTCTGTGATGTTTTTTTTTACGCAAAAAATGAAGCTTAATCAGCACACGAAACTCACTGTTCAATTTTTTGTTAAAATTCGAGAGGTTATCTGCTTTCAATGGCAGTCAAACACAAAATAAATGACGCAGCTTGCTTAAAAAAATACAGTAGCCTTTTAATAGATGGCAGATGTAGCAATAAGCATTTAAAGTTATTGCGCGAGAAATCCAAAAAGTCACTGACTTATCAAACCTCCTATCTTTATACTGGTGTTGTTTTACATCTGTAACTTAAAAAAAGATGTTTGTTAAGTAGATAAACCTTTTATAAAAATGCGTTTACAAGAAAATGTTTGACTTTACCATTCATTTAAGAGCGTTATCGGTAAACGGGCCACCCGTAATTTAGGTATAGACTAGCTCCCGATGTGTCTGTGTGTATCCGCACGGCACACACGCGCGCTTGGTGCACATTGCGAATTTTATGAACGACCAACCCGTTTTGATCCTTAGAATAATGAAACAAAACATTTTTTTTTGCCTTTCCATAAAGTACAACCTTTCTTACGTAAAATCGTCTTCACACAACATTTAGTTATTTGTAATAAACTAAAATGTTTTAATTAATGTATCTTTTATTTGAAATTAGAGGATTTGAGTATCCTTGTGTAACCACCAGTATCGAATTTTAATCAACAGAGCAATTTATACAAGCAAAGTTATATTAATTTTCTACGTTTGTAAATGTAATTTTAGGAACTCGAATTAAAAAACGGACTGGTAGGTATATAGTTTTTTTCCTTTTTGCGCATAGGATGAGTAGGTGGGAAATTAAATAAAAGTTTATCATGTTTTGTATAGTAAAACATATAATATAAAAAACTGTTAAATTACAAAATAATTTCCCTCAGTGGCATTGATCGACTTTTTCTTGGATCAATTATTTCGGGAAGAACGCAGTCGTAATAAAAAAAATTCAAACGAGGGATCATCTTTTCTTTCCAAAATTGATCATCTTTATAAATTTTAAATACTTTAATTGGAAATTCAGGACCAGTGTACACCGCAAACAAACACACACTTTTATTTGCAATATTTAGTTGGCCCTGAACTTGGTAGTACCAGTCATGGTTGGTGTTCATAATGACGTTATCACCATCAAATAAAAACATTTCAGTTTTTTTTGACGAATTGCTGTATCAGGGTCAATTCCGCGTATGGAAATGGGACATTTTATTTCTATTATTCCTTCTTCAAGAAGTCCATCTGGCGAAGCACCTAAAAAGCAATGGGTCTCATCGATAAAAAGACCACATTTTTGGATGGTTATGTCCTCTTGAATGGCGAGTTGCTCAATAGCCTTTCCCTCATTTTTAACCGACTTCCCAAAAAGGAAGAGGTTATCAATTCGGTTGTTTTTTTTTTATTTTATGTTTGTTACTTCATAACTCCGACAATTATTAACCGATTTGAAAAATTCTTGTTTTATCTGAAAGGATATACTTGCAGATTGGTTCCATTTAAATTTTGTGAAAATCGGTTACGAACTTTGGATTTTAAATCGAAATAGCTGGAATTCGTCTACTTAGATGATAGTTTTATGTCATCCAAGTAATCGAAATTGCGTATTTTGCTTTTCTGCGATTTTGCAGTGGTGTTGTTAGGTGGTACCACTAAAAAGTGAAAAAGAAAAAACTTTTTACAAAAAAAAAACAACCGACTTCCAAAAAAAAAAACACTACAAAGTAAAAAATAACTTTAATTTCGGAAGTCGGTGTCAAAATAAGAAGAAACTAACAAAAACACCGACTTCCGAAATTAAAGTTATTTTTTACTTTGTAGTGTTTTTTTTTTTGGAAGTCGGTTGTATTTTTTATATATATATATATATATACATAAAACAAAGACGGGTTTGTTACAACACTTATAACTCGAGATCTGTTGAACCAATTTTCATGGTTATTGATTCGTTGGATTTGTCTCCGACCCGAATAGCAGAATATATCTTAAAAACAATGAAAATTCGATATGTGTAATGAATACTTAATTGACGGGAGCGAAGCCGCGGGGGACAGCTAGTATCCATATAAAATGGATTTCAGAAGTGGTGCTGAATTCAAATTCTACAACATAAAATCATTAAGTACACATAAATATAAAACATACTACATTATTTCGGTCTTAATTCGAATATAAAAAACACACCAAAACTAATATTCCATAAAAAAATACTTACGGATCAAAACTGATTAGGCGTAGTATGAATCCCCGGTGCAACTACTTATTTCTATTGTCAGCGCGGCAGCGTGAGTGACATAGGTCCTACCTCAGAGAGCGCCACAGCGCGACTGGCCGACACTGCTTTGCAGTGTTGCCGCTTAGGGAAAAATAAAGTCACCAAACTTCTACCAAAATGTCACTAGATTGGGTGAAAAAATAAATTAAAAAAGTCATTAGAAATCACTAAATTAACTGATTAAAAGTAATTAAAAAACTAAATGAAAATCAACGAACAATAATTTGAATTGACCAAAAACACTGTTAAATTAATTAGTTGTATCATTTTTGTCACTGTATCATTTTCGTCCAGCATGGTGGAAGTGGATGGTTGCTCTGTAGTTGCCGTGGAAGTCAAAGCTTGCGGTTGTAATATGGAAGTAGATGGCACAGTATTCTTATTTATGTTAGGTTTTCATCATTTGGGACAAGAGTTCACTGGGTAAAACAACTTTTGCTGGTTTCTTTTCAACATTTTAGCTGATACCGTATCATTCGTATTGAATTCAGAGTTGTTGTTGCTATCCATTTCGTAGTTTTGATTTAACAATGTTCATAGTGATCTCAATTTCGTCCTCATTAAAGCTAAGTTCAACACACAGTGCACGTCACCGTTAGGTCTTAATAACTACACAATTTTCTGGCTAATTAAATATAACAAGATAAATAATGTGTTGATCATGAAAAAGTCGCTAGAAGTCACCAGACTATTTTTTGTCACTGAATCGTGAAACAAAGTCACCATAAACATCAAAAACTCACTAGATCTAGCGACAAAGTCACTGAAACGGCAACACTGCTGCTTTGCGCTGCGTTATTTATTAGTAACTTTGGAATTTTATATTGTCGAAATTATAGTTAAATGTATTATTTTTTTTTTCTGATTTCTATTTGCCTTAACTCCACTTACAAATAGTGTTTTTTTTTTTTAGCTATTTCAGCCATAATATAATATAAAAATGACTTTTTAGAATGCAAAATTTAAGTTGAGGAATAATTTTTTTTTAGGGACTTTATGAATAAAAATTACTTTTCTATTTTTAACAATAACATGAACTGTATCTTGCCTTTCGTCACGTATTTTTTCCAGACTTCCACGACTCATTGTTAATTCACAATTTCATTCCGAAATTCAGCCATCCCGCAAAATTTCAAAAACGTGTGTTTAAAATAAGCATTTATTTTGATAATTATCAACATTTTTCAATGTTTTTTTCTATACAAAACCAAATTAAAGATATGCTTATTTTGGTACTATAATTAGTTTTTCATAAAGTCCAGGCAATGTGAAGTAATTTAACTTTAAAAAACCCCAAATTTATGATTATTGAATTTTTTTACCGAGAACACTCCGAGTGCAATATATGATATGCCAATAATACAGGTAAAAATAACTTTACGTATATCAGAATATCTGGTTTCATGTGTTTGACATATGTGGCGATGCCCGCAATCAGTCCTCCGCCGCCGACGGGCACAATGATGGCGTCAGTTTCGGGCAACTGGTTCAATATCTCGACGCCGATACAACCCGCTGCAGCTATCACATTAGGATGGTCATATCTGAAAAGCCGACAAAATCAAAAACATTTATTTCAAATATAGGTATAATTTTCACTGGAAATTTTGATTTGTCAAATAAATGAAGCTAGTTCTGCTGCGCTAGCAACAAGAGCAGCTAGCATGTTCCACAGCAAAACATACTCGCCGCCCCCATCTACAGATCATGCACTATCCAAAGCGTAGATCCTATGGAAAGAACGTGCAGGAAACTCTATGGATACTCTCTTAAAGATATTGAATCTATACAATGCAGCTTCGAATTTGAATAAGAATATTACTAATGCATTATTATCTACCCATTTATGTAGGTGCCGACGCGACCTTGTTCAGCTATAAGTTTAAAAGCGCACGTCTTAGCCTCGTCGATGTTGTCCCCGCAGAGTTCCACCGTGGCCCCATAGTCCTGGCACTTGCTCACGATGGATTGAGGGGTGTACTCCGGGAGGACTACAGTGACTTGGACTTTCTGTAGATGCCCTTGATGTGCTAGTGCCTGTGTACAGAAATAAATAACAAAGTTAGAGCCTTTGCAAATTGGTGAATTCAGGTCATAATTCTATGTATACCTGGTAGGCCAGTCACACAAGACATTTTAGGTCGCAGTACTTTTACCATCCTGATTTTTTGGGATGATACTACGGTAACTCTGCCAGTAGTATACACCCAATTTTCCAACCTCGAAAGACCTAGTGTGCTAACTGTGTGGTGTACGGGAAACTTCAAAATGTACGGTGATTTTTCAGACATGGGCTAATATCTTCTAAACGGTGAATTCTAAAGTAAAAAGTCAATCAGTAGACTTTTAAAGTAGATAAAATTTGCTTCATTACGAGTGCAAATGCGGCTTAATTGGTTTATAGGTATTGAGGTATAGCACCTAAAACACGAACCATTTTTCACATAAAAACGAAAGCTGGACTTTCGAAAAGGATATAGCTCAATGGAAAAGGTTTCTAATCATATAAAATGAGCGACACTTAAAGTTTTCATGATTAAAATCTAATCTAGGACTTCAACATTGCTCTGTTGGTGCCTAAGTCTGAGTTCTGAGCTCATTTTTTTATTTGTTTATGTACACACAAGAAACTTAAAAAAAGAAAAAGTTTACAGAGAATAGCACAAAGGTACTGCTCATTTTGTATTTACAAGTGTAGTTCATCATAAGAACTATCCTACGAAGCAAAGTTCTCCGTCCTAGGTATATTTTTGATATTTTTTAGAATTTCTAACGAAGAGACCTAAAATTTGTCAAGATTTGTCTAATCCTGATATTCAACTATGCTCTGCTGACTTCTGAGTTTGAGTTCTGAAGAAACTTTGTATTGCCACATAGAGTTCTCATTGCTAGGTTTCTGCTAGATTCTTTTTTTTAATATTTTTCGGTGA
This sequence comes from Ceramica pisi, assembly GCA_963859965.1. Taxonomy (NCBI): domain Eukaryota; kingdom Metazoa; phylum Arthropoda; class Insecta; order Lepidoptera; family Noctuidae; genus Ceramica; species Ceramica pisi. Next base: position 14,565,293 of record OY982545.1, read on the forward strand.
TAGGTACTTAAGGTTTTCAGGATTAAGTCTTATCTAGGATTTTCTGTATGGTATTTTGATGCCTAAGTCTGAGTTCTGGGCTTACTTTACCCTGCGTCGTATGGTCCTGTTCTGTATTCATCTAAAAACGAAGAGTTCTCAGTCCTAGATATTTGCTACATAAATTATTTTTGTTTTTCATTTTCGCGACGACGAAAAATATCGGTTTATTCCTGGAGTCAGTTGTTTGAAATTTTGTTGAGAGCCTATATTTCCAGAACTCTTTCTAAAACGTATCAGGAACTATAGAACTTATCTTAATGAATCGAAAAAACTTTAAAAATTTTGTTTTGGAAAAAAAATTCTGCTACCGGAAGTTAGCAGATCATATTTTCACCTGTCTTTTTTTACCGGGAAAAACGCCAGAACTATTTCCTAAAAGTATCAGGAACTCTAGAACTATACTGCATGCGAATATAACTCACATTTATCCATGCTCTGCAAGGATATGATCTGCTAAGTTCACCGGCATACCATTTAGGAGCTTTAATTAAGCTAAGCTTAAGCTAAGCCTAACTCTTAAAATGACCGAAAATTAAAAAGTTTTCTGAGCACCACGCTGTTAGCACAGGACTTTCGAGGTTGAAAAATTGGGACACTACTAGCATCTATCATAACGACCACCCAAAAATCAGGATAGTCAAATTTTCCGCGACCTAACGCGTTTAATCTGTATGTAATTCCACAGAGTAAAGCTTTGCATTTTAGAATTTTCACACATTCATTGTGCGCACAGCTAAGGAGTGGATTTTCCTACCAGAGTCCATGTTCTCTGATACCTAAAATGTGGGAGACTTTAATTAAAGAGTGAACAGCCGGTCGACTTTTTAAGTGAATGCCAAGTGAGCTGTCAAACCATGCAAACAAGATGGCACGACAGCTCACTTATCGTTCAATCCACCTAAGTGATCACGGTGAGATGTCAAAACAATCGACCAGCTGGTTACTCCCAGGTAAGCGTGCTACATGTTCATAAATGTAGAAAATCAATAGTTATAATGAGATTCAGTGCTCGAAGATGCGATTTCACTCTTATCTCGAATTGATACGTTCATATTTGATTATATTAATTACCATAGCCCAATTTCCTACTGACGCCGTGAAAACACCACCATTGCGCTGTTCTGAAGTTAATTTAAGTAAAGCATATATTGCTGCTCGTTCGTGGAAACTGTTCGAGAGAAAAATATAAAGTCACAGATTAAAAAAAATATAGCAAGTGTTATGTTGGTAAATTTAATTATTTATGTCCACTAGCTTTTGTTCGCGACTTCGTACGCGTACCTATATCCCGTTTTTCCCGTTCCCGTAGGAATTTCGAAAAATCCTCTCTTAGTGCCCCTACACTCCCCAAGGAACCTACCATCCAAATGTCAGCTATCTACGACAAGTAATTTCGGCTATGCGTTATGTACGTATCAGTCACTCAGTCAGTCAGTAACGGAAGAATATTATATTTAGGACTAGCTTCTGCCAGCGGCTTCGCCCGCTCGATCCCTAGGGAACATATTCCCGGGATGAAAAGTAGCTTATGTGCTATTCCAGACTATAATCTATCTTTATTCTAAATTTCATTAAGATCCGTTAAGCCGTTCTGGCGTGATTGAGTAACAAACAACCAAACTTTCACATTTATAATATTACTCGTTTGGTGTAAAGCGAAATTATAACCATCTTCCCCTCGACATTATAATTATTAAAGGATATTGCAAACTGTCGTAAGCCGTTTTACGAAGCTACTCGCTAGTCTCTAGGCACCAAGCAAGCCGCCTGCCTGTGCGTTCGCGACCTTATACAAAAATAATCCTTATAGCATGATTCAGTATTCACGCGCGATGACTTATTACTCGTATTATTAGCGTATTTCATGTATAACTTTGGTGTTTCTATACCGATTTCTTATAATTATTTTTTATGGAATAGTTAATAATGTTAACTTTTTAACTAGGGATGACTGAGAGTGTTATAAACGTAAAAGTAGACAAATATAATCAGAAAGCTTCGAACTGCTAAGCTATCGGGAGTTACACGTGTTATTGTGCGTCAATCATAAAAGATAGACATATGCTGTCGTGGGATATTTTTTATATAAATTTAAGGAGAACATTTCTGTCATACATGATTTCTGTGTAGCTTTCACCATTATGGTTGCACACGCGACGGAAGCTTAAAAAATTGAGTAACTTCTCCCGTTTACCCAACATTTCCCTTCACTGCTCTGCTCTTATTGATTGTAGCGTGATGAAAAGTATACTATAACCAGCTCAGGAGTATGAATAATAATTGTACCAAGTTTCGTTAAAATCCGTCGAGTAGTTTTTGTTTCTATAACTGTTATACAGACAGACAGACAAAAATTTTACTGATTGCATTTTTGGCATCAGTATCGATCCCTAATCACCCCCTGATAGTTATTTTGGAAATATATTTCATGTACAGAATTGACCTCTCTACAGATTTATTATAAGTAGTATAGATGATTGATTGTTTTATAACGAAATAATACCTCCCAGTAGCATGTCTGGTCTCTACTTTCAAATGTAGAACCAAGTCATTTCTTTTAGATTTTTTTGATTCCTGAAAATAAATAAAAGTAGGTAATTACATGTATATTATTCGGTGTTATTTTTATGATATAGTACTTTGTGATTTGTGAACCCAATAAGGCATTTTTGTCGACAGAAACCTAGGCGACAATCAAATGTAAAATAAATACAAAAATGAATTACCAAGAGTGGAGTGACAGGAACAAAGTGTTTTAAAATTTTATTTGCGTTTCTGACATGATTATACTCTACAGTTTTAGGGTGATTTGGATCGGAATATCGGTCAAACTCTGGGTGCAGTGGTTCCTGGAAAAATCAATTTATATTAGTTTGGTTAATACTCTTACGTTAAGCGTAAGCGTTCTTTTCGAAGATTGATTGTTCTTGAACGACGTCGCGCCACGTCTTCCGGAAGTCCCGGAGAAGCATCGCTGCATTGGCGACGTGATGGTGTGAGTTTAATACGTTTTCTCAGGTTTTCAATTTTACGTACAAGTTATGTACATATTCTGTAATAGTTAGCAAAGTCAGGTAAGCCAGGTGCCTCAGGACCTGTTGGTATAGGAAGACCGAAGACCTGGAAGTCAGTGGGCTACAATAATTTGACAGATTTTTGATAAATCTCTAAGAAATACGTTAAAAGTCCTGAGCACCTCAAGTGGTACACGTGGCGCGTTCCTGTAGTTCGTATGCGGTACTCTGATTCAGTGAAACTCAATGGATTTTGGAGCTACGGACGAGTGAAATTCGTTGGAGTGGGGACTGGGATCGTGAAAAGAGACTTACTGGACACCAAATGGGCGTCTTTGGAATTACACGCTTGGCGAGTGCCGCCGGCGATAAACCCAGAGTGTCCCTACACTCCGGCGGGGTCGGGGGTGGAAGTGGAGCTCGAGGCATGTTGCTAGCTAAGTCTTTACTAATAGTCACATGGAAGTAAGGTCATTTGGCTCATACGATCCAACTATTGATTTATGAATTCCAATTAAATAACACATTGCATTGCCTACATGTTTACATTAGCTGTAAGGGTACTTCTGTCATGTTGCCACATATCGTTTGACACTACAGCTCATGCCTAACGTGATTGACACCATATGTCAGATGGTCTTCAGTCCACAGAGTCGCATACACACATAGATAGAGTATCGTACAACAGTTTAGCTACAGCTTACCTGACTAGCCCACAGACTAGCCATATACATGGCATCCCGAGACTTTGCCCCCTATAGGGCATGTACTTTAAAAAAATGTACCGAATGAAGGGTTCCATACCCAAAGGATTACCAACGGACCCTTATTACCAAACCTCCGCTGTCCGTCCGTCCGTCTCGCTGTCAGTGGGCTGTATCCCAAGAACCGTAATAGGTAGACAGTTGAAATTTTAACATAGTGTGTATTTCTATCGGCGGTATATCAACAAATAATAAATATTAATTGAAATTAAACATTAGGGCTCCCATAAAAGAATCGTGCTTTTTCCGTTTATGGTACGGAATGCAGTCCTTTGTGTGAGAGTCCGGATCGCACTTGACCGTTTTTAGGGTTCCGTAGCCAAATGGCAAAAACGGAACCCTTATAGATTCGTCATGTCTGTCTGTCCATCCGTATGTCACTGCAGCCACTTTTCTCCGAAACTATAAGAACTATGCTGTTGAAATTTGGTAAGTAGATGTATTCCGTGAACCGCATTAAGATTTTCACACAAAAATAGAAAATAAACAATAAATTTTGGGGGTCCCCATAATTAGAACTGAAACTCAAATCTATGGATAGGTCTTCAAAAATGATATTGAGGTTTCTAGTGTATTTTTTTTCTAAACTGAATAGTTTGCGCGAGAGACACTTCCAAAGTGGTAAAATGTGTTTCCCCCCCCTTAACTTCTAAAATAAGAGAATGATAAAACTAAAAAAAAATGTACATTACCATGTAAACTACCAGCGAAAATTGGTTTGAACGAGATCTAGTAACTAGTTTTTTAATCCGTCATAAATCGTAAATCGCAACTTATGCTTCCTACTGGTTTCTATGGAACCCTCGGTGCGCGAGTCCGACTCGCACTTGGCGGTTTTTTTTTAATAATATGAACTGCCGCAACGACGAATTGGCAGGCTGGGCACTCCTCCAACAGGCGCTGCGCCGTGTCGTAGCTAGGTTCCACAATCGTGGCAACCGGGCGTCAGCTCCCGTCCCCGAACAATGCAACACAGGAATTTTGGAAATAAAGCGCGCTATGCCGTCTCTCCAGCCACTCCTGCGACGCGGGTCTTACCGACGTATCATCCGTGGCCGTGTATCGATGTGCCTAAATTACCGTGGCCAGATCCAGTGACTTAAATTAAAGGTCGGTCCAGCTTCATTACAATTGCCACACAAAAAAAAAACAGTTTCGGCGAACCAAAAAAAATGTCTGTCTCGGAAATGTTAGATTTGTTTTTAATAATAAAATACTTTGAACGGTGAACTTGAAGATGTTTGCACTCCATCTACCAATCTCAGTCTCGCAACTCATTTTGAGTTTTAGGTTCCTTTTATAACATTTGTTTACTAAGTATGTAGTTGTAGTTAGAGAAATTTAGAATAAGGAGCGAAGCGAGCCCAAGAATTTTAGCGGTCCGTCTCGGTTAGGTTAGACTTTACATTACTCATAGGTATGTATGTATAATGTAATGTCTTTTTACCGTTGCCACATAAACAGCAGTTATTTTGTGCAAATTGAAGATGCTAATAATTTTGGTGATAAAATATGAGGAAGCAGAAATATTTTATAGAGGTATAATAAGAATGTGTGAGGAGCTCGTGGCTGAAGAATAACAGCCGCACAGGTCGATCTTAAAGGTTAAACAACGCTTATCAAGGTTGGTCTGTGGATGGGTGACCAACAGCAGTTAGTACTGGCTGTCATTTGAAGACCTTTGCTAGATTGATTGTTACCTGATTGTTACAAGCCAGTAAATCTTACTTCAGTCTTGTCAAGAACTTACAATGTTACCCAGTTAATGGGTTGTGGAGGTCCGATAGGCAGCCGCCCCGCGTAAAACACTGGTGCCCAATCAAGTCTAAATAAGTCCAATATTCCAGGATTTTGTTTCCATTGTATGCTAAGGAAGCCTTGCACCCCTCCCTTAAATACGCTCATGATTATAATAACTTATTAAATACTAGCTGACCCACGCAACTTCGACTGCGTCACATTTTCCATTAATGCTCTACTGGTACTGAAAAAATTTTTCAAATCAGACCAGTAGTTCCTGAGATTACCCCCTACATACAAACTTACAAACAAATGTTACTTCTTTATAATATTAGTATAGACGTAGTTATATTATAACACAGCAAATGCCTCATTAAATATCATTTATTGACGAAATCAAACTTACGGAGTCAAAAATAAGCGTAATAATATTGTTACAAAAATAAGGATCGCGTTTGCCGAGGTGACTACTGCATGCACACAGGGTTCGGTGCCAGACAGGGCCCGCGCTTCTTGCTCGACGGCTTATCATCCTTGCCGTTCATGTCTTGGAACATGTAGTCTTTATAGTGTTTCTTGATTAGGTCCACCAACTGTTTGGTATGATCCCATCCTCTGGTTTCACATATTATTTTAAACTGAAATAAAAATATGCAATGTTTCTGTTATTATTGCTGCGGTCATAGGTACCCTGATAGAAAATAATCAAAAAACAGAAAATATTTTCAACTTTCAAGTATGGATCTGGAGCGTCAATCTGGATGTTAATGAGATAAACAACAACGCCAAAATAAATCATCAATGTGAACTTTATTCGAGACTAAGGATCAAAGTCCACAACGCTACACTAGCCGGAGCCACCTTGCAGGGCCCTAAGCAATTTGAAGAGAATGTTGATGATGAGCGGAGCCAACATCCTGCGCCAACCCCAAATAAATTAGGAAAAGATAGTGATGATGATGAGCGGAACACACATCTTGCGTGAACCTCAAAAATATTGGCATAAGAGTAATATGATTATCTGAAGTTCTCGCCTGAATGCTGTAGATGTTCCGCGGCACGCAGGCGATGCAGGCGCGCTCGGGCACGCAGTCACGCACGGTGGCGCCGATGCCCGCCAGGCGGCCGCACAGCTCGGCCAGCGAGCCCGGCCTGTCCCACAGCGCCACCTTGAACTTCACCAGTCGGCCCTCCGCCGCCATGCCGCGGTCGAGCGCGCGCCCCAGCGTCGTCGGGTCGATGTTGCCGCCAGTGATCACGACTACAACTCTGAATACAAATACTTAATTCAATTAACTTCAATATTCCACCGAATTAACAACTGTTTTATTTGATGTCGATTTTATTGAAAGAATAACAGTAATCTTTATGTGTAGTTAACATGAGCGCCGGGATCCCGAATTTTTTTAAATATATTCGTAATAAATGTATCTACTAAAGAGAACCTAATCCGAGGTGAGGTGCAAATTACAGAGCTCGCGTCGAGTTCTGAAACTTTTCAGCGCAAATCGACAAAGTTAATTAGCTAATCTGTGTAAATGTGATACAGGGGCGTTGCTTATCAAAGATACGGTGCCCCCGGACTTCAAGCTCCCCAACGTGTGAACGCAAAACTATACATTTAGTGCCAATACAGTTCTGTGCTAGTAGGTCCTATTTTGTTTAAAAACAATACGGCGCCTAACAATGTTTGATAGAAGGCCCCTCTGAGACCGCCACTGATGGGATAGAAAACCTGTCCTATTCGAGGTGGAATATTGAAGATGTAACCCCCTGAAATCGACCTGCCGGCGCCCATGGCAGTTAACATTCAATATAATTAACAATGAATAAGTATTGTAGTTCAGACAAATACAGACGAATAAAATAAAAGTAATACTCACCTTTTACCTTTCAAGTTCGGTAACAGGCCGCACATGAGAGCAGCCACACCTACAGCGCCCGCGCCCTCTACATTAAACCTTTCCCCTTCAATGATATGCATGATCGCACGTGCCACCCAGTCTTCTGGAACAACCACCTAAAAAACAAAATAAAGCACCGATAGGCCGGCCGGTATGGTGTCGGCTATAAAAGAATAATACCAGCCCAGCACTTTCCGGGGGTCGAAACTAAGGGACTCACCAGACAATGGGCAGCAGCATTCTCAGTAAAAATGCAACACCATACACTGCGATCGCCAACCCGCCTGCCAAGTGTGGCGACTGGCGATTATGGCAAGCCCCTCCAAAATGACAAGTACAACGAAATAAAGGCTCCTAGTGCCCGGCAGCCCGTCTGCCCTTGACTACGGTAGCGGTCAAGATCACAGGTTGATCAAACAGTTTAAACCAACATGTTTGATCAAATTACTTGAACGTGTAAAGCCCGCATTATGTTATGGAACGTTAATAACACAGGACACCATTTTTAGGGTTCCAAACATCCGTAAGAAACGGAACTCTTATTAAATATCACTATAAGGATCACTCGGGTGTCTGTCTGTCTGTCCGTCTGTCACAGCCGGTTTTCTTCGGATATAATGAACCGATTCTATTGAAATAAGATACACATTTGGACTTTTGTGACTCATATAACGGACACGTTACGTAAATTTTTGAATTTTGTGTATGGTTGTCACTTTTGGGGGACGTACCTATCAAATGAAAGGACTTACTATGAGGGTTTAAAAAATATTTTTCATAAAATCAAAATTTATAGTTTTGAGCTATTGAATTCAAAAAATTAGATAAAACACATGCATAATTTCAGTTTTTTATGACCAGTTCCGGCTGTGCGTTATCTGTCAGTCATTGGGATTTGGGAAATAGACACCGCTCCTTTCGAAAATCCGTCTGATAGTACCTCGCAGGTGTTAACTGAATAAACTCACCATTTTAGTGAGTAACCCTTTAAGGCTATGAAAGGTGTTGACTCCAACTTTATTGACAGCTAATCCATCAGCAATTGAAAAATCTATTGGTAGGAAGACGCGTTCGTTTTTCTTGAATGCCTCCGTCATACTGCGTGTCTTGTCTGTTTCGATTCCCTGTAATTATATAAAAAAAAAGTTATGGTCAAGAAAGAATCTAGAGATTAAACTGCGTCGCATACTCTGAACTCAGTAGTACGATAGAGTTCTTTGTGAAATGATAAGACGCTCAACGATTTCCGGCTACCATACGCGGGCCTCGCCACGTGTGTTGCTACTTTTTTCCGTGAACTGAGACCGAAACATTTTGTGAGAATTGCAAGCTGGTCGCCGTGATAAACGTCGCGTGCGACGCGGCGTTGCCATCTGCGGGCTCCGCTTGCATTTCAAGCAATTACGTGTATAATTGCTTCTCCGTTATCGCTCTCATACAACGCCATAATTTAAATGTTTGAATTTAGCGCAGACCACGTCACCGAACGCGACACGCAGCGCCCCGCGTCCATGTATAGAAACAAGGTTGAAGGCCGGCCCATTGGTGGCGAATTTGGGCTTTGTCAACGTCGCCTGATCAGTCAGGCCTAAAGAATCGGTGTGCAGTTCTTGCATGCGCGCCTTAGAGGGACTATGTGCAGTCGGTGAATCGGTCTTCAGTGATGAGATACAAATTGGCAAGCTATGGCGAACGAACGGTGTGCATGCGAAATGCATTTACAGCTGATTATAACTCACGTAAACTTCAGTGTCAGGTTTGAGATGCTTCACTGCGACGGCGACTCCGGCGAGCAGACTGCCGCCGCCGCACGGCACCAGCACGGCGTCCACGTTGGGCACCTGGTCGATTATCTCAATACCGACGGTGCCTTGACCTTCTATTACGTTTGGGTGGTCAAATCTGAAACGCAACTTTAATATCAGTAACTCTTATACAGTCAGGTTCCACCACGTTAGTCTGTCTGTATGCGATAAACTCAAAAACTACTGAACTGATACGGTTTTCGCTAATAATGGATGAAGTGATTTGTGAGGAGAGGTGAAGTTTTTTGTTGAAAATGACGAAAATCCATGCTGCTGGGATGACATGCTGCATCAGGGGTCACATGCTCCGCTTCGTGTGCGCCTTAGTAAATCGGGGCGCATAGCGTGATTAGAGAATGTATATTTTACAATAAAAATATATTCTATTCTATAACATTACAAAATTAAGTGCAGCCTTCTCCAGATTCAGAACCTTACCCGTTTATATACATCATTTTCTTTTCTTTAGCCAATGTCATTGCATGTCTTTTTGCCTCCGCCATGTTTTTCCCATACAGTATGATCTGGCCACCATGTTTCTCCGCATTGGCTCTCTTAGTGAGAGGAGCTTTCACTGGCATGACCACGATGCTCGGTATGCCTAGTTGGGCAGCGTTGTAGGTGATAGCTGTGCCGTGGTTGCCGGAACTGGCAGATACTACACCATATCGCTTCTGATCATCGTTTAGCATCATCATAGTGTTGCGTACTCCACGCTCCTTGAAACTTAATATTTTATAATGTTATTATGATGACGTTATGAAAGCAGTTTTTATTTTGTGGAGTTGATAAAAAGTTGAATGCTCTATTTTGTCTCACTCTGCAGTGTCCTATTTAATATGCTACGTGAATGGATGGCGTTTTCCACATATAATAAATAAAGATAAAATGTAGTCGCGTATCTGCGAAATATGATTCACAGGAAAATATAAAATTACTAGCTGTCCCCCGCGGCCGCTCCCGTCAACTGCAACTTTATTATTTTTTTCTTACATAAGATTCTTCTCCTGACAATAACAAACACACAAAAAAGGAAATAATATAATAAAATATTTATTTGGAACACACCCATAAATTACAGAGTCTTAAATATCTAGTACAAGGACAGTTAATTTTAACATAATTACATAGCCAGCTGTCTCCCAAACTAGGCAGAAACCTGTATCTTGGGAGACAGTATATTAGATTTAGGGATTAATATTTAAAAATGTCACCGGAAAGTGGGAAATTACGTAAGACTATAAAATAACTTGAGAGATAAACATAAATATGATTCTAAAACCAAAAATATTATAACTTACGCCGTGGTGCGCTGTGCTACGTTGCTACGAGGCTACAGTCGAGAGCTGACAAACTCACAAGTTATTATAATTATAATCTTACTAAATATGTCACTTTTCGATGACATAATATCTAGATAGATATCAACGCGCCGTGCTGCTGTAGCCTCGTAGCACAGCGCGCTACGGCGTAGCTGTGCTTTTTTTTTTTTTTTTTTTAGGGATGGGAAATCATCCAATGACTCCTCCCGCTCTGGGTGTAGCGGGAGGGAGTGTCAGACTTCTACTGACTAAAACCCATCCATGTTCCTTCATTGCCCTTTGTGTTCCGGAGCCACGGTGTCTCTTGCGAATAATCCCGCGACTCCGGCAGGCGTCGGCCCTTTCGGGCCCCTCTGTGTTGCTGACTCTCTTTGAGGCGCGCGTGGAACACTAACGCGCCGTCGACACGGCCTGTCGTCACTGCACGGACGGACGGCGAGCCACCCATAGCTCGCCGTCCACAGGCCCGCGCCTACGGTGGCCGGAGGTCACCAGGTGGCCCCCGACGCCCGCGGCGTCCACCACGGCGGCCGGGACGAGAGGGTCTCCTCTCCCGCTCCGCCACCTCCTTCGCTAGCATGACTGCTTCGCAGAAGGAGGCAACGGCGTCCCATTCCGTCTCGCTCCGGACCATGGCTTGGACCAGGGCCGGACGCGAGAGGTCGCCGCCAATCGCCGTTTCGAGGACACGGCGGTGCGCCGCCCAACGGCGTAGCTGTGCTAAGTTACGTTTTTAGTTGTAGTCAATGACGTATTATATATAGACACGCCATACACCAACATCGCGGCGCTTAAAAACGGCGAAAATACTAGATAGCTACTAATTCGCATGAAGAAAGGGAAAGAAAATATGTCACCGTACGGCGGGATGCCTGTTGCTAGAGGGAGATAAATATACATCTTCAGTTACGTCACAGGATAAGTAATAGTAAAATTGACATCAAAACAAACGTAGTGTCGCGCGACAGATTGGTGCGTAACTAAGCGCAATGTGGCCAATTGGCTTCATTTCATGTTGTCATTTTAGAGTGCGGACAACGTATCTATAGTTTTATATATCATTGGTTGTAGTATCATATTTTATTTTTAAATAATAGAGCAGGAGCTCGCGACGATCAGACTTATGGTTATTTATAAAACCTGAAAGTGTCTCTGTGTATCTTCATAATAGAGGTATGACATTGGACGTCAACATATAAATAATATTTGTGCCAAGGCCTTCCAATCACATCAAAATATGTATTCAGGTTTTATAAATTACCGTACGCGAACGAGTGATCGTCGCGGGCTCTTAGTCCATAAGTACGAAGTGAGTGAATTAAATAAGTTTATTTTTAGTGATATATTACCATCCTGTGTACTGTAGGAACTCCTGTTTCATGTATAATTCCACTTCCAGTTTCTCCGACATGTGAGCCCGCTGTGGACAAACAAGTTGTTGATAGTAGTCTTATGGTATGGTAGGCTATGATATAGTCTAGGCTTATGGTCTTTCTGAAGTATCGCTTATCGCCATGGCTATTTTATACTGCTTCCACTGCTTAATTTTTCACAATCAGATGGGTTCTGGCAAATTAACTGTTGCATGTATATTGCGTCTGCAAGTTCGGTTATACAAGTACAACTGTGTACCCACTATTATTTCTGTTTACAAAGTAAAGATTTTGTTGCAGCACGTTTTTGTTTGTGCTGAATAATGTTTTTAACTCTATTCTATTCTAAGTAACAGCTACTTCATTTTCGGGATTCTTTCGAAAAGATTAAGTCAGTTCAAGACAGCCCTCCAGTTTACGGGCCGATTGAGCCCAGCCGGTCTATTCTGTCGAGACATCGGCATCGGTAGGGTTGCCAGGTCTTAAAACCGAAAGGCAGGGCAGAGCAGACAGTTTAGCGGGACATAAGAGTAAAATTGCCGGACACTCTTATTTTTCTAAATCTTAATACGCGACATTTTTTTTAAGTAAAACGTATTTTTTCCGTTTCACATAAAATCTTCTTAAATTCAGATGAAACGACAATAGAATAGAGTGAATCGGTCGTCCTTATCATTTATCATTCAATATTCATTACAAGATTGATTTAAATGGAAAAGTGCTATCCAATCGCTTGCGATAAAAATCGTATTTAAAAAACTTAACAAAAGCCGCACAGGCTGGTAACCGTCACACCGTCACCGTCACCAGCACGCGACCAAAAACCTGACTATGTGCGGCTTTATACGGACGCCTGGCAACGCTGTCTTCCGGGTAATATTGCTAGCGCACAATACTTGGCACTCAAGTTTTCTAACCGAAATGATGTTCCTGAACGCTGGCACTTGGCTTCGTATGTCGCTCATAGGTACTTGTCTTCGAATGAATACAAAAATCTTGTTAACTAAAAGCTATTAAGATTTCACATACCTACCAGGCATTGTGTTTTAGTGATGAAGCCCACCATTCGACGTGACGCTTCTAATATTCCTTCATATTTGATTCTGACTGGATGATCTGGATCACAGTACTCATCGTATTCTGGATCCTTGAAACAATATTTTATATTTGAAGAAATAAAAACTGTGTTTAGCAATTTGACTATAAAACTGCATTACGGATTACCTACCTACTCTAATTTTTTTTCTAAACTCTGTGAAGACCATCCGAAGGTTGTCAGTAATAGGTTTTGAGCGGAAATATACGCTAACCATTAAGTTAAACTCCCCCGTATAACCAGATGCCACGAGGCAGGCAGATGCGTAATTACTGCTCATTAACACTGGATTGACTAAAAGTTTATCCACACGTGAGGGCTCTGACCAGGACGCGTTCACGTCCCCGCAGGCTGTTTCCACGGTTCACGAGGGGACTGTGGTCCGCCAGAACCACAAAAAATATCGGTACGTAGGTACCTACACGGCCCATGTGTGGATCAACCATTTGGGATTCCAAAGACCGCTTGGTTAAAACGATGCTAAAGTAAATAGCCGTTATCCCAGAAGTCACCGTCTCGTCGCGAGCGTCGACTTGGACTCAGTTTACCGTTTGTTCTGGTAGTAAGCGAGCCTTTATGATTGACGATAACTCGACTCACTAAGAGTTTTTGAAATAGACTTACATCTTTAGGATTGGCCATATTTTTATTTAGATTATTTTCAGAGTTTTCCTTTGATTTCAAACTATTAATTTTACATAATGATTGTGATAATGGGCAAACCAAAATTTTCAAAACATTGAATGTCAATCAATGTCAATATCGTACGTTTATATGTGGTCTTGGCCTGTGGTCTTGACTGACATTACCAATCAATCAGTCATCACAAAGATTAGGATATGGAATTAGTAAGTAGATACCAGTGTTTATAGAGTACTAGACTTGCTATCCCCCGCGGCTTCGCTCCCGTCAACTGCAACTTTCTTATTTTTATCTTTCATAATAACCTTCTGCTGACAAAAACAAATACAACAAAAAAAGAATTAGCGAAATCGATCCAGCCATTCACGCGTGTTGCGATGACCATGGGAAAAACGGCCCGGATTCATTTTTATATTCATACTAGCTGTCCCCGCGGCTTCGCTCCCGTTTTACCCGCATAGTTCCCGTTCCCGTGAGATTTCCGGGATAAAATCTCTCAATCCTATGTCCGTCTCCTAGTTTTAAGCTACCTCCCCACCAATTTTCAGCCAAATCGGTTTAGCCGTTTTTGAGTTATAAATTAATAGTGTAACTAACACGATATAGATATAAATAGAAGATATGAGATACGTCAGATGAATTCCCGATATGTGTAGTACCATCACAGAGTACATTATACTATAGGACAGGTACCATCGCATCGAGTGTAGGAAGTCGATTGGGTACGTATCTTTTAGGTCGTTAGTATTTTACTAAGTATCTGTGCTATGGTTAAATTAGCGGTAACTATTCAGAGTACGACAACACTTTGAATTCTGACGAAATCAAAGTTGTTGCGTGTAGTCGAGTTGTCGGCGACTACAGTCAGAACACAGGCATAGAGGCAGGCATGAGGCTTGTCAGGCCGGCCCGTTTTCCTGATTAGGTTTTCCGAATCGGAATTCAAACATACGGCTTGTTTTCGAAAGGATCGTCAGGTGTTTTTGCTCGGTTTGGTTGGTGGTAGGACTTCTAAGTCCGCCTGGCAAGCTACCACCATCATGTCTAAGTCTGTCGCCATAACAACAATGTTAACAGCATTGTTGTGTTCCGGCAATTAGAGATATGATAGCCAGTTCCTCTATGTTAGAGGATTCCGGGTGAAACTCGCTTCCATCTTCGGCCTAATCATCACTTTCCATCAGGTGAGATTTGGGCCAAGAGTTTCCCCGTTTTAAATAAAAAAAAAAGAAGGTCGAATGGCGTGAGTACTAAGAAACAATTTTTCTTTTTTCAGCTTCATCTGAGCAGAGCCGGAAAGATAGCAGCCATTTCAGCTGCCTTGAAAAGTAAGAAGGTGTTGATGTTGATTGCCCCACATTATCCGCCTATTACTTCTGAAGAAGTAAACTACTAACTAAATTTTTAATCAAGTTAAACAGTCTTTTGTACCAGGTATTTCAAAAATATTACTCGAAAACAAGGGTGGTTCTCACAGGTGACTTTAACATTAACACTCTTAAAAAAGGAAATATTACAAACCATTTACAAGATCTAGCACATAATTATACTTTTAAACTACACATAAATGAACCAACTCGTAAGTCTTCTTGTATCGACCACATTCTCAGCAACATTCCTGATGCTATTGGTACAATATTGCCACTCCATTTATCCGACCATGACACAGCACAAATGTTGAGCTTCCCGGTGAGATATGACTCACAAAATCAAGCAACTTACTATGCCTACAAAAGAGTTTTCAGCTCAAATAATATACAGAAGTTTAAAGAATGCTTGCAAAATTTGTCTTGGTCCGAAACTTACGCAGAGAAGGACATAAGTAAAGCATTTAGTTCTTTTCATGATACCTTGTGCCTGTTTTTTAATTTATGCTTCCCAAAAATAAGGGTAAAGATAAACACTAACATTAAAAATAAACAGAACTGGATAAGTAAAGGACTTAAAAAAAGTTGTAAAACGAAACGGTTCTTACGTTTTCAATATTATAAGAATAAAAATACCGCGTGTATCTGACATCGACGCACAAACGATTTCCATGGGTCCAGGGCATAATTCTGGACACCCCAGTGTTGGAATTTTTCGTCGGTTCTTTTCTGATTTTTTTTAAGAGTACTACAAAGTATCCGCTCAGCTGAGCTGATATTATTTGTGGCTTTATTCAGATTGCTCTTTTTAGTGAAAGTAGTTATTTAATTATTTTTTGATTAAAAATCTCATTGGGTTAGGTCAGAATAACGATTATGAGCAGTCTAAAGTAAAAAAAACCCTTGAAAAAAATAAAAAAATGAGAAAAAAGTCGACGAAAAATTCTAAGTCTAGGGTGTCCAGAATCATGCCCCGGACCCATGGAAATCGTTTGTGCGTCGATGTCAGATACACGCGGTATAAAAAATAAAATTAAGTATACTCAATACTCTAAACTTTTACAGAAATGCATTTATAACTCAAAAAAGAACGCAAATATCAAGTTTATTAACAAAAGTGAAAACAAATGCAAAGCGGTATGGAAAGTTATTAAGGATGAAGTTACGGGCAATAACTTTAAGAACGAAATTGTTATTGACAATACAGTAATTACAGACCCCGTAGAAATGGCAAATGCCTTTAATAATCACTATATTAATAAAGCACACTCTTCAAGCACAAGTACAAAGCCGAACTGTGACGAAAGTTCACTATCTCATTCGATGTTTTTGAAACCTGTGTCCGAGAATGAAGTCAAAGCAGTGATGACTTCACTAAGAAACACAAATTCGGCAGGTTATGACGAAATTAATACGAAGATTATAAAAGCATGCACTAATGAACTTGTTATTATTTTGACATATTTAATTAACCTATCATTTACACTTGGCACTTTTCCGGAATCATTAAAAGTGTCAATCATTAAGCCACTTTTTAAAAAAGGGGAGAAATCTGATGTTCACAATTATCGCCCAATAACATTAATTAATACCTATTATATCGAAAATTTTTGAAAAGTGTATGTATAAGAGATTGATAGACTACTGTGATAAATTTAACATTATTAAAAAAGAGCAATTTGGTTTCCAAAAAAATAAATCCACAACACTAGCTATCTTCACTCTAATAAAAACCATATTGACTAATATTAACCGAAACCACTTTACTACAGGGTTGTTTTTGACTTATCTAATGCTTTTGACCTAGTATCTCACGACCTGTTACTTAAGAAATTGGAGGCAATTCAATGGATATCGACATATCTTAGTAACAGGCAACAGCGTGTTGTAATTACAAAAGTTAATAGATATAACGACATGACACCACACTCCTCTGAACTCAAATGCAACAAATATGGCGTCCCACAAGGAAGTGTGTTAGGCCCAATTTTATTTATTCTGTATATTAATTCTATTACTAATATAACTAATCATAGATGTATATTGTTTGCAGATGACATTTCCATTATTGTGACATCTGATAAAAATAATAATACAATTGACGATCGTGAAACTGACATTAATAACACAATTGACATACTCATTAAATGGCTAAATAACAATAACTTATCGCTAAATCTTGCAAAGTCTATGTATATACAATTTAACAGATCAAACAATTCTAAATACAATAACAAAATGAAAATAAATAAAATAAGTGAAGTATTTTGGGGGCCGAGTCACCCGCGTCCGTAGGAGAATACCCTTGAGCGAATCCCTACACGTGGTCCCCGGGTGGTGCTAAACAGGTGACACTAACCGCCTCCGTGGTCTAGTGGTTATACCACCTGATTCAGACCCAGAGGTTCCGGGTTCGATTCCCAGCGGGGGCAAATTTTTTGCTCGGTTTGGTTGGTGGTAGGACTTCTTCTAAGTCCGCCTGGCAAGCTACCACCATCATGTCTAAGTCTGTCGCCATAACAACAATGTTAACAGCATTGTTGTGTTCCGGCAGTTGGAGGTATGATAGCCAGTTCCTCTGTGTAAGAGGATTCCGGGTGAAACTCGCTTCCATCTTCGGCCTAATCATCGCTTTCCATCAGGTGAGATTTGGGCCAAGAGTTTCCCCGTTTTGTATAAAAAAAAAAAAAAAAAAAAAAAGAAGTAACACAAACAAAGTTCCTAGGCGTTACTTTGGATCAACACATTAACTGGAAAACCCATGTCGATCACAGACATATAAATAGTTTATATGTCTGTGATGTCGATAATGTCTCAAAACGAGTAAATAAGTTTGTATATGCGCTAAAAAAAATTAGGAATATAACAAACGTCCAAACGGCAATAACGTCTTATCATGCGTATGTTGAATCCGTGTTAGGTACGCTATGGATTGGTTATGTGGGGCAATAGCACAGATCAAAATAGAGCATTTGTTGCGCAAAAAAAATGTATTCGAGCAATTTACGGGCTTCGATCCGACGATTCTTGTCGGCCGGGGTATTTCAAAAACTTGGTTTGTTGCCGCTACCGTCTCTTTATATAATTATGAGATATGTATGTTTGTGTGGAAGCATAGGGAATTATTTACGAAAGCAGACGATGTACATCCTCGAAACCGGCGCGACCCTCACAGGCTCGTACTGGATGTCATGCCAAGGCTGGCTAAATATAATAAAAGTTGTTTGTATATGTGTGTAGAGATATTTAATAAGATACCGAGTGACTTAAAAATTCTAAATACCACATTATTTAAAAGTAAATTGTATGGTTGGCTATCTACTAATAGTTTTTATAGCGTCAAAGAGTTTTTTAACAAAAAAAAATGACTAATTATTGTAAGTATCTACGGAAAATTTGTACGCTTATAATGTTAAGCCAAAACATGCATGCTCTGTATTTTAATTTATTGTACCATCTTCCATACCATGTTTTTATGCAAATAAATTTTATTCTATTCTATTCTAAGACTTTTTGTTTTTTTTTTAAGGATCGGAGATCATCTAATGACTCCTTCCGCCGTGGGTGAAGCAGAAGGGATTGTCAGACTCTTATTGACTAAAATCCATCCGTGTTCCTCCTAATGCCCTTTGCGTTCCAGGGCCATGGTGACTCTTTCGAACAAACTCCGCAACCCTGGCAGGCACTGGCCCTAGCGGGCCCCATCTTCTATGCTGACAGCTCTTCGACGCGCACGTGGAACACAGCGCGCCGTCGACCCGGGCCTGGTTCTAATCGGACGGCGAGCCACCCAATGCTCGCCGTCCGAAGACTCGCGCCTACGGTAGCCGGGAATCGCCCTTCGACTCCCGACGTCCGGGGCTTCTTTTTCTGTTGCGGCGGCTGGGGCGTGAGGTTTCCCTCTCTCTCAAGCTTTCGGCCTCCTTCGCTAGCATTACTGCTTTGCAGAAGGAGGTAACTGCTTTCCATGCCTCCTCGCTCCGGACCATGGATTGAACCAGGGCCGGACGCGAGAGCTCGCTGCCACCGATCGCCTCGACGAGGACGTGGCGGTGCTCCACCCAAGCTGGGTAGCCACCCTATGCTCCACCGAGTCCTCCGGGCGATTCTCGCAGAGATGATACCCGGGCGTATCCTCCCGCTGAATTCGAAACAGGTATCTTCCGAAACATACTTACCGCCTACCAGTCTAGGTAGCTAGTGGCCCCTTTCCGTCGCAAACCGGCAGCCTGGTAAGTGGGTGGTGAGAAGTAATACGCTAGTTTCCGTATCGTTAGTAGTGTAGGTGTTGCCTGATTTTTGAGGCATCATAGTCACTACGGCGAGACAAAGTTTTGACCCTCAGCCTGGTTGAGATTTTCAATGTAAAGCGCCTCTAGCCGTTCTTAACTCTTAGGCGTATCAATTTGTTTTAAGTTCCTTGAATTGTTGTCTATTTGTTCAAGACTCTGTTGAACAGCCTGTGTCGCGATGTCTTTCTAGTTCTGGATCCCACCTACCTTGATACAGTGAGTGGGCAAGACTCGTAGAAGATTTATTTATTTAGCATAATTATAATAAAGAGGTGGATTCTAAAGTCGCCCAACGTTAACGTTTGATGGCGACTGCCTAAAGCTAATTACGTGTTCATTTAAGTTGTTTATAGGGATTTTATCTGGAAAGGGAGGGTAATTTACTAAAGTCTAACTCAACTAGCCTTATTTATTAGCATGTTTGCTAATAAATAAGGCTAGTTTTTAGGCTTTGATTAGTGTGTATTTCGAGGAATCCTCCTCGGTTGTGGCTTTGGTAGGTTTGGTGTGGTATTTCAGCTCTACCTGTGATCTTCACATGATAGTTCGTTGGATACATGCCAGTCCTGGATGGAGTGGAATTGTACTGCCAATTTCCAGCCCAAGGTCCAGCAGAGGCTTTGGATTCAGTGAAACTACTATATACCACCCTAAGGACTGCACGGCAACTGTTTTGCAAAATGCATGCGAACTGCGCCGTTGGTTTGCAGTTTCGATGCAGTTATCTTAACTGCACAGTAACTGCCTCGTTGCATTGGTGTGCAATTTGACGAGTCTAAGGGCGCCTTCATATTGCTGCAATCTCAAGAGTCGTCCAGCGATATGGGATTCGAAGTCAGCGAGTGTTTCAAACAGTCTTTCTTCAGCACAAATAGTATTTTTAAGGATGTATTTTGATTCCAAACAGAAAAGAATCCGTAGAATGTTTTTGGTCACAGTTAAGAATCCATCCAATCCACACTCAATGACATTATGAAATTCAATTCGTTTACTAATACCAATAGCAGCAATGATATATAAAGAGCACGCCACAATAGTGGCGATAAGTCCCCTTTTTGAGGAGTGGCTTGAGAGGCGCCACGGCGTCCTCACATTCCGCCTGACGCAGGTCCTCACCAGAGATGGATGTTTCGGGAGGTTCTTGCATCGAATCGGGCGGGAGGAAACGCCCGGGTGTCACCACTGCGAGGATCGACCGGAGGACACGGTGGAGCACACTGTGCAGGTGTGCCCCGTTTGGGCGGCGCACCGCCGTGTCCTAGAAACGGCGATCGGCGGCGACCTCTCGCGTCCGGCCCTAGTCCAAGCCATGGTCCGGAGCGAGACGGAATGGGACGCCGTTGCCTCCTTCTGCAAAGCAGTCATGCTAGAGCGGGAGAGGAGACTCTCACGTCCCGGCCACCGTGGTAGACGCCGCGGGCGTCGGGGGCCACCACCTGGTGACCTCCGGCCACCGTGGGCGCGGGCCTGTGGACCGCGAGCTATGGTGGCTCGCCGTCCGTCCGTCTAGTGATGACAGGCCGTGTCGACGGCGCGTTAGTGTTCCATGCGCGCCTCAAAGAGAGTCAGCAACACAGAGGGGCCCGAGAGGGCCGACGCCTGCCGGAGTCGCGGGATTATTCGCAAGAGACACCGTGGCTCCGGAACACAAAGGGCAATGAAGGAACATGGATGGGTTTTAGTCAGTAGAAGTCTGACACTCCCTCCCGCTACACCCAGAGCGGGAGGAGTCATTGGATGATTTCCCATCCCTAAAAAAAAAAGCAATAACAGCAGCAACATTTTCAAAGGTTTCTTTTTAATAGTAACACTAGCAGCAGTTTTTCGTCGTTTGAGCTACTTAGTCCATCGAGAAAATTAATGTACAACACTATGAAGCTTTATCTCTTTTTTTTAAGGAAGTGAAATCATCAAATCACTCCTCCCGCTCTTTGCGGAGCAGAAGGGAGTGTCAGACTCTTACTGACTAAAACCCATCCGTGTTCCTCCTAATGCCTTTTACGTTCCAGGGCCGCGGTGACTTTTTTTTAATTCCGAGGTTCAACCCTGGCAGGCACTGACTCTAGCAGGGATCTGCTATGCTGACATCTCTATGAGGCGCGCGTGGAATAACGCGCTATCGACCCGGGCCTAGTTCTGTTGGAACGGCGAGCCACCCAACGCTCGCCGTCCGCAGGCTTCGCGCCTACGGTGGCCGGGAATCGCCCTGCGACTCCAGACGCCTGGGGCGTCTTCTTCTGTTACGGCGGCTAGGCCGTGAGGTTTCCTACTGTATCACGCGTTCGGCATCCTTCTTTGCTAGCATTAATGCTTCGCATAAAGAGGTGACCGCTTTCCATACCTCTTCGCTCCGGACCATGGTTTGAAAGAGGGCCGGACGCGAGGGGTCGCCGACGCCGATCGCCTTGCCGAGGACACGGTGGTGCTCCGCCCAAACAGAGCAGACGTAGACGTCTGCTCTGTTTGGGCGGAGCACCACCGTATGCTCGACCGTGTCCTCTGGGCGATCCTCGCAGTGTATCAAGCTTGATCCTAGCCCTACCGAAATAAAACAAAATACAATGAAATTACAAGTGTTATTTTGTTTGCACGATTATTAATGAGACGTAGTAGAAATGGCACATGTGTTCGTAGATCTACTTCTGCATGCACATTGGGTTGGGCGCGAGGCACGGGCCGCGCTTGGTGCCCGCCGTCTTGTCATTCTTCTCACCCATTTCTTGGAAGAAGTATTCTTTGTAGTGTTTCTTGATTAACTCTATCAAATCTTTAGTATGGTCCCATCCTCTGGTTTCAACAATGACTTTTAACTGTAACAAAGGTGTTTCTCTTAAATAAGTAGGCCGTATGTGTACCTAAGTACAAGAAGCCAGGGCAAGCCCAGGAAGCCCAGGGAAATGGATAAAAGTGGTGGCTATACATTTTTTGTTTAACAATTGTTAGGCATACGTTTGCCCACTATCTCACTTGATAGTAATGCGGTATCTCACTTTATGCGGTCGACGCTGGAGTACTCTTGCCTACAAGTAATCTATTTACCTACTCTTGACAATGAGTGATTAAGTGTTCGCTCAGACCTAAGACGCTAGCGCTAATTGACCCAATTATCCTGGCCGCGGTTGGTCATCCAAAGACTGGTAGAAAATGCCTAAAGCATTAAGTCCGCCTCTGGATACTATGCCATTACATTAAGAATTTCTCCTGTATCGTGAGTGCGTTCACAAACATACGAAATCACATACATAACATAATAGGCAGACGCGGAATTACATCTGTAGGCCATACAAATATTTGTTCCGTCGGGAATCGAACTCGTGACACGCAGCGCAGCAGCCAATCGCTCACCACTGCGGTAACTGTAACCGTTTCGTTCAAAATAAAAGCATGTTATAAAATAGCTTACTTGAACACTGAAGACATCTCCTTTGACCCAGGCGCGCTCGGGCACGCAGTCGCGCATGGTGACGCCGATGTTGGCCAGCATGCTGCACAGGTCGGCCAGCCCGCCCGGCCGGTCCGACACCGTCACCTTGAACTTCACGAGCCTGCCTTCCGCCGCCATGCCTCGCTCCAGAGCACGCGACAGCGTGGTCGAGTCAATATTGCCCCCAGAGCAGACTGCTACCACTCTGTAAAATTATATTTATTTGACTGTTTTTTTCTGTGGCCTGTGACATGCAATAGAATTGAAGCCACAATTACTTATAATGGATGGAGGATGGTTTATAATTTGTAAATCAATCTGGACTACTCTCGATGCTAGAAAAACTAAATCGGTGATGAAGTCGGAGGATGGTTTGTGAACAGCGCCTTGTGTTTCAGTTCGTACCGAGCAAAGTGAGTATATTCTACTCATTGTCAGATATCAGCACTTACTTTTTGCCTTTCAGGTTAGGGAACAAGCCAGCCAAAATAGCTGCGATACCGACGGCCCCGGCTCCTTCCACAACGACTTTTTCTTCTTCAACTATGTGCATAATCGCACGAGCCACCCAATCTTCTCTTACCACCACCTACAAACTTAATATTTAGAAAGACGCGTGGTTTGTTGAAAAAAAAAAAGCTATTTTTCGAGATGGCTTTGCTCATGACTCTAGTCTAGGTCAGAGATGACAGAGACAAGGTCTACGATGGAGCGCGCTAAAAGAGTAGGTTTGGGTTGTAAGCGTGCGGAATTACAGACGACGGCAGCATTCCCTTTCTTTTCTGTGCGCATTATGAAAGACGCTTGGAAACGCTTGAATTGGTGGAATAGCAACAAAACAAACACACGTTTTTCGATTATTCAATCTAACTAGGTTACCATTTTATCGACAACTCCTTTGAGGTTAAAGAACGTGTTGACTCCGACTTTATTAACAGAACATCCATCGGCTATTGACGGTTCCAAGTTAATAAAGACCCGTTCATTCTTCCTGAGCGCCTCTACCATACTGTTCGTGTGGTCTGTGACAATTCCCTGGAAAACACGAGTTATAATTCAAGTTTTGCTCTAAGTTTTCGTAAAAAGAATGTTCATCAGTTGGTTACTCACATAAACTTCTGTGTCGGGTTTGAGATGTTTCACAGCTATTGCGATTCCGCACAGCAGACTGCCGCCCCCGCACGGTACCAACACCGCGTCCACAGCAGGCAGCTGTTCTATAAGTTCAATTCCAATTGTGCCCTGACCTTCGATAATATTTGGATGATCAAAACTGCAAAGTTAAATATAACTTTTCTGTCATCATGTGATCACGTGCACCATACTAATTTATGTATACGATTTGGAAATTTCATATTTTACCGTCGCCGTTGTGGACTCGAGTCGAGACAGCGACTTTCCACGGCCATCAAACGACACACTATTCACATTTTCTCGAATAAAATTAATAAAACGTAATTTAAAATAAATTAAGACTCATTCCGCATAGTCAATTTATGTGGCGATGCTCCCACAGTCACTTTATGTGAGGATCAGCGACGAGCGATTCCATTTGGACGCGGACCGGGCTACTACTTAGTGCGTGTATCATACTTAAATTCGAGTTACGTCTCGCTCGCGTAAATCGAACTAACGTCAAACGCATCGACTATCGATAACTAGCGAGTGTCAGATACAAAACTATTAACCATTTATTTCGCGTTAGCTCACTGTGATAAGTGACGAATGGTGAACGAACAACCGAACCAACGTTGTTAACCGGCCAAAATAAATTGACATTCATAATCTGTGTTCCTATTAGAAGCGACTGCCTTTTCAAATAGTGGTGGTTATATGACGAAGTTTATGTTATAGGTTAATGTTTATGTTTATGTTGTGTAACAATGTTAGTTGTGTTTTGATAGTAGTACTCTGTGGTGTTTATAATTTTGGAGAGCTCGTTTAGCTGTTAAAATGCTGGTGAAATATGTGGAGCAATAAGTGTAATTTATATAATTTGGTGTGTAGTGAACTTGATCCAAGCAGTGAACTTTGTAAAACTAAGTTTGTTACTTTTTAGGCGCGTAGACCTAAGCAAATTATCTACTAATGGCCGAGGTAGGATTACGAGCTTACGAAAATGGGAGGAATTGACAGCATTATTGAACAGTGATGGTGCTGATGACACTAAAACCACTGAGAAATGGAAGAAGGTTCGTAAAAAGGTTAAGGTTAGGCTGCTACCCATTTTGGGCAACTGGGTGTGGTGGTGGGGAATAAAATGTTGGCTTCTTTGTGTGGTTTAAGGTTGGAAGTTGACGTTAAATTATGCTCATCTTGTAATGTTGCGGTCTCAAACATCCTCCAAGCGAAATAATACGAGATGCCATTTTATTTTTTATACACAGTTTGAAATTAAATTAAATTACTTTGTTATTTCACTAGTCTCACGACGCTCTCACTACAAAATCTTACGTGACAACTTTACGCGCTCGCAAGTGACTGCGTTTCTTATTCGATCGGTCAAAACGGTCAAGGTCGTTACTCACACTCGCGTTATAGATGCAAACGTTTATCGATGTGCTCGAAACGGTTCGTCGTTTCGTTTTCGAGCGGCACTCAATTGTCACTAGCGACAACATAAATGTTAAAAGTGACACTCGCACAATTTAACTCTCACGTATGACGCTAGGTGGCGCTTACCCAACGCCATACGAATTTGCGTTAACGTTTACGCGCTCGATGCGTAAAAAAAACTCGCACTAAGCATACTGTGCTGTATATGCTAGGGGTCGTACGCTTAGAATGTCGCCCCAGAATGGGAGGAAAGGAATCAGGAAACGACTGGTGTAGAGGTGCCTATTTTATCTACAAAATTTCATTGACCGACTGGAACTTACCCGTTAATGTACATCATTTTCTTTTCTTTCGATTTGGTCATAGCAAAAAGTTTAGTTTCGGCCAGCGTGTTACCATGTAACACAACTTTTCCGCCTTGTTTTTCTGCTTTGTTAACTTTGTTGATTGGTGCATTTATAGGCATGTAGACAATGCTGGGTATCCCGAGCCGGGTGGCGTGGTGCGCCAGTGCGCAGGCGTGGTTCCCTGTACTAGCTGCTGCTACGCCATATTTCTTTTGATCGTCACTTAGCAATGCTAAAGTGTTGCAAACTCCACGTTCCTTGAAACTAGATATTAAAATATTCTTAAACATGTGATATTTAAAACAGTTAATTAAATGACCGAAATACCTACCCTCATTTTCTAATAACCTGCTAGAAGTGGTAAGTTCGAAACCCTCCTCCATAGCCAGTAATACAACATGTGTGGCTGTCTAGAATCTATATCTATATTTATCTATATCTATATCTATCTAGACAGCCACTCTGCCGCTTGGCTCGCCTGCGCAGGAGAAATCTATGAAGAAGGGGTGCGGACACAGGTTTCAGTCCCGGCCCATATAACTAATCCCAGGAATTCGTGTCTGTCTATTGTAGAATTGAATGTATGTAAACGGGTAATAAGACGAATAATTCTAATATCTAAAAATCTCGTGTCACGGTGTTTGTTACGAACTCTTCCGAAACGGATTGACCGATTTTTATGAAATTGTTGTGTATAATAGGTAGGTTCGAGAATAGGTCGTAGGGTTTTTTTTATTAGGCAAAACAACGTTTGCTCGGTCAGCTAGTAGACAATAATATGTATTATAAATAAATTAATAAACAACTGTCTTTCACTACCTATCCTTTAAGTGATAAAACAATATATATTATTGGAACAATACATAAATAGGTAGGTACACGTACCTATGTACTAAAATTTGAGAGATTCGACTTCTTTCGCTTAGAGACAACCGTACGAAGTAGGAAGAGTATTTTTACTGGCTCTTCCATTTGATGTAAAAATAACATATCTACCTACATCCATATTATGAAGAGAAAATATTTTACACATTTGCTCATAAAATGCATTTACAAAGCCTGTATACATTGTTCGAAAGTTCAAAATTACGGACCATACAATGGAGCGTGCGGTAAAGTAGGTACTCTCACCTAAGTACCTACTTTACCGCACGCTCCGATGTATGGCGCCGTGCGTAGGTATTCTTTACGGTATTTTTTTTAATGTCCATAAACAATATAGTTATAAGAATTCAATCCGTCTGCATCCGTCAGCCAAAAATGCTTCCGTCTGCATCCGTTCCGGAAGCGATCCATACGCGTTTTTTTTTTGCGAAGAACTTTTTGCTCAGAAAGTCTGTCGCACTTTATTGAAGAAAAAATTAAACAATAGATGTAGGTAGTTCTAATTACCCGACTGTTACACTTATGTTTTTTCGAGTGTATTTATGTATGACTAGCTTTTGCCCGCGACTTCGTACGCGCATATCCCGTTTTCTCCCGTTCCCGTAGGAATTTCGGGAAATCCTCTCTTAGAGCTCCCCTAAACTCCCCAAGGACCCTATGTGCAGCTTCATACGACCAGTCAGTAGTCTTGGTTGTGTTGTTGCGTTATCTGTCAGTCATTCACTCAGTAACGGAAGAATTTTATAAACCAAAATGAAAATAAAACTAATACCTATAAAAAAGTGAACGTAAATTAGCCAAAACTTATAAAGCTATCGGTATCTAAAAATCTATGCGTACTTCACCTAAAAAGAAATAATTAAAATGTAAACTATTAATAATTTGTAGTTTGAACGAATATTTAATTAAACACTACCAAAATAACTTATACCTATTTTATAAAATAATAACAAAAGGAATCTTAAAATAAATTATCAAAGACTAAATTATGTATTGTCTGTCAATAAGGTCGAACGCTCTGAACGTCAATTCGCATCAACTGGCAAAAATTGTATGAAGCTCGCGCTTTTGGCCTCTCGCAGGTCAACCTGAGAAGATTGGCTTCTGCTTAACCCGACTTGCCTGTGAAGGCTTTAATATAGTAATAAAGCCTCCAGCCAGGCTTTGAAGCTCGCGCTCGGACGCCCCGCCTTTTTATACCTTCGGTCGCGAGACGCGTCGAGCGCGGCGACCACAGGCGCGACCGATTCTCGAACGTTCGCGACCGGCCGGCCGCACTGCGCGCTTGGCGCCTAGCTGCTAGGGCGGTCGCGAACGTTCGAGAATGTTCGTTTTACGAAGCTACTCGCTAGGTGACTCGCTAGCCTCTAGGCGCCAAGCAAGCTGCCTGCCTGTGCGTTCGCGACCTTAGACAAAAATAATCCATAAAGCATGATTCAGTATTCACGCGCAATGGCTTATTATTAGCGTATTTCATGTATAACTTTGGTGTTTCTATACCAATTTCTATGATTATTTTTTATGGAATAGTTAACAATGTTAACTTTTTTAATTAGGGATAACTGAGAGTGTTATAAACGTAAGAGTAGACAAATATAATCAGAAAGCTTCGAACTGCTAAGCTATCGGGAGTTACACGTGTTATTGTGCGTCAATCATAAAAGATAGACATATGCTGTCGTGGGATATTTTTTACATAATTTTAAGGAGAACATTTCCGTCATACATGATTTCTGTGTAGCTTTAACCATTAAGGTTGCACACGCAACGGAAGCTTAAAAAATGGAGTAACTTCTCCCGTTTTCCCAACATTTCCCTTCACTGCTCTGCTCCTATTGATTGTAGCGTGATGAAAAGTATACTATAACCTGCTCAGGAGTATGAAGAATAATTGTACCAAGTTTCGTTAAAATCCGTCGAGTAGTTTTTGTTTCTATAACGGTTATACAGACAGACAGACAGACAGACAGACAGACAGACAGACAGACAGACAAAAAATTTACTGATTGCATTTTTGGCATCAGTATCGATCCCTAATCAGCCCCTGATAGTTATTTTGGAAATATATTTCATGTACAGAATTGACCTCTCTACAGATTTATTATAAGTATAGATAGAAGATGTCATATTTCTTTGGCACACTGTAGCCTAACCCTGTGGCTTGATAGATTTTAGCTTGAAAGGTGTCGTTAGATTCGTCTAAATAGTGAGAATGATACTGGATAGGTATTTAAAAATTAAAATATCTGAGCTTCGGTGCCATTTTAATGACTTCAGCATTTTTAAGCTATCGAGTGGGGTATCAAATATCAACATATAGGCTCGAGGAGACCATTTAAAAATGTAACTTATTAAATAAATGATTTTGTCAAAAAAATCTGAATGGTACAATATATAGTACAATTTACAATATATATAATTCTACTAAAATGTTTCATGTAGACGCAAACGGAAGCGCGTTCTTATTTTAAAAACGCACACTATTCCAAACACACACTCCCCATTTGCAAATTCGCGCCATTTTCAATTAGAAACGTCAAAGATAGTTGCGACTTTTAATTATAATATTAATTAGAATATGTGTTCAAGCGAGGAATCAGATATAAATATTGAATCTACTCCACGTCTCCACCTGACATCTTGAATGAGGCGCCAATTGCAGAAAATGGTCTCTTGCCGCCAAAATCGCGAGAACGCTATTTAAATAGCGTTCTCGCGATTTTGGCGGCAAGAGATTAACAATAATTTTTAATAGATAATGAAAAAGTTTGTTTCATTTTCTATTTATATAATGTGTCGAAAAACGTTGTATGACACACGAGCGGATATTGGTCTTTACAAACTCGTGACTATGGTAAACCCTCGACTTCGTCTCGGGCTTACATTTGTCTACTCGTTTGTAAAGACCAACTTACCGCTCTTGTATCATAAATAACTATTATTGCTACAAACATAGATACAAATATATAAAGTTTGGAGCAAATAAACTCAAAAAGTACATAGGTACTGGACCGTTTTCAAAAATTATTTCATCATTATAATGCTACATTATCCCTGAGTAGGCCACGTTTATTAGATTCTATACAAAAATAGGTAGCCCTACGAACATTAAGTAAAAGATTTACCATCCTGTGACCTGTAAGAATTCTTCCTTCATATACAACTCCAAACCCAGCTTCTGCGACATGTGAGCTTTCTATAAAAATAAAACGTAAAACATTTTTAATTGGCTTCTACGCAGTGGTGGCGTAGCCAGTCAAAAAGGGGCCTGTATCAAAATTTTTTAGGGGGTCCCGTTTTAAAGGGTATTATTGTGATTTTTAAACAAAGATATGATAAGGAGGTAAGATAAGATTTCTTTATTTGTGTAAACATTAACATACAAGAGCATGCAAGATATTACACAGTTTAAGTCCAGTCATGTTTAGCTACCTATAAGTATCAGCGTACAAATGTTTCCATGCCATTTAAAGAATTAACAATTTGAGAAAAATCTAAAAAATTCCCAGAACATTCACTTACAAGGATTATAATTATTCTAAAAAAAAACAAATAAAAAAAAATAGGGACTAAATGTATAGCTTGGCGGGCCTGTGTTTAGGGCCCTCTTAGTCAGGGGGCCCGCATCTTTGATACGGCGGTAGCTGCGACCCTGCTTCTATGGTCTTAAAACAGTGGTGGCGGAATATACCTACCAATATAGCACATGAAAAGGTTCTAAGTGTTAGTATAAGTTGGTACCTGCAATGGTGTTCGAACAACCTGGCCGACTATTCGTTTGGATGCTGCCAGTATACCTTCATATTTTACTTTTCGAGGATTGTCTGGATCACACCACTCGTCGTATTCTGGATCCTAAACATGTCAAGATGCTAATAATATTTTTTGTACCAATGTGCTCTTACATTCAGTCGATGTATTTATGAACTAAAAGGCACATTTATGTGTGAATAACAACCCGATATTTTTTGTGTTGAAGTTAAGTTCTATTTTAATTTAGTCATGGTCCCATAAAAAAAAACCGGCCAAGTGCGAGTCGGACTCGCGCACCGAGGGTTCCGTGCAAACCTGTAGGTATAATTATTATAAGCAAAACTTGCGGTTTACGATTTATGACGTTTTTATATATTAAAAACTACTTACTCCATCTCGTTCAAACCAATTTTCGGTGGAAGTTTACATTGTAATGTACATCATATATTTTTTTTGTTTTATCATTCTCTTATTTGAGAAGTTGCAGGGGGGGGGACACATTTTACCACTTTAGAATTGTCTCTCGCGCAAACTATTTTAGACCCCCAAAATTGATTGTTTTTTTTTTCTTCTATTTTTTTTTTGTGTGAAAATCTTAATACGTTTCACAGAATACATCTACTTATCAAGTTTCAACAGCATAGTTCTTATAATTATGTAGTTTCGGAAAAGTGGCTGTGACATACGGACGGACAGACAGACAGACATGACGAATCTATAAATAAATAAATAAATAAATAAATCTTTATTCATACAAACAGTATTTCAAAGTATATACACGTATAAGGATTAGTTTTGAAACAAAAAACAACATATCTCTGGGCCCCACACTAGGATTCCCTGTGTCGTGGGGTCCAGTCCCTTCCGTAAGTTTTAAAAAAGTATTTACATAAAAAGTAATGCATTTAATGTGTATATTGTACTATAACTAATTGTGTCTTGGAACACAACATAAGAGAAGACACAAAAATAGACAAAAGATATTTGAAAATAGAAAAAAAAAAAAATAGGGTAAATAAGGGTTCCGTTTTTTGCCACTACGGCTACGGAACCCTAAAAAGATGTTTATACCAACTACTGGTATTTAAATCAATAATCATTTTACATTACTTGTGCGGCTATGGCGATGTTTGACCGTTCGAATGACGTGTTTGCAACTTTGCAGTGCACTAAATCCGCCCCTAAGACGACACACTGACCGCACTTTGCCATCATTCGTCAAACAAGGTGCTCGATTATGTGAATATATGTATTAATTAGCTTCTGCCAGCGGCTTCGCCCGCGTGATCCCTAGGGAACATATTCCCGGGATGAAAAGTAGCTTATGTGCTATTCCAGACTATAATCTATCTTTGTTCTAAATTTCATTAAGATCCGTTAAGCCGTTCTGGCGTGATTGAGTAACAAACAACCAAACTTTCACATTTAGGTATAATATTACTCGTTTGGTGTAAAGCGAAATTATAACCATCTTCCCCTCGACATTATAATTATTAAAGGATATTGCAAACTGTCGTAAGCCGTTTTCCGAAGCTACTCGCTATTTCCTAATGAAAGAAAGAGACTTTTCCAAAAGACATCAACGCGCGCTTCTCCCAGTGTGCTCGTTCACCTAACCACCATTTTATATAGACCCCTGCGGTGGCTCATTATCTGATTAAATCAATAATATTTTGCTTAGTCTTTACTCTCCGATGAAAAGTTATGCCATACTTTTTGTAACAAGAGGTCTTGGAATGTTTCCCACACAAATTCACCGGGTATGAAGGCATTTTTATGCGTTATAAATTGCATAAAAATTAAAACGATTTGTAAAAACTTAGCGTGCCCACAGGTCTAACACTTGGTCACAAATAAAATGTTTCATGTGCCGCAGCCTAATAAAATGTTTCATATGAGCAAAACACTAATAGTTTTCGTGCGTCGGGGCACTGTATGCGCAGTCAAGTGGTTTAATAGTCTTTGCGCCTGCCTGTGCGTTCGCGACCACAAAAATAATACTTATAGCATGATTCAGTATTCAAGCGCGATGGCTTATTATTAGCGTTTTTCATGTATAACTTTGGTGTTTCTATACCGATTTCTAGGATTCTTTTTTTATGGTGTAGTTAATAATGTTAACTTTTATTAATGTTAATTAGGGACGACTGAGAGTTTTAAAAACGTAAGAGTAGACAAATACAATCAGAAAGCTTCGAACTGCTAAGCTATCGGGAGTTACACGTGTTATTGTTCGTCAATCATAAAAGATAGACATATGCTGTCGTTGGATATTTTTTATATAATTTTAAGTAGAACATTTCCGTCATACATGATTTCTGTGTAGCTTTCACCATTAAGGTTGCACACGCGACGGAAGCTTAAAAAATGGAGTAACTTCTCCCGTTTTCCCAACATTTCCCTTCACTGCTCTGCTCCTATTGATTGTAGCGTGATGAAAAGTATATTATAACCTGCTTAGGAGTATGAATAATAATTGTACCAAGTTTCATTAAAATCCGTCGAGTAGTTTATGTTTCTATAACGGTTATACAGACAGACAGACAGACAGACAGACAAAAATTGTACTGATTGCATTTTTGGCATCAGTATCGATCCCTGATAGTTATTTTGGAAATATATTTCATATACAGAATTGACCTCTCTACAGATTTATTATAAGTATAGATATAGAAGATAGATTACTTACGTCTTTTGGATTCATGTTGAAGGGTTTTTTTTTTTGGGTTTAAGTGGAATGGATGGTTGTTTTTTTTTCAGAAGTTTTCTTATTTTGTTTGTCTGTTACCTACTTATGTTTACATTTTAAACTATTAATTTTTCATTGTGTTGGAAATTTGAACGGAATATAATTTATATTATTAGAGAACACTCATAATTCGCCATTGTGTTTGTTTTGCTTGACAGCTAAATTTTCACTTTGTTTTTATTTCTGTCTGGTTGATCATTACATTGTGTTTTAGATATAAAATAAGGTTTACTTGAAGAAGGTTTACTGTTCGAATTTAGTTTGTTTACACCTATCATGTAACGATTTTTAACTGACTTTTTTAACTGAGTTGTAAATCTTAGTTAGTATATCTACTTTAGATTTTTTAAGGCTTAAGTCTTGCTTAAGTATTCCACGAAACCCCAAAGCTATTATTCTCAAAACTCTACGATCCATACATTAATTCCACCTTAGGGACTAAACACATTGATTCAGCTCCATTCGCGTTTTGCTGAACGATTTTGGTCACACTTATACAGCTCTGCTTCTATCAGCCGCGTGCAGCGTCGTAAGGATGAGAAAGGCCGTCTACCTCCGCTGAAACGCTGGGAAGACTGTAAGATGTCCGTGTGTACCGCAGGACCACCGGCGCCAATCGCTTCTATATTTGGTGAATAATTAGTACTCAATAGATAAGAATTAGCACTCAAAGTAAACCTTCGTTCGAGAACTTGAACTCGACTTCGAAGTTGGTCTGGCGGTAGTCACGCTGTTTTCAGCAGGACCACCATGAGCGCTGAAAAAGGGGGCATACGACAGTATACAGATAATTAGTAAACAAAACTGAAACATTTGTATTTACTGTAAAATCAACGATGATAAATTTCGCGCGCTCGTTCAGCAGGACCACGACTTTGAATGTTGATTCCAAGCTTGAGGAGCTTTTCACTTTCCTCAAACGTATATAGAAAATTTGTATCCTGCAAGATAAAATTAGTACCCAAATCCAAAATAAGTACCCCAGTAGTTTACGAGATATGGCATGGCTACTACTATCGACCTCTAGAGACAGGAGGTCGATAGTAATTGAGTCGTCCATACATCTTGAGATGGATACTCCCTTTTTTCTCCTAAAATTGTTAAGTCCTAAAATCAGTATCCATAACACGTTTGCTATAAACTTCAGTAACCATAATTATCTTTAGATCTAAAAGTATTCTGTCATTTAATCAAGTACTATAATACTTGAATTTCCTAATTTTATATGACCTAAAGTCATCCTAAGCATTGTGTTAAATAATGTGTATTATTCCGAATGTTCATTCGTATTTTTTTAGTCCTAAAACATTTGCTAAAAATTAGGTTTTATTGACAGAAACGTATCGCTGTAAATTCGACTCCACACATTCTTGTCTGCTCCTCCCAGACGTCAGTTGCCGCACGGTCGCGTTGCGGTAAAAACTCTGGGTCCGTGATCTTCCCAGCATAGTACATTGCAGCACGTTGCTGCACCTCCATATCGACTGGAAGAACACCCGCAAGCACCGGTAAGGCTTCAGTACTAACCGTCCTATTGTTACGCCTTGCGTAAGAATATCAAAGCCAAACGCTGGTTTTAAAGTAGGTAATTTACGTCGTACCGCCCCTATGGTGGCCCTATCGGCCCAGACAGGTGCCCCGTAGCACATCCCAATTAAGTAGCCCCATAAATAGTTTTTAAGGTTTGAAATGATAGACTCCAAATAGCCTTAGATATTCTCGTCAAGGCGTAAAAGTTTTTTTCTCCTACTGTTTTAATATGATCAATAAATGAAAAGTTCCTTTCTAGTAGCATACCGAGGTAGCACACGGATTCTTTCCTTTTAACGGGTACGTTATTAAATTTAATACTGGGCCAGGATTTACTTTTCCTTTTAAAAGAAGTTGATAAGTTTTATGCGGTGCAAAGGTCAGACGTGAGTTTCGCGGAGCCGTTTAGAAAGTACGAACAAATCATCTACATATATTCTATATGTAGATGTTTTTATAGCAACCACGGGTTTTCATTTTAAGTAGTAGCATCGGCCACCATGCGTTATCAAAAGCGCCAGAAATGTCGAGAAAGATTACAAGCACGTATTTATGTTCCGATGAGTTGACAATTTTAGTAAAACCGTAATAGTAAATCCACAATCAATTTATCCAGCTTAGATGTCCGCTTTAAAAAAAAACCGTGTGATTATCGCTGCGGATCCCAAGAGTGTACCTACAAACTGAAACTATCCATTATTAATAGTTGGTGTTTAGGATTTATTGTTTGAGTTTCAGTTTGTAGGTAGTACCACAGTATAAATATGGACAGTATGGAAACTAAGCCTAGTTGAGAATATAATTATATTCTCAACTAGGCTTAACCTACGCTCATTGAAGCGATAGGGTTGTCACTTTTAATGTTTTTGTTTTTTTTTTTTGCATTTTTGTTCTGTTGTGATCAAGCAATCGAATTTGAATAACTTACAAATACAATTTAAATAGGTAATCTCATGGCGTTGATTAATCTCAACAAAAGACGATAGTTTAAACACGGAAAAATTAACACACAACAACTTGTAGCACTAAATTTGTCAATACGGCGTTACCTTTTCTTTTACCATTTTTGGCGGGAGCGTACGCGAGCCGCTGTTGGACGAAAACGTTTCGGGCGCTCGGTACCTTTGCAGCCGCCATCTTGGATTCCCGTTTTGATAGCACTATCAGCTTCAACACGCTCGTAAACCATGAAAATGACACCCATGTCGAAAAAAATTATACCTATTGCAGCCGCCATCTTGGATTCACATTTGACATCACTATCGGCTTTAACACCCTCGAAAACCATGAAAATGACACCCATGACGAATAAATTGGTACCTATTGCAGCCGCCATCTTGGATTCACGTTTCGACATCACTATCGGCTTCAACACCCTCGAAAACCATGAAAACGAGACCCATGACGACAAAATGTATACCTATAGCAGGCGCCATCTTGGATTTACAAAAAGTAATAGTACCTAATAGTTTTGAAGTTCACGAATTCATTTTGATCGATCACACGGACTTATAATTCGATAACGATTAAATAACAATATCATTAATGATTCTTACCTTCCAAAATCAGCAGGAAGTTTATAATACGTTAGCTCCGGTTGTGATGAAGCCGAGTTCCAACAGCCGTATACTACGCAATACGTTCGTGGCATTTTTAAAAAGATCGCGGGGCTCAACTTAAATAAATG
This sequence comes from Ceramica pisi, assembly GCA_963859965.1. Lineage (NCBI taxonomy): Eukaryota > Metazoa > Arthropoda > Insecta > Lepidoptera > Noctuidae > Ceramica > Ceramica pisi. The sequence goes on from OY982545.1 coordinate 14,601,585, forward strand.
TGACCACTCGTTTTGACGCGGCCGGCGGCACTCACTACTGAGAGTACCGCGACTTGCACCGAAAAGTCTCGTCGGCTGATGTAATACGGAGTAACTTAGGCTACGTTTATTTAAAAAAAAGTAAAAAATCGACTGTTAGGCGGAACAAAGTTCGCCGGGTCAGCTAGTCATCAATAAAACGGCAGGTAGCCCAATCAATAAATAATTTATCCTTGGTAGACACTAAGTGCTTACGTACGACAGGCTCTATTGCTATCCCGATCCACTTACGACCGTTATCTAACGGATAATTTTGGTAGACTTTATAAAGTCATCCTCTTTCATTTGAAGCTCATCTTTAATATTTTGACGGTATAGCGCGTTCAGAAAAGGGCCATCATCTTTAACTAATACTCGAGGGCGACTCCCTTTTGGTTTTTCTAGTCGTAGACCAGCAGCCTTGATTGCGTCTACGGATTCCAATTTTTTAAGCTGAATTCATTAGCGACAGGTAGTACACCGAATTTCGCGGTTTTTTTTACGCCTACAATTGGAAACCGTCGTCACTAGGCTTAATTGCCTTCATAGGCGCTTGTTTTGTAGCGGACGAGGTGCTATAATCAGCTGATCGGGCCGCGGTCGGATAAGCCACCACAAACGGCAACGGTGGGCTGGATTTAATTTTAGATAGGCTGGGGAAACTAAGTCGCAATAATCAGTATAGCTCGAATTACTGATATTTAAAAACGGCGAGCATTTTTCCACAGTTTCGGTTGTTTGATGAAGCCGTTTTGATCTGTCATCGGGCGAACTGTATGTTGGAGACAGTTCACTGAATAAGCGTTTCGAACTAGCGGAGGTCGCCACGGGTGACCTTTGGGTTTTTTGTGTTTCTACGAAATATTTCTCAGCCTCGATCTGGCTGATCATCAGTTGTTGACATCATCATAGACGGAGAAAACACTAAATAAACGTATTAGGACGCGGATGAATGAAATGAAAAGAACTAAACAAATAAATAACGCTCGATTAAGTTATTTTGCGGTACCCACACACAAAGAAAATAAATGAACTTAGCTTAGCTGGAGAAATTGACTAATTTCTAATAAAATAATTAAAAAACCCCTTTAAAAACATACAAAACACGCACTTTATACACTAGGGCAGAACCAGAACTAAGAACAATTCACAAGCCTTAAAACAAACACGCAGCGCGATTTCGGATTTTTTAAAACGGAGCGATATAATAAACACCGCACAGCGCACGAGTGGGGAAGTGATGAGAAATCGGTTTACTGCATAGAAAGCTTTTCTTTACAGTGAACTGTAATAATATTATTTTTAATGCAATGGAGTTCAAATATAGAAAGGCCCCAAACTCAAAGTTACCCGATGATTAAAAAGAAACAAATGATTACAGAACAATTTATTTATTTTTATTATAAATAAACTTACAACATATCCTTTAAATCAAATATTAGAGTAGCTAGAAATTTCCGACCCAATAAGGCGTAACAGTATCTAAGGTCAATATGATTTTATGTTATAGTCAAAAATCAAATCAAAAACATTTATCTATACTAATATTATAAAGAGGTAACATTTGTTTGTAAGTTTGTATGTAGGGGGTAATCTCAGGAACTGCTGGTCCGATTTGAAAAATTCTTTCAGTACTAAATAGCCCATGTATCGAGGAAGGCTATAGGCATATCATCACGCTAAGACTAAAAGGAGCCGAGCATTAATGGAAAATTTGACGCAGACGAAGTTGCGTGGGTCAGCTAGTTTTAAATATAACATTTACAGGCGCTTTCGATTGTCAAAGTCGGTCAGTGAAATAGATGAAGGTAGCTGTGCCGCGCTACAAAACACACCAGCCCTGTCTCCAGCGCGGCTGAGTCGTACGTTTCAACGAGTTCATCTTTAAGACAAGAATGTACAAGAAACTCCTTGCGATTGATTTGTCCCATGTAATAATATACAGGTTTTGTAGTTAGGAAGTAATTCTACACGAAATGTAAGTATGCCTTAAGTTCGATCCATATCTGGCGAGCGACCTCACGATTAAATATAAAGGTACCTATTTATCAATCGCTGCGGCCTTGCCTCCAGCTGTCCAATAAAGAAACATGTGCTCCACACAGTATCAGTGTACATTATTCTTAGACTCTATATATATATTATGTATCTCTGTTTTCCTAATTTATTAGGTACCTTTGTTTGGACGCAAATGTACCTTGTTACGGTTGCCCTATAGAGAATTTCATCTTATATAATAATATAAAAATTATAAAAGGGAATATGCATGGAAACAATATTTATCATCTATTAATTTTATCTAAAAAAATACAAAATAATAATACTAATAACAGCAAAAAGTAAAAATATAATAAAAAATGATCGAAAAACAAACGAGATATATCATTATTTTAAACAAATATATTTGACCCTCTCGCGGAAACGCTGTTTTACATGGCAGTTATAAAGGCGCCATGGACTTTGTCGTCAAAGTTCATAATTATCGGACTTCTTTTTCTAATGCTTTGCAGCTTTATAACTTCTTCGCTGATGAAGGTATTTAAAAAATGATTCCATGATTGTTCACTAGAGCTAATAATTATTTTATTTGCAAAAAAAAAAATCGCACGTATATTCCCTATTCTATTTAGTTCGTCAGATAGACTTTTGTCATTTCAAATCGATTAAAAACTATAGTGCTTCAAAGTTCAAGTTCAGTGCTGGTAACGTCACGTCTCTAATAAACTTTGTACTATCACGCGAGTTTTCAATGCACTGTATCATCTTCATTTTTTGTTTAAAAAATACGTGTCCAATACTCTTGAACATCAGCTATCTGACGCACTACTGAAAAAATGAAAATTAATATTTTTTCAGTAAAATACCCTTTTCTTTAAATATTGAAGTCAACCAGACCGGTAGACAAAATCTTAAGTTAAACTAGCTTAATGAAGTAATAATGTCATCTGAATAATCTTCTTACTTATCACAGACATGTGAAATACCGTACAAACTAATATTTATGTCGATTGTCGAGTACCTGCTCGTTTGTAACCATTACTTGATTGAATGGCACGGCTGCGACTGGAACTGTGCCTGATGAATGAGGAACAGATAATATTTACTTATAAAGAAACGAGCTCTACTTCCATTCAGGAGCTACCCGTCAGCCCGGGGCATCAAGTGCATAAAGCAGTTAATGCGACACTTCGTCGAGGGACTCGGTGCTGTTCCGGCGCGGGTAGGCGTCGTACTCGCCCGCGAAGTCCCACTCGCGGTACGTGCTCGCGATCACTTCTCGCAGCTCTTCCAAGTGCTCAGGACCACGGGTTTCACACACCACTTTCACCTATGAACAAATTAAATGAAATTCAGCATCGAAATCTGCTAAAAGTCGAACTTACGCCCACCTTCTATCGCACTGAGGTTTGCTGTTAGAGAACCCAATCCTGTGTTAAGCTCGCCGTTGAACAAATAAGGTATTGTTTTTGTATTTTTGTTTGTGCATTAAAGAATAAGCAGAAGAATAAAATGATCTCAAACTAATATTAGTTTTTAAAACGATTAATGCTATGACGGGTTACAGTAAGTCTCAACAGCCAAGTAAAAGTAGGGTGTGAATCTTTACCCGAACACTGAAAATATCGCCATGAACCCAGGCGCGCTCCTGCATGATGTCCTTGATGGAGACACCGGTGGATGAGATGAGCTTGCAGAGCTCGGCGATGCCGCCGGGCCGGTCGCTCACCGTCACCTTGAACTTGACGAGGCGCTGCTCCGCCGCCAGCCCGCGCTCCAGGCAGCGGCCCAGGATTGTCGTGTCGATGTTGCCACCCGATAGGATACACACCACCCTAAAACATTGCAACATAACTAGACTTTGTCATTTTGTTAAGGCGACGTATCGATCGGTTTTCTTTTAGGATAGAAGGACAAGTCCTCCTCTCCGTCTCCCACCTCTCCACTCTGTCCGGATAGATGGACCTACATTTGCACGGCCCAAAACTCGCAATAATGCGAATTGACCTTGCATTAGGGTTGCTAGTAGATTATTGGCCCGAATAACTAACTCTATTTTACCTGTAGTGCACCTGGTAGTGGTAAATTGGCACGGTCAGCCTAGAAGATAAGAACATGTACGTTATCGTCTCACCAACTAACAGGAGACCATAATCAGGAAGGTCCTATTATCTTTTTCTATCGACTCGAAGAGAAGATTATTAACGACTATAGCTAACCCGCGCTTCTTCGTCTGCGTCACATTTTTCATTAATGCGCCGCCCCTATTGGTCGTAGCATGTTTTATATAAAGTCTATCCTATAGCCTTCTTCGATAATTCGACAACATGGTTGGCGCAGTAGTTGAGCGATCGACAGCTGCGCCGAGAGTCGCGGTTTCGACTTCCGTACAAAACATAATTATTTTTAAAAGACCTACAGATAGTTGTTCCGGGTTTGGCCGTTTGTGAATGTGAGTTTGTCTGTTTGTGAAAGCACTCACAAACAGGAGAAATTCTTACTGGGGCAACGATTTTTAAAAAAGAAAGAAAGAAATGGGCTATCCAGCACTATAATTATTTAATTTATCAATTCGAACCAGTAAGTACATAGTTTCTGAAATTAGCGCGTTCAACCAACCAAACAAACTCTTCAGCTTTTGGTATAAGTAATGATAAAAGAGAGTTAATAACGAAAGCACATACTTCTTGCCGACCAGCTCCGGCACGAGCCCCGCCATGATGGCGGCGACGCCGACCGCCCCCCCTCCCTCCACCACGTACTTCTCTTGCTCGATGAGGCGCAAGATGGCGCGGGCGATCCAGTCCTCGTTTACATCGATCTGTAAAACAATCAACGTTACATAATGTAGGTTACTACTTTCCTATAAGTAGAATAAAAATAAATGAGTTTCTTGTTTGAATTAAACGATCCTTCTGAATCCACGCTAAGAAATAAAATAAAAAGGCCGATAAGATTTTTCATTACATTGAACTCATCCACTTTGCTAACTTCTAAAAATAATTATGAATTATCAACATACTACGATTCTTCGATTTCTCGTTAGTAGGTACCAAAGAAGTAACCAATTGACGTAGATTAGATATTTACGCATAAATTACGCAAATCAGAAACGCAATATTATTACACGCCATTTGCATAATCGTGAATTCGTGACGTTTTTCATAAACTGATAGATAAAATTACCGATCATAACACGTCCAGTTTGGTCCATTCTGCCGGTCGATTAAACATAAACATATCGAAGTGAACCACAAGTGAGCTGTCAACCCATAACATGATGGAATGACAGCTCACTTGTCGTTCACTCGAGAGAATAGACAGGCTGTTCTAAGGGAAGATAGGGGAAGAGAAGAAAACTTTTTCCGACAATGACCTTCATCTTGTAGTCAAAGTATTTTAGAGTACCAACATCATTCATTCTGCGTAAGAAAAGTATACTTAAACCACTGACGTATAATATGATTTATACGTCAGTGACTTAAACCTACCTACATATTTTAATTCTGAATACACTGCACTGAATCTTGTAATCTTGTCTTCTAAGTAATTGCTGGGTACAGTACAGTTGCATATGTATCTATCCACAACACTATTTCACTATAGTTATTTAAAGTAGGTACCAGTGTATGAGTACCTAGCAGTGCGAACTTAATAAGCTTACCATTCTGTCGACATTGTGCTTGACCGTGGCGAAGGCGTTGTACCCGACGGTGGGCACGGCCAGTCCGTCCGCCAGCGTGGACCGGATCTCCACGCTCATCGGCTCGTCGTGCTTCATCGCGCTCTGCATGCTGGGGCATTTCTCCGTCTCTACGCCCTGGAGAGTTAGTAACAACAAAATAAGGGACCCATTTCAGAGAAATTTTAGGGGGGCACGAAATTTATAACGTTAAAATTATAGTTTTAATGTTCATTTGAGCTAATCAACATTTTACATTTATACTAACGAAGGTAAATTCGGTCGATGCGCGGGGCTCCTATTTTTGTGTGCAGGGTTTAAAGGAAATTAACATGAATGGGATCACGGGAGCGAGCAAGCGAAACGAGCGAACTTATTATCATCTCGGGGTGAAGTTATTCCCAAGCTTATTCAGCGGTTAGATGAAATGTTAGTCATATAAAATTATACTTAGATCAAATGAACTTTGTAATAAATAAACATAATACTAAAAGCGTTGTTACAAAAGTAAAATGTAATGAAAATTAAGTAAAATATTGTTAGATGAAGTAGGTACCTAAACGTTTATGTAATTTTTCACATTTTAGTATTAGCTTTTGAAAATAGCACAAATAATCTTATACTAAATAAGCGGCACCCCAATTATAAATGTGTCCCTTCGAAAGGAACACATTAGCCTCGTGACTGACATCACCACTCTCCGATACCCTCTGTGTCGACGACGTGATGTCAATGTCATTTCGGTATCGGCATCCACATACCTAATTATAGAACAAACATGCGTAGCACATGATATGGCGATGCCATATGAGCGCAAACTGCTTTTGGGGGGTGTGGACAAGAATGTTATCTTTTCTTTAAGAATAATTTAAGTCCATGTTAAAAAGATAACGCGTTGCGTCATGTTCACGTTTACATACTTTCAAGGCAAAAATAAAATGTAGCGAATCAATTCCAAGTTCATTTGTTTTTGAAAACTACGCAACACTCTGACATGGCATTCGGACACGGGAAGCAAAAAGATTTCGTCATCAAAAATATTCTCGCTGCAAAGAAAAGTTAAACTACAAGGTGAACAAGATGCAAAATAATTTATATAGGTATAAGTGTAAATTATCTTGAATCTTGCATCTTGTTCATACTACCAACACTGCTCACCTACCTACCATTACTTACCATTACCTATTTTTGTATGGATGGGAAATCATCAAAGGGAGTGTCAGGCTCTTACTGACTAAAACCCATCCGTGTTTCTCCTAGTGCCCTTTGCGTTTCAGGGCCGCGGTAACTATTTCGAACAAATTCCGTAACCCTGGCAGGCACTGGCACTGGCCCTAGCGGGAACCGTCTACTTTGCTGAAATCTGTTTGAGGCACGCGTGGAACACATCGCGCCGGCAACCCGGGCCTGCTAGTCTATTCTGTAAATAATCATTTCGATATCGACTTCACCTGAGTGACTAAGCTTACAAAGTGAACTTTATTTCACACATCATAAGGTCTTATATTTATACGAATTTGAAACTCACCTCGGATTCCGCTGTCGAGACACGAAAATGTTGTTACAGAATAGCACTGCTGGTTCTTATTGGCTGGCGAGCCACCTAACGCTCGCCGACGGCAGACTCGCGGGTCGGACCGCGGTGCGGTGAGTAGGTACTCTGCGTCCTGCGTCAGGCAGAAGGTGAGGACGCCTTGGCGCCGCTCTAGCCACTCCTCAAAGAGGACTTATCCCCACAATAGGCTAGTTTCCATCATCCACAAATTGCTAAACTATTTAGTCCGTCAGTTGTGTATTGAAAAATAATGGGCACGTATTTTTTGTTTTTGTAAATCAATGAATATTGATAAATGATAAATGAACGAAAATCTAACTGACGGACTAATTAGATTTTCTCAGGACACACACACTATTGTGGCGTGCCAACCATTACCTACATAGACATACCGTTAAGTCCTTACTAATCATTGCTTACTTAGCTCATTACAAGTTACGCTAGACCTACTCGTGATACCCCTATCACGAGTAGGTCTAGCGTAACTTGTACAGGATAAGGTTAATTAAGGTTCTCACTATTGTTAGTGTGGTAGGAAAGCCCAGAATATCGGATCAATAAAGCGCTGTTATTGATTCAATACGAGATGCTTCTAAATCTATTCTGTTGTTTCATAACCAAGCAAGATAGGTAAACAAGACATGAGAACTAATTAGAGCCAAAGTAGATATAAGTAGGTAGATAAGAAAAGCGTGTGTCAATGTATGTTTATCTGTGCGACCTTTGACATCGTTTATAAACTACGAAACGAGAGTCTTTAGATAATTACGGGTTACCTACAGCAGTGATTTGTAATTAGTCTTAGGGAAACATAGATAAGCCCCTGACTTCGTATAGTTCCGCAACGGAAACCCCAATTACACAGCACTCACCGTTAGCAAAGGTGTGTTAGGAAGTTAGTGTTACACCTCCTTGCCCCGCCCGCCCCTGACTCTCCTCGCTCGTGTCGGCTTGCCCGGCACACTCTTATGGTCTGACCATCAGGCCATGAGAGTGATTGAAAATTGCTAGTGTGGGGTGGTGTCCTTCCTGTGTGGTCTGGTAATTCGTCATTCGAGCACAAGGTATAGTAAATACCTCCTTCGTAATTGGCTAGTCTCCGAGTGAGGCCTATTCGCAACCGTGACCGAAGTTTTGTCGGGAGGATTTTATAGTTCTCTCGATGCCGGACGGAGCTACAGCTTTGTTACTGTTTTCAAAAGCGATGAGATCACTTCACACATATGGGTGAGCTCATCAAATAAAACTCTTTTGTATCGGTACATACATATAACTATATAGGCATATAAGTAAATCATATAATGTTTGCTGAAGTATCTGCTCGATAGAAGTTAAGAATAAACTGCTCGTTGATCACAACGAACAAGAGCAAGATGTTCGTAGTAGGTATGATAGCTGATTTTTTTTGCGTTATCACGTTTAGTCTCCGTCAAGTTACTTTTAATTTTTATTTTATTTATTCATAATAATTATGAGTACAATGACCCTCTTGTGGTTTTCAGTTAGTCGCATAATCACATTTCCTCAAGATGTTTAGCTTCATTGGAGTTAACCGTATTGTGAAATGTCGTCATGGTTACGATCTCGTAAACTATGTATTAAAGCTTTTACCCGCGGCTTCTATCGCATTAAAGTAGCACCATCTCTAACGACCCGCAGCTATCTCTATACAAGAATTCCGTTAGAAACAGATTAACGTATTTTCACACCACCTGCACGAAAACGTCAAATTTATAATGATTTTATGTGTATAGAATGTACATTATTATTGTACTGAATTTCATTATAAATTGTGGGCTGGAGCCATAGCTTCGGACGCACGACCTGGTGCTTGCGGCGCGGGCGTCGACACGCGTCATCTGTTTTCATGGCTAGAGCACAATTTTCTCGCAGTAGGTGTAAAAGTAGAGTATGCTCCACAGGGACAAAGGTGTCTTTGCTCTTGGGCTAGCTTAAATCCCTCGCTGCATTCAGGATTCTCGATTCCTTCATTGTGTTCGAGATTTAGTATGACGCTCGTGTTAGTCACTGACTTTATCTCCTCGGTTCAGAATTATCCATTTCGCATTTATAATTAAGCTAGGACTCTATAATATATTAACTCTACTTGTATATACTAGAAACGGTTAAGTCCCTTTCTAGTTTATTTATGTAGAGTTCTGTTGATTTGATTATATATAATAACGAGATGATCTAAGTAGGTATTTTGAAAGAACTCTATTGTGCAAAAAACATCGGATCACTTATCATCTAGAAATAGATAGGAATTAACCTCACACCTCAGATAACCTACACATTAAACAAACTGCATCCTGCATCTAGTTTTTAATAGGACTTATTCGCTGTTTAAACATTTAACAATAATTATTTTTGTTTATTCAGTCATACTAGAAGAACCATGGATTGAGTCTCAGCTTTCCTTGATCTATTACATACAGGGTGTCCTTGTTGTGTTGGTTTTCCGTCCATGTGACAAAGCCTAGGGACGCCCTGTATATTAAGTAGGTAATCTTTGCTTGGGCTGGCCTAGCAAAGCTGGTTTTGTTGTAAAGATGTGCAGCTTGACACAGACAAGTAATAAATTTAAGTCGCAAAAAGTATTTATGAATAATGAATGAGCAAAAGCGGAACTGGATCGATATACGACCTCTCCTGATCTGATCCATGCAAATATTTCGCAGAAACGAAACAGTACCTAAAGGCGAACGGCAAAATTCGTACAGCAAACTTTTGTTGTTGTTTGGTTATAGAATTTGTATCACTTATTAAGGCAACTCAGCCATTTATTTTCATGTAAATGTACTATTTTTAGAACCTGGGATTAATTAATACTATCAATAAAAATATTTCAATAATTATACTAAGCAAAACAGTAAACTAAACGCAGTTATGGTTTTCGAAGTTGCCATACGTAAAATACTCGTATCACAAACATCGAAATGACATTACAATTATTTAGAAATAGATTGTGTAGTAAATATAATTAAACACTTATAATATTATAACTATAACCCCATAATTGTTGCATAAAATCATAATAGTAAACAAGTTTTTTTTTGTTCTGGCAATTATTTATTGACCGGTAAAGATAATCTGTCTAGTTGTCATCAGAACTTCATTATTATCAAAGTGTTTCTGTCCGCTGCTAGGCAATAGGTATCTCTTAGCTAATGCACCTCACTGAGTAGGTACGATCCTCGTCTCAATCTACATAATTAATAGTAAGTAAAACACAACAAAGATAGCGACAAGCAATCTAGAACATTTATTTTATCATCATAACAATGTTCATGTACCTGTTTGCAACTTACGTTGGTACACTAGTACATAACCACAAAAAATCTAACTGGGTAGGTATAGCTTTTACGTCCCAACATCTAAAAATCCAAGATTTTAAATAGGGCTTTTCTATCGTATTAACTACATTTAACAAACACGATCCCATAACTCGAAAATTAACTAGCTGTACGAAACTCCCATACAATACAAGCCTGCCGTTCGCCTTTGATGCATGTGGGTACACAGAGAGTGGTTACGTGTCAAACGCGTCATGGAGCCGAGAGTGCATCCGCGTACTTTACCGAACGGATATATGAAATCCGACCAAGTGCGAGTCGGACTTGCACACAAAGAGTTCCGCACCATTAACCTTTTTTTAGGGTTAACCCTCATGGGATCGCTCGGGTGTCTGTCATACCCAGTTTTCTCCGATTCTACTGTACCAATTCTGTTGAAATTCGGTATACATTCACTTCTATGACCCAAACACGGACGCGTTACGTAAATAAATAAAGTTTGAGTATGGGGTTGACTTTTGGGGGTCAAACTAGAAAATTAAGAAAAAAGGTTTTCAAACTGTATCGTGTGACATATCAAATGAAAGAGCTTACTGTAAGGGGTTTGAAAGTTATTAAAGAAATTATACCAAAAATTGCCATTACCCCCCCGGGGCCTTATCTCCGTAAATACGGTGCATAAATTTTAAAAATAAATGCTGATAATAGTTCTATACCTAAAGATTACAGTAAAACCTATAAGAAGTCTGTAGTGTTACAATATCATGTTAAAAAATGAAATTGGTTGGGAACCCTTTGCACGCGAGTCCGACTCGCACTTGGCCAGTTTTTGTTAAATTAGGGGTGCGTTTATTTTTTACATCAGTCCCTCAAAAAACCAGTTTTTCCACAAAACAGTTTGAGCTAGTCATACTAAAAACAAAGGAAAAAATCGGATAAACTATACTTTCTTTATTTTTATTTGTTGTTATAACGGCAATAAAAATACACAATCTGTCAACTGTCCACCTTATGGTTCTAAAGATACATACCCCTAACAGACAGACGGACAGCGGAGGCTTAGTAATAGGGCTCCGTTGGTTACCCTTTGGGAACCCTAAAAAATAATCTCACTGCTTGTGAAATACCTACACAGCATTTGTGAGCCCAAAAGGGTGCTATACGAGTCAGTTTACGAGGTACGTGTTTTATTTTTATGTAATTGGGACAGGCCCACGCAACATTATTCCCAAAATCCCAACGACTGCCATTCTGAAAGCCAAACTGAACAGAGGGGACGACCAGGAAAACGCCGAGTCAATAAAGCTTCACGCGTCACGGAGAAGCGTATCATCTCATCTGTCTTGGATCCCGCAAAGAACGTTTGCATTCAAAACATTGTGTATACCTATGTTTTAAAAAAGGACTTACGTAAATAAGGACGTGTGGTTTGAGGTGCTTGATGGCGGTGGCGACACCGGCCAGCAGCCCGCCGCCGCCCACGGGCACGAGCACGGCGTCCACCTCGGGCACCTGCTCGATGATCTCCAGCCCCACCGTGCCCTGCCCCGCCATGATGTGCGGGTGGTCGTAGCTGATGCGACAAGTGCACACGGTTACGGCATTTTACAATCATCATTATTAATACATAGTTCTCTCGGTTCTTGTGCCAATCACCACGTTCTTGTGTCAGTCTCATTAAGGTTCTATCCGCAATGGCAACAATGTTTTTGTATACATAGAGATAAATAGATATAAATTTAAAATCATAACTGGTCGAAAGCCTCCTAAAAATCCTCCTAGTATCCCTTTCCTGAGCTACCTAGAATCAGCCCTTTGGTTTTAAGCTATACTATAATATATAAAACTATGCGTACTACTATATAGCAAGTATTTTAGTATATACATATTATGCTCCTAAATAAATAAATTAATGGTTTTGTTGTCGACCTAAAGGGCTGATTCTCGGTTGTTATTTAATTCGCGTTGAGGGTTTGCTTGACACCTCGCCGTCAGACGCCGTGCATGTAATCGTTACATTATTGAGTACCTAATTATTTCTTAGGTAATGTCAAAGACAATAAAACTCACTTTCTTACAGTCTGTCCTTTGGTATTTAAGGAAAGTTTTTTCGGATTCGAGTTCGTCCCGCCATCTTCGCCTTAAGGTAAACTAAGTATATCAAAATTAAATGAACTCACCCATTTATGTAAGTTAGCGAGTTATCCTGGGCCATGCTCATCGCGTGGAATTTAGCTTCCTTCATGTCGTGTCCATGTATGATGACGTTGGCCCCAAAAGAGCGGCACTTTTCGATCTTCATGATGGGGGCCACGTTAGGCATCACGACTGTGGCGGGGATGTTCAGCTTGTTCGCGTGGTAGCTGAGCGCCTGCGAGTGGTTGCCGAGAGACGCGGAGATAACGCCGCGGGCCTTATTCTCCTTCGATAATAACAACAGCGCGTTTCTTGCACCGCGTTCTTTGAAACTGTAAATGAAAAACGTTATTTCGAATATTTAAAAGTCCTCGTAAAAAACGAGCATTTATTTGCATACGTTTCAAACGATGTTTTTTACACACGTGCGAAGAAACATTAGTTTTTAGTTATTACCCTTAAGTAAATATTTATGAGAAATATTTTACTTCTTATAAATTCTTCTTAAAACAGATGTCGTATTCAGCAGGTATTATTGTGATTGTAAGAAACATGAACACACAGGGCTGCACTGGTCGATAGTACAGGCCGAAAATATGCAGGTTTATAAGTGTGTGGTGGACAATCATACCGTTGTTCGATCATACGTGTACGTATGTAGATGCGCACATCAAAAAAGGCCCTTTTCAGGGCCGCATATGATTCGATATAATAAATGTGTTAATAAGTATAATATATTTTTTTACTGTTGATGGCACGCTTTTGACCACAATCTTACCAGATGATAAGCGATGATGTGGTCTAAGATGGAGCACGCAGGCCTAGAAGTAACCTTTTCACTTTTGACTTAAGGACACCCAGGTTGTAGCTATCAGGAAACACAGACTCCGGCAGGAAGTTCCACTCCTTTGTTGTAATTGTGTTCCCAAAACGACTTTTACGTGTGGGTGGGATGTCTACCATGTAACGGTGGCGCATCAACGTTCGTCTTGTAGTCCGATGACGGAACCGGGCTTGGCGGAATTAAATTATGCAATTCCGTCGCACATTCCCCAAAATACAACCGGTAGAAAACCGACAGGCTAGCGACTCGGCGTCCATGTTCGACTTTGGAGCTTCGACTCGACGAGCCTATCATTATCTACCGATGATCCTCTTGCCTCGTTTCTCAATTGACTCAAGGGCAAGAGCCATATCTCACGGATCCGTCTCAAACCGTCCCACCTTTGCTAGGATCCCCAACTTTTTTGAAGCCACTTAAGCTTTTGCCGAAATTGAGGATAGATGTTAAAGTAGCCCCAAGAAGCTCAAGTTGGTCGGTTATTGGCACGGCTAGGTACACCTCGGAGAGATGGAGGTAGGTGGAATTGGCTCCTTTTGGCGGAAAAAAGACACGCTTGCTTGGGTCTTAGCAGCATTGAACTTGACCAGATTGGCATCGCCCCATTCAGAGACAGCCTGTAAGGACACGTTCAAACGCTCAACCATAGCCTCCCGGAGAGACCGGATCTGCGACCCACCAGCTCGTGCGTCGGACACGTATCAGCAACAGTGCTGTCATTATTCCACATAGACATTGGACATTTCTAATAGGATCATCGATGTCTGGTAAAAACTGAAACATATAAAGGTACCTACACTTCTATTCAAAATGTAATTAAAACGGCCTTACCTCCCAGTGTGTTGAAGGAAATCATTCTTTAAATAAATGTCCATTCCAAAAGTAGAAGACATGTGAGATTTCTGAAAAATAGACACACATTATTTAGCGTTGCCAGGCGTCCGGTATTTCCCGGGACTTCCTGTATTTTTTAAATTTTCCTGGATTTCATAAAATACTCAAAATTTTCGTATTGCCAAGGAGCTCTTTTAAACCTGAAATAAAATACAACAATTTTCAAGACGCTGTGGATCGTTTTAAGATAGAAGAAAGAAATATGGATTGCTTGTATGCAGAATTCCAAAGAATCAGAAAAAGCCTGAATCTTAATTGTTAGGATAACTTAGAGACGAGTGCGATTGAAAGTGGAAGAAAGTATAGATATAATATTATCCGATTTTTTTCCTTTGTGTTTAGTATGACTAGCTCAAACCGTTTTGTGGAAAGGTTTTTTAGGTGGATTAATGTAAGAAATAAACGCGCCCCTAATTTAACAAAAACTTGCCAAGTGCGAGTCGGACTTGCGTGCAAAGGGATCCGAAACAATTTCGTTTTTTTTTTAACATGATATTGTAACACCACAGACTTCTTATAGGTTTTCCGTATTTTTAGGTTTAGAACTATTATCTGCATTTATTTCAAAAATTTTGGCTCAGTAGGTAGTTTCGGAGATAAGAGAGGAGGGAGTGGTCATTTTAGTCTTATTTTTTGAATAACTTCCAAACTATTTAATTTTTAGATTATGAAAAAATATAATTAAAACCCCCACAGTAAGCGCTTCCATTTGATATGTAATACGATAAATAAGATCAGTTTGAAAAACCTTTTTTTCTATTTTCTGGTTTGACCCCAAAAGTGACCCCATACTAAAAATTTATTTATTTACGCGTCCGTATTTGGGTCACAGAAGTCCATATGTTCCAACAATGTTTCAAACATTAATTTCAACAGAATCGGTCTTGTAGATCCGGAGAAAACTGGCTGTTACAGATGGACAGACAGACAGACACAGTTTTACTCGGATGTTCGGAACCCCAAAAAGCGACTTGACGACCGCTTATAAATACGATATTTGTTCCGGATAAAAAACTAAAATTCCGTACCTATTTATTACTCATTCAATAATTCTGAAGATTACCTATGTCAAAAAAATGCACAAAATTGAATGAAGAATAAAAATGTAACGTCATACTACTTTCATAATTCTTATAATTCAGATCTTCGTTCGAAATGAGTAGGTACCTACCTACTTTTGAATTCTGGTTATTTATTACTAGCTGACCCGCGCAACGTCGTATGTGTAACATTTTTCATTACTGCTCCGCTCCTATTGATCTTAGCGTGATGATATATAGCCTATAGCCTTCCTCGACAAATGGGCTATCTAACACTGAAAGAATTTTTCAAATCGGACCAGTAGTTCCTGAGATTAGCGCGTTCAACCAAACAAACAAACAAACAAACTCTTCTGCTTTATAATATTAATATAGATAAAGTCGACACTTACCACGCATGGCGTTTTCACAATCTCACTCTGGATTCTGAAAGCAGCCGCCGAAACGTCTTCAAAAGAAATTCTTTGGGGCTTCTCTTTATCGCACATCGGATCATACTCAACCGTCTGGAACACCATATTTATTGAGTTTTGATAACAACACTATAGCATAATTAAATCTACTTAATTCAATGCATCTGGGCATCGATTCCCCTTGGCTTCTTACAGAGAAGTGAGTGTTTCGAGACGTTATCGCTTATAAAAGCACTAATTATTATAAGATAAGGGTTAAAGGTGAAACTATGCTCGTGATGGAATATGCCTTGTCTATCGACGTATTAGGCCAGTAGGTGGGCACATATCAGTTATATGTGAGGAGGCACTTACTGCTGGTTCAAACTTATAACGCTCCATTTAGATAAATGTATGTTACTATTCACAAATAAATCGTTCAAATTCGACCGACTGCGAAGGCGCGCGCTTGAAAAATGAGTGATTTATCTTTTGTTTAATTTTCGTTAAGTATTAGATAAGAGTTTTGCTGTTGTTATTCGCATAACATATGTATAATGACTTGATTAGGTAAGTCCTCAAAATCGTAAGTCCTTGATTTTTTATTACTTAGTAAGAATAATATGCCTTAGTTATATAGGTACTGCATAAAGGACCATTTTATGTCACATACCTATAATAGTCAAAAGAATTTTATGAATCCCAGCAAAAATAGTAGGTATAGGTCTGTCTAAGAGGTCTGTACAGTTTGGCAAGAAAGTCCCTAACAAATTTTTTGTCCGTTTCGAAATGTCATTATTTTGGCAAACATAGCCAAAATAATGACATTTTATAGTAGACAAAGTTCATAACTTTGAAGAATTTTTATTTCGATCATCAAAATAATGGTGATTCAAACAGGTAAAAAGTGAGGCGCAAACTATTCTTTCCGATTTTGAAAATATTTTTTAAAATACCGCTGATATAATAAGTAGGTTGAATCAAGTGTTAATTGTTGAATCGAAAACTTTGAATAGTAGGTACATAACTTGCTGGATTAACTGAAAATTTGGAACAATTAACATCGAGCACGGTTATGTTTAGATTTTGTCTGCATTAGATACTCTGGTATAGCGCGCCTAAATTAATTAAAACATGAGTGACTTGATCATTTATTAAATGAAAATTCAGAAATTCAGATAGATAACGAGAACACGACCTTGTTCAGTTAAAAAATATTTACTGATAAATAATAAATCATATAAAAATAATAAATAATATAAATAATAAATCATACATACATTTATGTCTAGCAAAAATACAGCTACTTAGTATCAAGACTAGGTTGGTACAGTCGCCAGCACATCTGGCTATCCGAAACTGCAAAAATTTTCTCAATCAAACTTGAACCCAATTCCTTTAGCAATAAAGTTGAAAATCTAACAAAGAAATTTGACAGATTGTTGTTGCTTGATGTGCTGGCGTCTGTACGCTATTCGATTGTAGCGGGCGGCTGTACAAACGGAACAGTTGGGCCCCTTTTATTTTCTACTCTTTTTTGCCAAGTTGTACTATAAAAATAATAAAAAAAAAAGTTTTGAAAAATTGGTGGAAGTAAAAACACGGTTCTTACCAGGAACGAAACATAGATATTGTATTATCTGTGGCCCCGGTTTTATGGGTTTTATCTGCTTTGGCTAGAATATTATGGTCAAATCCATTGACATTATATTTTCTATCTCTATGGTCAAGCATCAAATGCTGTGTTGCCAACTTAGTAGAATTTTTCCTTAGTAGACTTACCTTTTAGCGGGCTTTCGTGGCTTTGGTTGCTTCAGTTAGTGGTAAGGTAAGATTCAACCACTAGCACGAATAATATAGTTTCGGGAAATAACTCGAACGTTTACGTTATAAGTGTATATTGTTTTTTTTTATGTGTTGTGTTGTGTTGAACACTGAGAATGGTACTTTCTTTCGGGGATTCCCCGAAAATAGTTTGTCAATTTCTTGAATAATTTTGATTTGTCTAAAAAATGTTTGTTTCCTATGCATGCACAAAAATATAAATATGTACAAGAGATGTTATATTAGGGTTATATTAGCTGAAGAGTTTGTTTGCTTGAACGCGCTAATCTCAGGAACTACCGGTACGATTTGAAAAATTACTTCAGTATTCGATAGCCAATTTATCGAGGAAGGCTATAGGCTATCATCACGCTAAGAAAAATAGAAGCGGAGCATTAATGGAAAATGTGACGCAGACGATGTTGCGTGGGTCAGCTAGTACTGAATATATTTGATAACTGATATTAGGATTCATATTTTAAACGTATTCTCCATAACCAATTTAGCCAATAGCGAAGAGGCCGATTTTTTCAAAGATGATAGACTTAGCGATAAGGCCACCCATTGTGTCACCCTATGTAATGTTTTCTACATCTATTTTTTCTGTAACAAATGGTGTACATAATAAAGAGTATTCTATTCTATTCTATTTTTTTGTACTTATCAAAAATAAACTATAATTTTATAATTATTGTTGTTTTATTTTCAAATACTATTTGGATATTATCTGTCTAGCATAATATTATGTTAGTGGTTTTCTAGTGGTTTGAGGGATCGCCAAAAGTGGTTTTCTGGTGGGTTACGATCAGTTACGATGCTACGTGGCTATGTGGTTTCGTTAAAATAAAGTTGGCAACACTGATCAAATGTCAATGTCAGCTTAGTAGTTAGTAAATAAATTAGACAGACAGACAGCGTTGGGTTTGGTTATCTTGTTGTCACCTGTTGTTTTTTCAAAATATCTCATTAAATAACTATACAATAGTATTCTCGTCGTACAGCAGTGTCAGGCTCACGATAAAGTTTGTAAACGAAGATGCCTTATGCCAATCAACCTTCTGTGCACATTACAGAACTAACGGACGACAATGTAAAGTTCGTCGTTGAAGACACCGAGCTTAGCGTCGCTAATAGTATGAGACGTGTGTTTATAGCAGAAACGCCGACTATGGCTATTGACTGGGTACAGCTAGAGGCAAATTCCACTGTGCTTAGTGACGAATTTCTAGCTCATCGCATCGGTCTCATTCCACTTATATCAGATGATGTGGTTGACAAAATTCGTTATTCGCGAGATTGCATGTGTGCTGATTTCTGTTCAGAATGCAGTGTAGAATTTACACTGGACGTGAAATGTACAGGAGATCAAACAAGGCACGTTACTACGGCAGATCTGAAATCTAGCGATCCAAGAGTGGTGCCGGTGACGTCAAGGCACCGGGATGAGGACCAGGCGGACTACGGCGAAACTGATGAGATTTTAATCATAAAACTGCGTAAAGGTCAAGAATTGAAGTTGAGAGCATATGCAAAGAAAGGATTTGGCAAAGAACATGCAAAGTGGAATCCAACTGCTGGTGTTTCGTTTGAGTATGACCCCGATAACATAATGCGACACACGTTATTTCCTAAACCTGATGAGTGGCCGAAAAGTGAACACACTGAGCTTGATGAAGAC
Organism: Ceramica pisi; assembly: GCA_963859965.1. Classification (NCBI taxonomy): domain Eukaryota; kingdom Metazoa; phylum Arthropoda; class Insecta; order Lepidoptera; family Noctuidae; genus Ceramica; species Ceramica pisi. The sequence continues at coordinate 14,620,939 of OY982545.1, forward strand.
CAGTATGAAGCAGAATTTAACTGGGAGGCAAAGCCAAACAAATTCTTTTACAATGTGGAGTCATCGGGTGCACTCAAACCAGAAAACATTGTCCTTATGGGTATAGTGGTGTTGAAGAACAAACTGCTTAATCTTCAAGTACAGTTGGCACAGGAAGCTCAAAATGATGCACTAGCTATCAATTAGTTTGTAAATTAGTATTATTAAAAGTTTGATCATTTAACTTTATAAAATGTGTTATAATTTACTACAGAAAATAAATACCGATTGGTTTCGCAGATACTTCTCCATCTTTTAAGTCAACTGTAACAAGCTTGTGTTGCCTCAGTCACTGATATAAACCAACTAGATTGTTGAACACTTGTGTGCAACTAGATCAATCACTGGACACCTGCATCATGAAGTGTAATTATGGTCAAGAGAATGTAAAACATTGCATTCAAAACTTGTTTAGTGAGTTAATTTCTTGAATCCAGTTCTGTTCTTTGGATCATAAACCTTAATAGCAAGTTAAAATACAAGAATGTGAAATCAATGATACTTTGGTATTTTATTAGACTAGCTGTGCCTGCGACTTCATTCGCATGGACGAGGGAAAATGATGTGATGTGTTGCATATACATAATCTATGTTCAGTTACATATCCTGATCTCTCTCAGAATTAAAAGAATATAGGAAGAGGGTACCTAATGCAGGGCACTTTATCATCTCTACCGGTTAAAATGCCAACCAGCTCAGGTAGTTTCCTGGTACAAACCTATCTTGAATTAAAATCAACAAAACAGACTATCGAATGAATGGTGGTGAATCAAGTTGATTCTTAATTTCGTCCAGTCGTCGATCTTCAAGGTTAAGCAACGCTTGCCGAGGTTGGTCTGTGGATGGGTGACCATCTTAACATACCGAGTTTCCTCTGTGCCTCGGAAAGCACGTTAAGCTGTTGGTCCCGGTTGTCATTTAGAGATCTTTGGCAGTTGTTACGGATACTAAGAAGCCAGAAAATCTGACACCAGTCTTGCCAAGAAGTACCGTGTTACCCAGTTAACGGGTTCTGGAGATCTGGTAGGCAGCCACTTTACGCAAAATACTGGTATTCAGCTAAATTCGGTTTGACTGGAAGCCAACCCCAATACTGTTGGGAAAAGGCTAGGCAGATGACAGTCAAATAAGAAACACATTTTCTCCGATTTTTACTGACAATATTGGTGATTGTAGACCACTGATTAATTTAATTTGTTTTAACATTTTACAATGTTAAAAAAGTTTTACTGGGTTCTAGAATCAATTTACTTATTATAGAGGATCACGTGGCTTAATAAAAACAGCCGGGCAGCACGGGTCTAACTTTAAGGTTAAGCAACGCTTGCGAAGGTTGGTCTGTGGTTGGGTGACCATCTTAACATAATTTCCTTTGTGCCTCGGAAAGCACGTTAAGCCTTTGTTCTCGGCTCGACTGATGTCAGATTTACTGGCTTCTGATAATCCGTAGCGATTGCCTAAGATCTACAAATGACAGCCGGGACCAACGGCTTAACGTGCTTTTCGAGGCACGCAGGAAACTCGGTGTGTTAAGATGGTTACTCATCCACAGACCAACCTCGGCTAGCGTTGCTTAACCTTGAAGATCGACCTGTGCGGCTGTTATTATTTAGTCACATATATTCCATACCTTCATAGCTATACAAAATATATAACTTCAAACTTCAAGATAATCCACACGACTTGGAGAATACGCGGCGCCCCCGCCAGGGGGAGTGGTGGGCGGGCGTAGGCTTTTTATCCCGCGGGATTGGTTTTTCGTCCTCGTGGCTACGGGCACGGCGTTAGGTTGCCGGTATAGGCTATGGCATTAAGTCCGCCTCTGTACTTTTTTTTTGCTGATAGTGTTAAATAAATAAATAAATAGGCGCGGCAGGTTTGGTAGCGCGACAGTAGGTGTCGCTGCTTGCCATAGGAGTGTTACTGTCAATAGTGTCGGCAGTGGGCGCCACGGTACTGTCTGTCTCACAGCACCGTATCTTCACGGCCCTACGGCGGCGGTCTGTCCCCGCCAGGTGAGACGGTTGCCCGGAGGAGGCCCGGCGAGGACCAGCGACGTAGGCGCCGACCTTTAAGGTGAATGCTCCAACCAGCCCGTGAGATTCAAATTTTCTTACGTTTTTTGCAATTTGCAGACCAGTACCTAGCACTGTTGTTGATTAATTAAAATATTATTCGCGGCTGTAAGACATAATGTAGTTACAGAATTATAATCATCAAAATCATCAATACAACGCTCGGCTCTAAGTTCATTTGTAATGCATTTGCAAAAAACGTATACGAAAACGTATACGGAATAAAGTTCAAGGTTGATTGGGAAAATTTGACAATATCGGGTAGCTTGATGTGCTGGCGACTGTACCTACCTAACATTACTAGCTTGTGCTTGCTGAGGGTTTATGTTTTTTTTTTAACAATTTTATTGCAATCTATCAGATCTTGCAGATATTCAGCGATATGTGTGAAATTTTATTTAAAAGGCTTGCACGAAAGCCATCCAATGACTGCTCCGTTTATTCTTGTGCCTTTCAGAGAAGATCTGGAGGAATCTTTCTTTTTAGTCTATGAGCAAATGTTTTGGGGGTTCATTAGATTGACTGCCAGCATATTTGAATGACTACTGATTCGCTTCTTGTACGCTTTTGTCCTTTCCGAAATTTCTTCCATAGCACTTTTGACGCAGAGGTCGTGATGGAGTCTAATGTTTGAGACATACTAAGGTGCGTTTGTTTTTTTTCTTAGTATCTTTGACTGGCATCTCTGTATTATTTCAATGTTTGATTTTGCTGCTGTTCCCCGGAGTTGTAGGCCATATGTCCATATGGGTTTTAATATAACTAATATAATAAAGCAGAAGAGTTTGTTTGTTTGTTTGGTTGAACGCGCTAATTTCAGGAACTACTGGTCCGATTTGAAAAATTGTTTCAGTATTAGATAGCCCATTTATCGAGGAAGGCTATATATATCATCACGCTAAGGCAAATAGGAGCGGAGCATTAATGGAAAATGTGACGCAGACGAAGTTGCGCGGGTCAGATAGTGCATTTATTAAGCAATAGTTTGTTTTGAAGTGAGAGTCGTGATTTTTTATTTAGTAGCCACTAAATAGTGCGCAACTGTGGTCCCATAGCTAATCGCTTTGTGAGAATATGCTTCTTCCGGGTTAGGCGTCTATCCAAGTATATTCCAAGATACTTGGCGTGATCCTCTTGCGGTAAAGGTATGCCGTTGAGAGTAACGGGTTGACTGTTTCTTTCCTGTTTGTGAAAGTGACCTGGACAGATTTGGTTTCGATGGCTTTGATTCGCCAGTCTTTGAGCCTTAGATACTTGATCCAGACTATTTTGATGCATTTGTGCTGCAATGTCTGGTGAATTGTCCATTGATAGAATTGCGTGTCATCAGCAAATGTTCCAGTAACTACTCCATCGGTCGTAGGGAGATCAGCGGTAAAAAGCAGATACAACGTGGGACTCATTACGCTGCCTTGCGGAACTCCAGCTTTGATAGCATTCAAAGACGTTAACTCTTCTCCTTGTTTTACACTTTACACAAAAGTGTCTTTCGCTTAGGTATGACTTTATTAGGTTGTAGAAGTTTATAGGTACTTAGGTCTTTTTTATTTTGAAAAGAAGTCCGTCATGCCACACTCGATCAAATGCCTGAGATATATCCAGGAACGTTGCTATATGTTCTACTAGTCTGTGCACTTGTTCAACAGTACCTACCATGCTTTCGACGAAAACCAAACTGATGGTCAGTAGTAGTTTGTTTGCGGCAATAATCGGGGATAATCTAAGCAAAATAACTATCTCCATGATTTTTGAGACGGTTAACTTTTCACTCGATATTTATCAATAATTTTAAAAAAGTTCTATTCGATGAATATCGATACATTTATCACTTGCCCATCCCTACTATTAAAAGAAAACGTGTGTCTGTGATGAAGACCAAAATATCATTAAAAAGTGGTCAATTTACCTCTTTTGTCTGTATTTTCTCCATGATACGTGTAGACAAGAAACTGGTAACTTTTAAGAAACTGTAGATGCCATATAATATCTAGCACAGTACAAAAAAAAAATGTATCTATAGGTTTTGTCAGATGAGACATATAAATGTCATGACACTTGGGTCATCAAATAATGAATTAAACATGTAATAGGAAAATAAACGAAAAATGCACAGTTAAAAAAATCTTTAAATCTACAAATTAAATGAAGGAAGAAATAATAAAACAAAATATAATTTTTATATTATTTTTTACAATAGTGCTGGAGAGAGTCATCGCTAAAACATGTCTGAAGTAGCTGAATCTGAACCAACTGCTTCGTTTTTCTCGTGCAATATCCCCGGCGATAGCTTTCCAAAAGAATATGAACCTCTTAATAAAGAGCCTGAGGTAATTACGTACATAGGTACCTTTATTCGAGGTAATAAGAATGTGACTAGCAAAGTCGTACTCCCATGAATCCCTGTAGCAGTGGTATCCAGAGGCGGATTAAATATTGACAGCGCCCTAGGCAAACCATAAGTAATTACTTTCAATGATAATCTGTTCTTCAGCAACTGGATAAAAAACCTATAACGGACACGCCGAGCAAACACAAATTAAAATTGCAAGACATACAAGATGCACAAAATCGCATCAAGAAGTATGTTGTCTGCACGCCAGTGATTGTGAGTTTAAATCGTAATTCCCAGTACCTACTTACCTATTAAATTCCATTTTTGTTCATATAAGCATTAATAAAAACATTACCTTCTTTCTACGACAGTCGGGTAAAAATAGATAATTTCACGTCATCTCATCTTCCCTCGATTCTAATCATTCAATCGTCATTATCATCGGCCTAGCCTTTTCACAACTATATTGGGGTCGGCTTCCAGTCAAACCGTATTCAGCAATAACAGTGTATTACGTGGAGCGGCTACCTACCAGACCTCCACAACCCATTAACTGGGTAACACGGTACTTCTTGGTAAGAATGGAGTCAGATTTACTGGCTTCTGACAATCCGTAACGACTGCCAAAGATCTACAAATGACAGCCGGGAACAACGGCTACCGTGCTTTCCGAGGCACGGAGGAAACTGTATATTAAGATGGTCACCCATCCACCGACCAACCTTGGCAAGCGTTGCTTATCCGTAATGATCGTCCCGTGCGGCTGTTATTATTTAGCCACGAGCTCACACAATTATAATCATTCAATCATGAATTAGATAATACATGTAGGTAATGTAGAAAGTGATTGAATGATGCCATGATGATCCATCCTCCATACATTACAAAGTGATGTTAAGTACCTAGGTATATGCATAGGTGCCTATATCTAGGTACGTGTCTGGTTGCTGTACGATCAGCGTCTATTATCCTGTCAACTGGGCATCTACATAACATGTAAGTACCTAGATCTACCAGCATCAACAATGTAGACATTTATAGGTGCAATGTCCACGGTGGTTATTCCAATGATCTCACTGAATTCAGTTTTATATACCTACCTAGCTAGTAAAGTGTCTTAGAATACTTATTAATACGAGCTTTTTTTAGGAAGCACAACATATAGGAAAATCATTTTGCAATGTCATCTTGAAATGCGAAAATTTACAAAATACTGGAAGGTACGTATGAAAGTAGTTGATGGCCAAATAGAACCAACACCACATGCCGTATAGGTAAAACTCTAAATTGTATTGCAGTTTTAAAGCCCGCGGAGCATGTAACGTTTTCATGAGCATGTCGCCTTCAGATAAGAGCAAGGGTTGCACTGTGTCAGGGGGCCGAAACTTTGTCAGCGCTATGACATACTACGGGTTTCGAGAGTCTGTTCCCATCAACGTGATTGTTCCTAAAGATTGCCCACTTGTTGACAAGCACCGATACAAGGAGAACTTTGCAATCGTGAAAGTTCACGGCAATGACCGCAACGATGCCAGTCTGCATGCCCTCACTTATTGTGATGAAATCGGATCCACTTATGTACACGGGTAAACGATATTCTCATTTTAATTAGGTATCAAAAAGGTATATTTACATATTTTTTATGACATTTGGATGTTTATCTCCCCGCTCTAGCAAATAAACCGAGCCACCCGATACCTAGGAACTCTAATTCGATTTTCTCAAAAAGTAAAAAACTTACAGCTATCAAAGTTATACCTACAGAAAGTGCGTTTCATGGTGATTAAAATGAAAGGAAACGCATTGGGTTTAACCAATTTATTTCAGTGTTTATTAAGGATCTTACAAAGAAGAGTCGTTTTCCAGTCGTGGCAATCGTTAGTAATCATAAAGTGAAATAAAAATTAAAGCCAGAAACAAAGATAAAAGTTAAAAAAAAGTTTTTGTCAATATTCCGTATTCCCTCCCCTTGCTCGGATAACGGCCAGCATCCTCGTATTCATCGACCTTATGAGCCTGACGATAAAATCTTGAGGAATTGCATTCCACTCCTCTTCAATTACGATTCGCAGCTCTGGAAGCCTTGTTGGAGCAGGTACCTGGGCTCGAATTCGACGATTCAGCTCATCCCATAAGTGTTCTATCGGATTCAAGTCAGGGCTTCGAGCTGGCCAGTCCATCGTACGAGAATGCTTACGTCGCGTAGATACTGGGTCACCACATGAGCAAAATGAGGCCGTGCATTATCATGCATCAATTGCATATCCTGCCCGATATATCCTGCGTAAGGTACCACATGGTCTGCGAGGATTTCAGTAATGTAGCGATGAGAAGTCAATCCACGTGTACGGCCCGTCGGTTCGATGAAAACTAACGCTATATGTGCTGTTAACGAGATGCCGCCCCAGACCATTACAGATCCTCCTCCATAAGCAAAAGTTTCGTCGATGCAACACTGAGAATAACGTTCTCCAGGGCGACGATATACTCTTTGACGTCGATCACTTCCATGTAGACTCACCCTGGTCTCATCAGTGAAGAGTACATTACTCCACTGCTCTAACGTCCAATATACCATGCTCTCGAGCAAATTCAAGTTGTGCTCGACGGTGTGCTACCGTTAATGCTGGGCCTGTTGCAGCTCTCTTTGGAGTCAGGTTCCGTTCAGCAAGTCTCCTTCTGACGGAATCTGAACTTATGACCACTTGGCGTTCATCACGCAGACTTTGTTGGACTTGAACTGCGTTGAGGTGACGATTTCGCAGAACAGTAAGTTGGATATAACGATCATCTGCTGCTGATGTAGCCCTAGGTCTGCCCGTAACTGGACGGCGATCGAATGCTCCAGTCTCTAGGTATCGTCTGTAAACTCGTTGCACCGAAGATCTGCTGATTCGAAGCTTTCGAGCGACCTCACGTTGCGCAATGCCTGCTTGAAGTAATGCTACAGCTTGAGCTGCTTCCTGAGGTGTCGTATCCATTATTAATCGAAAAAAGTAGCCAAAATACACGCGTCTGAGCAAACGATGGACAAAAACTAAAGAAATGATAAGAAATATCCGACTACCCTCATTGCAGAAACAAAGAACGCTTTTTTTTTTTTATTTTTTTTTTTTTTTTTTTTAGGGATGGGAAATCATCCAATGACTCCTCCCGCTCTGGGTGTAGCGGGAGGGAGTGTCAGACTTCTACTGACTAAAACCCATCCATGTTCCTTCATTGCCCTTTGTGTTCCGGAGCCACGGTGTCTCTTGCGAATAATCCCGCGACTCCGGCAGGCGTCGGCCCTTTCGGGCCCCTCTGTGTTGCTGACTCTCTTTGAGGCGCGCGTGGAACACTAACGCGCCGTCGACACGGCCTGTCTAGATGGACGGACGGCGAGCCACCCATAGCTCGCCGTCCACAGGCCTGCGCCTACGGTGGCCGGAGGTCACCAGGTGGCCCCCGACGCCCGCGGCGTCCACCACGGCGGCCGGGACGAGAGGGTCTCCTCTCCCGCTCCGCCACCTCCTTCGCTAGCATGACTGCTTCGCAGAAGGAGGCAACGGCGTCCCATTCCGTCTCGCTCCGGACCATGGCTTGGACCAGGGCCGGACGCGAGAGGTCGCCGCCAATCGCCGTTTCGAGGACACGGCGGTGCGCCGCCCAAGCGGGGCACACCTGCACAGTGTGCTCTACCGTGTCCTCCGGTCGATCCTCGCAGTGGTGACACCCGGGCGTTTCCTCCCGCCGAATTCGGTGCAGGAACCTCCCGAAACATCCATGTCCGGTGAGGACCTGCGTCAGGCGGAAGGTGAGGACGCCGTGGCGCCTCTCAAGCCACTCCTCAAAGAGGGGACTTATCGCCGCTATTGTGGCGTGCCCTGCGCTGGGTTGCGATAGTCAAACAAAGAACGCTAATCGCAAACTCTAGTCAAAACAGAGCAAATCGTTAGCTGCGCATTGTGTTTGCTGCTTGATTACAATGTGAGTTGACGGTACTTTCGAATTAATTTATAGTCATTTGAATCAGTATGAAACGCACTTTTTGTAAGTATAACTTTGATAGTTGTAAGTTTTATACTTTTTGAGAAAATCGAATGGCTCAGTTTATAATGGAATCTAATGACATTATTTGCAAACCGCACATATCGTGTGCTTACTTAACAATTCTTTACAGTGTTGATCAGAGACTCCGAAGGTAGCAATTTTTTATTTTCTTTCGTTAATGCGCAGGTCCGACCGATTGGATCTAATTGCGGGCTATGGCACACTGGGACTAGAATTGCTGACGCAACTAGAGAACATGGACGCCATTTTGTGTCCTGTCGGTAGTGGTGGGCTCGTGGCGGGGCTTTTGATGGCTGTCAAGAGCCTCAAGCCCAATTGCTTGATATACGTATGACAAGTTGATAATATACCTACCTACCTAGTAATAAACATACTCTATCTACCTAGTAATAATTTTAATAAAACGAATGAAGCTAATTTAGATGACCATTTCTGCTTCTTTTGCGACTTTGAGATACAATCGTGTTCTTTGATGGCCATATAAGTTGCTTCATAAAATAGGTGGTGACCACCCTGGGTTGCAATTTTCCATACAGCGAATAAAATGGTCGACTCACGCCCCAAAACAAAGTGGCGCCGAACCATAGGCTGATAAATGCGTTGACTTCTGTGGAATTTTCTTATTGTCTCGGGGGCGTAGCACTGCATTGTGTGACGCGTGGGAAGACGCTTCGCACCAAGATTAGTGAGGAACGCAAAAAGTGAAGTGTTTGTGGCGTGTCGGCAACTTACAAGTGCGATTAGGGGTACCTACCTACCTACTTTCCTCTTAACCTTGCATCTGCCCCATACCTACTATTTTTTGATGATTCCCTTAATTCCTGCAACTGGTTTGCTAGGGTGTCGAATGTACGGCGGATCCCACAATGACCAGAGCGCTCCAAGAAAAGAAGCCCGTCATGATCCAGCTGAAACCGACCATTGCCGACAGTCTCTGCTGTGGCATTGCTGGCCAAAACGCTTTCAACATTATCAGAGGATACCTCGATAGAATGGTTTGTCTAAATACTATAAATGTAACGGCTTGGGCTCGAGTATAAGTTTAATGCTGTAATAAATGGGATCTTTGTGCTCTTGCTTATAACATAACTAGGTCCATAAAGTATCTTCGACTATGATAGATACATAAGGATTGGCAATTGGCATACCTACCCACATATACAGCACCTTGTGGGAAGTATACAGTGTGAGTAATTAAAAATGTAATTTGAAAATGAGCGAAACTATGCCTTTTTTAACGACGGAAAATGTATTAAAAAATCAAAAGTTTATGGGTTTGATTTTAAGCTTGCCCACAACTGTGACCTTAGTGTACACAAAGCTGTGTAACTTTTCAACTAAAAGATCTATCGCAAGAACCTATTTCTTTTTCATCAATTTTTACAACAATCTCTCAAAAAGACACCCTCCATTACCTTCGTTTTTTAATACTTAAAGTTATTTTTATGTTATAACTTAATGTACTATTATGGCTACCGAATAGTTAAAACTTAATGTACGGTTTTTTTATTGAGATGGGTTTTCTATTGACTCTAGTCTAGGTCAGAGATGACAGAGACAAAGTCTACGATGGAGCGAGCTTACCCAGAAGAAGCCTGTTCACTCTAACTTTGAGATTAGGGATTTTATAAGACTAGGGTTCTAAGAGTTCGGAAACACAGACCCAGGCAGAGAGTTCCACTCCTTTGCTGTGCACATTATGAAAGACGTAACAAGGTAGAGATGGTAAGTTGCAGTGCGTCCGGATGTGCGATGGTAGAAGGGGACTGGTGGGATGGGGTCGTGGAGTTCTTGGGCACACTCTCCGAAGTACTATCTGTAGAAGACCGACAAGCTGGCAACCTTACAGCGATAAGCCAAGCTGTGTAGCTTGGCATTCACCAGTTTTACGCCGCCAATGAGCCTCTTAGCTCTGCGTTCCACCGAGTCAAGCACGGCAAGTTGATACTTAGCTGAGGCATCCCAAAGGTAGCTGCAATACTCCATGCGGGATCGGACTTGTGCGCTTCAGCCTATTAAGGATGCCGAGCTTTGTGGCCGCAGTTTGAGCTTTGGTCTCAATGGTGGCGCCGAAGTTGAGACTGGATGTCGGCTCCATGCCTAGGAGCTCGAGCCAAAAAAGGAGTTGATTCATTTCGAGTAGGAGTTTGGTCTACACAACTCCTTGTTGCGGTAAAGAAACACGCCTGTGTTTTGGTGGCGTTAAAAGAGACTAGATTGTCGTCACCTAGGGAGACAAGCCTTAAGGTCAAATTAGTCCGCTCTACCATGGCCTCTTTCAAGGAACCCACTTCATCCCCACTGGTTGTTGCGCTGGACAAGTATCTCTTGAAACCGTACTGTCATCTGCGTACCCAACAAGACCCAGCTGAAGTAGGTCATTGATGTGCAGCAGGAAAAGAGTTGCAGAGAGAAGAGAACCCTGAGAAACAGCCATGAGGTCAGAGGAGCAGCCGTCAATGACTCTTCGGATCGACCGTTCACTAAGGAAGTCCGATTTCCAGCTACAAAAATCAGCTGGGATGCCATTAAGCAGGAAGCTTGCTGAGCAGACTTGCGTACCATACCCTGTCAAAAGCCTTCGAGATATGGAGAGACACAGCACGTGCTTCGCCGTGTCTCTCGATGGCTTCGCCCCAGCAGTGCGTGACATACACAAGAAGATCGCCAATAGATCGTCCCCGGCGAAAGCCACATTGACGGTCACTGAGGAGAGTGAGGAGATCATTGTCTTCAAGGTACATCAGTAATTAGCTGTTCAATACCCTTTCCATAACCTTGCATAGGATGGAGGTTATGGCGATTGGTCTGTAATGAGCAGGGCCTGCACCTTACCCTTTATTATTATTATTTATTTTTTTTTACTTTCTCGGGCCCCTGGAGACCCGATCCTTTGGTAGGCGTACGAGGGGCCGAAAGCAACTCGCAGAGGCCCCGTTAGACATTTCAAATGTAATGGGGCACCAACCGGCGATTATCCCTGTATGCACTGAAAGTATTCCCAAGGACAATACCCGGTTGGAGCAGTACTATTGCAGAATATGGAAACAAAAAATGAAACGCTATGGGTTTGGGTGGCTTAGTGGAATGATAATCGTTTATTATAGAACTATTGGCCCCTGCCTGACCACTAACAATATACACGGCTTTGAAATGGCAGGGGGTGACTTGCACACTCAATGAATGGGCCCCCGAAAACGGTCGCTAGCACAAAGTGAAAGGGGGCAACATGGTCTGAGGTGCTAGAGGAGTGGAGAGGTATACCACGGCTATCAGGACAATCCCGGAAGTGCGGTCAAGATCCCTACCAGCATCTTACTGGATAATACGTCCTTCTCCCGAGCACGTATGCTCTAGCGAATCTCCACTCAGACCGGCCAATTAAGGCAAGGAAGAGGTGGGAGCTCTGTTCCTCGTCAGTTTTCACTCTGGCCAGCCAATAAAGGCAAGCCGTAGATGAGGAACAAGACTTCTCCCGGGAGATAAGGTTCGTGGGGTCGCTACTGCCCAACAGTTCGCCACAAAACTGCCTTGCGGATTGTATCTCTCTTTGTCTGGCCCCTCACCCTAGGTATGACCTAAGGTCCATCGGGACGCGCAAGCCCCACCACGACGTCAACGTAGAGATACTGCGGTAAGGTTATTATTATTATTATTATTTTATCACATCATAACAACTGTTAAAGAAAGCCCCAGCGCACGCCTACGCAATTTTACGATTATTTATAAACTATCCTTAACAAAACAATAAATGGCACGTTCGGAGTGTCATCTTTTGATCCTTGATAGAACAGAAGGAAGGAGAAGGTTATGTTTGAGTTATAAACAATAGGTATGCAATTTTAATTATTGGGTAGGCAATATGATGAAGAATAACTTACAGTAATAAAAAAGGCAGAAAATCAGGGTGTCTTTTTGAGAATTTTTACGACTATCGTATATTTGAAAGTTTATCCACCAACAGCTACGCTGATATCTATCATACATATGATGTTATGTGGCTTATTATATATATCAGACCAACGTGTAGTGGGTACCCATAAATAAAAAAAATCATTTCAATTAATTTTTAGATAACAGTAGATGAATCATGGATTTCGCGAGCGATGATTAACATTCTAGAGCGAGAGAAGATGGTGGTGGAAGGAGCGGCGGCCTGCTCCGTCGCCGCCGTGATGGCGGGGAAAGTGCCGGAGCTGCGCGGAAAGAAGTAAGCCACCACATCACACTTCCACACTTCGGATAACGTACCTTCGTTGGTCGCATTCTGAATGCAACTTCTATTTCTCTTAACTTCTTTCGGGATCTCTTACCAGTTATATAAAATTATAAATAACTAGCTGACCCGCGCAACTTCGTCTGCGCCACATTTTCCATTAATGCTCCGCTCCTTTTAGTCGCAGCGTGATGATATATAGCATGGGCTATCTAACACTGAAATAATTTTTCAAATTGGTCCAGTAGTTTCGGAGCCTATTCATTTCAAACAAACAAATATTTACTCTTTATAATATTAGTGTAGAAGTGTAGGTGTAGATATTTAATAGCAGCACCAAGCTACAGCTTAATACCAGTATTTTAATACTGGTATTAAGCTGAATCCGGTTTGACTGGAAGTCAACCGCAATGTAGTTGGGATAAGGCTTGGCAGATGATGATGAATAGTAGCCAGCTACCACGCCCGGAACTATCCAAGTGGCGTCACGTGAACTCTGGGCAAGGTTTCCGTGTTTCCAAGCCGATTGTCGAGGTTGACGAATTGTGGTGGAAAACTGTGCTGCGAGGGCGTAAACTACAGTAGATTTAAGTAATTATGAAGCTTTTCTTCTCCTTAAAAACCCGCTTCTGTCCTCGATCTCGCCTGATGGCACAGTGTTTGTTGCAGCATCGTGTGTGTGCTATCAGGAGGCAACATCAACAGCAGCCGCATGTCACGCGTCATCGACCGCGGCATGGCGGCCGAGGGGCGCCTCGTCAAGTTCTGTGTGACACTGCCAGACGTGCCCGGCGCCATGGCCAAGCTGCTGGCCAAGGTCATGGACATCGGTGCCGATGTCAAGAGCTTCGTGCCCGAGCGCGCCTGGATGCGACGGGACATTTTTACTGTTCCTGTACGTTTAAGATTTGTTGAAAACGTGTTGGTGTAGGTTGTTTTGATCACCATTTCCTCAGCATTAGAGCAGCGCAGAGGATATCTATTCTCCAACTCATATGACCTTAGGTCCAACCTTTTGACAGCCACAAAATTAAACTCTTCGGCTTGTTGCGCTGCTCTCAAAAATCAATGTAAGTAAATAAATGTAAGATTCGATATCTGACGTCAAGTTACGACGTACCTTATAGGGCACGAAATTAAAAATAATGCACTACGCACAAATCAAGAGTTCTCTAATGTCTGTCATACCTGCAGGTGAACATGCTGATTGAAACAAGTGACCTGCACCACGCCAAGGACTTGGAGAAAAAGTTGCTGAAGGACTACCCACATTCACACTTCATCATGTTGTAGTGATCTGTTTGGTTCAGTTTCGTACCCGTGCCTGTCATCATGCTCAAATTTTACAAATCTGATGCAAATAACAATATATTATTGAATTTCTGTCAAATGTGGTTCTTTTCTTTGTCTGTATTTTATACAAAAACGACTACATTATTTTAATTTCCTTTTTCTAAGTTTGAAATTTAGTAAGAAATGTATTTAAAGAACAAACTATATACACTTAAAATAGAAAAAAAAACTCCTAACTAAAAAATGGCATAAAAAAATTCGTCCCCATCGCTATCGACTGGAAGTGAGCCCAAAAGACTGGCTGCATTGCCACGTTGTATGGCAATGCTTATCCTCTGTCCAAAGTAAAAGCCAGCTCTTGGGTCACGCGAAGCGTCAATTTTTTGATGCCATTTTTTAGTTAGGAGTTTTTTTTTATACAAAATTAGATTTTATATAAGACGGTGTCAGTATCTAAGGGCTAAGGGCGGGCTCGTGCAAAGCGTCACGTGATTCTTAGGCTAAGGACGCGTCATGCTCTAACACAATTATTTGGCGTTGTCCGCCCCAAGCTGCCTCGTATACCCAGTACATCACCGCGTGTGCAACACTTCGCTTCTGTATGTAAGTCGCAGCTAACTGGCTTCATCGACCGTTTAATAGGCTGCTTAGCCCGTCTGTTGAAGGGTTGCATTTAATCAGTGGCCTAACTAAACCAGCCTATGCAGTTAATACATCATTTAGTGAACGGGATGAAGGATTCTAAACAATAATCAATTTCAACATTCTAATTTTGATGACGGAGCGGACTTCGATACGCGGCGCTTCTATTTCTGACTGCAGAACCTAACATACAGAAACAACAGAAAGGACCCTAACATGATTGGCATGACGGGATTCGAGCTAAGTTCACTCGCCGTGTCGGGGTGCCTAAGCACTCTGTGGTCTACTATGTTCCGCTGCTTGGCTAGGCAAGTTATTAAACGATATTATATAGATAGGTATAGGCCGTTGAGTAAACGGCGCCGTTCAATGAAAAGTCTAGGTAGCCAATTAAACGGCTGATTAGTAGTTGGCTGCGATATCCACGCTCTCAACCTGGACAATTGGCCATACGTTTGAATGTTACATACACGCAATACGCACCGCGCACCACTACACCCGATAACCTGACACGCCTCTATAAACGTGTCCTAAGGTTACCGTAGGTAAAGCTCGCGCCGGTTTACGGAGCGTAGATATTTTTGCTCTATTTCTAGAGTTAGCGCTGCTCTTGCAATTTTTCCCTAAGTATATTACCCGCATACGTACCTTACCTATTGTGAAATAGGTAAGTATATGGGTAATATACTTACCTTTTTCACAATAGGTAGGTACTTCTTAGATGAAAACTACATTATTTATGTTGCCATTAGTTGTGTCAGTTTGCAAACCAGAGTTACTTTGCAACTGACAATATGAGCAAATAATACAGGCATCGTTTGACTTTTTACCTAAACAAATTCTAAATTCCAGTTATAAAATATCGAAGATTATGCAGAAATTGGTAACTAACGAATATTTACAATTAAAAAAAATGTCAACAGCCAAAGTATGTATTAACTGTTTCAATTTAATTGTTATAAATTAAATTGTATGATTTCAGAATGATTACCCCGACAAGGATGACCAGCCGCACGTCTTATCGTTTAATGAAATCAAACAAGCTGCAGAGAGGATCGAAGGGGGCATCATACATACACCACTTTGTGTTAGTAGTTTGTGTGTCATCTGAAACTTTGTAGCAAAACTAACATGGGAATAATAGACAAGGTCCTTAAGCCTGATTGTGGTTAAATTTTAATGTTTCAGGAAGCAAAAATAAGTAAATATATGGACTACAATATCTATTTAAAATGTGAGAATTTACAATATACGGGCAGGTAAGCACGAGTTTATTTTATACAAATAACTAGCTTTTGCCCGCGACTTCGAACGCGCATATTCCGTTTTTTCCCAAACCCGTAACAATTTCAGGGAATCCTCTCATAGTGCTCCCAACACTCCCCAAGGAAGCTACGTACCCTACTCTCTACGACCAGTAGTTTCCGTTGTGCGTTGTCTGTCAATCATTCACTCAATCGGTAACGAAAGAATTTTGATAGATGAATTTTAAAATTAAACAATTTTTATCAAACTTCTCTTCCAAAACAGTAGGAGGAACTACGGACGTTACGGGTTGTCTGCTACATCGTAACGTGTCAGTTAATCTGATACAGCGTAGCCTCATTGTAGCGGGTCGTTTATCTAGCTACAGTGTAGTATCGTTTATCTGCAACAGCGTAGCCTCGCTACAGCGTAGCATCGTTGTAGCGGATCAGTTTATCTGCTACAGCGTAGCATCGTCTTAGCGGGTCGGTTTATCTGCTACAGCGTAGCATCATGGTAGCGGGTCTGTGGGTCAGTTTATCTGCTACAGCGTAGCATCATGGTAGCGGGTCTGTGGGTCAGTTTATCTGCTACAGCGAGTCCTCCTCTCAGTTTATTCACTACAGCCTTACCTCATCGCAGCGGGACAGTTTGTCTGTCATTTACCCGCTACAACAAGGCAACACTGTAGCCTACAGCCTTCCCTTGTCGTAACGGATCAGTTTGACCGATACAGCGTTGCCTTTTCGCAGCGGGTCAACATCATCCATCTGGTAACCAAATGATCATTTTCTATCCCTGTAACTCTTATGGTAGGTTTTTTAATTAGGTTTCACTAATTATTTTATGGTTGCACGTAGTTGCGCCGAACGCGGTGTGCGCAACACGTTGCTATCATACGGCTCGGAGGCCGTCAGCCGCGGCGTGATCGTGCCTTCGCGAGCCAACATGGCGCTCGGGACGGCGTACCACGGTGGCACTCTTGGCGTTCCGGTACCAACTTATTTATTGAACTATAAAAATTTAAAAACCCCCGACACAGAAAATAAACTCTAAAAAGTAACAAATAATATTTCAAACCTATTGTAACTATTATCGTCACATATATTATGTACCTAATAGAAGTTCAAATATTTTTATTTTCCAAGCGTTGTCGCGTCGGGGTTTAAAATATTATTTGTTACTATTAGAGTTAATTTTTAGTGTCAAGCGTTTTTAAAATTCTTAATTTTTTGTCCTTTTTAAAGTAGGTATAAATATAAGTAAGTGTATTAATGAGCTGATGGTCTACATACGGCTCATCAGGTCATGGTTAACTTACCATGTTCTTTAGAATAGAATAGAATACAATGCGTTTCAAATAAGAATAGGATCGACTTAGCGCCATATTGTGACGTCATCATCATCATCAGCCTATAACAGTCCACTGCTGGACATAGGCCTCTCCAAGTGCACGCCATTTGACTCGATCATCGGCAACTCTCATCCAGCTGCTACCAGCCACCTTGCGAAGATCGTGGCTCCACCTAGCCTGAGGGCGTCCTACCTTACGTTTGCCGATTCGCGGTCTCCACTCAAGAACTCGTCCACCCCAACGGTCATCGATTCTACGGCTAATATGGCCGGCCCATTGCCACTTTAGCTTACTTATTCTATGATTTATGTCCTCAACTTTGGTTCTCTGTCGGATCACTTCGTTGCGGATTCGATCTCTCAAAGAGACCCCAAGCATAGCCCGTTCCATAGCTCGCTGAACGACCTTGAATTTATGGACCAGCCGTACCGTGAGTGTCCACGTTTCGGCTCCATAAGTCATAACAGGCAGGACACACTGATTGAAGACCCTAGTTTTTAGGCTCTGTGGAATACGTGAGGAGCTGAATTCTTCTGTTAGCCTCTCTCTCAAAGTTGTTCTTACCAAACTGCAGAGTCTGCCCGAGGTACACGTATTCTCTAACAACCTTAAGAGCACCGCCATTGACAACAATCGGTCCCGGGGTAACGTGTTCGTTGAACATAACCTGGGTTTTGTCCAAGTTCATCCGGAGACCAATGCGTGCAAAAGAATCAACTTGGTCGTTCAGCATCTGCAAGTCCTGCAGCGATTCAGCCAGGATGACTATATCATCTGCAAATCTCAAGTGTGAGATGTACTCGCCGTTGATGTTAATGCCGCGTCTTTCCCAGACCAGCGTCTTAAACACATCCTCTAATGCGTTTGAGAACAATTTCGGTGAAATTACGTCCCCTTGTACGCAGATATGTTTAGTTCGCTGGTCCTGAATTTGGACGGCTATTATCGCGTTTTCATAAAGACATCTTAGCACTTTGATATATCGCCAGTTGACTTGGCATCGCTGCAGAGATTCCAAAACAGACCCTGGTCTCGACAGAGTCAAAAGCTTTCTCATAGTCCACAAAGGCAAGACATAGGAGCCGATTACATTCTTCGGACTTCTGTATGATTTGTCGCACAGTGTGGGTGTGGTCTATGGTGCTGTACCCGCCTCGAAACCCGTCCTGTTCCGGTGGCTGAAACTCGTCGAGTCTTCGCGCTAGACGATTCGTAACGACTCTTGAAAACAACTTATATACGTGGGTAGGGAGTGAAATGGGTCTGTAATTAAAAGGGTCTTATCGCCCTTCTTAAAGAAAAGAACGACCAAACTCCTTTGTCACGCTTCTGGAGTTCTCCCAGAGAACAGGATAGAGTTGAAGAGCTCCTGAAGCTCTTTTAGTATAGGACTGCCTCCCGCTTTCAGGAGCTCGGTTGTAATCCCATCCTCACCAGGGGCTTTTCCATTTTAAGCTGTCTAAGAGCCGCCTCGATTTCGTCTTGGCTGACTTCTGGCAGGTCTTCCGTGAAATGGCGGGTTAATGTGGCTCTGGAATCCTCATTTTCAGGTACAAGCCGGGATCCATGCGATGCGTACAATTGGCCGTAGAAGTTTTCGACTTCCGAAAGAATCTCCGGCTTCAAAACGTCGATATCCCCACTTGATTTGGTGAACTTTGTCAGGTGGCTCCTCCAAAGAGACTGGACGAACACTTTCGACCCCCGATTTTGCTCAATCGCTTTCTCTATAGAGCGTGTATTAGAGCGACGGAGGTCGCGTCTTACCAATTTTCTTATGTTTTGTGACGTCATAGCTGTCAATTATTGTATTGATCTCATTTACGAACGTTTTTATTTAAAAAATTTGATTTAAGACTTATTTAAACAAAGTTTTAAATAAACCGTTATTTATTTGCACGAACGACTAAGTTTTCTTTGCAAACCGTACTTTTCCAGATCATCGCTTAACATCAGGTGAGATAGCGGTCAAAGTGTCAAACGTATGCCCAACAATAGTAAAAAAAAAAACGATAGTATGTACATATGGAAGGTAGTCAGATCCCCTCATCAAGTATTTATTTATTTATTTAGGTTCACCTACAGCACATACATATAATAAATACAAATGGTATATCTTACGGTTATGTTCTAATATATATGCCAATTACAGGTAAACACAACATTGACAATAGAGACGCCAGACCGCTTAGTTGCTAACTTAAATTTAGGAGTTTAGGTACTAATAAATAATAAAAAAAGGATAGTTGGGTAGTTGAAAGAAACAAAAATAACAATAAAAACTTAAAATAGAACAGTAAATAAAAGTGGATTTGCACGTTTGAAAACTAATTGTAAACTAAGTATGAATGAGCTGATGGTTTTCAAACGGCTGATCAGTCAGGTCATGGTTACCTTACCACATACTTTCAATAACATTTAATTAAGGCGCATTTATCGCATTGGGTTAGCCTGTAATGGTAAATGTATGTAGGAAGATAAATAAATAAATAAATAAATAAACATTGAAGTACCACGGTACCAAATTTCGAATCGGTCAGACATAAGGAAGTAAGTCAGATCCCCTCATCTAGTATTAATGAGCTGATGGTCTTAAACGGCTGAACAGAATGAAACATGGCTAAGAACACTCGGGATAAAATTATTTATGACACAAAAAAAACTAAACGAAAATCACAGACAGACACGTCAAACTTATAACACCCCTAACGTCTCTTTGTGTCGGGGTTTAAAAACACAGTATCATGATGGTATTAACGTTATAGTACCGCCCCTGTAGCGCTTTTCTGTAACAATTTAGCTATGAAACTTGGTTGTAGTGAAAGTGTGTAAATCCAGTTAAATCAGGTAAAAAGCAGCAGCTCGTTTTTCCTAGGTTTAACGGTGAGTTATTAACAGGTAATAAACCTCTTGTGCGTAGGTGACGGTGGTGATGCCGGAGCGCACGCCGCCAGCGCACGCGCAGCGCTGCTCCGAGCTGGGCGCCGACGTGGTGCTGTGCGGCGACACGCTCGACGACGCCATCAAGTATGCGCGCAAAGTGCACCACGACAGCCACCAGATACTACTCAGGTAAACAGCTTTCAGTACCCTTTAGTAGCCTTACTGCGAATTTTCACATGTCTAGATCATAAGCGCTGTCTAGTGACAAAACGGAAAACAATACAAATTCCATGCTTGCAATTTAACATAGGTAAGTGAACGTTTTCGTTTAAAAACTCTTACTAAGCCAAGTACGCACTAGGTCGCGTTTGACTCACCCATGCCAGTTGCTAGTGCTACCAATAAATGGTTCTTCGCACAGGTATGAGGGATAAAGTCCACCCCTCTTTTCAAAAACTCGATGTGACGTTTAGGTAAAGGCAATGTATTATTACCAATTGACAGGTTAAATGTGTTCATTTAATATTGTTTTATTTTTCTCTTCCTTTTTTTATTTCTTTATTGTACATTGTAGGTCGGTCTGTTTTTTTTTTACTTTTGCTTATATACTTGTCTACATACAAGACAAGGCGTTTATTTGTAGAGACATGAGTAGGTATACATACGTGATACATCAACAATGTCTTTTAGTCAATAAATTGTTTTAACAACTATAAAGTGATTATTCATTTATATAATTTCAAGTTGCGGTTCTGTCGTTAAGTTCTGCCATTGTACGTGTAGGCAGGCACATTAATTTTGTTCCTGGAGGCTTATTTAGCTAGGCAACTTATTTATGTTTGAATAGTAGTATTATTGTGTGCTAGCTAGTAAGTGTTTTTTTTTGTGTATTAATTCATTTGCATACTAAGTATTATATACATTTAAGTTCTTAAAATGTAACAGACAGATGTGTTGCTTGCTGGAGAGTTTGTTGACCACTTCTTCTCCACAGCTAAAACACTAGGAAGTGGTGACGGGCGGGCGTTTTGGGGGACTGTCTTTTGTAAAAACTTGACGTTAAAAAAATGCTGGCTCCCAGCCTAATTTGAATACATATGACTTGAATTTTGAATGGGTATCTACGGTTCAAAAGAATCGCCCAAGCCAAGTCGAAGTCTTTGACTTCGCTCTTGCGGGCATAAGTAGCCGGTAGAAACCGTGTCCTTTTTTATTTTCAGAGATAAAAATAGTAAACCTATGTCTAACACTCAACGATTGTGTTGCTTTGTATTGGTGAAAAAAATACCAGTCAAGAGCGTCGGACTCATGCACCGAGGGCTCCGTACCATCATATAAAACTTGAAATGTTTTTAAATTTTCATCGGTAAAGCCTTTCGTCAGAGAATTTTAAGACAGCGGTGTTCATTGCAGTTTTAGATCAGCGCCATGTTTTGACCGCTTATGGAACTAATATAATTTATGTTGATGATTTCTGTAAAAGTGTGCTATAAGACATCTTTTTTTTATACAAAACGGGGAAACTCTTGGCCCAAATCTCACCTGATGGAAAGTGATGATTAGGCCGAAGATGGAAGCGAGTTTCACCCGGAATCCTCTTACACAGAGGAACTGGCTATCATACCCCTAACTGCCGGAACACAACAATGCTGTTAACATTGTTGTTATGGCGACAGACTTAGACATGATGGTGGTAGCTTGCCAGGCGGACTTAGAACAAATCCTACTGTCCTACCACCAACCAAACCGAGCAAAAAATTTGCCTCCGCTGGGAATCGAACCCGGGACCTCTGGGTCTGAATCAGGTGGTATAACCACTTGATTACGGAGGCGGTTAGTGTCACCTGTTTAGCACCACCCGGGGACCACGTGTAGGGATTCGCTGAAGGGTATTCTCATACGGACGCGGGTGATTCGGGCCCCTAAAAAAATTTTTTCTGTAATATTTACCTACATAAACGTCTATTGCATAGAATATTTTAGATTTTTATCTACGCCTAGTTCGGAGATAAGGGGGAGGAATAGTCAATTTTTTTTACATTATTCGTCAAAAATCGAAAACGGCCTAAGTCGCTTCGCCTATCAACACTAATATTAGAAAGCTGAACAGTTTGTTCGTTTGAACATGATAATCTCAGGAACTACTTACTGGTTCCAATTGAATTGAAATTATTTATTTATTTAATACTTTACGCACACACATGTACAGAGGCGGACTTAATGCCTTAGGCATTTTCTACCAGTCAACCTTTGGGTGATGCAGAGAACAAGGGAGTAAACACATTATTCAGCTCCATTCAGCTTTTGCCTATAGAAAACAACGATTTTGTATGAAGACGCGTAGGTACGCGTCCGTTCAGCTTTTGCGGAAAACAAGTGTAAAATGAGGACAAAATGTGTTATTATCATGCGAGTGCTAATATAGCCGCGTACACGCTGTTCAGCCGCGTACAGCTCTGTTCCGCCGCATTCAGCGTCGTCGTCCGCAGTAGATAGAAGAGTTTCAGCGGAGGTAGCACACTATGACGGCTTTTCTCATTCTTACGACGCTGTACGCGGCTGATAGAAGCAGAGCTGTATAAGTGTGACCAAAATCGTTCAGCGAAACGCGAATGGAGCTGAATAAATGTGTTTAGTCCCTAATAGTGGTAAGTAGGTGCAATATGGATAAAGAGAAACCAGAAAAGCGATTAGCCTAATAGTAAAATTAATACAGTTGTCAAATTATTTTGATGACTGCAAAGACCTCACTGATGCACACTCGATAATGTAATGCGCGGCTGTAGCGGCATGTCGTGTAGCTCATGTTAAAATAACCAATGACAGAGTTACACGACCAAACCAGCCGTACCAGCTTGGCAGTTGCAGGATCGAGCGTCGTGTCGGTGGGGCCAGAGCGCTAATCGGCAAACGGAGGGAAACACTCGCCCTAGCCCCGCTTTGTGAGACGGGCATTTTCGGGGACTGATGTCAGTCCTCGAGATTATATATCCCGTGTCACAGAGCACATCGACTTCCTGAAGCAGAAGGTGTGTGCATGGGCAAATCGTATTCGTAGGTATAGGTGACGATCGTGGAGCGATATACCCAGAATCGCACATTCCGAAGTAATGAAAGGTGGGTATATAGGAAAAATATCCTTGGACATTTCACACAACGCCATATAGTCCCAAGCTAAGCAACTTAGTGCTTGTGTTATGGTAACGAAATGGCTGATAAACTACTTACATAATTTTTTTTTTGTAAATACATACATATTATAGATAGAAAAACACCCAGACTCGGAACAAATACTTGTAGGTCGTACCTACAAATATTTGTTCCGTGCGGGAGTCGAACCCGCGACATGCTGCGCAGCAGTCAATCGCTCAACCACTGCGCCAACCGTGTCGTCAAAATTGGGACACAGAATTGAACAGAATTGGGAGCGACCGGAGCAAGGTGTGACTGAAATGAAATGAAATAACCCACCTGCTCTATAAATCAGGTTGTAGGTACTGCGGAGTCTAAAAATTATCTAGACTCTGCAATCATTGTACCGATAGTTGTTACAGCCAACGGCTTAATAGCCAAGAGCCTCGAGCAACACCTCGGGAGGCTCTCGTTGGGCAGCTGGGTCAAGGGCTTGATTCAGAAAGTGGTACCTACTTCTTGACACGGCTCGCATTGTTAGGAGGTTCCTCTCTCTGGAGCCCTGACTGCCGGTAGGTTGGACCCTGTTCCCGATAGGCTACTGTTATTTTATATTTTTAAATGTTTTTTTTTCTTATCTGTATTTTTTAAGAAACATTTAAAAATATATAAAATGAAAGAAAAAATAATACAAAGATAAATAAATACATATAAACTATACATACCTACAATAAAATACTGTAATATATAGGTACCTACTTAAATTAATAAACTAATACCTACACGAATACCTATACCTACTTGAACAGTTTATGCAAACAAAAATTAGCGCTGTGACGATAGGTAGGTACTACTGCCAACTTCTTACGAATGTGCTCTTGAACCTTAACTTGGAGGTTATTAGAGAATTATTTTAGTGTTGGATAGCATATTTATCGGGGAAGGTTTATAAGCCACATTACATCATGCTATACGACCAAAGGATATAGTTGCGCTGTTCAGCTAGTTCTATATAACTTTCTTTGCGTAATAATGTTCTTTCAGTTCGGATGATCCGTTGATAATGGCGGGTCTGGGCACGGTGGGCTTGGAGATCATCACGCAGCTGCCAGAAGCAGACGCTGTGATCGTGCCGGTGGGCGCTGGCGGGCTACTGGCCAGTGTGCTCGTCGCCTGCAAGAAACTCAAGTGCTCCTGCCTGGTTTATGTTAGCTTCAGAATACCTTTTCATATCAGTCAATTTTCAACCGTTTCCACTGCTTAAGATAGGTACCTACATCTTATTTAAGACAGACCCTCCATGAAATAAGCCGCGCAACGACCTGGTGGCGAACTCGCGAATCCGCTAAATGCCTAGGGGAGGCACAAACCCGGTCGCTACAGATGCTTGGAAGAGGCTTATGTCCTATATTGATTGCTTATAGCTTTTCAACTGGATGATGTTAAAACTGTTTGGATACCTTTACCTACGTACTCCAATTTCAGGGAGCTGAGTGTTCGAAGGTGCCGAAGATGATGAAAGCGCTTCAAGCGGGGCGGCCAGTCCCAGTGAATGTGGTGCCTAACCTGGCAGAAGGCATCAGCGCATCTATTGTCGGGGAAAATGCATTTTCAACCATCAAAGGCAGGCTTGACAGGATGGTGAGGCATTTATTATTTAATAACGAATTTATCGAATTTTTTTTCTTACCCAGTTGACGCTCCTTGGTTTCATCGCTTGTACAAAAAATTGTCTGCAAATTCCTGTGGTAGTTACAGACTATTTTCAACATTGCAGTTGGTAGTAGATGAGGTGTACATAGCTCGGGCATTGATATCGATGCTGGAGCGCGAACGGCTCGTGGCAGATGGCGCGGGCGTGTGTGCCGTCGCCGCAGTCATGCAGGGACTAGTGCCGGAGCTCCGGGGGAAACGGTAAGGACATACTATAATTATTTTTTTGCTTGAATTTTTAAAGCGTGTGCGTTCGCCCAGCGGAATGTTGTTGAATTAAAAGATTTTAATTATGCAGATATTTAGTGTATGACGTCGTATAATTGTGTATGGTATAAAAAAATTTGTGCACGCAGCCATTGTGGAGAAATTCACCAAAAACTGATTCCGCTGGGCGAACGTTGTCCTGGCGGAACTTTTTTTAATCCATAGATTTTAGAAGAAAAGAGATGTGTCCAAAAATTAGTGTGTATTTGTGTGTAATTGTGTATGTATGAATAAAATTAGTGCATGCATAAACTTCGGAGAAATTCAAGTTTCCGCTACGCGAACGTTTGGCCATTACCTAGTTTTCATATAAAGCGCTTACATAGAGAGCTGTAGATTTTTACATAAGTTGTTTTGAATTTGTTTATATTTGTTTAAAAAATAGATTTAGAAAAAATCGTAGGGCTTAGAAGATAAAAATATAAACGTAAAATACGCTTATTAGGTCTTAGTTCTTAAAGTATGCACTTTGGGGTCTAGATTTTCACGTTATACAAACCTTGTAAGTGTCTGCAACATGTTGCCAAGTATCAATGATGTTCCGTTAGTAATTAAAGAGTTATAGGACAATTTACCATGAATTGATCACTGTTTACAAAGCAGTCAAATATCACGACGTTCTATAGGAATTGAATGGTAAAATGTATGCCAATAATTAGTGTATTCATTCAACTATTCACATGCAAAATTTCATGTCATTAAATTCAGTAATTAAAGAAAAACAATTATAATACTGACGAAGCATCGAAAACCTACATAACCCGACCAAGTTCGAATAGCTACAAAAAAGCGGCCGTGCAATATATTTAGGTAACATCCCAAAATTTACAGTATAATATCGGTATTGAATTGGTATAGGTGATAACACAATATTGTTGTTTCGATATAATAATGTCATTTATTTTTGTACACCTACTTTTTAAATGTATTTGACTATGACAGAAAGTAGGTACTATTTACGTAGGTACTTTATTTAAGTATGCTTTTGAGACTTTAGATATAATCTAGATATACCTATTATTTAAGACAAATAAAATTCATACAGCTAATTTCTATTGAAGATTTCACGGATCAGGATTCTAAGTATAGCCCTTAGGGAAATTAAATAATTACCACATGTAAGTACCTACTACTGTTTAGGTAAATATTTATCATATTGTAGCTTATTACACTATTTAACCAATGGACTAGGCATGCACGAGCGTTCCCCTTTGCAACTTTAGTGGATCAAACAATCTAATAACTTAAAAAAAACTACTTCTTGAATCGATTTTTTAATTGATGTATACCGTTGTACTGGTAGTGACTTATGTATGTTGAGGTTATTTACTGTATTTGCTACTCATTTAAGAATATTTTCTTGAAAATACCTTTTTTATACCAATGTTTTAGTTTATAAGCACTTTTTTAATGTTGATCAAATCTAAACAACTGAATAGTCTAATTATGTGATGTGATTTTAATTTTTATTGAAGCTCGAAATATTATACTTACCCTTATATTCATAATCGTTTATTAAACCTATTTTAGTTAAAACACATTTAAGTCTATTGCTGTCGTTGCAAGCGTTTGTTAACGTTATCATAATTACCTACTTACATAATTAAGTATTATATGTAATTAAAAATATTTTTGTACTCGAATATTTAAATAGAGAAGTACTTGTTAATTGAAGATTTATTTTTATCGTAGATAGTGGCGTTATTATTAAAAAAATAATTTTCATTCAAGAAATGCAATTGTTTTATTTTTTCCTAACGCTTGTGTACGTAACTGTACCATATGAATAAATACTATATTGCAAGGTTAAGAACGTTTCTAAGATATATGGCACGGCCGCTTTTTTGTAGGCATCCGAACTTGGTCGGGTTATGTAGGTTTTCGATGCTTCGTCAGTATTATAATTGTTTTTCTTTAATTACTGAATTTAATGACATGAAATTTTGCATGTGAATAGTTGAATGAATACACTAATTATTGGCATACATTTTACCATGCAATTCCTTTAGAACGTCGTGATATTTGACTGCTTTGTAAACAGTGATCAATTCATGGTAAATTGTCCTATAACTCTTTAATTACTAACGGAACATCATTGATACTTGGCAACATGTTGCAGACACTTACAAGGTTAGTATAAACGTGAAAATCTAGACCCCAAAGTGCATACTTTAAGAACTAAGACCTAATAAGCGTATTTTACGTTTATATTTTTATCTTTTAAGCCCTACGATTTTTTCTAAATCTATTTTTTAAACAAATATAAACAAATTCAAAACAACTTATGTAAAAATCTACAGCTCTCTATGTAAGCGCTTTATATGAAAACTAGGTAATGGCCAAACGTTCGCGTAGCGGAAACTTGAATTTCTCCGAAGTTTATGCATGCACTAATTTTATTCATACATACACAATTACACACAAATACACACTAATTTTTGGACATATCTCTTTTCTTCTAAAATCTATGGATTAAAAAAAGTTCCGCCAGGACAACGTTCGCCCAGCGGAATCAGTTTTTGGTGAATTTCTCCACAATGGCTGCGTGCACAAATTTTTTTATACCATACACAATTATACGACGTCATACACTAAATATCTGCATAATTAAAATCTTTTAATTCAACAACATTCCGCTGGGCGAACGCACACTTTTAAAGCTGGGTTCCCTTATAATAGGCCCGGACTCTACGAAAGCAGAGAAGAGACAAGCTGGGCGGAGATGTGTTTTCAAAAACCAATAGAATTTTGTTAATCACACATCAACCAGTAACTCAGCAACCAGTCTAGCCAGTACGCATGGCCGCAGTTTCGGTGGAGATACCCTAGCTGAAAACATCTTTTCTTGTCTCCGCTTCGCGGGGTAACGCATCCTACCATCGTTTTAGCGTTTCAGAGGCCAAGTTAATGTTGTATTTTTAAGTACAGCAGATAAGATGAACTACTTTGTGCCATCTTAGGATCTTCAGGATCTTAGGTGATAACAATTTGGGATTTTCGGACAGTGCGGTGTGCATAGTGAGCGGTGGTAACATCGACTGCGGGCGACTCGCGCGCAACATCCAACGCGGTCTGGGCTCCAGCGGGCGGCTCATGCGGTTCGCAGTACCCATCCCTGACCACCACGGCGGTCTCGAACAACTCGCCAAGACCATCTCCGAAGAGAGCGCCGTGCTCAAGAGCTTGGTCACGGAACAGATGTGGGTGCACAGCGACGTCGGAACCACTTGGGTATTTATGTTAATAATGTACTTTTGGAAAATCCTCTACAATTGTCTGTTTGTAACAAGTCAATTTGTTATCTACATAGGCGGCAATCGCCATTAAACTAGCCTTGAATATCAGACGTCGTTCAGGCACCAGACTTTTATCGTCTTATTTTATTAAGCAGTGGTGTCAGGCCACTACCACTACGCTTGACAAGTCGCCCGACCATCGCTTATGATAAAATCTTTGACGCGACACTGGTATAAAATGTAGGATATGTTGTGAACTTTAGGTTCCCATGGTTGCGTGGTTATTAGACGAAATTCCCAAACAACAAACTCAAAATAGGTAAGTTTATTGAGATGCTTATATTCAACAGTGTAACTCTATACTAATAGCAGTGATTGATTTGATAGGTTCCCTATGATCAGCATGCATAATAATAAAATTTGTGCTGATTTCAGGCCAATGTGGTGGTCGAGACAGCAAATGAGGAGCATGCATCTAATTTTAAGGATCGCCTGCGTGATCAGTACCCTACTGCTAGGTTCGCTGCCATTGACCTTGATGATAAACACAAAGTTACTGTACGATGAACACTACTATAAATAGTTACAAAAGTTCAAAATTATTCTTTTATTATACAGGGTTATTTGTAAAACACAGACTCTCTCAGGACTATGTTACTAACATCATAATCAACAACTTTTGTTTTATGAGTTTTAAAAATTCACCATATTTTAGTTCATCAGTTTATAATACAAAAAAAAAAAAAAAATGCTCTAAAGAAAAACACTTTGCTTCGCATAGACTTTGTAACGAGTGTTCAATTTAAATATTTTAAACTTTTGTACGACCTTGAAAACCTGATGAATTTGTCCTAGAACAAGAATTGTTGATTCTGATGTTAGTAACATAGTCCTGAGAGGTTGTCAGTGTTTTACAATTAGCCTTGTCTAATGGATTTTGAGTAAAGTATGCCAGTTCAATTCATTTTCTGATTAGTGTAAATACAAAAGAGGATTATAAATATGAAACTAAATATGTTTTTCATTTTTTTTTATTACTTATACATAATCTTATGCGACAGGGTCATCACCCTTGGTGGCCCTCGTGTAGATCACCTGACCGTGATGCTGGACTACCTGTTTGATTAAACCTGAAACAATGAGATGAACAGTATAAGTACATGTTGCATACAGGTATTATGAC
This sequence comes from Ceramica pisi, assembly GCA_963859965.1. Taxonomy (NCBI): domain Eukaryota; kingdom Metazoa; phylum Arthropoda; class Insecta; order Lepidoptera; family Noctuidae; genus Ceramica; species Ceramica pisi. The sequence goes on from OY982545.1 coordinate 14,650,599, forward strand.
TTCTGACTTGCAATAGAAGTTCAGACTCAATATATCAGTTTGTAACTGTCATGGGTTTTCCAGTGAAAATGTTCATCATAACATTATGATTTAATTAACATCATTCTTATCTAAGAAGAATTTCTATATTTATTTTACAATGCAGAGCCTGTCCTAAGTCACAAAAAAGAGTTATTCTCAGTAAAATAATATATTTGGGGACAATATAATAAATAAAAAAACTAGTTTATTTTGTTCTTAATCAATATCTCAGTTAATTTTAGTAATGTACACTCAGATACTCAAGAGATGAAAGAACTGGTACAAGTTAGAGTATAACAGTTTTGTTTGCTTGAAGAAAATAAAATGGACACTTTTCTGTAAATAATTTGATATCTTTTCCTATGACAAGGTCATATTCAAACACATTTGGATATCAATGCAATTGGAAAAACCCTTACCTTTTTCTCTAAGCTCGATGAGCGCCCGCCTGGCAAGAGAGCCACGGACCTTCAATCTTTCAGAGACAACAGCGGGTGTGATCAGTTTGTACTGGGGCACTTCCTTGTACAACTTTTCATATGTGGGCTTGTCAAACAACACCTGGTTGTTCAACTTGTCCCTTACTTTTCCTTTGGACCACTTCTGCAAAGTAAAACAATAATGTTGAGATTATAGAGATAAATCCTCTTGAATATGGCTTAGGATACACGGTGTTGCCATCAGCCTCAATATATCAGTTAATTTACTCTCACAGAGTTCAAGTCTCAATGTTAATCATCTGGCAATACACCTGCAACTCTTTGATGCTTCCACTGATTTTAGAGTACAATCATTTAGATAACTTATGCATAACAGTGACACAAATAGAAAGCAGACCTGAATACTATAGGTGTACTAATTTGAGATTCACTTTATTAGAACAAACGGACTTCCACTGTCTGTCACACGCACACATAACCTATCTTTTAGGGTTCACAAATTGTTTACCTTCTTCTTGGCTTTGCCGCCACCGGATCCTTCCTTCTTCTTCTGTGTTTTTTGAGGCTGCTTGGCCGAAGCCTTAGTGTCCTTCTTGGGCGGCTGAAATTACAAACACATTGTTGACAACAAGCTACGCCACGAGGTCCCATCATTCTAACTTCCCGAAATAATTTACTAGATAACGCGAAACTTAATAAAAATTATGCCACTTGATATTTTAGCGTTATTAATTTATTGTAGCTATTGATAAAGACTTATTAGTAACGATATTATCAATGAAAACCAAAAATTTTCAAGCGACAGCTTATTCACTCACCATCTTGAAACCGGAAAGAATCAAAGAAGGTTTAGAGAATATTGTCTATGAATTGAGCTGTTCTGACATTTACGTTCCAAAACTGGAAGCTTTTGCAACAAATACTGAGTATTTTATAAATGGAATTTTTAGTTTTGCAAGGTGTTATTTTATTCATTATTTACTAAGTGGTATCTTATTATTTAGTAACAAATTCAAGGTCTCTGGTCGAAATCAGCCTTTGTTGTAAGTGTTTTTTTTAAGCAATTGTGAGTTTCAGAACGTTTCACTGCGATCAATAAAAACCATAGACGACATTCCGGTCCCCACGGACGGATCTAGACTGATTTATACGGACACAACCAAACCAAAAAATCAGGACAGTGCAAAACCTGAGCTTCACTCGAAAAAACCCTCTCGTACACACGTGTATAGCTATTATTTATGCCTTCTAAATTTAAGAAAAAAAACGTGTTCTAATTATTTGGTACGTTTGTCGTAGGCAATTTTTTTATTGAAGTGAAAACTTCTTGCGTTGAGCACTTTTCTTGGGATGGGTCTAAAGGTATAAAATGTTAAATTTGCGTCAGGACACGTGACCTGATCGAAAATTCGTAAGACAGATGATTCATTCAAAAATGCACATCGTTACCTTCTGCCGGCACTCCCGGAGTGCAACCCGTTGTTTTTTTTTATATGGCAAATCAACGTTTGTCACGGTGTTTGTTATCGAACTTCTCCGAAACGGCTCGACATGCATAAAAGTACTGTGTGGGTTTGACCGATTTGTATTTTGTAGGTATACTCAGTAGGTCTGAGAATAGCTCATATGCTATTTTTTTTTATGTGGCTATACAACATTTACCCGGTCAGCTAGTAATCTAATATCTAAATATATATAACTCAAAGGTGACTGACATAGTGATCTATCAACGCACAGCCCAAACCACTGGACGGATCGGGCTGAAATTTGGCGTGCAGGTAGATATTATGACGTAGGCATCCGCTAAGAAAGGATTTTGATCAATTCTAACCCCAAGGGGATAAAATAGGGGATGAAAGTTTGTATGAAACTGTCAATTTTAAACCGATCGGGCTGAGACTTTGCATGCATAAAGTCAGTTGAAGAATGTACTGTCGTCCCTATTGTTGGTGACGGTGCATGTTTGTTTCGTGCTCTCTTATTTAATGTACGGAACACAAGATAGAGCGATGGAGGTGCGTTCAGAAATTGTCAGATATGTGGTTAATGACAGGAGCAAGTTTTCAATTATGACCCACGACAAGAATGGTGATAACTACGTAACACCTGACGAATATTTTGCTGATATGATTAAAAATGCTACTTATCGCGTTTTTATGTTGCTTGCTCACGAGTAAATTCACCCAATAGCTTGATAGTTTTAGCGCCTAATGATAGATTACCCCTAAGACGACCCACTGACCTTCGTAGGGCCTAAATTACACACGCTAAACAAAATTAAAGCAGCAAAAACTATACCTAATTAATAATAATACTTCTAAACGCGAGCGAAGCCGCGGGCAAAAGCTAGTAATTATATGAATCTCGTGTCATGGTGTTTGTTATCGATCTCCTCCCTCTCCGAAACGGCTCGACCGATTTCTATGAAACTTTGTGTATTTGGTCTCAGAATAGGTCGTAGGTTATTTATTTTATATGGTAACAAGACCTTTGGATCTGCTAGCATACAATATAGAATTGTGTGCCAAAAAACAAAAACCAAACCAAACAATAAGCCTTTATTTATAGAAGGTCCCATTTCTTTTTCCTCAGTCATGGTTATTGCAATAATAAATATGTACAATATTTCTACGTTTAAATAAGTTAGCAGTGTTTAAAGTCAATAATTTATTTATTTACAACATAAAAAAGCGATAGTAGGTGTACTATGCAGTTCTGCCAACCCTTCTGAGAAATATGGGTGTGAATGTAATAAATAGAAAATATTACATTTATTTATAGTAGACGCTACATTTGTGACTTCAATGTTTCATAGTATGATAATTCTTCCTCAGTTACTGATGACCGAAATGATTCCACTCCATGTAACAGTTCCGAAACTCCCAGGATCACCGAATCGGGGCTTAAGTCGCTCTCTTTTACTGCACCTAAAACAAAATTGGTATTTTTTACCATAGTATTTTATAATTGTGAGCACAGGCAGGCATATAATAGAAGGCCGAGAAAGAAAACAGCATGATGATAAGATATACAGAGGAATTGAAAGGAGAGGGCAAGATTAAAACCGCTAAATGCCTTAGCATTGACAGCCGAGGCCAACGGCTTAGCGTGCTTTCCGAGACACGTAGGAAACTCGGTACCTATGTTAAGATGGTCACCCATCCATGGACCAACCTTGGCAACCGTTGCTTAACCTTGAAGATCGACCCGTGCGGCTGTTATTAGACAGATAAAGACAACACAATAGCAAGAAATACAAAGTAAAAGACAATCGTTAAGCATAACGCTGAGCGTGCTCATTGAGATCATGATGATGATAAAAGTGCCATAAAAACTAAGTTTCTCTCGCTGTAGCACTCTTGGGTCAGCAGAGAAACATCTGTTTGTTTGATAAAAAATAAAAATCTGAGGCCAATTTCTTTAGGCTGAAGTTTACAGCTAAAGTCGCCAAAGTAACCCGCATTTAAAGAAAGTAACCCGCAAGGTTTTGCCCGCGTCTTAACTCAAAGGTGTTGGCCGAGGCGTCATAATATTATTATTTGTAAAGGTCTCTTTTGTAGGAATGCATTACTCCCCATCCATCATGAACTAGCTAGACCGTAGCTCGACTAGGTACGATGTTAATAGTTGGTTTCAAATGGTAAAATACATTTGAAACCTACTATTGACATGACCCTCCTCCCCAGTTTTAGGCAACAGGATTAAAATTCCATTTTTGGTCGTGATCGACGACTGGTTTGGGTGTGTGGGCGTCGCAGCGCTCAGGTTAGGGGCAAGGCAGGCTGGAAAAATCCTAGGTAGCCAATGCTCACGACCTCTACAGCAGAACGAATTTGGCAAACAGGTAGACCACAAAACCTGGTCAAAATACAAATACAAAATCATTTATTTCAATTAGACCAGTTTCAGGCACTTTTGAATAGTCAAGGACTGTTAGTCAAATATATGAAGCTAAGTCTGCCCCGCTAGCGACAAGAGTAGCAAGTTATTCTGTAGTAAAACACCCTCACCGACCCTATCTCCAGCGCGGCAGTTGCACGTTCCGAGTAGATCCTATGGAGAAGAACGTGCAATTACTTTGCACTATAATAATATGCACGTGTGCACTATAATAGGCTTGTGTCCTGTAAAAATCTAATTAGTCCGTCAGTCAGATTATCAAAAAATATTTGACCCGTGTTTTTTCTTTTGTTACGGGAACCAACATTGACGAAGTTACGACGCTTTTAAAATTCTCTATACGTCACACCTGGTCAGGTAATCTTCAAGTAAATTTATTCAACCTTATGTCTATGGTTCACATATCTCATTTGACAGTTCCCTCGTTCCCTCCCCTCAGTGACGTAGTGTGACGTAGTGGTATGACGCCATGTTGTTTTGTTGATCTGTCAAAACTTTTGAAGTTTCAGAACTTTCAAATTCAAACAGTTTCAAAGTTGATCGAGTGAAGTTCTGCGTTGATTTATTTCCGTAACTTATCCTCTCAATTTCTGAAGCTGTAATATTCTCGTGCAACATGTACAACAAGTGTTGTATTGTGACCTGCGCTAGTAGACGAAAGGACGTCAGTTTTCATATGTTTCCAAAAAGTGAGATAGGACTCAAAAAATGGTTACAGTGCATCAACTGTGAAAGACTGCGGAGCTTGAGCTTCCAAAAACTTCGCAAACAGTTTGTGTGTCGAAAGCATTTCGAGAAGAGGTTTCTTTCAACAACGGGCGATAGAGTTCGTCTTTGCCCCGACGCCTATCCAACGTTGTTTACTGCTCTCGAGATATCCAGTGGTATTCCTCAAACCGATGCATTGATACCCGACAACGCTAGTAAGTACCTATATGATAATAATGTTACTTAATCTGTATATATTTCATTTAATTTTATGATCTACACATGTTGTACTCTTTGCTCTACACGCAATTTTTTACAGTTTATTTGTGTAGACACTTCATTCTTACCCAGAGGCATACTCGCAGTTTAAGCAGTTACACTTATTGATTTTAAGAAACATTCAGTGACAGCAAGTAAGACACAATAGGGGAGTGGACTTAAATATTCGACACATACTTTCTTTGATATGTGACATAACACAAATTTTCAACGCACTATAGTTATAGTCTTAATTATTTGGTTACGTGAAAAAAAAAGTGAGAGATATTTTTTGGAAATCTATCTGACGGACTAATTAGATTTTTTAGTCCACTCCCCTATTTATGTTTGATTGTTATTACTGCTAAAGGTGTTTACTGTAACAGAAAGCCCTACACAGTGATTTAATTCATTTAACACTTAAATTATTAATAAATTTTAAATGTTTTTCAGAGTATGTGAAAACTGATCATGACTAATTTAAAAAAAGAAGACATGTGGATCACACCTACTGTAAACCAGAAGTTGTGGAGAAACACTCAGAAACTGACAACACTTTTGGTAATGGTAAGTTTCCATTCATTTCTAAGACCTCCCCCAAGTGTCCCCACAACAACTGGTCCTGGGCGTCTTGCATCAAAACAACAATCTATACTAATATTATAAAGCAGAAGAGTTTGTTTGTTTGGTTGAACGCGCTAATCTCAGGAACTACTGGTCCGATTTGAAAAATCATTTCAGTGTTAGATAGCCCATTTAGGTTCAGGTTATAGGCTCTTTAACATCACGCTAAGACAAAAAGGAGCGGAGCAATAATGGAAAATGTGTTGCAGACAAAGTTGGCGGGCCAGCTAGTTTTATGATAAAATTAGAAAAAAAAATACATTTTTTTTTACAGTAGATGAGAAACTTTAAATATTATTGTTCTTGGTAGTTCTTTCAATGCACCTTAGATACAAGTTTAGTTTTATTATTTCCTTTATTTATTTTTCTTACATAAATATTTTTAAACATTTCTTAAAAAATTATAGTTTTATTATTGTTAATTAATATGATTTTAAATTTACATTTCAGAAATGGAAGCAGATGTAATTTCTTCAGTACAGCCTTTGCCTTCTACATCTGGGTGTGGTCAACAACCAATAGCAGGTAAGAAATACAATTTGTTTAATTTTATTTTCGGGAAAAAGTACCCATCCATAGCTAAATACAGCTTACAATGATTTATAATTTCTAGCAGTTAAGGTTAGTGATAACCTTAGTAACCTTTTGAATGACATTGTCACATATAAGTGACAAACAAAAGCCTTTTATATAATTTTTTTGATAAGCTTGCACCACCATCCCACCTAGTCAAGAGCAAATTCTTGACTTAATTGCGGTGAATTTCTGATTTGGCTTCAAAGGATGTGGTTATGCTCTGGGTTCAAAATGTTGAATAGGTCGGAAAACTTACAAAAATAAACATATTGTGAATTTCCATTGATATTCATTTGTAAGCTTTTAGATTGTTGGTTATTTATAAATACAATAGTAATAGTATATTAAATTACCTTTTTGGAAAGAGTTTGAGGATTTTGATATATTAATCAAATTATTTTATTTATTTTCAGAAATTTTGCATTGTACTCCATCTACAAAGAGAAGGCGGCGTTTCATACATTCAAAAAATAAGCTGTCGCCGCATTGTGCTAGACTTTACAAGGAATATACAAAGTCAAGAAGGCAGCTTAATTTTAATTTACGTGCAAAAAAGGCATTGAAATTCTCAAAAGAAAAGTCCTTTGAAAAGCTCACAGAAAAGTTGAATCCAATAGCAAAATCTTTTTTATGGATGCAGATAAAGCAGTGTACTAAAAAAGCCAGGGGCCGGCGATTCTCGGATGAAGAAAAATTAATAGCAATGGCAATAATGAAACAGAGCCCAAAGTGCTATAGATTTCTTCACAGAATATTTATTTTGCCATCAAAATATACTCTGAACAAAATGATTTCCAAATTAAATATAGAAGCAGGAATCAATACTCAAATATTCGAAGCTGTGAAAAAAGAGGTAATGATCTAAATATTTTAGTTTGTTGTCTAATTTTTAAGCGTACGTCCTCAAATGGTAACCAATGGAACCCTATTACTAAGCCCCGGCTGTCCGTCCGTCCATCCTTCCGTCTGTTGAAATTTTCACAGATTGTGTGATAATCTATTGCCACTATAACAACTAATAATAAAAATAAAGATTTATGGTATGGAACCTTTTGCGTGCGAGTCCGACTCGCACTTGGCCAGTTTTTAAATTGTTTAATAAATGAATGTAATTAATATTTTATTTATTATATTGGTTTCAGGTCAACACCTGGGATGTAAAAAAAAAGTACTGCTCCATACTGTTTGATGAAGTGGCTTTAGAAGCAGCCTTATCTTATGACAAACATAAGGACAATATTAATGGGTTTGTGGAACTAAATAAAAAAACGAATGATTTTGCTGACCATGCCCTTGTATTTATGTTACGGGGAGCAGTTCACAAGTGGCAGCAACCCCTTGCCTTTTACTTTTGTAAAGGAGCAACTTCAGGGGTTGAATTAAAACATATTCTGAAGAATATGATTACAGCTATTGGAAACACAGGACTAAAACCTTTGGCTTTGGTGTGCGATCAAGGTACAGCATTTCAAGCTGCCCTGAAGAGTCTCCAAGAAGACACAAGGCGACTGCAAATAATTGCTGGCGAAAATATTGGTAAGTAGGTCTTGTTCTCTTTATGTGCATTCTTTTGTGTCAACAATGCTGTTATGTTTTGATATTTGTTGTAACAGTATAATTTGAATGTTTCAGATGATGTTATTATAGTTAATGGACAGAAGCTCAGTGTAATTCACGATCCACCACACCTCATTAAAGGGTTAAGGAATAATTTTATAACGAAAAACATTTCCCTTAATGGAGTAATATCCAAATGGAGTGATATAGTGGATGTTTACAAAACCGACTGCAATCATGCTCAGTCCCGACTCCTCCATAAATTAACTGACGAACACGTCATACCAGAAAAAATAAAAAAAATGAAGGTAATTGTTTAATTCAATCACACAACATTTACACAGCTTTTTACTATGTTTACATGAAAGAGTTCTGTTACTTGTAAAATTCTAATTAATATTATTTTATTTCAGGTGAAAAATTGCACTACAGTGTTCAGCAAGACAGTAGCTGCTACATTGTCATATACTGCTCAGTTTTGTAAGTTGCTATATGGATTGTTTTGTTATAAGATAATTGTTTATGACCTTAGTATTGAGTAAGTATTATTTTAATTATTTTATTTGTTGTAGCTCATTATGCTGATGGAACACAAGTGAGCTCTACATTAGAGAACACGGCGAAAATAGTGTCATTTTTTGACGACCTTTTTGATTCTGTCAATGGAACAGGCTTCAACAAGGCTTCCAAAGGGAAGCCTTTAAGACAGGCAGTAACAGAAAAGTCGCAGCACCACGAATTTTGGAGGGAAGCAATAAAAAAACTAGTGCTCATTCGATTTGTCGATAAGCATGGTAAGGAAACATCTGTGCCATCGTTAAAAAATTGGATAACTACATTAAAAAGTTACCAGAGGGTGTGGCAATACTTACATGAAAAAAATATTAAAATTATGCGCCCGCGATATTTAAATTCAGATCCCATCGAAAACTTTTTTGGACAAATGCGGGCGTATAATTTCAGAAATACAAATCCAGATTGCCATGCCTTCAAAAGTACCTTCAAATCACTGCTAATCACAAGGTTTATAAAGTTTCACTCAGATAGCTACAATTGTGAAGAGGATTCAGGTAAACAGTTATTAAAATTAAAATCACTTTTTAATATAGAACAAACTGACTCCGAACCAGCAAGATTATCACTTGCGGATTCTGATTTGTTTTGTTCACCTGAGTCCTCTGAGCTATCAACTTGGGTTGAAAGTGAAAGCATTCAAAGCTCAGCAAGGCAAGAAAGACTCCACATACACTCACGTGCGTTTACAGCTGGGTGGGTCATAAGAAAAATTTTGCAAAAAATAAAGTGTCTCCATTGTGAGGAAAATTTAACTAGTAGGGAATCCAGTTATGATAAAAATACTGTAAATAACTGGATTTCCTTTAGAGAGTTCAAAAGCATAAAAGAAAAGAAATTGACCTACCCTTCCGAAAATGCTGTAAGATTTTTTGGAAACATAATAGAAGAAGCAAACAAATACTTAGAAAGTCAACCAGAAAAAAGTCCAATTATAAAAAATATTAAAAATAATATTAAATCTAAGTATTTGTTTGACTTCATAAATTGTGAATTGCACAAGGATGCTGTTTCTGAATGCTTTCTTGGAATAACTTTAAGATTAGCAATATTTAACTGGTGCAATGTAATAAATAAAATATTAAAAGGCACAGATGTCTTCAGACTGGCTAATAAACCATTGCCTCCAATGCAGTTAAAAGCTTTGAATAAATTTAAAACAAAATTAAAAAATAAAAAGAAATGAAAGAAATATGAAGTTTTTTTTCTAACATTCCCTTCCTAACTTTTTTATATAACATATTGCAATATTTACATTAACATTGCAATTATTGCAAATTGTTAAAATTAAAAATAAATATAAATACTAATTCCTAGCAGTGAAATCTTTCGAGGCTGAAACCGTACCACGCCCTTGCATAAAGTTCTGCACCAAAAGCAGTGATCCATTAAAAAAAAGAACTGTCAAATACAATGCTACAATAACTGTCATACACATGTCATACATGATATGTGAACTATAAGCGAGTACATTTTTACTCTAGGAAAGTGCCCTGTCTGAGCCTCTATGTGGTCTGTGCGTCACACCTTCGCATAATTTTTAGTGAGTCGTGACGTCACGAGCCCCCACTCCCGAGTTTTGATGCGTTTTATCTTTATCAATATTCATTGATTTACAAAAACAAAAAATACGTGTCCATTATTATTCAATAATCTAGCTGACGGACTAAATAGTTTTGCAATTTGTGGATGATGAAATCTAGCCTATTATGTCCCGCGCTGATGTCTAGGGTCTGTTGAGATTGGCCGCCATGGGCGAACATCGGCCAGGAGGACTGTATGTTACCAGCATGCAGTTTGGCGACAAGTGCGCGCACCGCGGCAGAGCGCGCGGTAGACACGACCTGCAGCAGGTCGGCGCCCGTACAACTGTCCGGCAAGGCCGCCGCGACCGACTCCAGATCCACTTCCTCGCGGAGCTTGTAACTGTATAACATACGAAAATGTTATAAAACACTGTCTAAGAGAATTATACTCGCCTGTGTGTAAAGCAGCTGACAGCATTTTAAGGCTTTACATAGGATCGGCGTCTGGAAATCTCAGAGAGGGCCATAATATAGCTATATGGACAATAGAAAAACGTTTAGAACTAAATTAGCTTAGCTCGAATACTAACTTTCTGCAAAGTGCTTTAAGCACGCAGGTCTTCTCTTGCAAGCCGCAGTAGGGGCCTACGTATATGAGTTTGTCGAGGCGGCCTGGACGCAGTAGCGATTGCTCCAGTAAGTCGGGTCGATTGGTCGCACCCATAATGAAAACGAAACTCGACGTATCTGCGTTTGGAAACAATTTAATTCAGACTTGAGTAAGACAGCCGGATGTGAATTGTAACGCTGCATGGAAGGAATAAAAATAAAATGTAAGATTAGAATATCGTACAGAAAATCAGACTAACATAATATGACATCATTAGAATGCTGTGTCCCTGACCTGACTCTTGGTTCTATCACACACACATATTAGATCAGGAAATAGATGATGCATATCACTCAACAATGAATTGTATGGGCCATACTAAAAACACTATTTTGCATTGCAAAGTATCATTTGCCATGAGGAATTATGATAATAATAAGGTAGGTAGTTACTGTGCCCAAGAAACTTGATAGAACACTGTTTTGCTGCTATGTCATATCGGTCTCTCATGGTGAGTTTCAATAGCTAGTTCTGATGTTTTTATGCTGGCAGTCCACTTTGCTAAGGGTAGATGACTAAAAAACTCTAATTTGTCTGTAAGATATAGTTAAAAAAAATGTACATGTATTTTTTCTTTTTTCACGTAAACAAAAAATTAAGTACAATCATTGTTTTGAAACTCGTGTGACGTCACTTAGTAAATTTAATACACTTATTACTTTGATGCGTTTTATCTTCGTCAGTTATAATTGATTTGATAAAGAAAAAATACGTGTCTAAAATTTTTCGATTATCTAACTGACGAATATAGTTATATTAATAGAATCATATTTTCTTTAGTCAAGAATAATCTCTATTGCCAAAATATTCGCGTCAATACAAAATGAACGTTATTTCCAAAATCCTAAGATATATTTTTGACGACACGGTTGGCGCAGTGGTTGAGCGATTGACTGCTGCGCAGCATGTCGCGGGTTCGATTCCCGCACGGAACAAATATTTGTACGACCTACAAGTATTTGTTCCGAGTCTGGGTGTTTTTCTATCTATAATTTGTATGTATTTACAAAAAAAAAACCGGCCAAGTGCGAGTCAGACTCGCGCACCGAGGGTTCCGTACAAACCTGTAGGTATATAAGTAAAAGTTATGGTATTTTTATTGCTAAATGAAATCCATAACATAAACTCCTCCGAAATGGCTGAACCAATTTGCATGAAATTTTGTGTGCATATCGGGTAGGTCTGAGAATCGGCCAAAATCTATTTTTTTATTTTTTTTTTGTTAATCGCATAACAACGTTTGCTGGGTCAGCAAGTCTAATATATAAAATTCTCGTGTTGCGGTGTTTGTTTCCAAACTCCTCCGAAACGGCTGAACCGATTTGCATGAAATTTTGTGTGCATATCGGGTAGGTCTGAGAATCGGCCAACATCTGTTTTTTTTTTTAATCGCTGAACAACGTTTGCTGGGTCACCTAGTAAGTTTATGATTATTAAAAAAAATATACTATGTGATGTAACTAAAAATTTAAGATTTTCGGAATTTTTCCTATATGTGTACTTTATAACGTTGCTTCATGCCAAATTTCAAGATTCCAGGTCGTCTGGAAGTATCCTTTAGGTTTTGATTCCCTTGCGAGTAGTTGCGAGTTTCAAAATATGCGGCTTTAATTGCTGTATCTTTTGATTGCGTTGACGTAGAAGTTTGATTTTGTTACAGCTTAAAGATATTATAGACTTGAGTATTTGTTAAGAATTTCAATATAATACCACTACGCGTTCATGAGTAAAGGGGTAATAAGTTTAAAATTATTAAAAATATTTTTATTATATGATGTAACTAAAAATTTATGCTTTTCGCAATTTTTCCTTTATCTGTGTTATAAGACGTTGCTTCGTACCAAATTTCAAGATTCTGAGTTCACGGGAAGTACCCTGTAGGTTTTGATTCCCTTGCGAGTGTCGAAAATTTGCGGCATAAACGGGAGTATCTTTTGATCGCGTTGACTTAGAAGTTTGATTTTTTCACAGCTCCAAGAGACCATAGACTTGAGTATTTGATATGAATTTCAGCTTGATACCTCCACGCGTTCCTGAGAAAAAAGGTCTTGACAGACAGACAGACAGACAGACAGACGGACAACAAAGTGATCCTATAAGGGTTCCGTTTTTACCTTTTGAGGTACGGAACCCTAAAAATGTATATATATGTAGTTTATCAGCCATCTCGTTACCATAACACAAGCATTAGGTTGCTTAGCTTGGGACTATGGCGTTGTGTGAAATGTCCAAGGATATTATTATTTATTATATTTTTCTTTACGTGTGTGCGGGCGAGACTGACCTTCCCCGCTGCTGACGCCGTCAAGCTCGGCCAGCAGCTGGCTGACGACGCGGTCGCTGGCGCCGCCGGAGTCGCCGGCCGCCCCCCGGCGCGGCGCCAGCGCGTCCAGCTCGTCCAGGAACACGATGCACGGCGACGACGCACGCGCCGCCTCGAATACTGTCACACACCAGTTTTATTTGTATTGTAAGTATAATTATGTCACCGGAAAATTGCAGACTCCGTAAGATCGTTATAAATCTTTATTAGATTATAATTTGTGTTGTTGTATTTTGTATATGAATACTATTTACTTGTGATAATGTTATTTAATAAATGTGAAATAAAGTCTATTTTTTAGTACCTATGATTTCATTGTTTCATACCTACATATTTAGGTTATAAGTAGTGGAAAAACAATTATGATGGAGATAGTAATATTTTAATTTAAATCGATTTTATTTTATTCACATCGAAGTATAGTTGATGAAAAAGAAGGGCTAAGTAAAGTTTATAACTGTAGAAGCGATCGCAACATTGATGTAGATTGATAGGTTGAAGATGGTAGAACAAACCTTTCCTAACATTTTCTTCAGACTGTCCGATATACATGTTGAGTAGCTCTGGTCCCTTGACGCTCAGGAAGCTCACGTTGAGCTCAGTGCTCACTGCTTTGGCTACAAGGGTTTTGCCACAACCTGGAGGACCGTAGAGCAGTATACCTACAACAGAATTGAGTTGAAAGTAGACTGTAAGGCTGACTTTCCACCTGAAAAGTGCGTGCGAGGATGCGTAGCGACAGATGTGTCTGTTAAGAACCAATAGAACCGCTTCATTTACCTAGCCTGGCTCAGCGCTAGCGATTCTATTGGTTCTTAACAAAGACATCCCTCGCTACGCAATACGCATACTCGCACGTTTCTGGTGGAAACGCACCCTAAAAATCTAATATCTAGTATTTCTTACCTGATCTTTTCAAGCTAGAATTTTTGAATAAGTGTGGATATTTTATAGGGAATTCAATAGTCTTCAATAGCTCTTTTTTCAGCTTTTCTAGACCACCAATGTCTTCCCAGTACACCTTCGGTATTTTAGGAGCATCTAAGTGTTGACTTTGTAGACCTCGAATGGATTCTGTTTAGGAATTAGATATTATAAATCAATGTTAGCCGACAATCGGATAAAATTGAGAGAGTTAGCTAAATAACTCACCAAGAGCCGAGTTAAAATCTTCTTCTTGTACCAAATGCAAGTCAGGCACTGGCGGTAACTGGTTGTAACTATTGTGCTGCTTCAAATAAGATTCTCGTATCGCGAAATGCAGTAGAGTATCCAAGTCACCGTATAGAAACGTCTCCGTTTTCGCGGCTACCCGTTGTAGAACGTCTCTGGACGATTTACTCAAGCACACTAGTTCTTTATCAGTGCTCAACTGGTTTGGCGACAACTGTTCTTCCCCATCTATGTTCAGCTGCATTACAGTTGCAAACCACTCCAGCATTTCGTATCGTTGCTGAATATTTAGTCGGGGTATGTGGATCTTTTCTAGGAACATTCTCAACATGTTTGGCTTCAGGTCTTGTCTTTCTGTTATTGCAATGAATATGATAGAGTGTTTGGTGTAGTTTTGGTATAAGTCTGTGATGGTGTTCATGAAGTATTCTAGAACTCTACAGTCTTCATTGTTTTCAGGGTCAACTGCAAATACCTAGAAATTACAGATTTATGATGAAAATTCACAAAAGGAAGGATAACTAAGCAGGATACCCAGTTTTGTACTGGACCAAGTAGCGAAATTGGGTCTACAAATTCAAGTGGAATCAACACAGCAGGCATGAAAACCTCACTTATGACTTGCATTAACTCAACACATCTTGACCAGATCAGGCAACACAGATAGAGGTTCTAAAAAACACTTTAGCAAAATCAGCCTGCAATTCAAACTTCCCGAAACAGCAAAATTTTCCTAATTAACCTTGAAACTATTGCTGTAGCAATAAAGTCGAAAATTAAATTTATATGACAGATTGTTGTATGAATAATATTATGATCCTAATATATTCTACTAAAGTGGCCTTTTTAGACCCGCTGATTCAGTTACATGACAATTTGACTTAAATACCCTATATTAACATTTTAAAGCTGAAAAGTTTGTTTGGTTGAACATTCTTATCTCAGGTTTAAACTACTGGTTTGTATTGGAAAATGATTTTAGTGTTGGATAGTCTATTTATTGAGGAAGGCTATATAACATCACACTACAGCCAAAAGGAGTGGAGCATTCATGAAAAATGTGACTCAGAAGAAGTTGCGTGGGTTGGCTCAGATTACTATAATAGTCTAGTCTACCTCAAAGTTGTCCAGCAGCACAATAACAGGGGCAGCTGCCTTCGCCTTCTGCACCGTGGAGTTGATCTTGCTCTCAGTTTGTTTGGCAGTTGAGCTCTGCAGAGCATTACAGTCTATAGGGAGAGAGTTCATTCCTGGAAACCATAATTGAAGGCTTTTTGAATTTTTTTCATACAAATACAGTTTTTTTTTTTGTGATGGTTCACCTCTTGAATTCAATCATGGCTGATGGAAAAGTGTCTGTGAGCCTAATGAGGTTGGTTTTCACATTTTCCTAGATTGAGTTGATTTTTGCACTATTTGTCTGTCTATGAAGATCAAAGTGTTATTTAATTTTATGGGTAGTTGCAAACTCACCATTGTATTTTGCTAGTATTTTAATGAGTAGATGTCTGCCAGATCCTGTTGAGCCAGTGAGGAGTAGCATAGGAATGATAGGTGTTGACATTGAGGACAAGAGATCATCTGAAAATGACCAAATTTATAATGATTATACTTTAAAAAAATAATCTATAAGTAATACTTAAAAGATTATTTAATAGATACTTTACTCATCTCTCCTGTCAAAAATGGGTATATTGTCTCTTGCATCTGATCAAATTTGTGTTTTAGCCCTGTTGGGCACAGATGCAGCATATTGTTCAGGCATTTGTTTTGCTGTGGTTTAAAGAACTCATCCTTTGGCTTTAGACTGTGTACATTTTCTCCTAAAGTTAGCTGAGTCACCCCCTTGACTATGAAGAATGAGTGCACTACTTTGTCCTTAGGTTCACTTTTAATTTCAGCAACATCACTGCACAGCTTCTTGCATTTAAAATAAAGTCTTCCTGTTGATTGTACTAAGTCTAAATATTTATAATGATACTTTGCAGTCATATCTGGTGTGAGGTCTACGCTAAATATGTCATTAATGCTCACTAATTTAGGTGTTTCAAAATGGTTATTTAGAACCTCTTTGATGAAATCATTGGCTAAGTCATAGTCATTTACTATGAGGCTCACTTCTGCTGCAGCTGCTATTTTGGGTGAGCTGTCTAAACTGGGCACCGGGTGGAATGTCACACTGATGTCTTTACAAAAATTAAAGCCAAAACAAGATGTAATGTTATAAAATTCATTTTCATTTGTAAAGGCCATATTTTCTGAGACATGTTTAGATCCAACTATTGGTACTATCCTTATATTATCAACACTGTTTTGTGCAGTATCAGTCCAAAGTTTTTTATGTAACTCTGAAGTCATAAAGTGAAGACTAAATTGAATTTCTTTACTGCTATTTTTCTTTTCTTGATGCTTTCTTTTCTCAGCTGGAGTTAACTTTAATGCAACCCAAAGGACTCCATTGTCTAGGTAGAATAAATTTTCACTACCCAACTGAATAAACTGTTCTTTGGAAATTATTATGCATTTACTCATAAGAACGGGTAAGTTATCCTCCAACCTTTCTTTTATGAGTGCTTTAACTAGATGTAATGGACTAGTTTTGACTTCAAAACAATCCATGGCTTTCCGATTAAGATTTCTTCTTTGGCACCAAATTCTATACTTTATCGCGAGAAAAACGAGGAAGCAGTAGTAGTTGTACTTTGGATAGACAACTTTTAAACAAAACTTTATCACCCATAATTTACGAGAAGTTTGTTCATTCATAGTAACCATTAGACCACTTTTATGTAATCGTTTTGTGGTACAAAAAAAAAAGAACAAAAAGGAACACAAAATAGACTTAAATCCTATTTGGAATTATTTTTCACACATTTTCTTGTTGATAACAATGCATATTGCTGATAGATAATGCTGATAAAATTAATTGACAGTCAAGTCCAAGTCAACAAAACAATTGTCACTTTGACATTGTCATTGTCTGCGGAGGTGCGTTCAATTATTTCTTTCGACCACTGGACGACGACGCACGGAACACATTTTTTCCAGCGGCACAAACGGCTTACCTACTAATCTAATCTATAATAAAAGTGAGGACAAAAGAGAGGCTTCGGTTTCTTCTTATATTTTTTTTTTATTTACAATTATTTTATTAGTGAAAATTCAAGGTTTACTTACTTAATAAAGATCCTACGCACTGGAAAAAACTAACTTCGGCTATTTGGCGTTTTAGACAATCGGTTGAAACTACTGTCAATTCCTATTTCAGTAGGTAACATCCTTTTTTTGAGGTCAGTTTAAAATACTACTTAAAATTCAAAGATGTATTTAACGTGGGCTTCTTTCAACAATCTAAGGATGCTTATGATGGCATGCATGCCTGTAGTTATATTCTATCTGATATGGTTGGTCAACACATCAGAAGGGATTCGTAGTGAAGAGGGAACTTTGTTAGATCTGGTGTGTTGGCCTGATGGCAATGCTATACCTGTTATTATTGCTTGTGGATCTGTTATTGCAGTTGTTATAGAGGTATCAACTTAATTTTGTCCTTCTTCATTAAGAGTGTTGATACATTAGTAAGCTGGAGCCCCCTGGTGACGCGAAGATACAAAAGGTTTTGTGCTACCATCAGCATTAGTATTCCAATATCTACTTTAATTTTGTTTTTATTCAGTACCTACCTATCAATTAAAATTGTTTTTCACCAGCTTTACGGTTTGCACCAGTTATTCAAAGCTGGTTTACCAAAGAGAGAATATGATGTTACGAACGGCCTCTTCTACTACGTTTGGGCGCTTATAATAATGATCATCATTTTCCTTGCAATCATGTTCTACTCGGGACTTCAGTCGACTATAATACGAGGTAACTAGAGAATTTTGACATGGACGACGGCAGGACTTTTTTTTTGGATGGTGAATCTTCGAAACCTCTTCTAGATAAGTACCTACCTACCTAGTTTTCTGTTGACCAGAACTAAAGAACCTGGCCGAACGGAACTCGCGTACCTCGCCTTGGATTCACTATTGTACCTTTATGTTTTCGTATGTTTTATTAAAAGCCCGGGTACACAAGTGTACCTACCCCCTCTCAGCGCTCGTGATCTTTAATAAGAACTCATTTACCTTTGAGCCTTTGAGCCACAGAGTACCTACCTACTAGACTAATAATACTGAGCTATGCTATGTAGTACCTACAGACAGCACCTAAGTAGGTACCTACTTAGGTTTTTTTTTTGCCAAACTTACTAATACTAACGGATTTTTAATGTCAATTTAAGGTTACAGGTTACTGTCCACTACGGTAGGTTATGTCAAGGTTATGTAGATTATTTATGAAAGTCCATTGACCCTACCGTAGAACGGAAGCATGGGCAATTCTAATTAAATGATTTCACCGTAGCCAAAATAAAAGGTGGCATAACAAAAGCCATGCTCAGATACTCAAGTCACCTGCCATCCAAGGTGGCCATAGACAGACTTCAGACAAGGTTCCATTGCTGCGGTCGAGTCAATTTCCAAGAATGGTTCTTCATTCCCTGGTATATGAATGGGGAGCCTACGGACTCGAAAACTTTGTTAGTAAGCAATACTTAAGTGTTTTCCCAATTATTCTTATATTAAGTAGGTAGTAAGCAGTGCCGGATTACCGACGCGACGACGTCGCAAGAGTAACATATTCTACGGGCCCCGCACTTATACTTACAAAAACATATCACTAGGTATATAAAAACCAGCGCAGCGCCTTGGATCTATCTCACATACGGGTCCAAACTCCTACATACTGCAATAGTCTTTGTTGTGCGAATAAAGTCACTAATTTCGTATTTCGCGCAAATAAACTCGTTGCCTTTCTTTTATTTCATACTACTTAATACCGTCTGAATCTAAACCGCTCCAAATCCGGTATGGACAGACAATGAAGGAGAAAATATGGGCTCAGGTGCTAATAGGTTATAATTGTTTTAGTTGGATAGTTTTGTTCATTTTACGAAGGTTTTAGGGTTAGGGGGCCCCTTGGTAAAATTTGCTACAGGCCCCGCGCTGGCTTAATCTAAAACCTTCGTAAAATGAACAAAACTATCCAACTAAAACAATAAAAACTATCCAACTGGTAGTACATAATTAGGTAAAGTTATGACCATTTCAACAGTCCAAACCACAAGTTCGTGTCAGACAACGTCCCATACAGCTGCTGCTCCACAGATGAACTGTATCCCTGCATACACCACGGAGTTACTCAAAAGGGTACTATTTACAAGTATAATCCTGCGGTTAGTGACTGTTCATCTTTTTTTATTGTTGCTTTTCGAATGGTAAAGCCTGTTTTTTCTGTTCCGTGGGTAAAGCAATAGACTGTGCAATAGACGACCTTAAGCTAGAAATGCGATACCTATTGTTTGTACTTCTTTTTATATTTGCAGACACAACTGACGATATGGGACGCCGGTTGTGAGGAAAAACTGATCAGTGAAATGATGTCGGTGTCATTGCGGTTCAATGGCGTAATGGCTCTCATAATAATGGCTATGGTAACGTATTGTTCGAGTTATCGCTCAAGATCTTCCATGAGGAAATTATGTAAACTTTGCTTATAGATTACAAAAATACTATCGCACTAAGTAGGTACCTAATCTTTAAAAAAATATTTTGTGAAGTAAGTAGATAACTTTTGGCGTGTGGTAATACTCATGGACGACTTCCTCCCGCCCCAGAGACTACCAAACTAATAACAACTAAAATGATACGCTACAATTAGCACCCTCCAGTAGGTAGGTATACTTATTTAACCATTAGATACATAGGTACCTACACTAATTGTCTTGTTAGACGTCTGAGTCCAGAAGAAGACGTTATTGCTTTTACATTTTTGATGAGGATAATTACTATTAGCTTTTTCCCAAACCTAGCATGTTGAGTCCAATTCTACTTCCTTACTATGAACACATAAAACTCCTTTGAAACAGATATTGCAAGTAATAGCAGGGCGGTATCTCCACACAGCCTACAGGGGCGGTCTGCACGTTGATAACCAGATCATTTGCAAAGCTTACCTCCTGCGTTCCGTATCCGACACTGAACCAGTTAAGAACTCTATTAGAAAGAAAGTGTTCAAGAAGAGGAAGTTCCGCCAAGCGCGGACTATGCACTGGGTCTCTGTGTCGTACAGGCGCGGGAAAAAACGATATGTGACGTCATCGGCATCGGATGGAAACAGCTCCGATGAGTTGCTGAAGCCAATATATGAATAAATTTAATAGAAGTTATGAAGTGGTCTAATGTGTCGCTGATCAGCGAATCGTCACATATATGCACATATATAGACCACACACGCGGTAATAGACTGATGTGGGAATGGGGCCGACTGACTAGACCTATCGACGGTATAATTTAGAAAACAAAGATAGCAGAAATGAATAATAGGTAGTATGATAATGCGTTCGGTCCCATCAAGATGTTCCATCATAATATGATCTACCAATCCCACCAGCCTTAACTTGGAGAATAGGTGCAAATGCTGGTGATAAGCGAAGGAGTCGTGAGGAATGAAGGATAAAGAATTTGAAACTCTTAAAAAAAACTTGTGACTATTTTTTGTATGTAGCTAATGTATTTTTATGTTATACCTATTCAGTTAAATTTAAATACTTACCTCTTAGAATAATTCTAAGACTTACCTAATGTTTGCTAGGCTAGCTACCTACATAAATACTTAAAAAAATGAGTTTGCATTTAAGTACATACTTATGTAACAAAAAATACGTAAAAATATAGCTACCTCCTCTAAAGTACAGTTCGTTAATGGTTCATTACACAACCTTGACAGTGCAATTTATTATTTATTCACAAACGATTGTATCAACTCGGGCTCGGCGATTTCCTTGAGGCGGTGAAGGTTGTCCCACCAGTACGGCAGCATGTGATGGTGAATCAGCTTGAACCATGGCGTCACGGGGTCTTTGAGGGTATCTATGAAACTGATGAAAAGAAATTCCTTAATCTTGGTACATAGGTACCCTTTTTAAGAACTTGTGATAAGTAGGTACCTAAGTGTTGCAGCCAGCCAGCGCATCAAGCTACAACCAATCTGTCAATTTTTTATTTTTATTTTCCGGTTTATCGCTAAAGCATTAGGTTAAAGGTTGATTGAGAAATTTGAGTTTCCGGTACAATGATGACTTCAACAATTCCCATGGTAAAGTCATTAGGTAGGTACTGTATCAGGGTAAAAAGAAATGGAGCTATGTAGGGCATGGCCTTTGGCTTTGCTAAGCCATTATTGTCCCGAGGCGAAAAGGGGACTACGATATTCGGCCTACATAGCTCCATCTCTTTTTGCCCTGATACAATAATGACTTCGGGCTCAGTAACACCTGGTCCTGGACAGAATGGTCAGGTAGGTTTAGTCTGCGAGTTTATTGATATTAACTTAAAAAAAGGAAATTGTAAACAGAAATGATTTTCATACTTGTCTATCATATTCCTAGGGATGTATTTGACGCCAGCAATTTCGTTAGGGTTTGGCTTCACTGGAGCGTCGCTCTTCAGAATGAGCACGTGGTCCAGTTCGTATTCTCCCCAGACGCCGTCACCAGGGTCCTCGTATATGAACCTAGATATGAATGTGAAGTCTTCTCGATTCAGCTGGAAAAACGTTTATATTTAAGTACCTAGATACTAGTTTTTGTTTCGTTCGCGTTAGAGTATAACCATCTCCAGGCGGTCCCATCAATCACTCCCTACTAAAATTCATCAAAATCAAACTCACTTTTGAATTTAGGACAACATAGTTTGAATGTCTTACCTGATGTTCTGGTATCCCCAGTTCTTGATTAAGTCTGCGTATAGCGGCGGTCGTGACGTCTTCTGGTACACCGTTAATCAGCAACGGATGGCTGCAGCATGTATTAGTGAAGGCATTTGGATACGTTACCTGAAACATAGATTTTAGTGCAATAGATTTGTCTAGCTAGGGACCTTCACATTATTTTTCGTATCCTGGTGACAGGCGGTCTGCTTGAGGAGAAAAGGTATAAGGTCTTCTTCTAATCTTGTCTTGGTTGTTGATTTTGTCAAGGTACGAATTGATACCTGCCAACTACTATAGCAGTCCTAAGCTAATCATGTTTTGCCAGTTGGAAAAGCAAGCCTGCCATACTATTCCCTTTTGAAAGACATAATTAACAGTGGTGAGTGGTGACTTGACAGCCACAGAAGTACTGAGGCAGTGGACCTCGGCGTGTCATAGAGATGCGATTCAACTGTCTTGGAGCAATGAAATAATTCAGGGCAGTGAGTGGTTACTTTTTGCGCAGCTCTCTTCTGTACGAGCAGTTCTCCGGCCGAGTTAAACATCAGCACACTGAAGGCTCTGTGTAGAGGCACCCTGCCGTTGGGGCCAACCCGGTGGCACTCCCGCTTTGTGGCCGCTCCGACGATGTTGTCTTTCTCGTCCACCAGCAAACACATATCATTGTCCAATGATGCTGCCTGAAAATAACAACATAATTATATCAATGATAGCCTTTCTGACCGCTTTTAACCATGGTAGCCAATCACAACGGAGCCTAACCGTTGACACGGGACATAAATAACATAGTGCACAATTGTGTGCGCAAGCACAGATGCACTCTCTCTTTCCTCACTCTCATGTCTCTCCCGATGGGACGTGCTTGCGAGGCACAGTCATGCAATTTTCAAACTCCGGGCTGTCACATAGAAATTCTGTAAAACATGTTGATGGGTAGGTAAATATAATACTCTCAAAGCACAGTGACTTAGCTAGTAATTGCTACGACACATTAGTTAATTAAACAGGACCCAAAGTACCTGTACGTCCGTTATGTCTCTTGTCTCTGTAGATTGATTCATTGCGGCGTTGATACAAACTAACTTCCTGTCCACGTTCGTAGTATTCCACAGCATTCTGCCACTGCTGTACGTTGTTCTAATATTGCGACCCAACATATTTGTAAAGGTAGCCAAGTAAAATGCCGAAAATTTTGTCGGAAAATGTATTTAAGTAAGGTTTCTCGATGAAAAAACCTCATATTTTTACATTAGTATGATAATTCCTTAAAATGTATGAATTCTTATAATAGGATTTTTCACTGTTCACCTTCAGAATTAATTACGATTGACAATGTTGTTCCGATGTTGGCTAAGTATAAATATGTTATGTACATCTATACTATAATATAATAAAGCAGAAGAGTTTCTTTGGTTGAACGCGCTAATCTCAGGAACTACTGGTCCGATTTGAAAAATTATTTCAGTGTTAGATAGCCCATTTATCGAGGAAGGCTATATATAGGCTGTATATCATCACGCTAAGACCAATAGGAGCGGAGCAGTACTGAAAAATATTACGCAGACGACGTTAAATATTACGCAGACGACGTTGCACGGGTCAGCTAGCGTGAAATAAAATGTAGGTAGGTATGTTGGTTGGTGAATGTTTGCTTTGTTGTTTTGGACATAGACTTCCTCTCCCCTTACAGCTACACTAAGGGCCGGCGCAGGCCTGACGAAACGTTCTCGTAGTTATCACTGCCAAACAATTTTCAACATTGTAGGTAGGTACTTCTTATTGTTAGGTAAGTAGTTCAAAATAAATAACCTCACTCTAACCTGATGTAACGCGCAGCTCTACGCTTTTTTAATGGATGATTATTTTTGACTTTATTTCAACAACCGATAGGTTGATATTTGTTAGGGCAGCGCAATGCTCAACACCACAGCAGATGTGCGCCGCAGCAATAGATTCGAATCTATTGCTTCTGTTCTGGGGCTTCGGTAAGGGAGCGTTCAAGTATTACGTAACGCAATTTTTGGAGATTCTTGAAATGTAACGCGCCGTAACGTATTTATGTGCCTACCCCCCTCCCCCCTAGTAAAACGTTACCTAGCTACGTAACCACCAAGAGACCAACTCCATTTGAAATATTGAGAAAGAAACGTTTTAAAATAGATAGAAAGAAAAGATAATACGTTTATTCAGTCAGAAATGACGCACAAACATAAAATTAAAAGCAAAACCATTTACAATGAACTAAATACAAAAACCTATAACCTATTCTGTTATTTTTTTTATGGAGGTAGTATTTCTCTCTACTTACACGACCGTTCTAAAAGTTGAAAAAAGCAATTATAGGTACCTACGTAACGCGTAGTTCAAAACTGTGTAACGCAGGGTAAAGTATTACAAGACCCCCCCCCCCCCAAATTCGTTACGTAATATTGAACGCTCCCTAATGTGAAAGTTACAGCTGGTTATTATAGGCATTCTCTTTCCGCTTTCTAAACTCTCCTTCCGCGATCTCAGGCCATGCTTGAACGCTTAATGTCGTCACAACTCACACGTCACAGTCGTCGTAATTGGTATCCAGTCAGTGTCGTAGTAGGTATCTAACGATCTTCTTCGCCTACCTGCCCGAATACGATCGTGAGAGGTGACCAGAGGCCTTAGTGTGAGTTTTTTCGACTCACGCTCGAACGCGTTCGATTGCGAGCGCGTTAGAATTTAGTATGGGAATTTAGTTATAGTGCCACCTGTAGAACCTAAATTCCCATACTAAATTCTAACGCGCGCGCTCGCAATCGAACGCGTTCGAACGTGAGTCGAAAAAACTCACACTAAGGCCTCTGTCCGCTTCGGCTTATATAGCTTTTGTTTCTCGCGCATCCGCTACTAGAGTTATAAAACCCAGTGCGGGATCTGTAACTACAAATTCCGCAACCCTGGCAGGCACTGGCCCTAGTAGGCCCCATCTACTGTGCTGATATCCCTTTAACGCGTGCGTGGGACATAGCGCACCGTCGACCGGACTGGTTCTTATCAGACGGCGAGCCATTGCACCCAACGCTCGCCGTCCGCAGGCTTACGCCTACGGGGCCGGGAATTGCCCTGCGACTTCCCACGCCCGGGGCGTTTCTTCTGTGGCGGTGGCTGAGGCGAGAGGTATCTCTCTCTCACGTGTTCGGCTTCATCCTTCGCTAGCATTACTGCTTCGCAAGGAGGTGACCGCTTCCCATGACTCTCGCGCGAGAGGTCGCTGCCACCGATCGCCACGACGTAGACACGGCGGTGCTCTGCCGCGGCGGACCGCGTCCTTCGGGCGATCCTCGCAGTGTAGATACCTGCTAGTCTATTCTGTAAATAACCATTTCGATATCGACTTCACCTGAGTGACTAAGCTTACAAAGTGAACTTTATTTCACACATCATAAGGTCATAAATTTATACGAATTTGAAACTCACCTCGGATTCCGCGGTCGAGACACGAAAATGTTGTTACAGAATAGCACTGCTGGGCGTGTTTCCCGCCGAATCCAAGTTCCTGCGTCAGGCGGAAGGTAAAGACGCCGCGGCGCCGTTCTAGCCAACTCTCAAAGACCACACTTACCACCTGGATTGTGGCGTGCCCAGCGCTGGGTTCCGAGAGGATAGCATCTTCATACCGCCATGAGATACTGCCAGAGCTCCGTCCGCCGAGTTGCCATTTGCCGCAGCATAAGTCTCCGTAAATGAGCGCGAGGCGACCACCGCCTCCGGAAATCCGGCCATATTGTTTCGATAACTATATAACGTTTTAGCATTCGTTTCGTTATCTTTTTTGGCGATCATGATCGAGGCGAAGGCGAACACTGAAAGCGCTGTTTGTCTACGCATTTATATTGGATAAACACGATAACGATTCGTTACTTTATGGTTTCGTTATGAAATAAACATTGTCTACCAAATTGCGATAACGATGTCGATTGACCACGTGACTTAACGCGGCATAATATGTCAATCCCATAGATACATTTTAGTCTTTTCTAACTTCGTTATCGTTTTTAAATTGTTACTTTGTCTAAGCCCCCTGATCCCATGGCGGCAGTCCGGCAAGGAAAGAAAAGTAAATATAGAAGCGCGATAAAAAAAACCGGCTAAGTGCGAATCAGGGTTCCGTATCATAAACCTTATTTTTTATTATTTGCCTTATTTTTTGTTATAGCGGCAGTTGAATACACAATCTGAAAATTTCAGCCCGCAGACAGACAGTCGGACGGACGGACGATTAGCGGAGGCTTAGTTGGTTCCGTTGGTTACCCCTGGTACGGAACCCTAAAAACGCCGTGCCCCACACGGCGTTTTTAGGGTTCCGTACCCCAGGGGTATCAAAAATAAAACATGCTCGAAAAATTTTCATTTAATATGTAATATTTATTGTTGCATTTTATAGAAATTGTACAGAGCATAATGTGGCTTCATCTCTTTGAAAATAATCTTTTCGAAAGCACCCTTTGTTATTAATGGAA
The DNA here is from genome assembly GCA_963859965.1 of Ceramica pisi. Classification (NCBI taxonomy): domain Eukaryota; kingdom Metazoa; phylum Arthropoda; class Insecta; order Lepidoptera; family Noctuidae; genus Ceramica; species Ceramica pisi. Next base: position 14,677,253 of record OY982545.1, read on the forward strand.
TAATCTACCTAATATTTACAGTTTTATATTATTTGTGGATTGCAAAAATAAAGAAAAAAAAGAACAAAGCGATTTGTTTTAATAATTGCATCATGAACATTAAGATCAAATGGAAATGCTCAATGCTTTTACATCTTCATTTCATTATCAGTAAAAGCATTGTGTAATATTATTGATGCATTAGAGGTAGTTACCAGACTATAAAATAAACATAATAGATACCTACGACACTAGAACCTAAATTATAATTGCATGCCATATTTATGTAGCGGCACTAATCAAATAAAAGAAAAAAACGTTTCATTCTCCTCTGGTATAAATTAAACCGATATAATTGATTGTCTATAGCTACTATTATGCGACGTAAGACTTATTTAGTTTCATTCATAAACTTCTGTATCTTGTCGGGTTCAGCGAGTTCCTTCAGACGATGTAGGTTGTCCCACCACAGCTTCAGCCGGTGTCGGCGAATCATGTTGAACCAGGGCGTGATGGGACCTTCCAGGGTCGGAATGAACCTGAACACAAACACAAATATGACTGAAAAATCGTACACATCACTGGTTTAATAAAAAAGGTCTTTTTAAGAGGGCGCATTCCGTCCACTAGCGCCGCCAATTGTTTTTTATTAATCGTGGTAAATTTAAGACACGTAGATAAAAAAACGCTCTGCAGTGTTTTAAAGAAATGTACTTATTATTTTTTGAGAGTTATGTTTTGTACTTTAGAACATAAATAGTTGCCAAAGTCGATATTTTTGCTAAAAGTGGCCACTTTTAGCAATAATTGCCGTTTTGGTTATTTAGCCATGAGTTATGTATTAAAAATAGCTCTCACAAAATAATAGAGACATTTCTTCAGAACACTGCAGAGCGGTTTTTTATCTACGTGTCTTTAAGAGCGTGTATTCCGTCCACTAGCGCCGCCAATCGTTTTTTATTAATTGTGGTAAATTTAAGACACGTAGATAAAAAACCGCTCTGTAGTGTTCTGAAGAAATGTATTTATTATGTTTTGAGAGTTATGTTTTGTACTTTAGAACATAAATAGTTGCCAAAGTCGATATTTTTGCTAAAAGTGGCCACTTGTAGCAATAATTGCCGTTTTGGCTATTTAGCCATGAGTTATGTAATAAAAATAGCTCTCAAAAAATAATAGATACATTTCTTCAGAACACTACAGAGCGGTTTTTTATCTAAGTGTCTTAAAAACCACAATTAATAAAAAACAATTGGCTGCGCTAGTGGACGGAATACACGCTCTTAACACAATTAATAAAAAACGATTGGCGGCGCTAGTGGACGGAATACACACCCTTAACGTATTACCAAGCATCAATTAAGGTTTATGGTACGGAACCATTCGTGTGCGAGTCCGACCCGCACTTGGCCGGTTTTTTGTAGTCCGTTAAAAAGTACGTACGTAAGTAAGTATTAAGAAATTCCCCAAACTAGTTCTGACACCGCCTTCGCGGGATATAGAATAGAAGGCTTCAAAAATCTGTCATTCTATCAACTTGGTATTCCGTTTCACATGTTTAGGAAATAAATGGTATTTTCAAAAAGTCCAAAACAGATGACATTAAAAAATTTAACATGGTATAAAGTGACAGATATTTATTTTGTAAATTGGTAAAAATAAGGTCATCATCATTTTTTAATTTAAAACTAGTGGTGTTTCCTAGCAAGACTCCTCTGAAAAGGAACAGCGATACAAACTTAGAGGTTGAGGCACTTGTCTCACCGCCGCGCCAGCGAGGAAGAGATTTGCTATAGAATATTAAATGCTCGCTGAAGAGAGGGACAAAAGATATAGATGAGAAGAAGCCGAGCGTCAAAGCTAACGAAACTTTTCAATCGCTACTCGCTGATCGCCGGCGGAGAGACAAGTACGTGCCTAATCCCTCAAATTATAGAATTTTGCTAGTGCTGATTCAATGTCACATGTTTGTATTTGAATAAATATCAATCGCATTTTTATTATGCACTAGATGATGCCCGCGTGGATTTCGGTTATCACGACCAAAATTAGTCTCGGCATCATCCAAAGGTTGACTAGTAGAAATGCCTATCTATAGCATTTAGTCCGCCACTTTACATTAATAGTGTAGTGTACATGTAATTTTGCATATAGGGAACGCGCAGGAACTAGGTGTTGCAGAACAGAAGTGTCGTCATGCAATAGTCAACGCCGTGCACGTTCCCTATATGGTAGACGTCAGTAACCGATACCCGTGCAATAACGGTCATTGATCCACATACATTTATTGACTTTTGTAATGTCAAATAACAAATTGCTTGGTTTATAGTTTCTAATTATAAATGAAGAGACGTAGATAAGAAAAAACCAGTGTATTTCTCATAAAAGTTTAAGATTGTTAATATTTTTAGAAAATAAATTCGAAAAAAATAGGCATTCAGTCACGTGACAGCGAACACCAAACAGAAAGTGTTGCGTCACGCCACGCAAAACATCACTGTTGTTGTTGACATTTTCATACAACAGAGCAGGTGTAAACAGTTTTTTTTTTATACAAAATACGTAATGTACTTACGGATGTTTCGTTAAAATATAGGTTTTTTGGGATAAAATAGATTTTAAACTATTTAATTAAACAAGTTTTCAAATTTTGTCAACTAGCCTATTACAACGTGATCCTTTACGTGTTCTAGTAATAAAAAACGGTGCATTAATTTATTGTTCGAGTATCTACGAAGAGATAATAGGGATTTAATCAATGTGCTTTATTATTGCACGTTTATCTGGCGTTAACTTACGCGTTATCTAACGTTAACTTACGCGTTAAACTCAGCCTTAGGCACGAAGCAGTACTCGGAGATCTCGTTGGAGTTGGGCTTGACCTTGACGTCGCTCTGGAAGAAGAGGATGTGATCGATCTCGTGCTCGCCCCACACGCCGTCGCCGGGGTCATGGTAGTGCACGCGTGTCATGAACGTGAACAGCTCTGGGTCCATCTAGGGAACAAAACAACCGTTTCGAAATCTATAAGTATTTGTATGCTTTTGTTAGTTGTTCCGGGTCTGGCTGTTTGAGTATGTGACTTTAAAGGTTTGTGAACGCATCTATGATGCAGAAGAAAAGTTTGTCCTGACTGACTGACTATCAATACACAGCCAATTTGAACTGGGAAATGGGTAGGGAACACTATGAAAATCTTTGTTCTTTGAAGCTTAGGGGCCATCCATAAATTACGTCACACGTTAAGGGGGAGGGAGAGGGTCGACGAAGTGTGACATTGTGTGACAAGGGGGTGGGAGGGGTCCTAAATTTCGTGACGTCACATTACAAAATCTATTATTATCTAAGTGTTAAAACACGAACTATTACTTAAAAACAACGAAAACCTCAAAAACATAAATTATACAAAAAATATCTATATCTGTGTAAACATAAGATACCAGTTGTTTTGACGACCACTCTCTACTTTACACGCCAACCGCCTAGGCGCAATTTGATAAATGCCGCCAAACGCATTGCGCCTAGCGGTGATTTCTTTGTTTCTATTCATTTGACCACTGACTTTCGCGGATGAAAGCTGATGACGTTGTTCTTAGTTCTGCTATTTTGTGTTTTTTTAACTTACGAAACAAGTTGAAAATGAACAAAAAAAGTGATTTTAGATAATCTTTACCGTAAACTATATGAAACATACAGTGCAGCTTATGCTACTAAAAATAAAAATAATTTGTACAAGAAGAAGTTAACAACGAATGGAAAAGTTTAAAAAGTAGTGCCGATGTTGAAGGTAAAGTGGAATCTAACATCAAAGAATTGCAAATAAACCCGTCCCCAACATCACAAATACAACTGGATCCAGTTATAAATAATTTAAAGGAGTGGGTGAAAAGTCCATGGACTCAAGATTATTAAGTTTGGATCTTTAATTAATATCTATTAATATTTTTTGTTTTGTTAATCTCTTTAATAAATAAGTATAGTCAATCTTTTTTTGTTTTGTTAATTTCTTTAATTAATGTCAATCGTTTTTTTTTGTTTATTGTTTGATTTGATGTGAATTTCATTAAAAATAATTTAAATGGAAACAAATCTGATTTCGGAACCGCTGTTTACATTCAATAATTTATAAATGTAAATTTTCAAAATATGTGACGTCACACTAGGGAGGGGGGGGGAGTCTCACAAATGTGACCAGCTGTGACAAGGACGGGGGGAGGGGCCAAAAATCATGAAACTCGTGTGACGTAATTTATAGATGACCCCTTATCTAAATCTATGCGAAGTCGCGTGCATTAGCTAGTTTGGGATATAGCAACTGGATACATACATCATTTGGAAACAACTCTTTTCCAGAGTGACTTTTTGTCCTTTTCTCTTCAACGTCATCCTGATTATACAAACACAGAAACCTCTACAGTATATTCAAAATTGTTCTAATGGATTTTTTCTGAACGTGAACTTCTTCTATTAATATTTTATTAGCTTATTATTGTGTCCCACTGCTGGACAAAGGCCTTCCCCATAATTATCCTTCTAGCTAGACACTCTTTTCCTCGAACAAGCCTTCGCCGTGAACGCCGTGAGCCAATACCTGGTTTAAAGGAATGCCTAACTCGTGGTTGAGCCTGCGCCTCGCTGCGGTGACGACGTCTTCGGCCTTTTCGTCTATGAACAGCGGATGGCTACAGCACGCGTTTGTGTAATAATCTGGATATGTCACCTGAAACATAAAAATAAAACAGATTTATATTGTAGCGGCATGAATGTCGCGATCGGCGGCGACCTCTCGCGTCGGGCCCTGGTTCAATCCACGGTCCGGAGCGAGACGGAATGGGGCGCCGTCACCTCCTTCTGCGAAGCAGTCATGCTAGCGAAGGAGGTGGCAGAATGGGAGAGGAAGAGAACCTCTCGTCCCGGCCACCGCGGTAGACGCCACAGGCGTCGGAGGCCACCTGAGGCCTTAGTGTGAGTTTTTTCGACTCACGTTCGAACGCGTTAGAATTTAGTATGGGAAATTAGGTTCTACGAGTGACCACCAGGTGGCACTATAACTAAACTGGTGACCTCCGGCCACCGTAGGCGCGGGCCTGTGGACGGTGAGCTATGGGTAGCTCGCCTGATAAAACAATTGGTGTTACTTGTCTATGTCAATAAAACTAAACCCTAAAAAATTACAAGAAAATTGAAAAAAAAAAACCGTATTACTTATGAATTCCAATACTAAGGTCAAATTAAAGTCAGACTAGGCACGATCATGAATGAACAACTAAAAAGCTCCCTAACCCAACTCATGCTCTGGCAAAAATCTTCAATGACATCCTAACATCAGGAAAGATTATTGAATAATGGGAACCCTCGCACGTAGTTCTTAATAGAAAAAGGCTCCAATGAAGATTTATTGAACTATATACCAATAAGCATGCTGTCAGACATATAAGGTCTGCTTCAAGATAATACTAGATCAGATAAGCATCACATTGGACGAAAACCAACGAATGGAACAGGGTGGCTTGAGGAAAAATTTCGCCATACACAGTTACACACAGTCAACAAATTATTGAAATGTGTAGTGACTATGAGAAACCAGTAAACATGTCCTTCATTGATTAAACTAAAGCTTTCGATAGCATTATTCATGACACGATATCAGGGGCTCATATTAACATAAGGCCCCGTGTCCATCTGCAAGCAAGTTTAATTTCATTGCAGGCGCTACCAAGGGATCATCTGATCAAGCAGTTCATCGTGCGCCGTAGCGTAATTATATTGGGATGAAAGTTGCTTGCAGGTGGAAACGTGGCTTTATAAAGAAATATACTCTAACAGCCAAAACAAGAATACGAATGGAAACACTCGCGAGAAACATTAAAAATTGAAAGAGGGGTCAGGCAAGGTCACCCACTGTCTCCCAGGCTATTTTCGTATGTGCTCGAAAACATTCCGAAAACAAGAATGGAACGAATTTGGATTAAATATAGATGAAAGAAGATTGCATTATCTCCGATTCGCTGACGACATTTTCTTTTGTTGAAGCCCTCACAAGCGTAAAGAAATTATACAAGACATGTACAAAGAAAGTGAGAAGGTTGGGCTGACACTGAACACGAAAACAAAGTTTTCACCAATTCAATCCCATACCATATTCTGGTAGGCAGCCACTCCACATAAAATACTGGTATTCAGCTGAATCCGGTTTGACTGGAAGCCGACCCCAATATAGTTCGGAAAAGGCTAGGCAGATGATGACCATACAGACCAGATGAAATGAAGATGCACAGCTAAGCCAAAAAGGCCAGTTTAGTAGTCATAATATTAACCATACAATAATCTGTCATATTTCATTTTCATCTTTATTGCTAAAGCGTTTCCTTCTTGAAACGAAACTGTCAAATTTTCCCATTCAACCTTGAACCTAATGGTTCAAGGTTGTATGGGAAAATTTGACAGTTTCGGGTAGCAGAATGTGCTAGCTGATTCTACTGAAGTGGCCTTTTTAGACCTGCAGGTCATATGTTACATAGGGGTGGGTTGGAACAGATAAAATTAGAAACCTGTTTCACCTGTTTCAGTTCCAAGAAGAAAACAGTTCCAAAAAAAACAGCCTGTTCCACTGGAACTAAAGACTCATTGATTGCTACAGATTCAGAAACGTACTGTTTACGTGCTACTGAAAAGGTCAGAAACAGTGACAGGCAGGGAACAGGTTCTATCTCTTTCTATTACAATGAACCAGAGGAGCAAAGAGCTTGTTCCGAAGAACAGATGTTATCTCTTTCTATTCTAATAAGTCAGAAGAGAATGGAGCATGTTCCATTTGAAACTGTTTCATGTTGTTACTTTGAAATACCTATTTTTTTAACTGTTTCGATAAATACGCCTCACTCCTAATGTTACGCAGCCCTCACGATAAATGGAGCAAAATCATGACAGAATCATACCTTAGAAACTGGTAATGAATGAGGCTAAGCAACGCAAAAGATGGGAGGATGAACTCAATTAACAGTAGGTTGCAACTGGAGAAGAATCGCATAGTATAGGAAATTGTTACAAGAGGCCTTTGCCAGGTGGCACACCAAACTCCATGACATAATATTGTAACAAAAAACATAATACGAACATAACAAAGGAGTTTTGGGATAAAAAGCTAAGTTATTCTATGAATATCAATAAAAATCATGAAAAAAAGTGTCTAATCCAAGTACAATAAGACAATCCTTATTATAAAGTTTAGTATTTATTTAAGTTCAATTTTATTGTTTCATTTTATATGATTCTATTTGTGATCACTAACTATTGTAAAAAAATCCTCCACTGCATCTGTCTGTCTGCTATTCACAATTAACTTAAAAACGAATGCATCAATTGTCATGCTGTTTTCACTAATGGATACTGGTTCTCAAGGAAGATTTGTCAAGTGGGTGAAGCCACGGGCATCAGCTAGTATGTAAATAAAAAATTAAAAATAATAACCTATGTAATTATAATAGTTTTATTTCTGTTTCAATTTGAATATGAATTCGTTTGTTTAAAATTTAGTAAGTATAATATAATTGTGAACTTTGACCCCACACATTATGTATGAGTATGAATGATTTTTAGCCCAGTGAGTGTTATGATAGTGATTGAGTAGAATTACTTACTTTTTGGCTAGCCCTTCTCTGTAAGAGCATGTCTCCTCTCTTGTTGAACAGAAACACACTGAAGGCACGGTGGAGCAGTACTTTGCCATCGTCTCCCACTTTATGGCATTCTCTTTTAGTGGCTGTTCCAAGGAAGTTGTCTTTTTCATCAACTAAAAGACATATGTCTTTGTCTAAGGCCTCTAACTGTAAAAATATATGAATAAGTAGGTTATTTTACAATCTACTTTATCAGTCTAAAGATGAAAACTGTAGTAGTAACAATGTTTACTACAAAATAACAAAGATGTTCATTAATTGATTATAATTTGAAATATCTTAAACTGATAATGTAACATTTACACAATAAAGATACATATCGACGGTGAAGAATCAATATCTAATAACTAACATTTTTGCGATTTTCACTTTTTTGCATATTCGTAGGTAAAATGTGAAATAGCTCGTATTTGCAAAGACATAAGGTCTTGAATTATTCTTATTTATGAGATATTTGCTTGTAGAAATACCTAATAAGTCAACGTGCGTGATTTTTGCATGCAATACCGTATATCTACGCTTAAAATCGTGTTGACTGTAGCGCTGTTCCTCGCTGACTAGCTAGTTGTTGTGCCGCATCGCGTTATGGTTCGAGTGTGAAATAGAGGTGAATAGGTATTGTAAGTTTACGTCAATTTCTTGGGCAACCGCAGAGACCCCCCTCGAAAGACCAAATCAGACGATCAATCTAGGCGATCAGAAACAATGACATATTATTTGCCAATCAAAGAAGACTGCTCCGAAAAAGTACAGGTATGCAAACCAATGTTTCTCGCTACGCTTTCCCTTGGATCTTTTGCAGTCTATTCATGGACCAAGAAGAGTGAGTTCGGGATGACTGCATCAAGAAGTGTGCAACTCATTACAACAAAATGCATCAAGACCTGGAATCGAGAGAAAGCTGTTGACATTACAGAATTATTTCGATAATCTGCCGAAGTTACCTTCACAAAATGCTCAAAAAGAAATAAACTGTTTTTAGAGCTAATGTACAATACTCTTGCCGACTTATTCAGGAATATTATAAAACCTAATGTGCTGAGAACGAAGAACCGGAAGTGAGCCGATTTACGTTTAATAAAATGTTTCACGATAAAAAATTATCACTGTACACTCTTAAAAAAGATATGTGTGACATTTGTTCAGCTTACAAAAATTGCATTCCGAAAAAAATAGTAATTTTCTCAGATGGTTGTACTTATGAAAACCGCAACGTGGTTATGGCAAATGGACTGCTGAATTTAAGCAAGAAGAATAAATATCATGAATCATGATCACTCAAAAATTTTTAGACCCTGGTCATACGCAGATGGAGTGTGATTCAGTTCACAGTGCCATTGAGCGAAAACTGAAGAATAGAGGAATACGCCTGCCAAGTGACAACGTCACCATTACAAGAGAGGTACGACGGTCAAATCCTTATGAATCAATCCAGGTTGATCATGAATTTGTTAAAAATGATGCCAATCAAGAAAATTTAATATACAACAGCATTAGACCTGGACGCAAGGCTGGATCCACAAGTTGTAGACATTAGAGTCATCTATTACAATACAATGACAATCGAAGTAAAACTAGATTTTGATGCAGGCTGTATGCCTCTACCCCAGAGACCTAAGATAGTAAACTCTGAGAATATTAAGTATCGCCAGTTGCACGTCAACAGGATCCCAATTTCAGCTACAAAGTTTACCTAACCATCTACAGCAGCTGAAACAAGTTCTTCCCAGAGATTGTCACGCGTTTTACGACACACTTCCTTTTGCATAGGAAATTCAATGCAAGTATGTTACTTAAGATCAATAATTAAAGCTGATTTGCTATTATTAATCATTTTGGTGTTTATTTTTTAAGGTAGAATTGACTAAGTTCCAGTTTTAAATATTAATTATTAAGCTTTAGCTTAGCTAAGAAACTGAGAGATTGCTGTTTTTCTGTTGTTTAAATAAATTATGTTAAGTTTTTTTCAGATCTTTTTATTTTAGGGTAACCTATTAATTATTATATGTATGTGCCACGTTGTACCAAGAAGACTAACTTGAGTATGTCGAAATACGAATTATCTTTATAATTATTACTTGAATGATGCTATGATTACGATTTTAGGTGTCCAACATAGTTTTTTTTTCTGTTTATCTCATGTCTTTACGTTATTTTTTGTTGATTAATACGCCACGATTATAATAAAAAGAAGAATTGTGTTATTTTTGTTAAATTTATTAAATACGATGAGTAAATTTAATCCAAACTGTTCTTATTTCTAAGTGCAATACCTTTCATCTACGCGATAAATACCAGGGTCTCAGTTATATTTCAAACAATAACTTCTATCTACATTTATATCCCAAACCTGAAATATTTGATTAAAATTATTATCGCTATCACAAGCGTATTGTACTATTTTTTTAGTTTAAGTAACATTTTGATTCAAATTTTTAAAATTAAAGAAATTAAACATTTTTTTCGCTTCCTGTAAAATCATGGTTTTGAAGTTATTAGATATTGATACTACACCGTCGATATGCAGTTGTCACTTATTTTAGTAGCTGACAATATTCAAGGTTTACCTGAATGGGATCTACACCTTCCTTTTCTTCAGCCTGTGGTTTCAAAGGCTCCGAAGCAAGAAGCCTCTTCTCCACCTTTACTGTGTTCCACAAGGACCGCGTTAGCCTTCTTACCAACATCTTGAGCAGCTGAACAAAGAATGATTTTATTAGAATGTTGGGAGTTCAACTCAATGTGACATGGTATTTTTATGTTAATTGAAGAGATTTTTATCTTTGAACATAATCCAATATTCATGTTAGTAGGTATAGTTATCTTTTTACAGTTATTTACATATGAAATAAAAGAGGTGCATAAAATGAAGCCAGGTACTATCCTGACTTCATTCTATGCCCCTCTTTATCTAATCTCATATTTTCAATCCTAATACCTATATTCGGATTGAAAATATACCAAACTGTGTTTTGTAATTCAAAATCTTAGTAGTAACTTAAATTAAGATAAAAACAAGTGCTTTCTAAGGTCTATACTTCTACATTATGATTTTTTTATACCAACTATTGGATTGGGGATGTAATCATTGGAATTTAGAAATAATTCATGTTATGAAGATAATAGAAAACTCAGACATCACAAATTCTCTTCACAAGTTAGCATGGTGATTGTACTGACATTTTTCTTGACTAGTAATGAATATCTGCAAGTTGGATGTTTCTAAATAGCAGGCAATACTGTTATAGTGCAGGATATAGCGGAGAAATCATGGTGATGACCCAATTACGGTATTATTAATATGAAACAACTAGCGTGGTATAATTTTCTCTGACTCAAGTTTAAAAAATACCAATCTGCTCGATAAAAGACCCGATAGACCCATGAAAACATTCGGTGTAACACTTGTTTTGCACGATTCTTAAATGCTTCTAAGTACCTTGTTTTTTTAATTAAAAAAAAGGAACAGTACCTTCTGCTTATGTTGCTACGTTATTTATAACTCCACGATCACGAATGCGCATTTAAACAATAAACAGAAATAAATTGAGAGAAGGCGTCTCACCAAACCTGTATTTTTGTTCTCCAATCTCCAACCCTCCAACCAAAATGTCTTCTCACAATGTGTGATAGTGACGTGAAGTGACACTGACATTGACAGTGACAGCTAAAACGCGAAGTTTTGTTTATTTTTTAAATCGTACATGACGGCAGCACATCGAGTTACAACAATCTGTCTTTCAACTTTATCCCCAACAGTTTAGGTTCAAGATTGATTGGGAAAATTTGACAGTTTCGGGCACCTTGATGTGCTGGCGTCTTTACATTGACAATATTGTCATATTACCTATATAATATAAACGAAAAATGTTTTTATCAAAAGCTGTTTTGCTATATAAAACAAACAAAAAAAAAATAGCCTACGACCTATTCTCTGACCTGCCTAATACACACTAAAAAATTAGTAAAAATTACCAATTTTTATGAATTTTTAGATGGCGTCGGAGGAGTCCGACAACAATCACTGTGACACGAGATTTTTATGTATTAGAAGAAATATTTAAAAAAATTCATGCGAAATTATGACGAATTACGAAAAATAATAAAATATGGTGAATACTTTGCAAATTAAAATGCTTTTTACGTAGGTACAGACGCACAGACCATACAAACGCCAGCACATCAAGCTACAACAATCTGTCAATTTTAAAAAAATAAATTTTCAACTTTATCACCGACGAGTTAGGTTCAAGCTTGACTGGGAAAATTTGACAGTTTTGGATAACTTGATGTGCTGGCGACTGTGCCTAACCAAATATAATATCTTTGTGCCTAACAGGTTGATAATGGTGTTGACCACTGTTTATGAATTACTTGTAAAATATACATGATTGTATGATTATTCCAGTATACCTACCTATGTTTATTTTACAGCATACACCTATGATACTTTGTAAATCGTGCCTAAGAAGAGAAGCAAGATCTATTTTTACGTGAATTATGCTTTCGTTGTGTTTATGAGCTACAGGAAGGGTGCGTTGGTCTTAAAATAACTTTGTCCAACAAACGGGACTTCCGAAACTGTTCATTATGGTTCTAGTTTTCACTATCGTCGTGTCGCTAAAGAAGGTCATCGAAAAGTTTTATAAGCAAATAACACTTGAATTAAAAGTTAAACATAACGAACAGTGCGTGACAGTAAATTTCATATTTTGTCTTTCGTTTCTACTTACAAATCCAAAATTTTTGATGTATCTACCTATAACTTAACTCTATAACAATGTCTAACGTAAAACTAGCGATACGAGTAAGGCCTTTCACTGAAAAGTAAGTTTTGTATTATTTTGTTTTATGTGTTTAAAATAACGATTTAAACAGCTGACGAAGTGTTTTTTTACAGAGAACTGAGGTCAGAAAAGGATCGCGTGCCGGTTGTGAACGTTGTAGATAATAATACAGTTACAATCACCAATATCAAAGTGAGTAAATATTTTTTTCATATTACACACTATTATTAAAAAAATATATAGTATCTTTACTTAATAACTTTTGATTAATGATTCAGCATGAAATGAAACACCTACTAATTCGAGAAAATTGTGCTCTAGCCATGAAAAAGGGGCCCGAGTCTGCTATTTTTATAAATTTGTCATTCCGACACGATCCCATTGTCATGCCATTGTCATTTTGCTAAAAGTTCGTAATCTGCTAAATTCATAATCGCACGGTCACTGGCACGTCAGTGGCCGGTCAGTGGGACGTCAGTGGTCTCGTAATAGAATTGCGGTAGGAATGCCGTATTGCCATTATTATAAAACCGAGCTAAATTTGAGCATTTATTCATGCCAGATTTGATTAAATTTTGTTTTACATATAATTTATTAGTGTTATAAGCAATCTGAAGAAGTCCGTAAATACTAAATCTGTCATTATGTACGAGATTACCATTCATATGGCTTTCTTTCAATGGCGTATCAGTGATTGCTCATTGGAATGCCATAATGACGCCAATAGGATGCCATTATGTTAGTAGACTATCAAACTTGTCAAAATCAACCATTTTGAAATCAGTGATCGACCATTCTGACACAATATTGTAATAGCAGACTCGGGCCCCAGGTGGCGCGCATCGGCCCCAGCCAAGCAGCAGGTCGCGCGTCCTAAGTTGTGGCTCCAGCCCACAACCGTAATATTGTACTGAATTTCATTAAAACCCGGGCAATAATGTGTTTTGGATTTGGAACGCATTTTGACTGCGTTCCCTGCACCTAGCAGTAGCGGCAGACGGGTGCCGCTCGCGGTTTAGAATGACGTAGGTTTTTAATTGAATTTTTGGCTCCTCGTATTCTGATGCTATGCGCGGGACCGGGCGGCATAGCAGCGATACACGCGCTCGACACGACGCCGACTGATGGCCGCCAGACGGGATACCAGCAATTGTACCGAAGAATCCGTCTCTGATCTTGACCCGCCTTTTTCGCCTTTCGTTTGAGACTGGGAAATTGCCGATAGCTTGGAAGCAAGCTAACATGCAATCCTTGCCCAAAACTGGTAGTCGAGCTGACCCATTAAATTATAGACCCGTCTCGGTACAATACTTGCTGAATGAGAAGCTCCGCCAGCATACCCGGCAGAAGATATAGGTGGCTTAAATTAGCAAACTTCGTAATCGCTTCGTAATCGCTGCAGGCATCTGTGCCAAGATACTAAGAGACGCTATTTTCATGAACAACTCGACAACCGCAGTTCTTCCGATATTTGGAAATTTCTCAAGTCTGTTGGCATAGGCAAGTCTTCTGCCAGCCAGTGTAAGGATGTGAACTTCAATGACCTTAATAAGCACTTCTCTCACCTTCCCTTCTCTCTTGACCCTTGTGTAAAAGCTGCGACACTGGAAAGAATATCCGACTTTCCGTTGCCACAATGTTCTCATTTTGAGTTTAGCAATGTTACCGAGGAAGACGTTAAGAAATCTGTACTCGCGATTACTTCTTCTGCAGTTGGTAATGATAAGTTATGCTCCATAATGATTACTCTTATCCTTCCTTCATTGCTCCCTGTTCTCACTCACATTTTCAATCACTCTTTTTCCTCTTACTCCTTTCCGTCAGTCTGGAAACAGGCTCACATTTTACCGTTACCCAAAACTAACAATCCATCATTATTATCTCATTTCAGACCTATTTCTATTCTTTCATTTCTTTCAAAAGTTTTTGAGCACTTGGTTCATAGACAATTATCTTTTTTCTTGACGTCTAACTCAATAATATCCCCTTTTCAATCTGGTTTTTGCGCGGGTCACAGTACTGTTACTGCTCTTTTAAAAGTAACCCACGATATCCGCGGGGCTATGGAGAACAAGTCGCTTACTGTCCTAGTATAGCTTGACTTTAGTAGCGCCGGTGGATTTCGACATCTTACTACGTTTACTCAAATCTATTCATCTTTCTTCTTCTGCAATAGCCTGGTTCAATTCTTATCTTCGGGGACGCTCTCAGCGTGTCCACCTTGATGAATCCTTCTCTGACTGGTGTAACCTCACTGAGGGTGTTCCTCAGGGTAGTGTTCTCTCTCCTCTTCTTTTTTAGATTTTCATTAAATTCGTTACCAAAGTTATCTCCTCCAATTTCCATCTTTATGCAGATGACCTGCAGCTTTACCGACATTTTACTGTCTCTGACGCGGATTCTGCCATTGCTGCAATTAATCATGACCTGGGTTGTATCAGCGCTTGGGCTAAATCATTCGGTTTACAGATCAACCCAACTAAATCACAGGCCATGATCTTAGGGAGCCGATTCGTTCGGAATGCTGCTGTTATCTCATCTCTTTCGCCTTTACATCTTGATGGCGTTCGTATTGACTATGCCGAAACTGCCAAAGATTTGCGTGTTATTCTTGACTCCAATCTTTCGTGGCGTGCGCATGTCAATGAGGTCAGTCGGAAGGTTTATTTCTCTCTTCACTCACTGAAATGTCTCCAGGGTCTCTTGCCGTTGAGAACTAAAATCTCCTTAGCACAAACACTTATTCAGCCGATTATAGAATATAGCCGACGCCTGCTACCTGGATGCTACTGAGGAGCTATTAAACAAGCTTGAGCGCCTGCAAAACTTATGTATTCGGTTCGTGTTCGGTCTACGCAAGTATGACCATGTTTCTCAGCTTCGCAAGCAACTCAAGTGGCTCCCTATCCGTCTTCGCAGGAACACTCGGATTCTATGTCTCCTTTTCAACATCCTTCACAATCCGTCTTACCCCTCTTACCTGCGTGAGCGCTTTTCCTACGCTCGTCCTAGTAATGCACCGTGCAGATCACACCTTAAATCCATCCTTAAAACCCATCCACACAAAACCACTTTCTTACTCCTGCACTGTCCATGCACTTAGACTGTGGAACTCACTTCCGCCTAGCATTCGAGATTTGAAAACTATTTCTCTTTTCAAGGCTCGTCTTAAAGAGCACTACCTTTCCTCTCAACAGTGTTAATTTTATGTAAGTATGTATTATATGTATGTGTTAGTTTTAGTTTTAGGAATGTATTCATTCTTAAAATTAATATTTACTATATTTATGAAGGTTTATTTGATAATTTAAGTAGTTTAAGGCTTCATTCACATATCCATTTTCTTGTTATTTCTTACACACTTTTGTCTACATTTCTTTTTTCATTCTTCCTTTAGCAGGTTTGCTGGAAGAAATTTTTTAAGAAATAAGCAGTAAATTTGTACTAATAATTATAATGTTGTATCTGTACCGTTTCTATGTGTGTACATAAATTATTGTAAAATAAATAAATAAACTTTAAATATAAAATACACACAAACAATATAAACTCTCTTCATGTTTCCAGACAAAAGAACGAAAGCTGGATCACTAGGCTGACTAGGCCAACCGGAAATAGCTTATCAAAATATCCATGTAAAGATAATGATATAGAATAGGAATCTTTGGTCTTATGAGTGTTACATTTGTTTTTCCGAGTTTTTCGATCATTTCAAAATTAGCATGACTTAGGTTGAGTTAGTTAGGACTAACGGAATGATTTGACCTATTGATTTGTGACTGTGAGGGTGCCCAATGGGAATGCAACCTACGTGTTAATTCATAGTTTCTTGGCTGTTTAAAATACCAATGTAGCTACATGAAGTGTTTTAAGGCCGCGTTGAAGTGTTTTAAGGAGCGGGGCGGAGAGGAGCTTAGCGGTGCACAAATTGACCAATCACTATGCTCGAAATCTCCGCTCCGCTTCAATGGAAACAGCATGAGCGGGGTGGAGCAGAGCTGAGCGGATATTCATAAAAATATAATAGCGAGACGATGCGGTGCGGAGGACAGCGGGGCGGTGCTGTGCGGAGGACAGCGGGGCGGTGCGGAGCGGGGCGGTGCGTGACTCGCGCGCAGTGCCTCAGTTATCATCGTTACGTCATTAGGAGGTGCATACATATCAAAATGAATGAGAAGTTCGTTGACACACACGTCTGAAAATAAGTTGAAAATTCTCCATGCACAGAATGGTAGGTACTTTATATGTTGTCGAATCCAGAATCTATGTTTTCTCTTCAAATTCAAAAAAGTCGCAACAGTCAATGCTACTTCATCTGATTCGTTATCTTCGTCTTCAAGTAGAGACAGATATAAAATGATTGCTTTTTTCTTTAACGACAACATGACGTATGGTCTTTCTGAGAGATTGAGTGTAACTAAGCGCAGAAATGCGCGATTCCAAAAGTATGCTCCGCTCCGCCTCACTCCACTCCGCTGACCACTTTTCACCGCTCTTCACCGCTCGTCTCCGCCCAGCTCCGCTTCAGTGGAAACACTGACCACTTTTCACCGCTCTTCACCGCTCCTCTCCGCCCAGCTCCGCGTCAGTGGAAACGCGGCCTAAAAAAGTAGTTTTTTAGCACAACAAATTACCCGAATCTATAAAAAATTCCCAATCAACCTTGAATTTAATGCTCGAGTGATAAAGTTGAAAATTAATTGAAATTTGGCATATTGTTTCTGTATATAACAAAGTCAGCGGTTCTTGTTAAAAAAGTTAGAGCAATGACTTATGAAGAATTATACGTCTAGGTAAGTGTATCAGGCGCGGGCGACAGCCGTGAGCGGACACGTCAATATTATGCCGACTACACCTTCGACAGCTTCTGTCCCATCACGCAGCCATTTTACGCGTCGCAGGAAAAGGTCAGTGTCTTTGCATATCTTAGGCATGTGTAGCAGGCATCTTTTGGGCCCGCTCGTCAACGTATACCTCATCTTCCCTTGAGCCTCAGATGATCAAGGACAAGAGCGGACTCATCAAGAGAAGAAGACAAAACTACTCAATAAAATATATATTTTAGGTTTTAAATGACAAGTTGCCTGGTGCACCTAGGTACCTACTTGCGTATATATTTGTCTAGTGGGACTGACGTTCCTTTTGCCTTTCAAAAGAAAGGACTTCTCAAATACCTACGCATAGCGAGAAGATAAACTAAACATGACAACCAATAGGTTGACGAAGTCAGTTTTAATAAGTACTGTTTATCTACCAACTGTATATTTTCTTCACCATGGATAAAATATATTTTTTCCATTGTTAGGTGTTCGAAGCCATCGGCCAGGACGTGATAGCTAGTGTCTCCAGGGGCTGTTCAGCATGTGTGCTGGCGTACGGGCAGAGTGCGACCGGCAAGACGCACACCATGATGGGGACAGAAGCGCAGCCGGGGCTGATCCCGAGACTCTGCCAGGCGTTGTATGAGCAGCAACCGGTTGATTTTACTATCAGGTAGGTATAATATGGCATGAGCCATACGTATGTAGCTGATAGAAGGGTTGTGAAGAATCATATGAAAGATAAGAAGTGGATGATGAGAATCAAGCTCATCATCATCCACTTCTTTCGATTGACAGCGGTGCTTGGAAAAAGATAATTTGTTACGCCAACCAGTACCTTAAATGATGCGTAACAATAAGTAAGTGGCGTCAGTGGCGTGGCAAGTAACTTTCCGTCAATCAACTCGCATACAAAAGAAGAAATATTAAAGCAAAGGTTGGCCCAAATGAGAAAGTAAGGTTAGCCGTAGGTAAGACCTCAGTGCCTCCCTCCACAATTAATTCAAATAAGGTTCTTAGAAAGGGGGACAAGAACCTTCTATGAATTCTAACGCCATGTGCGCCGTGTGAGGTAATGTTACACACCCGATGTAATCTAAACACATCTATGATAGGCGTGACGAGAATTTGATGTGGAAAATTGATTTTTTAGTACTTACTAAATAGATACTAACCTACATTGCCGTTTTTATTTTGTAACCGTTTCTTCAATTTCTTTCGTGTGTCCAAACCTGTCAAGATCTAAAGTACCATTTAAAAACCAATATCTGTTATTTCCATGCTATAAGTAACCTATTGTCTTAGGCAATCTGTGTTGCTTTTACGTCTATTCCAAAAAGCAGTTTGTTTTCGGCAAGTAAATTGTTTCCATCGTTTATGCATTCCGTGTGAAGAAGCCATAGGTGGCAGGCACGCGATGCGATTGTCAAAATGAAATGGGTGTCGCGTCATTATTTCATCGGCGCCGATTCGTTCATGGTAACTGATTGCGGACATTAGTGCGTAGATACTACCTACACCCAGTTTGCGCGTATCCTTTATAATAAAACTAGCCTTTTCCCGTGGTTTCGCTCTCGTGGCCGTACAATAATCCCATGTTACTTTCTGTCAGTGAAAATTCGGACACGTACTGCAGACAAACAAGTTATTAATATTAGTTATTTGTTAATTAGATAGTACCAAAGCGATGGCTTATGATGCAACTCTTGCCGCCTAATGATCAGCAATAGTAGGTTGTTGTTCCATAAAGCAGATACAAATAAACAGAACCTAGATCAACCTTATGTCCTCCAGCTTCGGTATCGCCGATCTGACAATGAATCTCTTATACATCCAGACTTGAAGTTAGGGACGTTTTCTTGCCATTACCAGGCCCGGACTGGCCATAGGGCAATTCGGGCAAATGCCCGAGGGGCCGGAGGCCCGGTGGGCCAGTGTGGCCGATTAGCGGTCGACTGTATTATGATTTAAAAAAAAAAACATCGCAATACTTTGTTCCAAAAACGTCCTCTACCGTCAAGTTGAATACGTAATATAATTTACGTTACCGTATAGCTACGAGCTAGACACGAGTCTACTTTCAAATTTCCAAAAGCACACTTTTTAATGGTACGAGTACCTGCGTATCTACCCCTTCACAGCGTACGCGGCGTGATGTTATGTTATGAACTGGTGTAAACAATAAACAGAAATGCGTTTTCTGAGTTGCGTCAGAAAGTACCTATATGAAAAACAGTGTATGAGCCTATAAAATTTGAGGGTTTTTCTAGATTTCTATGGGATCCCATCATCAGATTCTGACTTGGTGACAATGAAACCAACCTCTGAAAATTATTTTTTTAATCGGTCCAAAATTGGCGGAGAAATCGGTGAACATACCTACATAAAAAATTACGTACAGCCAAAATTGCCCAAATTAGAGTTTTCAAAGTTGCCGTGCTTGGGCCCACCATGTCTTCCTTCGATTTGCCTATTTATATCATTTTGCGTCAATCTGCATACAGTCAAATCAAAATGTACGTATCTGAAAATCAAGTAAAAAAACTTTTTACAAAAAAATACAACCGACTTCCAAAAAAAAACACTACAAAGTAAAAAAATAACTTTAATTTCGGAACTCGGTGTTTTTGTTAATTTGTTCGTTTTTTGACACCGACTTCCGAAATTAAAGTTATTTTTTTACTTTGTAGTGTTTTTTTTTGGAAGTCGGTTGTATTTTTTTGTAAAAAGTTTTTTATTTTTCACTTTTTAGTGGTACCCCACACCTAACAACACTCCAAACGCACTAGTTGCCCATACGATTTTCGAAAGTTCCCCTCGACTTCTCTGGGATGCCATCATCAGAACCTGGTTTCCTTACCATGGGACCATTTGGGAAGTATTCCCTTTCCAACAAAAAAATCATTTTTAAAATCGGTTGGCAAGCGACGGAGTTAAGCCCGAACAAACATAAAAAAAAAAAAAAAAAAAAATACAAACATCCGAATTGAGAACCTCCTCCTTTTTGGAAAGTCGGTTAAAAATGCCTTTATTGAAAATCCGAAAGTGGGCCTCAGCGTACCTGATTTTTTTCATGTTATTTTCGGCATTTTCTCAGCAAGACGTTACCTAATTAGCTTCACTCTATACTTTTGTATGTTTACGGTTGCTCAAAAACATTTGAGTTGTCAAAGTAGCTTTCATTCGAAATATTCGTTTAAATTTTACGAAGATTTTAGGTTTCGTGTGTCCTTTAGTAAAATTCGACACCGGCTCTGAGCGTGGCGATTCCGGTACTGAGTTTTTTTCCTCACTCCTGAGAGAGGAGGGCCGACTGCCTCTAAAATGTCCGGGCCAATTTCGGGTCCCAGTCCGGCCCCGGCCACTACGCTTTGATAACAAACCATTTTAGGACTTCTACTTTACTCAAACAATTGAGAAAAACTTTTATATATGGAATCAGTAGGAAGAGGTAGATGCACTATGTAAGTATCTGCCTTTTATCTACAGGCTATGAATCTGTACTATAAGAAAAGGTTCTTGAGTTTTGGCGCGGTCAAACGCCAAGATGCGAACAATTTGAATTAGTTGTTTGTGCGTGTTAAAAACTTTTTTTTACTATTGTTTTTCCAACACTCTTGTAATATATTGTTGGTTGTATTCGATTAAGTTTGAATGGTAATAAAGAGAGGCACCACGGCTTCCTGACCTCAAGGCTGAAACGACACGCGAGCCTTTAACACCCTGCGATCATGGCTTTATCTGCGCTAATATCTTCCTACAATATATGTACATGTGTTCGTATAGGTATACAAGATTTATTGGAAAGGTATAGCTTGTTTTATGTTGATAAGAGAGTTGTATTGAACATTCTGAGACTTTTATCCTGGTAAGTATTTCCCTACTGCTAAGTTAATCGATCATCGACAGTCGGTAAAATATCAGCCGTGTGTGAGCTTATTATAAGGAGTAAACTGACTCGTAGCAACCGCTTAGGAGCAACAGCGGCAGCGTAGACTCGGCGTAGCAGCGGTGTATGCTTGGCGTAGCAGCTACTTTGACACTTAATTGGCTCAGCACAGTCTCGTCGTTAGGCTCGTAGCGAACGCACATGATCGGCAGCTAAGTAGGCTCGGCGTAGCAACGACGTAGATTCGTCATTACAGTCTCGTAGGCTCGTCGTAGCAGACGCGTAGACGCTTCGTAGTGGAAGTTCGTTATAGCAATAGGTGTAAAAAAATGGATTACGGTAAAGAAACTGTACCATCATGTTCATAAAAGACTTTGTGTCCATAGCACGATAGTTTTTCTGCATTTCGTTCAAACTACGGTATATCCACAACAACTCATTCAAGGCAAAGAATTTACCTTACGGTAGAGAATACACCATCCAGATTTCATTAGGATTGAATTGAAACCTCTAGCTCATGTCTGTGATCAGATGCGGTTCACAATGAGAACAAACAACACGTTCCACAAACTTAGACCCTAAGTATCTGTTCTGAGTGATTTTGTTATTATGTAAAAGTTATTGATTTTTATAAGAAGCATAAAGTACTAATAAAATGAATTTTATGAAATAATTTGTTTAACAAACTTGTAAAACCGCGTGTGTGATTTGAGAGAATATGTTCAACATTATGTAAACAGTGAATCTCAGGTCTGTGTGGTAGAGTTATTACTAAGTTGTGTATACGAAGGGCGAGGGGTGTAGCAACAAATATTTACAGCGGCAGTAGTTAGTAAGGCTTCAGTGTTCCGAGTGGTCGTGAGTCGCGCCCTGTCGGCAGCCGCGTCGATGATCTCCCGCCCGCCCAACTCGAACGTTGTAGTATAACGAGTGATAAAGGAATTATTTCGAGGTAAACATAGTAAAAAATAAAATGAAAAATACGGTTATAGATACAGCATATTTGATAAAAAATATATCAGTTAAAATATTTAAACTGACTGGTAAAGAATGCCTCGTTGCAATAAATGCGCTTATGTGGTAGGTACACACTACTGTAGATACCTATTTAAAGTTTAAATTAATAATTTAATATAAACAGATCAACTTTAAAGTACTAACTAATAATAAGTGCACAATCTGCACATAATTACTTATACTTACTTTTACTTATTATAAAATAAAATCGCCTTTTGAGTCCTGTCTGATGATGCGTTTTCTATACTAATATTATAAAGCAGAAGAGTTTGTTTGTTTGGTTGAACGCGCTAATCCAGGAACTACTGCTGCGATTTGAAAAATTCTTTCAGTGTTAGATAGCCCGTTTATCGAGGAAGGTTTATATCATGACGCTAAGACAAATAGGAGCGCAGCATTAAAGGAAAATTTGACGCAGACAAAGTTGCGCGGGTCAGCTAGTTCTCAATAAGAACGCAACCTAAGTGCATAAAAACATAAATTTCGGAAGATTTACGTGCGAAATCTCTTTGTTTTGTCTGAAGCAGAGGCGGGTTGCTAGTCTAATCTAACTAATATTATAAATGCGAAAGTTTAAATGTTTGTTACTCAATCACGCCAGAACGGCTGAAAGAATCGTAATGAAATTTGGAACAGAGATAGATTACAGTCTGGAATAGCACATAGGTTACTTTTCATCCCGGGAATATGTTACTCAGGGATCATACGGGCAAAGCCGCTGGTAGAAGTTAGTAAAACATATTTTGTATTCAGGTATTTTTAGCTAAAACTTTTAGTTCTGTGTTTTTGGCCGGACCGGAGTTTTTTGGTAAAACCCATAGATACATAGCTGACCATCGGTAGGTACTATATAATTCTGATGCTTTCGATTTTTCTTAAGTTTTTGACTTAATTTTCTTTTATTATTTTTGGTTGAGTTAGAAGGAAAGAAAGAAAAAGAGTTTATATGCGGCCAGTGTGACGTTAGTAGTTGTATTGTCGTAGTGTGTGTGTTGTTTGTGAGTTGTAGAAGTTGTAGAGCTTGCTTTAGTTTTCTCACAATGAAACTAATCTGGTACTAATATTATAAGGCAGACGAGTTTGTTTGTTTGTTCGCGTTAATCTCAAGAACTATTGGTAAGAATTAAAAAATAATTTAATAGTTGGTTAGCCTATTTATCGAGGAGGGCTGCAGACGCTGCAGTAGGCTATATCGGAGTATTCATGAAAAATATGACGCAGACGAAGTAGCGCGGGGCGGCCAGTTTACAAATAAAATATTAAACGTTTTGAATAATAATTATGCCTAGGTAAATTTATAGCGGTAACAACATTGCGTCTAATAAAATTTATATCTAAGGTATTTACTTATTTTACAATTTATGTACAGACAGAGAAACAAACATTTTAATGATAAGTGCAAAGGGTCTGCAACTGTCTGTTCTCATCCTACAGCCTTGTGAAAGAAAATATGAAACAAAAATGTAGACAAAAGTGTGTAAGTAAAAAAGAACAAGAGAAAATGTGAAGCTTAACACTAAAAATAAATCTACATAAATATCGATACCGATATTTATGTAGATTTATTTTTAGTGTAAATATATAATAAATTAAATTAACTACATTACAATTAACATAAATTGTAGATACCTACAAATGTTGTTATAATTAAATTAAATAAAAAAAAACTCTTAACTAACTAAAACTAAAAATAAAACTAACATATGGCGTCGAAAAATTCGTCCGCATCGCTAGCCACTGGGAATGAGCCCAAAAGGCTGGCAGCATTGCCACGTTGTATGCCAATGCGTATCCTTTGGCCGAGGTATAAGCCAGCCCTTGGGTCACGCTAAGTGTCAACTAAGCGTCTTGATAGATCTTTAAACAAGTTGAGCACGCGGACCCCACGACCCAAGAGTTTCAACCCCAAACGGCTCGAAAAGCTTATCTTGTTTTTTTATTTTATTTAATTGTATACACATATAGTCTGAAATAATAATAAAGAATTTATAATGCATTTATTAAGTACTTAAGAGTGTGTATTCCGTCCACTAGCGCAGCCAATTGTTTTTTATTAATTGTGGTAAATTAATTTAAGACACGTAGATAAAAAACCGCTCTGTAGTGTTCTGAGAAATGTATCTATTATTTTTTGAGAGCTATTTTTATTACATAACTCATGGCTAAATAGCCAAAACAGCAATTAATGCTACAAGTGGCCACTTTTAGCAAAAATATCGACTTTGGCAACTATTTATGTTCTAAAGTACAAAACATAACTCTCAAAAAATAATAAATATATTTCTTCAGAACACTACAGAGCGGTTTTTTATCTACGTGTCTTAAATTTACCACATTAATAAAAAACGATTGGCGGCGCTAGTGGACGGAATACGCCCTCTTAAGTGGAAGGAAATGCCACATTGTGATTCATTAAATCAACTCTTATCTTATATTGCCCCATAACACAACCAGAAAATATGTTGTTATAACATGCAAATACTGCAGCTCTAGGAGTAAAAAAAAAAAAGGTATTCAATCCTAATATTTAAAAACTTCCGTTATTGTGTGACTGACAGACAACGCACAGCCGAAACTACTGGTCGTAGAAAGCTGAAATTTGGCATGAAGGTGTCTTGGGGAGTGTCGGGGAGCACTAAGAGAAGATTTCCCGAAAGTCCTACGAGAACGGGAAAAACGGGATATGCGCGTACGAAGTCGCGGGAAAAAGCTAGTACCTACCTACATAAGATAAGTACCTACGACTATTCGTATTCGGTCAAACAAACATCATTCCCATTTTAACGTAGAATGTTGCTAATGTTTTGGGCATTTTTCCCATTGACAACGATGGTGACGAAATTTTTAATGCTCAATGAGTTTTGGTTTGCTTTCCCCCTTTTACATATTTTATGGTTATTCTCAATAATGGTAAGCGCCAGATAAACTTGCAATAAAGTACATTGACCTTTTCCTAATATCCCTTCGGGTATCTACCCGAATAATAAATTAATTATTAACCGCTTTTCATTACAAGAGAACGTAAAGGATCACGATAACAGTCGATTCAGGATAGTTTGATGTCATAATTTCTTTTTTTGATAATAAGAAAGTTAATAAATATGTGTGGGTCAACGACCGTTATAGTAGGTGCATTTATCTGGCACCTACCACAGTGTAAATTTTGTAGAAAATAAAATAAAATTATTACATCAAAAGGGCATAAAACCATTGTGGCATAGCTCCCCCGCCGCCCTGATGTTTTTTTTTTCAAAGTTGCGGCGCACGATCTCACATACCTACATATGTTACATATTATACAAACATACGTTAAGGACCTTCAAAAAAAAAACTTTGAGCTTCTATAGAAAAAAGTTCGAACCCCTTTATCATCCTGGGAAAAAAGTATCTATAATTTACAACTCTTTCAGAGACAGACGTGATATTATGTTAGAAAACACCTCGCTTTCTACAGTTTAATAATAGTCTGTGTATT
The DNA here is from genome assembly GCA_963859965.1 of Ceramica pisi. Classification (NCBI taxonomy): domain Eukaryota; kingdom Metazoa; phylum Arthropoda; class Insecta; order Lepidoptera; family Noctuidae; genus Ceramica; species Ceramica pisi. The sequence continues at coordinate 14,702,899 of OY982545.1, forward strand.
TCTACGTAACGTTAGTTCTGCGGTGGCGAGTTGTTTTATTGCGTCTGTATCACACCGTGCGAGGTGTCTGATGGTCCGCGCGCCGCCCCCCGTAATATCTTCGTACTATGAACTGTTTCATTCCCACCGTAATAAACGATTATTGCACACAAACAGTGCTTACAAAATAATCACGAAACACTAAACCTAACACTTATAAGCTTGGATGCCCTTTTGAAGAATAATTGATCTGAGATTGATTTCATGAAACGTATGGAAATTTTATTTGGGTTATTTGAATTGAATTAAAGGAGTGGAACTCTCTGCCTGCGTCTGTGTTTCCGAACGCTTACAACCCTAATCTCTTCAAAGTTAGAGTAAACAGGCTCCTTCTGGGTAAGCTCGCTCCATCGTAGACTTTCTCTGTCATCTCTGACCAAGACTAAAGTCAAGAGCAAACCCATCTAAAAAAAAAAGAAACTGATGTACTACTACTACTGCTGAATTTGTGATGCTCTTGTCTTGTCTTGGTAATTGTGACCATATTTTATTAAGAAATCAAAAGGAAGGTTTGTCTGGTAGTTTGGTATAGTTACTCAGTTAGATGAGATTCGTTAGAGCTACCTCTAACGAATCTCATCTTATAAAAACATACTTAGGTACCTACGTACCTAAGTATGTTTTTATAAGTAGGCATAGGAATATAGGAACTTATTGAGCCTACTTAATAACATTTATTGTATGCTACTTTCATTTTCTACTAACTCCGCACAACTAATTGCCACATAGTTAAAAGTTAAACAAAGTTCAGAACATAGTTCCAGTTTGCAAACTGCGGAATGATTTATTAAAAGACAATTATTTTGGTCGTGACTAAGTCGCGTTAACTTCCTCACAAGTTGCTCAAAGTTAGCTTGTTACAGGTGGACAGTTGTCTTGATTACTATTGTTCACTAATTTATTTGTTCGGGCAAGACAAATTGGTCGGATTGACATACTGCGGCAAGTTCAATTTGATGAATGTGTAAATAACTTTTGCCAAAATAAACATATTCGTTTAGAAATAGACATAGGTATATGCAGATGTTTAGTTTTTTACAAATTTTACTTATGTTTTTAGTGAAAAGATTAGGTTTCATAGGGTAGCTAAATAAACATAAAAACAAAATATTTTTTTTGCGTAAAATAATATGGTACAGAAAGTAACAGAAAAAAATACAGATATCTTATTCTGAATTCAATTTCGGTGTGCGTCATAGAAGTTATTAGATAGAAGTCAAAATTCATGCAAGCATTCAAAGAGAATTACAATTATTTGAAATAAATTATTACCTACATAAAATTGAAATAAGAACATTATCTACATTTTTAGTATCATACCTAAAACTCTACCACTTCACAACTTATAATCTAAAAACACAGTTACACTATAAAAGCATAATTTATCAATAAGTAGATTTGTTAAAGCACGCTTCAATTTAAAGATGTTAATGTTTTATGGTACTCGGAATTTTATTGTACAATTTGATGCTCATAACATACCTAGCTGTTGTTGAATGTTAGCGTGAGATTATTTTTTGGTCGATGCAACTTATTGTATTATGCAATCGAGGGGCGTTATAAATTGTCGCATGCTCAAAAAGTCCTTTTATGTTTGAAAACAAATATATATATACTACTCCAAAATATAACTGCATGGTAGAGGATTCGATTTTAATAATTGAAAGACTGTTAAAGATGTGCTTCTATTTTTGCGAAAACCTATTTGTTCGTCATTTATTATTTTGTGTTTTTCAACAAAGATAATTAATTTCTTAAGAATAACTTTCTCAAAAATTAGAGAATATAGGTATTAGTATGTGTTATCTATCTATATCTATACACTAGCTGACCCGCGCAACTTCGTCTGCGTCACATTTTCCGTTACTGCTCCGCTCCTATTTGTCTTAGCGTGATGATATATAGCCTATAATAACCTTCCTCGATAAATGGGCTATCTAACACTGAAAGAATTTTTCAAATCGGACCGGTAGTTCCTGAGATTAGCGCGTTCAACCAAACAAACAAACAAACAAACTCTTCTGCTTTATAATATTAGTATAGATATAATAAAACTGTAGAAAAGTGGCTTTTGTACATGAAAAAAAAAATCCAAAAAAATTAGCTAGGGTGTTAAAGAACAACCAATAGAACCCATTTCCAGCATTTTTCGATTTTTTGTCTGTTTGTCTGTTTATTTGTTCGGGCATCACGTCAAATGTGCGAAAGCAATGTAGATAACTTTTATACACAAAGATTGAGCATAACTTGAAGTAATATTTAGTTTTAGTGTCATTGCCGTCGGTTCAGTCTATCAAAAGATATTAGAATTTAAAGTTTTCCAGAAGTTTAATTAGGGTTATGTGCACTTGGTCTCATTACTTCACGTAACTTATAAAGTGCGTAAATTGTAGCAATATTAAGTTTTTTGTTTCATCGTAATCAGTTCATACCCTATAATAAAAAAAAATGTAAATTAATCTATGTCTATACTAATATTATAAAGAGGTAAAATTTGTTTGTAAGTTTGTATGTAGGGGGTAATCTCAGGAACTACTGGTCCGATTTAAAAAATTCTTTCAGTGTTAGATAGCCCATTTATCGAGGAAGGGCTATATATCATCACACTAATACAAAGAGGAGCGAAGCATTAATGGAAAATTTGACGCAGACGAAGTTGCGCGGGTCAGCTAGTGTAGTAATAATGAAAAATGTCACCCGCAAAGGGAGTACCAAAAATAGACAGCAATCACTTGCACTAGAAGCACATGAAATATGACATCCTCTTGCGCGACAGAATAAGAAGAAATTTAAATGTTTTTTTTTTAAGTTTTCTTAATTATTGCAATTGTAGTATTCAGTCAACTCAGTGTGTGTGTGTGTTGATTTTCAGTAAGGAAAACTCAACGGTTTTTTCTATGAAAACGCAGTGGGGAATGTAAAAGTGAACATTTTAGACTCGATGTAGGTAAATATTTTGTCTTCTAGGGCGTATGTCCTATCTTACTATCTTGAGGTGTCCCTACATGGATGCCAGTGCGCTGCAGAAAAAACGAGCATAATAGGTATTTTATATAGGTATACAGCAGTGCGATTCTGTAAACATGTCGTAGTGAACACTTAGACGAAGTGAACGACAAGTGAGCTGTCAAACCGTACAAACAAGATGGCATGACAGCTCACTTGTAGTTCACTCCATCTAAGTGACCGCGGTGATATGTCAACAGAATCGACTGGCTGGATCATTTGTAGAAACCCAAATAACGTCAAAAGATGCCGCATCTCCCGCATTTCCATTTCCAATAACAATTAAATACTTAGGTTTTATTTATTTGTTTAAAACTGCAACAAACGCGACACAGTTATAAATCATAATTCACAGTGATTCAAGTGGTTTATTTATGTGGGCAGCACACGTAATTTATGAACCAGTTGTGTTGCTATCACTACTCACTAAGGAGCACATGGTGTGCTCACAGCTATAGGAGTTCACAGCATGCACATTATGTAGATATTACTAGGGTTGCTGTTGTAGTGTAGCAGCAATTGTATTTGAATTGCAGTTTCCTGGAGATCTACAACGAGCGGGTGCACGACTTGCTGTCGGGAGAGGTGCCGCTCCCCCCCTGCCACTCCCTGCCGCGGCGCAGAGGCAACGCGCGCAAGGACCTGCGCGTGCGCGAACATCCCTCCAGAGGACCCTACGTGCAGAGTAAGTAGTTGTTCTTATCAGTCCTGCAAGTCATTGGTCTTTTAGAGACGACCGTAGTTTTAGAAGATATCCTGCCAGGGTTGCGGAATTTGTTCCAAAGTGTCACCGCGACCCTAGAAAGCAAAGGGCATTAGGAGGAACACGTGTAAGTACCAAAAAACGAAGATGATATCACAACTAGCTTGACTTCACACACGTAGTTTGCTATATGTAATTATGATCTATCTTCAGTTTTATTCGTGTCAAAAAAATGCAATTATTACTATCAATTTCAATACCCGGTCAAAGCAAAGCGATAGGTAGGTATATCTTTCAAGATCTAGACGTCAAGGCATCCGTTTTTATCAAGCAGAATGTACAGCATTGTGCTAAAAGTATGTAAAAAAAGCCACAGCCACATCATCTCATCCCCACGCACAGATCTCCGTCGCGTGTCAGTCCAGGACGCCGAGGCTCTCCTGACCCTGGTGGCCGAGGGGGCCCGACGTCGCCGCACGGCCGCCACGCGACGCAACTCCACCTCATCGCGGTCTCACGCACTGCTGGAAATCGCCACGCCTCACGCCACACTGCACCTTGCTGACTTAGCTGGAAGGTAGATACTCACTTGATTCAGTACCTACTGCATACATTGTTCAGGTCAGGGATGGCATATTTATTAGAGAATGCTCTTGGATTAATCAAACAGGTAGTATTTTGCTACGAGTCTTGTTCGAATCGATATGTACCTAGAATATCTGATTTCTGGCTTTTTCTCTAGCTTGTCGAATATATTGGTAGTAAAGTGCTTTTCTGGTAGGTGTTTATCACAAGTCTTTTCGACTGATCAGTATCTAGGTAGGTACTAACCAGATGCAAACAATTTTACCTCTATAGTTTATTGACGCATCTTTGCGAGTCCAATTTATACAGGTCCTTACTGCAGGTGCACCTTACCTTTTATTCTGCTACTCTTCCCTTTGCGTGAATAAAAGTATTAGTAAACGTAATTTTTTTGTTTATTTTTTTTTAATTCAAAATACGTCATGTTTTACAAGATCAATAAATGGCAGACAAATGCCCCTAATCCATCGAGTAGGTTAAGCTTCGACGTGCCTACCTGTAGATTGAAGAAGCCCTACAAAGCTTAAACAGGTATACTTATTCAATTTATTAGTCATACCCCACCCCACTCAAGTCGTAAAACAAATATATTATTGGTTATTATTACCATTTCAAAATTGGCTACGATCATAAGATTGCCCGCATACGCTTACTATATCCAAACCAGGTTAAATGGGAACATTTAACAGCAGGCTGACCCTTAAGAAATTGATGATTCTGAATGTCCCGTAGACAGGTCATGTTTATGAAGTGGTTGGTCATATTAACTTTGATGTTCTCCCCCAAACCTGAACGCAGAAAACGACTAAAAAGAATCAAATAAATGTTTTTTAAGCAGTGTGATGCAGGTTCTAGTATATATCACAGATGTGAAGCCAGCATTAGACTGTTGAGAAGAGCTTGTTTGGAAGTTTTGAGTCCTTTTTTGCAGTCGGGTTTTTAACAATGCCCTTAAATATGCTCTGCATGTTTGAAATACCCGGCCTTTATTTGCTTATGTGATAGTGTAACTAGGTAGGTATTTAACTTATAGCTGATGATCAATATATAGAAAATAGTATAATATAATCTGTCCAGTGAGAAAGCAAGTTGGGAGGGCTGTGGCGGCGGACGACAAAAAGAAGGCTCTAACATAAACAAGTCTTTGGTTGCACTCAGTAACGTCATCTCTGCATTAGGTAAGTATGCCTGTACATAAAAATTATAATGTTAATGCTTAACGGTTTTTGCGAGTTAGTGTTAAAATGATAATGGACTGGTCACGTATTTAGTCATTTGCAACAACTTGTGCAACGTAAAAGTATGAGTCCTTGTTGTCGCAAAATCTAAAGTGCTTTTAATTAATCTTTTTGTAATATGAAAAGAAGGTCGTAAGTATGATAATGGCACGCAATTGTTTCTTAGAAACTTCAGTTATCACGCGGATACTGAAATATTCTTTGTCCCTCAGTGGATGAGCAGTACCTAATGAACGCAGTGACTTCATAAATGGATTGCATTTTTAACTGTCTTCGATATTTTTTTGACTTGATTATATATTTGCGTGCTATCCGTGTATGTAGGAACGAGTATCTCAGTAGACCTAGCTCGAGGTGACAGAAACTTAATTTGTAATGCATTTTTATTTCCATTATTGTGAAATTAAAATCTATCACTGAGTTAAATGACCTCAATCATAGATTTTAATCTTATAATATTAGTTCTTACACTCATACCTGTGTCAAAATACACACACAATATTATCTCTGAAAATACACACCATTTTGCAGCCAAATAATAATTATATTTTTGCTTTAATATTTATAAATACAAATTATTATCGATTTAATTTAACATTGTTAATTAATTTGCATTGACTAGTTGGAGGGGGTGCTACACGTGGCCGGTTCGTCCCTTACCGGGATTCAGCTCTTACTTGGCTATTAAAAGACTGCTTCACAGGCGGAGCCAGCACATTTATCATAGCTAGTAAGTACAACCATATTATAAAACGAATTGCAACACACAGTTTTGTTTAATTAGAATGTTAGGTAAGCTTCGAGGTCTATGACTATAGCTCTTATGAGATACAACCTTGACACACATCAAATGTAAATTAGTATGCGTGATTATGTCAGTTAACGCAGAGATTTAGTGTCGAAAGCTTGACCTTGATTCAATGCTTCTGTTTAAATGGAATATCTGACACGTGTTTATTTTACGAGTTTCTACAGTTTTCAATAAGCAGCGATGACAATGAAAATAATATATCCAAATCACGTGTTTATTCTTCTAAATGTTATAAAGCTGTTTCGCCAAGTGTTGCCTGCTACGGCGAGTCAGCTTCGACGCTGCGCTGGGCTGCCCGCGCTCGGCAGCTGCCCACCCCGCGCGCTGCCAGCTGCGGCGCTCACGTCACCTCACGAGCTGCGCTACAGGCACAGCTTAATCAACTCATCTCTGAACTAACGAGGAACCACATTCGCTATGTCAGTATCACTACCAAATTTCAGTTGATAATACCAGCTTACGAAATTCGACTATGCTAATCCCGTTTTATTACTTGAAGGTACCGGAAACTGGAAAAATATCATTTGATGAAGAACATTGGTCATTGCGAACAAATGAGAAAGATTTACAATGCAATGATTTAAGTAAAGCAGCAAAAATAGGCAACATTATGAACTTAACGCGTCCAAAACCAGACGCGACAAATTCAGAGTCAACCGCTTCATCAGTAGCTAGCGGCAGTTCAGATGTCATCAACACCATAGACAAGAACTCAACAATTGCAAGCGAAATCAATAAAGAAATGGACAAATTGTTTGGGCCTGCTCTAGAAAGAGCCAGCAGTGGAGATGACCTCAAAGTTATAGCTCCACTAAGGCATAAAAAAAGACAATTCAGATCTCAAGAGGTTTTAGCCAATAACGAGACGTCTGTGCCAGGCCAAAGCAACAATTTGGCAAATACTCTACCAAGCCAAAGTGAAGCACAGATAAATGATGTGCCTAGTTCGGAAAAACTTAAAATTCCCAGTATAACTATTCTTCACGAAAACCAGAGAGCAGAAATTGTAGCTTCAGTTACTGAAAGACTATATACAAAACTAAAAAAGAAAGAAGAGGCTGCTGTTTCTAAAGTTGAATCAATGATGGATAGGAAAATAATAGAGCCATTAAGTGAGTTAAAGATTTGCACAAATGCACGTCAACGGCTGATGGAGTTAAGTCAAAAAGCCATTCGTAATAAAAGAAGAATAGGTATACCAGCGCACACGCAAACAAGAATTACAGCAACCCGAGTAAGAGATCAAGCGATCGATGTACAAACAGATCTTTACTCATATATTTCCAGGAATAGGCTTCCTCATACACTATACCGAAATGTAGCTACTGAGACAGTCGCAATGACACCGCGATGCAAAGAAATAGCTGTAGGTCCAACGGGTTCACTTGATTCTATTGACATTTCGACAGAAACTAAAAGGGTTCATTATAAAAATTCATTTATGATGACTGACATAGTAACTAAAAACGAGCGGTACACTCAAACGCTCGTCGTACCCCCACCTAGAAGAAGAAAACGTGCATCTCTATCGAAACACGTCTGCAGTAAAGAGAATCGTAGTATTAGTGACGAATGTTCTACAGCACCAGTTATAAGCATTAACATATCACAGGTGTACCCTGTGGATACAGAATCTCAAAGTTCTGATGATAATTCAGAGAATACAAACATAACAAATAGCAAATCCAGTGTTGCAACTGCTACTCCAGATTTGTTGACAAACCATAGTACCGTTGAGCCACAAAATATTATTGATATAAGAGAAGACGAGATTAGTGTTTTAGTTAATGTAGCAGAAGACGCAAAAGGTCCTTTTATAATTCCAGACTTTAACGAAGGAACATCTTTGGATTACACCAAACATAGTGTAGAATTCCCAGATACAGATGATTTAACATTACCAAGAGTGAGTCCCAATTCTTTAAAAAAAGTAAATTCTTCAGAGATTAAAAATATGATTTTAGGACGTAACGCAAATATGTACCCTTATAATATTATACTATCACCGCCAAAAGAAAGAGATACTAAAAGAATAGTTAAATTTAAAGATGCTCAGGTAGATCAAGACATTGCAATTGCTTTAGAAACTACCAGGGAGAATAAAATGACCAAGAATGAAACTGAAACTGCTTCCGATATGACAACATCTGAGAAAGACTTTTCAGTAGACAAAGACTATGAAAGTATATGTTCTGATTCCACAGAATCTAGTAAATTAGAAACAGATTCTTTTATTTGGAAAAAAGGTGGTAGCGGAACAATGGGAAGTTTAAAGCGGTCGAATTATGTACCTGTATACAAGAGCACTAAATATAAAACAACGAAAGCGAGGGTTCTTAACGACTTTTTAGGATTCGAATCTGAAAAGATCGAAGAGCGAGATCAAAATATGAGCGAGTTTAGTTCCAGCGACAGTAGCAGACATACGGACAACGCATCGGAATATAAAAGTAGGCGATGCAAGCAATATTATGAGAATAAGTCGTATAACAATCAGAATATTGATTATAATCGCGACGAAATAAATGAATTCCAGAGTATAGAAAAGAAATTACTCGACTGTTGTGGTAACCTGGAGGAGTCAGTTAACAAATATGAAAATTATATTACAAATTACAAAGGAGGTATGCAGAATTATTGTGTTGAAACAACGGCAAGGAGGCCCAAAGAATATCTTCAGCATTTAGTACAGTTAAGACGAGAGGTAGTGAAAGCAGAGAGCGAGAATACGGATAGTTCTATAGATTTAGTTCATAAGTAATTTCATGGCTTTTGTGTGTTTTCATTTTAGCAATTTTCATTTACGAGTAGCTTAGCATATAATGTAAGATTTTTTGTAATAAAATATTTTTTATTAAAAGTATTAATTAATGCGCGTTGTCTTCATCAAAAAAATTTAATGACATAACAGTAAAGTCTCACGGTACACTTACACACTTAACTTACATAACAGTAAATCCAAAACATTTTGTTGTGACACAGCTAGGCGAATTGCAACATTAACGTAACTGACCGATGCATAGTTGAATTCAAGTTCATTGCAATCGAAAGATTTGTGACCCTGCAGTAAAATAGTAGACAACATTATGAAATAGCCAAGTCCACAGTAAAGTGCCTTAGCTATGAGAACCACACTGGTCATTGACAATGCGCGAGCGCAAGCGAATAACGTCAATAGAGAGATTTGAAATAAATACTACTAAGGTAAATTATGAATACTTAGCAAATTACCAAAAAAAAAGTTGTATCGGTTGTGTTGTGTTTTTTTAAATTACTTTACAATGTCCTTCATATTGATGCAAGTGTTTAATCCCCAAACAATAATATTTGCCGCTGTCACTATTATTTACACATTTCTGTGGTTCCGCTATAAGTTCACGTATTGGTCGAAACGTGGTGTTACCGGGCCAGAGCCAGAGTTTATTTTTGGAAATATTAAGAAAGTGATCAAACGAAAGGAGCAGTTTTTCCAGCCCTACTATGATAACTACTTCAAATATAAACATTTACCTTACATCGGCATGTACTCGTTTCACCAACCGGTGCTGTCTATACACGATCCAGATCTAGCGAAGCTCCTGTTAATCAAAGACTTCGACAGTTTCCAATCCCGGGGCACGTATGCCGGAGGAGTAGGTGACCCGCTAGCGGCGAATCTGTTCAACATTTTCGGGAAGCGATGGAAAAGCCTGCGACTGAAGATGACACCTACCTTCACTCCTGGAAAACTGAAGACTATGTACCCGATTGTTGAGGATATCGCGAAACAAGCCTTGAATTATGTAGATGTGTTAAATTCTAATGAAGAAACGATTAACTTCACCGATTTTTATTCAAAATACGCGATGGAAATTATTGGGAATGTTGGTTTTGGTGTTGAATGTAACGGTTTTGTAAATCCAAAATCGGAATTTTACATAAGAGGACATGAATATTTTGATCATCAATCTTATTACTGGTAAGTGTAATCTTAAATTATATTCGATTAAAAACAAAACTAAATTCAAAAGTTATTTAATCAAATAAGGCTGAGAGCCAGCACATAGCCATAGATATATCTATGGAGCCAGCACTTTTTGAACGGCGAGTTTAACAAAAGCCAGTCCCCCAAAACGCCCGCCCGTCACATTTTAACTAGGTCTTATCTTTTAAGTGCCTTTAACTTAGGTACATAGTTAGATCCTGTTATTATATGTGCTGCGAGTTAAACCGCAAAATATTTCTCAACGTCTGATGTCTGGTTTTCAAGCCTTTAGTAAGTGGAATAAGGACATTTTGTGATAAAAAATGAAAGACCTTGTCTATGCGTGTTAGAGATACTTTTTGGCGGTTCAACAACTATCTCTGCGTGGGATCTTATTTATTTAGGTCGAAAGATAGCGAAAGGAAATGAGGCATGACGAGAGTATTGAAAAGAAGAGCTGAAAATGAATCTAGATCTAGGCACTAACGCAGTTTAATTTTTAGGAGACTCATCCGAGCGTTTGCGTTTTTCGCTCCAGAAACGTTTGACAGCTTAAAGATCAGACGAATAAGCTCCAAAATAGAGGACTTCTTCTGTAACATAGTAAAAAAGACAGTCGAACACCGGCAGAAGCATTCTTTGACGAGAAACGACTTCTTACAAACGCTTATTGAATTAAAGAATGGTCATGTGGTCGACGAACAAGGTACGTAGGTGAGATAACTGCATTGCACATACATTTATGTTTAAAACATTTATTTTGTAAGAGTAACCTAGTTAGTATGCCAGTGGTTTGTCAACCATAGACAACATGATGAAAAACCATTTTCTTAGGCAATGTTTTAGAACCATTTATGTTTAATGTGTATTAAAATAAAATAGTAAACAGGGTGCACACAGCTCAGCAATGCGTGATCTATATCGTAAAAATGCCCAATCGATAAAAACGACAAGGAAATCACTTATCACTTTTTATCTCATTTTGCATATTGTAGAGAAGCTGCAGCGCAACAGAGCGTCACTCATGAATAAGATTGTAGAGAAAAAACAGCAAAATTTTAAAGCCTTCTTTAGTAAAAATACTTACAGTTTCTGAAGTACCAGTAATTAAAAATTACAGGCGAAGTAAAATATACGAAGACGAATTTCCCGTTCACGATGACTGACGTGGCCGCCAACACCATGCTGTATATGATAGCAGGCTATGAGACCTCGGCCACGACGGGCCAGTTCGCGGCCTACCAGCTAGCCCTGAACCCTCTTATCCAGGCCCGGGCGAGGGAAGAGGTGGACTCGGTGTTAGCTCGGCACGGGGGCGAGTGCACATACGAAGCTCAGAACGAGATGGTGTATTTGAACATGATATTGGACGGTAAGTGCGTCTAAACAAATATTGCCCGGGGTACCTACCCACAAAACGTGAAAATAGTTCAGTTGCAACAGTGCAGCTAAATACCAGTATTTGACATGGAGTGACTGCTTTTCAGTCCCCCCCACCTAGTTACTGGATAATACGATACCCTTTGCCTGTGTCATATTTACTGGCTTCTAACTACCCGTAACGACTGACTAAGATGTTCAAATAACAAGCGGGTCCAACGGCTGACGTCGAGGTAAGGTTATGGACGAACCGACCTCGGCTAGCTCGAATTTCGACCCGTGTGACTTTTAATTTTAATTAAGTCCTGCTTCAGGTTGGAGTAGGAAAACAGAGTGCCTCAGCTCACATGAGACAGCTTATTAATCTTGACGGACACGATTTCAGAAATGACGATTTTCACAGTCGAATTTGCACAAAGGCTCATTATTTGCACACACATTTATTACTAGGTTAAGGTAACTATGAGTAAGGTATTGCTGCAACAAATTCTTGATTTAAAATAATATTGTGTTTCTGACAGCAAATAAGTTTATTTTCGAATGAATGTAGAGGCTTGTGTGTGACACAATAATAACATGCGCACAGGTTGATCAACAAGGTACAACAACGCTTGCGCAGGTCAGTCTGAGGATGGGTTCCGGAAGCTCGAAAATATGTCATCAGTCCAGTCTATCGTGTTACCCAGTTGGTTTGTGCAGATCAGATAGGCAGTTAATGCATTTAAAAAAAAAATCACCTGTATCCTGTTTGGTTGCAACACCAGCATAGTTGGAAAAAAGCTAAGAAGATTGAATGATGACAAATTAATTCAGTGTGGTTCTTTCTCGTTTCATAACTGCAAGGTTTTAGGATACATCCACGTGGTACACACCACGCCCACAAATACCACAAATACAGATACCACAGATATCCATTTATTTATTAATCGTATGGTTTGTCCTTTACAATCCAGAAACGATGCGTATGCATCCATCGATGCGTGCTTTGTTCAGAAGATGCAACAAGGACTACAAATTGCCCAAGAGCGACCTGGTCATAGAGAAAGGAACAATGGTGTTCATACCCATACACGCTATTCACATGGACCCCGATATATTCCCCGAGCCAGATAAATTCGATCCCGAAAGATTTTCACCGGAGAATAAGGCAAAGTTGCATCCTTGTCATTGGATGCCGTTTGGAGAAGGACCAAAGAAATGTTTAGGTAAGAATTTAATCCTTGTAAATATTTAATCCGCTTCTTCTAGTCCGTGGACGAAACTGGGTATAGTTGGGTCAATAGTTTGTTAAATAGGTTGTATAAACCTAAACTATATGTCTAGGTCGTATGTATCATGATTTAAGTACGGTTGCTTAAACAAATATCAATAGGTTTTAACATAGATTGCAGGTAGCGGGGATGAGAATGTTGAGATGGATGTGTGGACTTGTAGAGTAACGAGAATGGATAAAGTGAGAAATGAATAGGTAGACTAAAAGTAGCATAAAGTGGCGCCAGTGGTGGAAAAGTTAAAAGGGAACCTCTTGTCTTTGTATTGTCATGTGTAGAGGAGGGATGAAAAAAAGATGGATAGATTGTGTGGGGAGTAATATCAAAGAAAAGGAAGTTGGTTGATTGGAGTGGAAGCGTGACTGTTGATAGGACAAAATGGAAGAAAAAATATGAATAGGTGTTTTTTTACATATTTAGGTACCTACATAATTAATTTTTCACACCACCTGCTAGAAATCGTCAAATTATATGCCATGAAAACCTAACTTAATAACGGGCCATCCACTAACGTTCATTTCTTCCGACTTGTCCCGTTGTGCAAACTGTACAGAAAAGCGACGGGATAAAATAAAACCGTTGAAGCCACTAATTAAAACACAATCCTACGTTCTTTCCCCTGACTTTATCACAACACGCCAGTTCGACAGGAAAAACAATCCTTCAGTGACCATACACACGTTTAGGTACATTCCTGTCAGTTTGCATCTTGTCAGTCATACCGAGGGATTGCGTGTCTGTGGATGGTTATAATCCTATCATTTTAAGAAGATTGTTGTCATTTAAAAGGAATGATCGTCATTTTGAATTATCTTTATGGATTATTTTCATTTTGCAACAACATTTGGGGGCCGAGTCACCCGCGTTCGTAGGAGATTATTAGCGGCCCATCCACTAACGTTCATTCCTACCGGAATGTACAATCCTCACGGAATGAACGCCAGTGGATTTGCAAGAGCAAGAAAGAATGACGGTATTAAAACCCCGCGACCCCCTCCCGTCGCGAAGGACGCGACGCGCTCTGTGATCAAGTTAGTGCCTGTTTATTTGTCCGGCGTGATTGAGCGCTCGTTTGTAATCATTTTGTGTTCGTCTTCGTCCCGTAGGTACGGGTACAAATGTTTTTTTTTTTTTTATGCAAATCGGGGAAACTCTTGGCCCAAATCTCACCTGATGGAAAGTGATGATTAAGCCAAAGATGGAAGCGAGTTTCACCCGGAATCCTCTTACACAGAGGAACTGGCTATCATACCTCGTAACTGCCGGAACACAACAATGCTGTTAACATTGTTGTTATGGCGACAGACTTAGACATGATGGTGGTAGCTTTGCCAGGCGGACTTAGAACAAGTCCTACCACCAACCAAACCGAGCAAAAAATTTGCCCCCGCTGGGAATCGAACCCGGGACCTCTGGGTCTGAATCAGGTGGTTTAACAACTAGACCACGGAGGCGGTTAGTATCACCTGTTTAGCACCACCCGGGGACCACGTGTAGGGATTCGCTGCAGGGTATTCTCCTACGAACGCGGGTGACTCGGCCCCCAAATGTTGTTGCAAAATGAAAATAATCCATAAAGATAATTCAAAATGACGATCATTCCTTTTAAATGACAACAATCTTCTTAAAATGATAGGATTATAACCATCCACAGACACGCAATCCCTCGGTATGACTGACAAGATGCAAACTGACAGGAATGTACCTAAACGTGTGTATGGTCACTGAAGGATTGTTTTTCCTGTCGAACTGGCGTGTTGTGATAAAGTCAGGGGAAAGAACGTAGGATTGTGTTTTAATTAGTGGCTTCAACGGTTTTATTTTATCCCGTCGCTTTTCTGTACAGTTTGCACAACGGGACAAGTCGGAAGAAATGAACGTTAGTGGATGGCCCGTTAATACCCTGCAGCGAATCCCTACACGTGGTCCCCGGGTGGTGCTAAACAGGTGATACTAACCGTCTCCGTGGTCTAGTTGTTAAACCACCTGATTCAGACCCAGAGGTCCCGGGTTCGATTCCCAGCGGGGGCAAATTTTTTGCTCGGTTTGGTTGGTGGTAGGACTTGTTCTAAGTCCGCCTGGCAAAGCTACCACCATCATGTCTAAGTCTGTCGCCATAACAACAATGTTAACAGCATTGTTGTGTTCCGGCAGTTACGAGGTATGATAGCCAGTTCCTCTGTGTAAGAGGATTCCGGGTGAAACTCGCTTCCATCTTTGGCTTAATCATCACTTTCCATCAGGTGAGATTTGGGCCAAGAGTTTCCCCGTTTTGCATAAAAAAAAAAAAAAAACATTTGTACCCGTACCTACGGGACGAAGACGAACACAAAATGATTACAAACGAGCGCTCAATCACGCCGGACAAATAAACAGGCACTAACTTGATCACAGAGCGCGTCGCGTCCTTCGCGACGGGAGGGGTCGCGGGGTTTTAATACCGTCATTCTTTCTTGCTCTTGCAAATCCACTGGCGTTCATTCCGTGAGGATTGTACATTCCGGTACGAATGAACGTTAGTGGATGGGCCGCTAATGTACGTCGTTCTTACCCGCGAGCGGGTCCCGTCCTCCTCCGCTGCTAGTAGCAGCGAGCGTAGTTAAAATGTGTTCCAAATTCAAATCAAATTATTTCCTGGCGGATTATAATGAAATTCAATACAATATAATTCTCCGGCGGGCTGGAGCCACAGCTTCGGACGCGCGACCTGCTCCTTGTGGCTGGGGCCGATGCGCGCGACCTGTTTTCATGGCTAGAGCACAATTTTCTCGCAGTAGGTGTGAAAAGTAGAGTATGCTCCACAGGGATAAAGGTGTCATTGCTTTGGGCTAGCTTGAATCCCTCGCTGCATTCATGATTATTTTATTGACTGCCTCGCTTCGCTCGTGAGTTAAACTGTACATTCCCTCGCTACGCTCGAGAGTTAACTTTCGATTCCTTCATTAGGTTCGGGATTCAATTTGACGACTGTGACATTACTTTATGCCCCCGGTGCGTAATCTTCTATAACAATGTTTATCAGGATCAATATTGTGACACTTCATTTATAGTTGTTAAATTATTAAGTACTAACTGTCCCCCGCGGCTTCGCTCCACAATTTTTTTTCTTTCATAAAAACCTTCTCTTGAGAGTAACAAACACAAAAAAAAAGAATTACTGAAATCGGCCCAGCCGTTCGCGCTTGATGCCGGGACCAAGGGAAATAGGGATTCATTTTTATATATAAGAAGATATAGATTTTTATGAAGGCTTGAGTACAAAACTGATAATTAATTGCTTTTATGAATAACTCAGCTTTAAGGAGCTCCTTGGACATTATACGTGAAATTGTCATGCTTCGTCTGTCTATTTAATTTTATTGCAAAATCTCATTGTTTTTCATGATTTGGTTTGTATTCGCGCTTACTCAGATTTTTTATAAGAAGTCCATCATGGCTTTAATCTTTTATTTCTATATAGTTAACCTGTATCCCTCTAACTAAAAGAATTTTCAGAATGGGTACGTACACACCTCCAAAGGTATACCCGCCTTGTTTTGCACTAATCGTGTCGAAAATGAGCCGCTTTGGTGTGTCTTTTGGTTGTTGACCTTTAGTTTCCGAGATTAGGTACTCCGTACTACTGTTTATAGTAGGTGCTAGTGTAGGTATTGATTGTGTAACTAATACGTATCGTATATGCAACCAGTACCACTATTTGCACGTATTGGCGTTGTTCTTGACCTGCTAGTACCTACCGAGCTGCATAGCGAGCGAGTCATCGACATTAGATGCTTCGCCTTTAGGTAACCATTGGGTAGTAGGTACGACATCTCCGCACGTGGTCATTTTAGCCGAATAGTATATATATATGTATTAATAGTATATATAATATTATAGTAGTTTTTATCAGCAGGTTGACCCGCTTAGAGTTTGAATCATATCGTGGACATTCAAGGGAACGAAAAAAACATAACTTAGACAGAACAGAAAAGTGGGTCCTTTATCTGTTCGATGATAACATACGTAAAGACAGTAGGTCAGATAGAGCTACTTTTGCATTTTGAATCTGACGGTCGGATCGTTTTCTGGTTTTACTAAAGCTAGCTTTTGTCCGCGACTTCGTACGCGCATATTCCGTTTTCCAGTTCCCGTTGGAATAGGGAATATGCATGCAATTTTTTTATTTGCAAAATAAAATACTTATTAGCTCTAATAAACAATCATGAAATTATTTTTTAAATACCTTCATCATTTATTAAGTTATAAAGCTTCGAAGACTACAGTTAGAAAGAGAAATCCGATACGTAATGTGACGTCAAATTACATGATGACTATACAGCTGCCATAGAAAACAGCGTTTCCGCGAGAGGGACACATATATTTGTTTTAAATAATTGTATCTCGTTAGTTTTTCGTGCAATTTAGATTCTAATTTCACAGTTAGTATTATATTTTCGAATACTTTTAGATAAACTGTTCAGATCACAAATACTTTTTTCATGCATATTCCCTATTGCGGGAAATATTTCCTCTTAGTGCTCCCCTACACTTCTCAAGGAACCTACAAGCAAAGTTTCAGGTTCTTACGACCAGGGGCCCGAGTCTGCTATTTTTATAAATTTGTCATTCCGACAAGATCCCATTGTCATGCCATTGTCATTTTGCTAAAAGTTCGTAATCTGCTAAATTCATAATCGCACGATCACTGGCGCGTCAGTGGCCGGTCACTGGAACGTCAATGGTCTCGTAATAGAATTGCGGTAGGAATGCCGTATTGCCATTATTATAAAACTGAGCTAAATTTGAGCATTTATTCATGCCTGATTTTATTTATATTTAGTTTTACATATTACTTATTAATCAATCTGAGCAATTAAGCAATCTGAAGTAGTGAGAAGTTCGTAAATACTAAATCTGTCATTATGTACGAGATTACCATTCATATGGCTTTCTTTCAATGGCGTGTCAGTGATTGATCATTGGAATGTCATAATGACGCCATTATGATGCCATTATGTTAGTAGACTAACAAACTTGTCAAAATCAACCATTTTGAAATCAGTGATCGACCATTCTGACACTATTGTAATAGCAGACTCGGGCCCCAGGTGTAAACAGTTTTGTTTCGCATACTGTGACGTCATTCAAGACGCCATGACACTATTCAGGGTTTTCGAGGGAAATCTAAATTGTTTTTTTTTTTTTATACAAAATACGTAATGTACTTATGGATGTTTCGTTAAAATATAGGTTTTTTGGGATAAAATTGATTTTAAACTATTTAATTAACCAAGTTTTCAAATTTTGTCAACTAGCCTATTACATAAAACGTGATCCTTTACGTGTTCTAGTAATAAAAAATTGTTGTAAAAAATTGTTGTCTGTCAGTCACTCAGTAACGCAAGATGGTTTTATGGTTTTGCAGTTAGTTTTACATATTTTTACATTTATGTGTATTGTGCGAGCCCCGAGTAAACATTTTTCTTTCTCTCTTTTTTATAAATATACTTAAAAGAATTTGGAAATGTTTGTTATTAAAACATCGTACCTACCTATATTAAAAAAAAACTTGCACTTTTTGCGACAGTCTAAAATAGCAAATTGAAGCGTTTTGACGAAAGCCAGATGATAATTATCGATCCCAAACTCTCGATTTTCAGGTGTTAGGCAAGGATATATCCAGTCGAAGATGGCGCTGATAAACGTGCTGCACAAGTACGAACTCATACTAGACGAGCGAACCGAGGTGCCGATGAAGATCAAGAACTCTTCCCTGGTGTACGCGGCTCAGGGTGGCGTATGGCTTAAGCTCAGAAGACTGGACACTTTAAAAACGTAACTGTACCTAACAGACTTTACGAAAATAGATCATGTCAGTTTGCTGCTCAGCAGTATACATCTATTACGCTCAAAGACTGAAAAAGCTTATTGAGCGAAAAATCAGCTACGCAGCAGCGCGTTGTGGCTTCTTTCACACGGCCATACCGCGAATTTCGCTTCGCAGAATCTCAACTCAGAAATCACAACAGAGCAGCCAAAAGATGCGCAACCGATTTCAGGGTGGCAAACGTAGGTACCTACGCGGTACAAACTAGTTAGTTTTTAGTATAAACTAGCTGTGCCCCGCGTCTTCGCTCCCGTCAACTATGTAGATAGTTGCTTACCTACCCATTTTTTTTTGGTTTTAAACCTTCCCTGTATTCTGACGAACTAAACAAGCCGTTCTCGAGTTTTAGCGAGACTAACGAAGAGCAATTCATTTTTTTATATATAGACTAGCTGTGCCCCGCAGCTTCGCTCCTGTCAACTGGCTACCTAACCTACCTATTTTTTTGCTTTTAACCCTTTCCTGTATTCTGGCGAACTAAACAAAAAAAGATTTACCGAAATCGGCCCAGCCGTTCTCGAGAGCCGTTTTAGCGAGACTAACAAACAGCAATTCATTTTTAAACTAGCTTCTGCCAGCGGCTTCGCCCGCGTGATCCCTAGGGAACATATTATCGGGATGAAAAGTAGCTTATGTGCTATTCCAGACTATAATCTATCTTTTTTCTAAATTTCGTTAAGATCCGTTAAGCCGTTCTGGCGTGATTGAGTAACAAACAACCAAACTTTCACATTTAAAAGTTTACTCGTTTGGTGTAAACTCTGTAAAGCGAAATTATAACCATCTTCCCCTCGACAGTACCTATATTAAAGGATATTGCAAACTGTCGTAAGCCGTTTTACGAAGCTACTCGCTAGCCTCTAGGCACCAAGCAAGCCGCCTGTGCGTTCGCGACCTTATACAAAAATAATCCTTATAGCATGATTCAGTATTCACGCGCGATGGCTTATTATTAGCGTATTTCATGTATAACTTTGGTGTTTCTATATCGATTTCTATGATTCTTTTTTATGGAATAGTTAATAATGTTAACTTTTTTAATTAGGGATGACTGAGAGTGTTATAAACGTAAGAGTAGACAAATATAATCAGAAAGCTTCGAACTGCTAAGCTATCGGGAGTTACACGTGTTATTGTGCGTCAATCATAAAAGATAGACATTATATGCTGTCGTAGGATATTTTTTATATAATTTTAAGGAGAACATTTCCGTCATACATGATTTCTGTTTAGCTTTAACCATTAAGGTTGCACACGCAACGGAAGCTTAAAAAATTGAGTAACTTCTCCCGTTTTCCCAACATTTCCCTTCACTGCTCTGCTCCTATTGATTGTAGCGTGATGAAAAGTATACTATAACCAGCTCAGGAGTATGAAAAATAATTGTACCAAGTTTCGTTAAAATCCGTCGTGTAGTTTTTGTTTCTATAACGGTTATACAGACAGACAGACACAAATTTTACTGATTGCATTTTTGGCATCAGTATCGATCCCTAATCTCCACCTGATAGTTATTTTGGAAATATATTTCATGTACAGAATTGACCTCTCTACAGATTTATTTTAGGTATAGATAGATAGATAGATATATAGATAGTTAGGATGAATCCGGCGAGGAGGGCGAGTCGGTCTCACCTAAAGAGTTTTGTTTCATTTCGTACCTAAATTGGAAATTTTCTGTAACCAAGTGGACAAGTATCTTTTCCAACTGCTGCAATATATGAAGTACCTATATAGTTCCTCTAATGATCACCTAAGACAATCAGACACATGAAGTCACACCAGAGGGGTTCCTTTTAAATCCGACTTTAAAGAAAGAGAGGTCCTCATAAAGTCATCTTTTCTTTAGCGACTGTAAAAATCTCTTATGATATTTTTTTAGATTTCGGCACAGTTTAAATGAAGCCATTTTATGCTAATATACAGGGAAATTGAAAAAATACCCGAAACCTCTTAGGCAGTGAAAGTACACATGATTATAAGCAACTTTTGTTTTGGTAAAACTCCGAAATCTCGAAAAAAATATCAGCTGTTTCATACAAAATGCAGTATTTAGCCAATGAAAATGTATGAAACAGCTGATATTTTTTTCGAGATTTTGCAAAAGTTGCTTATAATCATGTGTACTTTCACTGCCTAAGAGGTTTCGGGTATTTTTTCAATTTCCCTGTATAGACATTGACGCTGCAAAAGTTACGACGTGTGCATCCAGCAGTAGGTACCTGCCAAGGCAGTCATAGTGGCGACAATTAAATGAAGAGGTTATATTTATAGGAGAGTACTGAGTTCTACCAAAATCGATTAGAGGAACAAAACAGACCGCAAATGTCGGTGCAGACAGCTGAATCTCTGACAATTGCATGTTGAGTTATTTTACATTTTTACGGACAACCATACATCAAATAGTACATCATAAAATAACATACACACTCGACCTCAAATTACTAAACACCGTAAATGCAACTGCAGTTTTGAGTGTGTCGACCGGCCCTGAAGTCCCGAAGTGGTAATTCCATTGGTGCGCTATCTAGGTCACCTATGACATTAATTATATGCAGATCTTATTTATAAAAATGAATTCCTTTTTCCCTTGGTCCAAGCATCAGGCGTGAACGGCTGGACCGATTTCTTTTTTTGTTGTGTTTGTGATTATGAGTAGATTGTTCTTATGAAAAAAATAATAAAAAAGTTGACGAGAGCGAAGCCGCGAGGGACATCTTGTTTCTAAAACAAGCTGTCCCTCGCATTAATATAAAGACAATTCTCAACGTACCTATCTATGTTACGTCCAAAGACCGAAAACGCTAAAAACAAGCTGTCCCTCGCATTAATATAAAGACAATTCTCAACGTACCTATCTATGTTACGTCCAAAGACCGAAAACGCTAATTGAGTGAAAAAACAACTCACAAATGTACGGGAACAACCACAGTGCGAATAGGCTAGATTCCATCATCCACAAATTGCAAAACTATTTAGTCCGTCAGTTAGAGTATTGAAAAATAATGGACACGTATTTTTTGTTTTTGTAAATCAATGAATATTGACAAAGATAAAATGCATCAAAACTCGGGAGTGGGGGCTCGTGACGTCACGACTCACAAAAAATATGCGAAGGTGTGACGTATTTAGAATTTTAAAAGCGTCGTAACTTCGTCAATTTTGGTTCCCGTAACAAAAGAAAAACACGGGTCAAACATTTTTTGATAATCTAACTGACGGACTAATTAGATTTTTTCAGGACACAAGCCCATTTCGCGTCATGGTTTCTAACAAAACCGCCACAACGCGTTGTGGAAATTAAGGAATGCCCCCTTGACGCGTTCGGTTAGGTTTGAGGGAATTTCGGCTACCCCGACTCGGGTAACTTAGGTTCGAATGGGATGACAGAAATAGGAGAGTGGAGGAGTTTTTAGAAAAAATATAGGAGAATTTAGAAACAAACCACAATGCACTGTGAGCTGTTTTCGGTCTTTGGGCGTAACGTCTGTAGTTACATACTTACCTACCTACGAGTCCATTGGTTTATTTTGAGTGTTCCAGTAATGAGATAATTAAATTGTTAATTTTCAAATAATCGACTGATTGTATATTTCGATATTCAAACATTTTAGTAGTATTAATTTTAGTCAATAGAGGTTACTTAATTAATTATTATTTTAAATATACCTATGTAAAAACTGTTTTAGCCGTTTATTTAAAATATATTAACTAAATGCGAGTCGAACTTACCTACTCGTGCACAAAAAAATGGTTCCGTAAGGATATTATATCCTATTATCGTTTGGTATACTGTCCTTCAGCTCTTTCTTGATACGGTGGGTGGTGGTGCATGGCCGTTCTTAGTTGGTGGAGCGATTTGTCTGGTTAATTCCGGTAACGAACGAGACTCTAGCCTGCTAAATAGGCGTCGTCATTTAGGTGTGCGTGGCTCCGTCACGCAACTCACTGGCGACGTATTAAAATTCTTCTTAGAGGGACCGGCGGCTTCAGGAAATCCATTTTTTAACATGATTAAAGTTTTCCTGTACCTATAGTTCAACTAATGGCTTATAAAAAACATTTATTTAGACTTCAATACTTTAGATGACACGAGTAGGTATACATAAGGGAACGGTATTTTAACACATTTTCTGCAATTTCCCAAATAGTTTTGAGCATAAAAATAATTAAAAATTTGATGAAAGTGTACGATCTTTCATTTGATGCTCCACTTTTCTGTTCCGTGCCCACATCCCATATAGAACTATGATGAAAAATATTGTATTATTTTCAACCCTATCTACTCAACTCAACGCGACAGCAGGGTTAGACGGCAGGCGTAGACAGCAGTCTATCTATGCCTCTTCAACCCTATCTACTCAAATCAACGCGACAGCAGGCGTAGACAGCAGTCTACGCCTCTTCAACCCCGCTGCCGCTGTCGCAAGAATTTGCTACCACAGACGCACATCGACTTGCGGAGTGTTCAGAGTCGCCTTGAAGTTTCAAATAGTTTCAATCTACCTTTCCTTACATACGGTCTTCTTACAGATTGAACAATATTATACCTAGCTGGCGCAGCAAACTTAAGGAACCTACCTGGTATCATTAATTGCTCTAGCAATCAAATCAAATCTAATTCAATGTCTTTAATTCAATCTATTTATGAATTGTATTTATTGTTTTAGCGTCAAATTATTACTTTTGCAAGCCGAATGGTAAAATATGGCTGAACCTACCTTTTATCTTTTTATTACCACGTACAGTACCCATATTTGCAAAAACAAATGACTTACTTACATTATACTGTACTTATATTATAGTGCTTTTGCTATAATACCTATGGTCAGTGGTCGAATGGATTGTTTACTGACAAGTTGACATAATAAATTAAAAATAGCATATCGTCTGGCGTCATATTTAGGTATTTCGTAACCTTGTTTGTCTTAAAGCAAGGAAAAAATATGTCCAGTTGTGCAAAAGTCAAACAGAGGGCCAAAAATGTGGGGAAGTTGAGGAAGTTTCTGACAGAGATGCGAATGTGAACGCTGCATGAAAATAAGCTGCATGCAAACTTTTTATTAAAGTCTTTGTTTGCCGTCATCAGAGAAGTCATAGACACAACAGAAAAGTATTTTTTACTAAGCCATACACCGTTGCTCAGTAAACAACAGACTTCAACAGCTGTCATGATACGATATCTTTGGAAAACTGTCTGATAAAATGCTTGGTTTTGTTGTTGCGATGGTTGTTGTTGCTTTCTCGTTTCTAATTTTTGGTTTCGTTGTTGTCATATATGCTCCATTATTCGAAGTTTTCAGGCAATCGATGTTTGTTTGTTTAATTAATGAAAACATATTACATAGTCGAGCCCAATCGAGGCAAGCCTACTGACCCATCCTTTGCGTGACCAGAGAGGTGGCTCGTTCTTTCGCCAAACAATCACTAAGTATTGCCTGTCGTTCAGCGTGGCAATGCTTCCCGTCTTCTGGCCAGTTTTCCGGATAACAACGACGTGCAGAAGTACTTCGACGCCTAATAGTCCTGGGGAACTATTTTATTTTGTTGTTGTACGTAGTTATGTTGAGTATTTATAAATAGTTAGCTGTATTTTTTATACTAATGTACCTATATTTCGTTTATTCACTTTCAATACTTACCTACATTCAATATTTTTAAACACACATTTTTAAATAAAAAATAAAAAAAATTTAAAAATATAAAACAGTAGTCCACCGGTAACGGGAACAGGGTCAAAGCTACCGCCCGCGCCGGTCAGGGCTCCAGGGAAAGGTAACTTCTAATCTCGCGAACTGTGTCTAGAAGTACCACTTTCTGATCAAGCCCTTGATCCTGCTGCCTAACGACAACTATCGGTACCTACCTACAGTGATTAGTCCAGATCCCCATATCGGTAAGCTTGCGAGCCAAGTCAGGATACTTTATTTGCTCCAACTTGTCACCACCCAGACGCCCAGACACCCAGAGACAACACCCACAGTCAACATTTTAAATGGATAAAATAAGTTCTCATGCTTGTACTGATGCCAGCACATTGAGCACATCAAGCTATAACAATAATTATGTCAAATTTCTTAGATTTTCAGCTCTATCGCTGAAACATTAGGTTCAAGGTGGATTGGGAAAATTTGACATTTTCAGATAGCTTGATTTTCTGGCGACTGTACCTACTACCTACAACTTTTTAGGTACTAAGAGTTTCATTTTCAGCCATTCTTTATCTATAGATAATTCTATGTCTGGCTTGTGCTTAGGCTTCTCACGGGTTCTTGGGAAAAAGGTACCTACATATATAAAAAATGATTTCGTAAAATTAACCCCTTTTTAAAAACAATTAGCAAAGCCGTCGATTTCGACAGTGACTTGCTATTAGCGGAGAACCTGGGGCTTTGGTTAAATTGAATGTAATTTAAAAAGGAATGGTTAGTCAATTACATCTTCTAATATTTAAAAATCTAGTGTCACGGTGTTTGTTATCGAACTCCTCCGAAACGGCTGGACCGTTTTTTATGATTGTTTTGGTATAGGACTGAGAATAGGTCGTAGGCTGTTTTTTTATGTGGCTTACTTAGTAGGCTCTCGAATATCTTTGTATATCAAAATTAAGACAGCGTATATTTATAGAACGGACAAAATAACAGGCCAAGGGCGTGTCGTACACTGCTCAGAGTAAGGTTCCAAAGCATTATTTCTCTAAACTATATAAGTAGTCAGTTTTTTTTCCAATAACTCGTCAATCTATATTATTATACTTGTATAGAAACTAGCGTGTGCCAGCGGCTTCGCCCGCGTGATCATACTCCTGGAATATATATATGAAAGAAAGAAGAAAGAAAAGAAAGAAAATTTATTCACTCCCCCAGAAGCGACACACAATTACAACTTAAATTACCAAACTAAAAAAACACAATAAGCTAAAAACTAAACAAAACCAGAAACATTCATCTATGTCAGGATTGTCAGGCCGGGCATCAATCTACCTCGAGTCTCTGGTCACACCACAGACACACCAGAACATAGTTCAACAGTATATAACCTATTTACCCGCACTGTTCCCGTTCCTGTGGGATTTCCAGGATGAAAACTATCCTATATCCTTTTTCGGGTCATTAACTATCTTTGTACAAAATTTTATCCAAATCGGTTCAGTGGTTTAGGCATGAAGAAGAGACATACAGACAGAGTTACTTTCGCATTTATAATATTAGTAGGGAAGTAGGGATTAATCCCTATTTCCCTTGGTCATCACATCACGCGTGTACGGCTGGGCCGATTTTGTTAATTCTTTTTTTGTTGTGTTGTTTTGTTGTGCCAGGAGAAGGTTCTTATAAAAGAAAAAAATATTGACGGGAGCGAAGCCGCGGGGGATAGCTATTTTTGTAATAAAAATGCCACAGTATATAATCCGCGCGCGATCAAAAAGGGATGGAACCTTATCAAAGTAAATAGAAAATGACAGTTCTCAAGTCAAGTAGCGTTAGCGAAAAAACTCTGAATTAATTATAAATTAGTTATTTCTACGATCTATCATAGTGTTGTGTAAATATACAGAAAAGTTTCATGGTTGCAATCCTCTTATCCTTTTTTTGTTTTTTTTTTTTGTTTAGATATTAATTTTGTTTTTTAATGTACATAATATACTCGTATATTATGTACATTAAAAAACAAAATTCATTGACCATCTTCGATACTTTTGTTTTCCAATTATATGGATAAAACATGTTTGAATGAATGTAAGTGATTACAAATAACAGCTATAATAAAACAATTTTATTTTAAGAATAGGAGGACTAAGTTCAACTTCAAAAATAACAATTTGAATGGATTTGTAAATAATTATTTACAAAATATAGGTACGGTTAATTGTTGCAACACTGAAGAACGAGTAATGTAAATATGTCAAAGAATAAAATAATTTAATTATTTATTAAAAACACATCGTAGGTGCAAGTTGATACAAAAGCATTGAATAAATATGCGTTTAAAAACAAAACAAGATTTTTGATTTATTTGTATCTTTTCGAGCATCGTGTCCACGCGAAGCCGAGAATGGACAAATCCTTTGATAGTTTCGGGTAGTATGAATTGCTGGTTAATTCTTGCTAAGTGGCCTTTTTTAAACCCGCTGGCAACTTTTGCCGACGCTACGGCTGGCCGGCAAACCGCGCGCGTCTCAGTTCCAAAAGGTCGCATCCCTTTCTGATCGCGCGCGAGTTATACCTAATACGTTTTCTTCTCTAATTAAATACAGCATTCAAAGTTTTCAGAGTTGGTATTTTTTTTAAGTGTGTTTAAAACAAATTGAATTTCTTTTCATGTATTTTAAACCGACTTCAAAAAAAGGAGGAAGTTCGCAATTCGACTGAATTTCTTTTTAATTTTTTTTTGTATGTTTGTTCAGTGATTTATTCGCCAAAATCAGTTGCCAATTGCAACAAACTGACTTTGGTGAATCGTTTTTTTTTGCAAGAATAGTTGGGCTGGTCCCATTTCAATGTGGTCAATAAATAATAGCAAATCTCCCAGGATTGCTGAAATCACACGTCTGCTCATTGTTTATACCAGTTCATAACATCACGCCGGCACGCTGTGAAGAGGTATGCAGATGTGTAAAAGTCAACCATGGTTCATGGGTTATCTGTTCGCGCATAACTTCATTGTTTATGAACCGATTTCGATGATTGTTTGCGATGGGATTAGTTAAAGTTATGGGCCACCGTTTATCAGCTACTAGCTGACCCGTGCAACGTCGTCTGCGTAACATTTTTCATTACTGCTCCGCTCCTATTGGTCTTAGCGTGATGATATAATATAGCCTATAGCTTTCCTCGATAAATGGGCTATCTAACACTGAAAGAATTTTTCAAATCAGACCAGTAGTTCCTGAGATTAGCGCGTTCAAACAAACAAACAAACAAACTCTTCTGCTTTATAATAGGTATTAATAATTAGTATAGATTTACAAACAACTACCAAAATGACCGTTACACCCCCCCCCTGTCGATAGCTTCACCCCCACCCATCAGTACGAAGGAAACGAAGCCAAAATTCGCTTATTCACGAATTATTTCTCATTTTTGGCAGATTTTGGTTTTCATTCGAGCTACTATGACTCCAAGGGATAAAGCTAATCTTGGAACCGCCGCCCGTGCTACACGCTAGACGCTAGTTAAGTTAAGCAGACATTGATTATGCTAGGTACTAAGTTAACATAGATAATATTATGTGAATGTAATAACTTTCAGGAGCAATAAACGTAGTGTTCTTTTTGAAATGTTTGTTTTAAAATTAACAATTTAACAGAAAAAAAAAACGAACATAATGTTGAAAAACTTTATTTTTAATCGATAATAAAACAAAAAAGATGTCTTCTAATCAAACAAACTTAATAGATAGTCAAGCTAATTAGGCATATCTTCATTACTTATCTAATAAAACTAGCTGACCCGCGCAACTTCGTCTGCGTCACAGTTACCATTACTGCTCCGCTCCTATTTGTCTTAGCGTGATTATATTATATAGCCTATAGCCTTCCTCGATGGGCTATCTATGACTGAAATAATTTTCACTACGCTACTGCGGGAAATCTTAACACCGCGATTCAGAAAAACGAGTCATCAGTTCAAAGATTCAAGATTCAAAAGCATTTTATTTGTATATTTTAAATTTAAACCATTTACAGGCACTTTTGAAATGTCAAGGTCGGTCAGTCAAAAAAGTAAAAACATGGAAGCTATTAGCACGTTCCAAAGCCTTTTCTTTTTTTTTTAGGGATCGGAAATTATCCAATGACTCCTCTACCTCTGGGTGTAGCGGGAAGGAGTGTCAGACTTCTACTGACTAAAACCCATCCATGTTCCTTCATTGCCCTTTGTGTTCCGGAGCCACAGTGTCTCTTGCAAATAATCCTGCGACTCCGGCAGGACGTTCCAAAGCCTAGATCTCTATGGAGAAGAACGTGCATGAAACTCCACGGAGACTCTTTTAAATAGTGTGATGTTTTACAAAAATCTTAGTTACATACGTAGGTATGTACTTGTTTCTTGTGCAATGCAAAATAAAAATAAAACTTATTACTTATTACAGCGCCATCTATCGACAACGTAATTGAACTGTCAAATATAGAATAGAATAGAATACTCTTTATTAGGTACACCTTAAAAGTAACAGAAAAAATAAATTAAGTAAACATTACATAGGGTGACACAATGGGCGGCCTTATCGCTAAGAGCGATCTTTTTTTCTTTCTTTTCTTTTTTTTTCTTTTCTTTTTCATACTCGTAAACCTTCGAACTCAGAACGTGGTTAAATGCATGATGCTCCTCCAAACTAACAGACAAATAGACAAAAATGTCAAAAAAGCATTTTTGTGTTCTATTTGTCTTTTTTCTGACATTTCTATATTTTTTATGCGAAAATATTCAATGTACAGACACGGCAACTCTACGATTTTATTATATGTATAGATTATGCGCCAAACATGTCTAAATCTAGAAATTACTTTTTATCATTTACTTTGTCCATGAGGTTAATCTTAAGAGCGCTTTGACAAAATCGAATTGCTCAGGTTGACTAAAGTTGAATACCGCGCGTCACAAGATTTATATTGATTTTTGCATTGCATACAACAATTATTTAAAAATATTTACTTTACTTTTAATAAGACCAATTTTTTTTTCAAGCAATATAGCAACGCCACCTTAATTATTAAATATTTTTTATTTGAATTTGAATTATAATTTCATAGATAAAAATTATAGTTTCGTACGGAAAATTGTCAATAACTCTCAGTTTTACAGAATTATTTTTGGTGTATTACTGTATGAATCGTAATAAATTGATTTGAACATTCCAAAGTAGAAGATACAGTTGTACCGTGGACATTTTTATAAATGATTAAATTATAATATCTTCGGTGTACCAAGGCATCAAAAGATTCCCTATAGCAACGTTTTGTGAAACATCCTCTGCGGAGTCAAGGATTTTACTGATGTACGTGAACAAATTGAAATATTTATTTAGAACACTCCCAAGATAAATGATCAAACTGTCTTAGGCATTTTTTTTTTTAAAGCTATATCTAAAGCAAAATCACACATCAAAACTCGAATAAAACGCTAAAATTCAAGAAAAATTGTGAAAGCCCTCTTAAGGGCAAAGATATGTAGATAGTAGGTACTTTGGTTTCTTATGTGATAGTCCAGTCAAATTAGGGTTTCACCTCGGAATGAGATTTAATAAGCTGTAAACTCGTAAAGGTAGGTACACATAGTTTTATATATCATCGGGTACACACGTTACTTTTGGCGTTCTTAGTTTTGTGGCAAAGGTCTCATAAAATCTCTTGTCTTAGTCTGATAAGGAGAATATAATGACGATTAAAAGATCAGATTAGATACAATAGGTAATCTATTTCAATGGAGATCTATTATAAATTGATTTAATAAGATTCCTACCTAAGATACCTACTTTTTTTTAGAGAAATTAGTATCTAAGTAGTAGCAAAGGTACAATGATTCTGATGCAATCAATTCATATTCATAAAATTACTTCAGATTTATGTACTACTAGCTGTCCCCCGCGGCTTCGCTCCCGTCAATTAAGTATTCATTGCACATATCGAGTTTTCATTGTTTTTAAGATGTATTCAGCTATTCGGGTCGGAGACAAATCCAACGAATCAATAGCCATTAAAATTGGTTCAGCAGATCTCGAGTTATAAGTGTTGTAACAAACCCGTCTTTGTTTTATATATATATAGATGTATTGTCATAGTTGTGCTGACATGTCGTAGTCTGTAGTCTGTCTGTCACTGTACATAATAAAATAAATAAGGTACACGATCTTTGACTAATTCTCCCAAGACATCCTTTCGTTCTCCTGCTTGATATGTGTGAACTACAATGCATTAATTAATAAACAGTGAATACAAATTATTTTAATTATTAGTAATATTTCATGATCTGTAAAAGACAGGTATTATTCACCGATATTCACGGTTGACGATAAACAGGGTGAAGGCACACTTTAAAAATTCATCTGCCGGTCCATTCTATTGACATCTCACCATGTTCACTTAGGTGGAGTGAACGACAAGTGAGCTGTCATTTCATCTCGTTTGTATGGTTTGACAGCTCACTTCGTGACCACTTCACTCACGACTTCACTTCGACATGTTTACAGAATCGCTCTGCAGTTTAACCTACCTATAAGGTTAATTAGTATGTATTAGATCTAATAATATTGTAATAACGACAAAATTTGATAAATCTCCTTTGTACAAATATGGAATAGGAATCCACTAGGAACTCATTATTTTATGAATGAGCTGAAAAATATGGCGAAAATATATTACCTTTGATTTATTAAGGGTTAAAAAGGAACAGTTGTAGTACTTAGCAATGCTCCAACATTTTCAAATTTTACTGCATCAGCGGACTAACTTTCCACCGCCAGCTGACCGTTGTTTTCGTACTTTTGATAATGTAAACATTTCCCCTAGTTAAGTTTCATACGCCTTACTATTACTATTTTTCCTATTTTTTTTACAAGTTTATGCGGGTAGCTTACTGATATTTCACCCTCCACCATGCAGCTGAACACGGTTTTTTAACTCAGAATGATGTCATCTATTCATAAAATATTATATATATATAATTACATAAAAAACTTGCCAAGTGCGAGTTGGACTCGCGCACGAAGGGTTCCGTACCATTTATCGTATTATATGACGTATTAAAAAAAAACTACAAACTAGATCTCGTTCAAACTAATTTTCGCTGGTAGTTTACATGGTAATATACGTCACATTTTTTTTTAGTTTTATTATAATTGTCTTATTTTAGAAGTTACAGGGGGGGGGGGGACATACACACTTTTTCCACTTAGGAAGTGTATCTCTCGCAAACTATTCAGTTTAGAAAAAAAATATACTAGCAACCTCAATATCATTTTCGGTGTGTGTCAGAATGGCTGGTTGCCTGTGGCTTTGGTCTATGAGAGTTGATTAGAAAATTGCTACATAATTGCTTATATTTGCTACATTTAATAAATAATTGCTACATACTATGTATATTTAGAAATAACATATTTTTTTTGTACAGCCATCCTGACGTTTGGTTGGCTGGTCGCCTCCTAGTTTAAAGCCAAGCATGAAGAGTTTCCCGAAATGTATTGCGTCAATAATTGCTACATATTTGCTTCATTTATCTAATTTAGTTGTATCTTCAAACATGTGTTAAATAAAAGATGTAGCAATTATTTTAATTATCCCAAGGAAAAGTGCCTGATAAAACAATAAAGGCAAATAGTTGCAGTGTGTCTTCAGTCAACGGTATTGCTACTTTAGGAGGCTATTATTGCTACTTTAAGTTAGGAGTAGGTAAGTGGAAGTGGTGGCAAGTGGAAGCACATTAAAAGGATATCGTAAATAAAAACGTCGGGTCGTTCATAAGATTCATTTTAATATTACAATTTACTTAAAAAATATTCAACTATTAATTTAGTTACCCAAAACACGAATTAAAAATAGGTTCTATAGGTAGGTACTTGTTCCCTACTATTTATATGTCTGTGCTTGTTCCTTAGAATAACATAGATCTATTTAAATTGTCGAATAAAATTAAATAAGCCTAGACTGTGATTCCAATACGATATCTGCAGTACCTAGTAATGACTAAGAATAATTGTTATAATGATAATTATTGGATTATTGAGGGTAGGTACATATTTTTTTTTTAGCGCAAGAATCGCATTACTTACGCTGTTGCCAGAGCCTAAACGATTAAACCGATTCAACATAACTAAGTATTTGCCTTTATTGTTTTATCAGGCACTTTTCCTTGGGATAATTAAAATAATTGCTACATCATTTAATTAACATATGTTTGAAGATACAACTAAATTAGATAAATGAAGCAAATATGTAGCAATTATTGACGCAATACATTTCGGGAAACTCTGCATGCTTGGCTTTAAACTAGGAGGCGACCAGCCAACCAAACGTCAGGATGGCTGTACAAAAAAAAATGTTATTTCTAAATATACTTAGTATGTAGCAATTATTTATTAAATGTAGCAAATATAAGCAATTATGTAGCAATTTTCTAATCAACTCTCATAGACCAAAGCCACAGGCAACCAGCCATTCTGACACACACCATTTTCGAAGACCTATCCATAGATACCCCACACGTATGGGTTTGATGAATTTTTTTTGAGTTTCAGTGTTAGTGGGGGACCCCCAAAATTTACTGTTTTTTTTCTATTTTTGTGTGCAAATCTTAATGCGGTTCACAGAATAGGTACATCTACTTACCAAGTTTCAACAGCATAGTTCTTATAGTTTCGGAGAAAAGGGGCTGTGACATACGGACGGACAGACAGACAGACAGACAGACATGACGAATCTATAAGGGTTCCGTTTTTGCCATTTGGCTACGGAACCCTAAAAAAGGTATTAGCCGGTTAATATATTTTTTACAAATTTCGTAACCAACCACACCCAAACCCACCACTAGATACCTGAACAGCTGATCACCAGTTTACTTTTTGACCTTCAATAACTTACGACGGCGACGCAGACACGCAGGCATGAGACTTTAACATAACACAACACAACTCGTATACATCTTCATTTTATAAAGATGTATACGAGCTGATTTTGTTTTCATTGACGAGTGGCCTATTATAGTTGCGTATACCAAAAAAATAACTGAAAAATACGTATGTTTCAATCTTGTTTTTCCTTTGTTTGTGTCTCTTTATCGACCTCTTTTAGTTTTTCATTTTCTGTAGTTTGCTTTTCATCCTTGTCGGGCTCGGGCTCCTCTTCATCCTTGATTTCGATGTTTTTTTTTTCTGCTATTTGGACATGAACACTTGGTTTGCTATCTTTACCCTTGTCCGTCTGAACGCCGACCGCTGTTTTTAAAATGGATTTCCTTTTTTTAACACGTTTATTGGAAATCAAATGTAATTTCGACTTCGAGTCATCGTCTTCATTCTTCTCATCCGGTGGTTTTGAAGTTGAAGCTTTAGGACTTGATTCATCCACAATCTGCATCGAATCTCCCTTCTTTATTTTAGCTTGATGAAATATAATGCTGTCGACCCTAGTGGGTGGCTGAACGTCGTATTCGTCGTCGACTATTGAAAAAGTTGCTTTTGCGTATTGCCTAGGAATTATTGCCGATCGGCTTTCGCTAACTGTGGATGCGGTGCGTTCTACCACCTGTGCGTGTGCATCGACATGATCAGGTAATTTTAATCTGTCGACCAAATCATATAGCCACCTAACGATGAATGCCTTATCTTTAGGGACACGTTTAACTGCTTCGATTCGAGCTATTCTTTTCCACTCATCAGGGACTAAGGACGGCTCAGAAGATTCCGATTTGAGGTTTGACAAAAAAAGTAAGTCACCTCGATCTTCAGGATCTAATATGCTTCCGGTAGGCATGAAATCGCTTGCACATTCGCTTTCAATGTTAATCCACGTCTGAGGCGAAACACTTCTAAGTTGGACTTCGTTCTTTTCCTGAATTGAGGAAAAACTGTTATTACTACTTAGATATCGATTATGTCGAGCCAGTTTGTAGTTCACTATTGAATCCTTCATAACGGAACACTATTCTCAACATGGCACTCGTGACGCTGCTTTATTTGAAAAGTTAACTAAACGTACTAAAATTTAAAGCTATAGTCCATTCGCGGTAAGAAAATAGTGAGTCATCAAGTGCAACTGCAGGGTAAAGGTAATTCACAGTGGAGTAAAAATTAATACAATTTAAATATATTATCAAAATAAAGCTCTACTTCGTATCCTATCCTACTCCTACTAATATTATAAAATTTAGCGAAACTTTGTGAGCTGGAATGGATAATTTCCGAAATTCACGCGGGCGAAGCCACTGGCAGAAGCTTGTCATTAATAATAATCATTATCACTAGAATCTTCGTTTGTATAAACGACGTCATTTAAATTCCACGTGGCTTCTTCTCGTATCACGTGGTCGCAGCATTTCTTCCATCGATTAGCGTCAATAAACGTTGTTGCGTCATGTTTTTTTTTAATGACTCATTTTGAATGTTGAGTTATTAATATCAACATAATTTCTAATTTGGGCCCATACCGACTCTATAGGATTAAGTTTGCAATGTGCCAGTCTGAGAGTATCTAAATGCCACTTGGTACTTTTACCATTTTTGTCTACAAATTTTTTTTTAGGTATTTATCCAACGCGGCTTCGCTCCCGTCAACTGGCAAACTTTTTGTTTTTTTCTTTCTTATGAACCTTCTCTTATCATTAAAAAACACAACAAAAAAAGAATTAGCGAAATCGGGCCAGCCGTTCACGCGAGATGCAATGACCAAGGGAAATGGGGATTCATTTTTATATATACATTTTGTGGAGTGATTTCGGCAACTTTCAGAGTTATAAGGAAATAGTTACTTTTTTAAGTAAAAGATGTCCATGGAACAACACTGAACAATGAACAAAGATAATCACTATCTTATTATTGCGAATGGACTTTCAACCGCCTTGCTGCCTTGCTTTTCTATATTTTTTTACCTAAATATAAGCTCAACAATGTATTGAAATAAAAAGTATCAATCTTATCAAATTCTATGCATGTCATCCCCCGATATTCAAAAAAAGTGCATACTCTATTAGAAAAAGACAGCGAGCTCCCCAAAGACTTTGTCAGATTGGATTCTAGTGAAGAGTGGTTTTCTTACTTATATAAGTAAGTTCCTTTATGATGGATGACTGCTAAACGAACCAAAATTTTATCGATATCTCCATTCAGTTCGACAGACACACGGACTAGGAGGAAGTCGACAGCCAGCAACACCCGCACGACGGTGAGCAAGGCCGACAGTAGCCAGCAGGAGGTGTGCAGCCAGGCGGACACGATGGTCAGCCGCGTGGCCTGGTACACGCCGCGGATGCGCCGCTCGTAGGTCAGCGTCGCCACGTTCACCGTGTATGTACAGCTGCGGACCAATAGGGGATTTCAAAAGATTTTAAAAAAAATTACAAACTAACTTCTACCAGCATCTCGCCCGCGTCAAAGATGAAACTGATTCCAAAGGAATTATGTACTACTAGCTGACCCACGCAACTTCGTCTGCGTCACATTTTCCATTAATGCTCGGCTCCTCTTAGTCTTAGCGTGATGATATGTAGCCTATATCCCCCCTCGATACATGGGCTATCTAATACTGAAAGAATTTTTCAAATCGGACCAGTAGTTCCTGAGATTACCCCCTACATACAAACTTACAAATAAATGCCTCTATTATCCTCTCTCTAATACCTCTTTATAATATTAGTGTAGATATAGATATAGATTTGTGGAGAAGATCTAACATTAACACTAATTTACATATAAATCTTTTTAGCCGTTTTTAAATTTTGCGTTCATCTAGCACATTTAAACGGCTATACCTACGGCAGTCTAGAGAGAAAAAAAAAGAACTTAATTCTATTTTTTTAAATCGTATAAAGAGGCTAAGTTGATCTGATGAGAGATATCTACCATAAATACAGCTCCATTTTGACAGCTTTATTTTTTCACAAATCTTAAGTCTTCACACCGTATTTTGGGTTCAAAGCTGGATAGCTTTGACCACCAAATTATGTGGTTACGATTGTGGTGGTGAGTTCACGATTTTTGGTATCTATTTTGTAATTGTTCATCGAATTTTGCCACTGACTGTAGGTACCTTGTTTTGATACTACATTGGCACAGGGATGATAAGTATGTGTTCCTCTACTTCCGGGTCAATACAAAATGTACTTGCTCAATGAGGTTCAGGCACAGATAGCTTTGAACTTTACATCATTTAGAGTTAGTAGGAAGGTAAACACATAGATGAAATTTCCGATACACTTTTTTGCTCACAGATATTCAAACATTAACAGTGACTGTGCATACGTGGGACTGCCAGTGATTTCGCCTAGTTTGCGGCAGAGTTCCTCCAAGCCTCTGTGTGTGGTCACGGACGAGTGCACGCAGAGAATGCCCATCGCTAACGAGAACACGAATACAGGTGGCAGCACTCGCCATGGTCGTTGCAAACTGGAGGGATAAAAATTAATAATCAGTTAGCCTACGAGCATTCGCGAAATGTGATGTGTGGCGAATAACTTAGTTCGAATGCCTCTTACAATTTGACTTATGCCGGAGGCTTCGCCAGTGAGAGAGTGGGAAGTTATGGCAAGGGAACTTACAATACTGTTGGGGTAAAAAGCCCGTCTAGCAGGTTCAGTCGATCTCTATTCTAGACATGAAAATTGAACCAGCAAACAGACCAGTAGAGATACTTCCACATAAATATAGGTATAAATCACCCAGTGAGTGTTCTGCTCCCGGTGGAGCACATGAGGAACATGGTAGTCCACACCAGGCCGAAGATGCCTGACACCAGCGGCACATACGTCGGCAGCAAACAGGTGCTCTTCTCAACCCACTGAGTGCTTAAGAAGTCCACTGGCACTGTAAAATTATTTAATGAGGAATCCTTCTCATCATTCTCTATCGTAGGCGCCAGATCAATGTGCAATAACGGTCATTAACCCACATGCATTTATTGATTTTCTTAATAATTATATCAAAAGCAGAAATAAAGCTGTACTGAATCGATTTCTATTTTGAGCCTTTACGTTCTCTAATAATGAAAAACATAGGATCATAGTTTATTGTTCAGGTATTTATGAAGGGATATAGGGGAAAGTTCAATGGACTTTATTACAAGTTTATTTGGTGCCTACTATGCTGTTGGCATGTAGTTTCCCTACACTCCGTAGGAGAACACTGAGAGAAAGTTTTCTGAAATTCTTACGGAAGCGGGAAGAAACGGGATATGCACGTATGAAGTTAGTACTTCTCTATTAGTTATCACCTCAATAGTGACGTCGTTCCTAGCCATGTAAAAGGCAAACGATTTATTTTTATTTGAAACTTAAGTAAATTATACTATTGAATGTGAACAATTTTATCCATCTTACACAAGGTCCAATCAT
This sequence comes from Ceramica pisi, assembly GCA_963859965.1. NCBI lineage: Eukaryota > Metazoa > Arthropoda > Insecta > Lepidoptera > Noctuidae > Ceramica > Ceramica pisi. Next base: position 14,740,799 of record OY982545.1, read on the forward strand.
TATTTGTTCCCTTACATTATTTCTCATACAGATAATTTACTATGGAACTTAGGGAAGCGTTTGTTTAGTGACGAAACCGCCTCAGCTGTTATTTTCTATCATTCAGTCAGACATCATTAGTAAGAAGTACCTATTATACCTAATCGGTTAAGATAAGTAACTCTTACAATCTCTGCCATCCTTGTTGGAAGGTATGAACTCATAGATGACGTTGTGTTTTAGACGCGTGAGGGACATGAGCTTCGGGAACAGCACACACTTCTCGTCGAATAAGTACATCAGCATGTGGAAGCAAAATGTGCAGAAAGAACCAAACACAAACGCCAGGAAGAAGAGCAGTAGATGGGCTCCTGAAAAAAAAAAAAAAGAATCCCTTGCCATTATATCATCGCAGGCGTGCGTCGGGTTAACTCATAAGTTGCGCCACAATCAAGTTTGACCAGCCGCCTTTTTGGGATTGTCGATACATGTACCTAGATGATCCCAAATCAGGGTAGCCTCAGGAGACGCTCTATATTCAGTAGTGATTTTTTCGGTAGCGATAATCACATCATGCAGTATCGGGCCGGTCTTTCAATGAAGGATATTGATACTCGTATGTACAGAACCTATTGTTTCTTCACTTATGACTCTACCAAACTCTTGTGTGAAGGCCTTGTTCTCGGAACTATATAGTAGTTTTGAACAAAATTGTATCTACCCTTCCACGCCCCATTGATTTCGTCTTCACACCTTTCGATCAATCGGTATTCTTCAAACAACAGGACCCTTTTAGCAGTTGATATTCTGTCTACTGATAAGCGTGGTGACCGTGATGAAGAATCCATTTCTCTATTTGTAAAACCTGTGAGCTTAACCTTACGAGATTGATATCAAACACAAAATTTGCTGTGACTGACAGCACAGAGATAAGAAAAGGCAAAGAAAGAAGGTTTTCTAAAAACGATCCGATATTCATCTGTATAGGTTGCAGCAAGGTTGCAGGCTATTTATATTTATTACGTCGTAATTAATACGTTTTCGCCAAAAAAAGTTAATTCCTAAATCTAGTAAGATTTAAACTATTTGCGACTTTTAATTGTTTTTATATCATCACCACTGTTTTCAAGACAGTGAACGAAAACAACGTGAGACCACGTGAGACAACCGGCCATGCTCCAAAAACTCACAACTTATCATTCGTAATACGGTGATAATATCCACCAATCCTCACTGAGCACTAGTGTTTATTTTAGGATTAGGAACCATTTTCTCATAGAGAGGATGCCTGTGTCGCTGCAGCGGGAACGTATGGTCAGGTAAGGCTGATTTTCCACTGAAGCAGAGAGGAGAGGAGAAATATTAACCAATGGAATTGCATAAAATTTCCGCTCCTCGTTAGTCACTGAGATTTCATGAAATGCCAATGTTTAATATTTCTCCGCCCCTCCCCTCTCCGCTCCAGTACAGTCAGTCAGGCTTATGCTTGTAATATGGTTGGTAATGAGACAATCTCTCTACCTACGTACTTTGATACATCTTGACTTTTTTACCATACCTACCTAGCACATTTTCTCTATTTATATTTATACCACTGTGGGTAGAAATTGAATGTCGTATATTGTGTGTCTGTGGACTGTGGCATATCAATGACACTAGCGTGTATTCGGCCTGTACATGTCATGTGGTGAAACTCGAGAATGTTGATGCACAAACAACGGGGCAATCGATGCTTTCAGTATATAGTATAATGTACTCTGTGATCGATGCGATCGTGATCATTGGTCATAATCGCTCGCTCTTAGTGATGTTCGTGGTTCGATGATATTTTTTAACTGCTATAGTCATTGCACAACCTGGTGAAAAAAAACCTTTCACGTATTACCAAATTCTATAAATATTTTTTAAGTCTTATTATGTGGTTCTACTGCTCGTTTGAAGGCAGGCCGCGCTAGGCGAAAGGCACAATCGCGCTGCGCTGCGCATGTGAGCTTACCAACTCCCGATGGATCGCACAGACTACGCTAGGCCACGGGGCTTCATCGGATGGAACGATTCCCACGACCTGTCGTTCTGGTCTATCACGATTTGGCCTGCGAAAAATCAGGCAGTGTGACTGCAGCTTTATATGTCTCACAACTGGACAAATGCCTCCATCTCTCTTTTTCACAAACGGTTGCTTTTCGCATCTCTTGAAAAGACTGATGAAAAACTTTATTCATAAAAAGTTCTTCATCATCATCCACAGCCCGACTTCGCTCACTGTTGAGCATAGGCCTCTCTTTTATTGTGCCATTCCCCACTTTCCTGACAGCCTCATCTAGATTCTATCTGCGATGGCAACAATGTTATCTGTCCAATCATCCATCAGTTCTTCTTCCAGTTGTCGGAAGCCACTCGGTCACTGCCATACTCCACCTAACATCATCGCGTCTGCCAGACAGGTGTCCTGCCCAGCGCCATTTTAGTTCCGTAATTCGTTTTACGATGTCGCAAACTATCGTAGGTACGTCTTCGGATCGCGACGTTTGGAACTCGATCTGTTGAGACGTACATATATGCCAAGCATGGAACGCTCCATGGCTCTCTGTGCAACTAAAGTTCTTACGTAGGTACATAAGTAGAATCGTGCCGGACCAGTCCGTAGCACGTGGGAGGAGCTGTGGGCATTTCCTTGATACATCTATGGCTGTGGGCTAAAATAATTACTTATATTTCTATAAAATGCTAGGCGACTTTGGGGCAGACCAAGCAGAAGTTAACTAAATTGAGATAAAATCTAAAATCCTTAGAATAATAACGCATAGAAGCCGCGTCTAGAACAAAACCCGAGCAAAATCGTGTGTCCACTTCATTTTCTTTGTGTGCGTGAGCCGAATGTGTCTACGTTCCTCTAACGCACACAGATATAGCTTTCAGTGATACCATTACTAAGCCGTTACCCACAAAATATGGGAAGACGCATTACTATTTTGCTATCAAGGCAAGTATTTTATGTTGTTGGGAACTGGAAAAGGTAAACATGTAATATGACATATTTTTTCGGAAGGTATAATTCAATTTATCTATACTAATATTATAAAGCAGAAGAGTTTGTTTGTTTGTTTGTTTGGTTGAACGCGCTAATCTCAGGAACTACTGGTCCGATTTGAAAAATTCTTTCAGTGTTTGATAGCCCATTTATTGAGGAAGGCTTTAGGCTATATATCATCACGCTAAGACCAACAGGAGCGGAGCAGTAATGAAAAATGTTACGCAGACAACGTTGCACGGGTCAGCTAGTTTCAAAATAAATCGCATAAAGAATGAGATATTGTTCAATGCGTTTAGAATGCTTGATGGGTTATAATTATAAACAATGTTAAAACATCGGGTTTGATATGAATTATCAGTAAGTATTGTATTTTAAAATTACAAAAATGGAAAACATGAATGAAGGCAATGTGGGTATTTTTTCCTCACAAATAGCAACACTGTTATGACAAGTTAAGTTATTAGAATTTTGTTTTATTTATCCATTTACGTAAAAATAGTGCATAGAATGTGAGTACTTATTTGTGAAATGTTATTTTATCACATTTTTTTTGTTTTCCTGATGTGCTATAACATCCTTTCACGCAACAAACTGTCATTTTCAATTGTTTACTCGCGAGCTGTGTTCGACGGAACGTGACATTGAGTACTGACGGCCTGACGGCTAAGTTTGACCGATTAGGCTAAGTTTTAGTTGCCTCACTTTTTGCACTCGTACTAGGTTTCTATGCGTTATTATTCTAAGCTAAAATCTTAACACTTAGTTAATGAAAATGTATATGAAATGTTCACGCGGATTAAAAGAAAGCCATTTTACAGATAAACTAAGTGAAAATAGTTTATTTCGTAACGGTTGATAACTTATAGGAACACTCATACAAGAAATACTTGTAATGACCATGCTACTATAAGCATATTTTATTGTTCTTATCGATAGTTACCGTTCACCAAACGAGACACATCATTAGGTACTTACAATGGAGCCAGCGACAAGCGGCCGCGGGCCGATATTGATTAGCGCTGAACTTACTAATACTTATCTCGCTTGTCCACAAACAGTATAAGCGCTTACTTGAATCATGAAGACGTTCCTTTTGTTGTGTTGCGTGTTAATGATGGTAAACGCTAAAAAAATTGAGTTGACCTCAAGTGAAAATGTTTTGTGGACATTTGTGAATAGTAATAACAGTAAGTTTAATTATTATTTATCATCGGTTTTGTTTACTTTATAGTAAGTTACATTATTTCATTTAGACTCGACCAATCAGGTCATTAATTCGATTAGGAATATACAAAAGATGTGTTAAGGAAAATTTCAGAATATAATACCGACTAAGAATGTGCTGTTTAAACTAGCAAAACTAGACATTTCTTATATAACTAGATAAAGTTTAGCACTAGGGAATATGCATGCGATTTTTTTATTTGCAAAATGAAATACTTATTAGCAATGCTTATTAGCTCTAGGAAACAAGCATAAAATTATTTTTAGCATAAATACCTTCATCAGCAATGAAGTTATAAAGCACAAAGATTAAAATTAGAAAGAGAAGTCCGATATGAACTTTGACGTCAAATTCCATGACGCCTATACAGCTGACATATAGAAAACAGGTTTTCGTGAGAGGGACAGATATATTTGTTTAAAATAGTAATATCTCGTTCATTTTTCCAGCAATTTTAATGCTATTTTCACTTATGGTATTATATTTTTGTATATTTTAAGATAGACTGTAAGTACGGATAATTTTATTTTTTCGTGCATCGGTATTCCCTATAGCTACGATTTACGAAGCAGGAACAAAACAATATTCAATTTGCATTTCACTGTATATTAGGTTAGTGAATGTGTGCCTGCGATTATATTGAGAGTTGACCACTTTCCTTAAACACAAAATTTTAATAGGTACCTATTATTTGAGAAAAACTTGTTTCGAACTCGATCATTGAGCTCATCGTGACCCTCTGCGCATCAATGTCATAATATAAAGAAGAAAAATTGAATAAACAGTTATAGAAACAAAAAATGAACACTTTAAATACTCGTAGTAATATTGTTAAACAGCTGTGAGAGGCAGCGCGACTGTGCCGGGCGGTGTGTACTCCGACTTGCAAGCGAACGGCATTATTGGAGACATCCTGTCAGGAGACAATGACGTGCGCACGCGCTGGGTGGCGTACGACGGATGGTCCTACACAACCAAGTTTAATGGTAGGTACCTAATTATTTTTGTTCCTCTTTTAACCTGAGGTCACCTTCATTCTTTTGTCTTCTGAATGTCAGCAAAGCAAAAGCTGCTCCTATGATGTCTCCTCTCCCATTTGCATATGTCTGACTGTCAACTTTGTGCATTTAGTGTGTATATGGTTTTATGGTACATACTTCGTTGAAGTTGCAGTGTCCTTTTGAAGAATACCCAGTCCAATAGAAAGCAAAAAATGTTGATCTTATGGACTTATGAACATTAAAAAAATGGTAGATACATATCTGCTCTGGTACTGCAGAGCTGCATCAGAATATGTCACTTGGGGTGAGAGCGGAACATAAAAATACCTGTATATATTTTAGTATCAAGTGAAGACTTGGAGGCCAGAGTTATACACCTGGTGTTCGAGGGATTGGACACAGTAGCCTTCATAACACTGAACAAGCATGCACCCATAGGAGCAGTCAATAATATGTTCGTAAGATATGTTTACGACGTCAGAGATAAACTTCAGGTAAGATTTGAATGAGTTAATGCTCCGTACTCTCGTAGAGTATACCATTTTCTTTTAAAGAAAAGCAAATCATCAAATCCGCTTTGGGCAAAGGGAGTGTCAGACTCTTACTAACTAAAACCCATCCGTGTTCCTCCTAGTGCCCTTTAGGTTCCAAGGCCGCGGTGACTCTTTCGAACAAATTCCGCAACCCTGGCAGGCACTGACCCTAGCTCGATGAGTATACCTGCCAAGTTATTACTTCAACACCCTGGTTTGACTTGTAGAGCGAATGCCTAAGGCATAAAGTCAAGTTGTTGTGCATGAAGTTTCAAATAAATAAGTTTGCCTAGTTTGAGAAGTTTGTATGGGTCTCATGATAACAAAAACATACCTGGTCTATTTTCAACGCACCCACTTGGAAACTGGCTTTGTACGCACCGCTGTTAGACTCAGAATGCAGTGTATTTCTTGCGCAGTGCATTGTTTTTCGATATCCATGCGGGAAAGTGCGTGGCTCGACTACACTTATACAGTTCATTATAACATGGGTTTGTTTTATTACCAAATTCCACCCCCTTTCTATCACATTTCAGGCAGGAGAGAATGAATTGAGAGTGTCTTTCTTATCGCCGGTGGTAGCAGCGAAGACGCGGTCTAGTAAATTCTTCGCAGCCCCAACGTGTGTGCCCTCGGTCTATAACGGGGAGTGTCATGTCAACCAGCTCCGGAAGATGCAGGCCTCCTTCAGCTGGGACTGGGGACCCGCCTTCCCATCGGTTGGCATTTGGTAAAAGCTTGACTTTAGGGCCGTTCACTGTCAGACTATATCGACATTTTTAACCGACTTCCCAAAAAGTCAATTCATTCAAAGTCAGTTCATTATCAATTCGGTTGTATGTTTTTTTTATGTTTGTTACCTCATATCTCCGACAATATGAACCGATTTGAAAAAGTTTTATATGAAAGGATACCTATACTTGCAGATTGGTCCCATTTAAATTTTATGAAAATCGGTTACGAACTTTGGATTTTAAATCGAAATAGCTGGAATTCGTCTACTTGGATGATAGTTTTATGTCATCTAAGTAATCGAAATTGCGTATTTTGCTTTTCTGCGATTTTGCAGTGGTGTTGTTAGGTGTGGGGTACCACTACAAAGTGCAAAATAAAAAACTTTTTACAAAAAAATACAACTGACTTCCAAAAAAAAATTAACTTTAATTTCGGAAGTCGGTGTCAAAATACGAAGAAACTAACAAAAACACCGACTTCCGAAATTAAAGTCATTTTTTACTTTGTAGTGTTTTTTTTTTTTGGAAGTCGGTTGTATTTTTTTGTAAAAAGTTTTTCTTCATTGAAATAATATCTAAAATCAATTGACACATCTATTAATTCCTGAAGAGCATCGAAGCGAGTACATGCGAAAGGTAGCGCTGGCACGCGATACGCGAGCATCCGCTTCCGGTCGTACACGCTTGGACTCTGGAAAAATTGGAAAACGAATGACAACGATGTGTCGAGTACGCGACTCGCGCATTCTCGTGTAGACCATAGACTAATATATATAATATGAGAGTGTAGACATTCGCCTTATGTGTCACGCCGAGTAACGCGTTTAGAAAACTGTAATGATAGCTCTAAGTTTTAAAAATAAATAAATAAATAATAACTTCGCGGGCATGCTCTGCGCTACGCTCCGCCATATGTGCGCCGGCTCTTATGGTTTCATACATTGTCTTCCTGCCCCTGTGTGATGTTACTTGGGGCAGCGCAATACGAATCCTTCTTAAAGTTCACACTGATTCTTCCTAACTTTTTCATATCATTCCTCCATTTTGTTTTATTTCATATTTTTTCCTGCCTTCATCTAACTTTGCTTAATGACCCATGATTAAATAAAGTAGGCTAAGTATAAGATGTTTGTAAACATCTAGAAAAGCAGTTACACAAACATGATAAACCCAGCCTATATTTTGTTTTGCCACTTGAAGACGTCTTTTTATGTCACAATATTAAGATATCAATATCATTTTTATCAATCATAAAGTATATAGGATGTATCTGTCATTGCATTACTCATTTGCAAATTGTGATAGTTTTGTCATGCGATATGTTAAGCTTTTTTATAGATAAGGGCGTGGAAAAATTTGATCAAGATGCAAAGATAACATTAGGTATCGTACCAAAATAGCATTAAGAAAAAATCACTGGAAGACGTCTTTTTTATGTCACAATATCAAGATATCAATATCATTTTTATCAATTGCATAAAATATATTGGATTTATCTGACATTACATTAGGTACTTATTAGCAAATTGTGATATTTTTGTCATGCGATATGTTAAGTTTTTTTTTAAGATAAAGGCGTGGAAAAATTTGATCAAGATGCAAAAAATAACATTATCGTACCAGAATACCATTAAGAAAATATCATTATGCACACGTTCTAAGACAAAAAAAAATTTAGCTAGAATTACTTGAAAAAATATACTAAAGCATGGTATTCTATGCGTTTCAGGAAACCAGTCTACATCGAAATGTACAATGGAGCGATTATAAGATCAGTCACAACACACACTAACAAAGTAGGAAGCGATTGGAAGTTAGACATAAAAGTATACTTAGAGACGAGCCAGAAACAAACGCAAATTTCTGGAGTACTTAGTGCTTCGTTACAAGTTGAAGGAAAACAGACTCTGAAAACGTGGACGCATGTGAATGCGTCGAGTAAAGGAGACGGGACTCTTGTCGTGGACATCAGCATGAATATTAGTGAGGTAGGTGACTAGGTGTAAGGAAACAGCCACAGAACAATAGGAGATAAAGCGCTATTTTGGGCTATATTCCTTAAGCGATGAAATATTTAAAAGAATATCGATCAGATTCGAGGAGTGCATGCCTAGACTACTTCTGATAATGACACGATTCAAACTACAGTTTAGTGAACTTAATTTGAACATTAAAAGATCGTGAATATAACTATGACTTGTAAGAATCCATTACTAATTAATTTCTATGTAGAACGTGTTTCTATGAGCGCAACAATATTCCTCTGGATGGCCATCACGGAATCTGCTTTTTTTAAAATTGTATACATTCTATTTAACAGAACAAAATCAGGCTTTGGTGGCCGAATGGTTACGGTGAACAGCCTCTGTACGAGTTGAATGTCCTCCTGACACCGGACGAGTACCAGGATGAGCCGTCACACAAAACCCTCAAGGTGGGCTTCCGAACCTTACAGCTGATAGAATCGGATGCCTCGGAGATATTTGGTGAGCTTTATTGTTATAACAGGGAAAGGAATGACTACCTTTTTATACAAATCTATTGATAAGACTACATTTATTGCAGATGCTTTTCCCACATTCCGAATATTTTGTGAGCCTCGCTTTAATTTCGTTAAACATTACATTTAATCAAAGTTTTTACTTTTTGGTAGGAAACGAGACCGCAGGAAAAGGGCTGACATTTTATTTCAAGGTCAACGGCTACCCTCTCTTTATGAAGGGATCAAACTGGATCCCGTCTAATGTTCTCCCGGAATTGGGCGAAAGTAAGAGAGATGTTGGTAAGATCAATTTCTGTGTTTTATCAAAATGTTCATACAAAAGTATTTACCTTTACTTTTACTGTTACCTAGGAGTACACTATGGGTTAGATCATTTTCTGTGTTTTATATCAAATCAATTTCAGCTATGGTAAAATTAGGCGTAGGCCTGCCAAGGCCTACATACATAATCTGCAGGGTTCCTGTACATTTTTGCCAGCCTGTTTTAGACCTTGTACGGGCAGCCAAGAAACTTACAGAACCTACAAAGTAGCCTTTTTGAGGTCAGTTAACAATATTATTTGTTTTAGTTGACAATTTGCTATGGGGTGCTCGTGACGCACACATGGGGATGCTGCGAGTGTGGGGCGGCGGCGTCTACGAGTCCGACTACTTCTACGAGAAGTGCGACCAGTTCGGCATCCTCATCTGGCAGGACTTCCTCTTCGCCTGCTCTATGTATCCTACTGATTCTGCATTTATTAGGTGAGCCAACTACTTCACTTGAAGTCTGTTATTTTTAATTGAGGGTAGTTTATTCACACTTTTTCATTTTGTAAGGATTGCTAATTAATTTCGATTATTATGGAGTTTGTTTAATTGCAATAGATCATTTAGTTGAAAAGTTACACAGTTATGTTTGCGCTGGGGGCACAGTTGTGAATAAACTCTATTTTAAATAAATTTCCGTTGATAAACTTAGGTATAGTTTCCTCATTTTCGTATTTATTTATTTAGAAAACCAACAGCGATACAATATGGCACATTACAAATAAAGATAATACAGTTTAGTAAGGCTAATAATAGGGTTTCCTTGCTTAACTTAATTTGTGTATCATGCGCACGGACTTTAAAAATAAGGTTTTAAATTAGAAGTGAAGGTTAAATACACTAAATGATTGTTATGACGAAGGTATGATAATATTAATTAAATTAATTATGAATTAAGCATAGCAAATGCTTTATGGTGAATGGAACGTAGTTGCTTGCTGTTCGTTTTTATCGACTATAATCTTTTTAACCTGGGCTTTAAAACTAGGTTTTGTATGGGCACATTATAAAGACTCACACTGTATAGGTATGTATTTGTCAAGGTATATTAATAAAATTTAATGCTGTTTGTTGGGAAGTGCATGAGAACGACAGGACCGAGTTGTCTAATTTTGGTTCGAAATCTTTCGAAATACTCACCTTGGTAATCGGTCCGAATTAGAGTTTTAGGGAAGAAACAAAGTTAACTCGAGACAAACAGATTTTTCTTTTTTACCAGATTTTTGTATTTATTCAGACAGGAAAGGACAGGCGGGCCAGTTGGTAATCATTTTTATTTTATTGCAGCACTGTTAAGGATGAAATAGAGCAAAACGTAATACGGCTTCAGCATCATCCCTCCATAGCTGTCTGGGCTGGTAACAACGAAAACGAAGTCGCTCTAAGAGGCAACTGGTATGACACTAGGCACTCTTTTGAAAAATACAAAGCTGACTACATCAAATTGTACGTGGATACAATAAAACCCATTGTCGAAAACTTGGATCCGGGGAGACGTTACTTAGTTTCCAGCCCATCGAATGGCTTGGAATCTGAAAGAGAGGGCTACATAGCAACCAATCCGTACGATCCTCATTACGGAGACACACATTACTATAACTACTTAGCCGACAATTGGAACATGATGACGTACCCCAAAACTAGATTCGCATCTGAGTACGGCTTCCAATCACTACCATCGATCAGAACCATGAGAACTGCCACGAAGAATGATGAAGATTTCAGTTTGCAGAGCGCATATTCTAGACATAGACAGCATAGCCCGAACGGCTACAGTTTTATACGCACGCAAATGGAAAGTCGCTTGAAACTGGATGCAAATGATCCGAAGTATTTTGAAAAGTTCGTGTTTTATAGTCAGGTAATATATTTTGCTCTAATGACCAGTGGGTCTAAAAAGGCCAATTGAGCAGAATCATATTAGGAACGGTTTCATCATACAACAATCTGTCAAATTTAATTTTCATCTGTTTGCTAAAGCTTTAGGTTAAAGGTTTATTGGGAAAGTTTGGCAGTTTCAGGTAGCTTGATGTGCAGGTTGATTCTACTAAAGTGGCCATTTCACACCTACTGAACCTCACCTGACAGCCCGGCTTATTTCTATGCGCGCTTTATTTTATTTTTTTAGATATCCCAAGCAATGGCCATAAAGGCTGAAACCGAGGTGTATCGACAAGACCAAGGTAATTGGTATACGATGGGAGCTCTGTACTGGCAACTAAATGATGTGTGGCAAGCGCCTTCGTGGTCTGGGATTGGTAAGTTAGAACTACAAACATTTGAAATGACATAACTTAAATAAACAGAACTTCGCTGTACATATTAACCAGAACCTCTGTACATATTACATTTTTAGAATACAGTGGGCAATGGAAAATGCTGCACTACTTCGCAGTATCATTCTTCGCGCCAGTTCTTGTGTCACCTCGTTTACTGCCATCAGGAGACATAGATGTATACCTCTTAAACGACAGATTTGAGCCGATAGTGGATGCCAAGATCATTGTGGATTTCTATAATTGGAGCAGTCCCGCACCAATCAGTACCAACAAATATTCTGCGAATGCAGAACAATTAAGCTCAAACTTACAGAATAACATTAAAATTAGTTTGATGGACTACAAAAAGGATCAAGTTTTCATTAAGTTCTCCTTGCAAGCCGCTGGTGTCGATTCGCCGCCGAATTATATCTTTCCGGTGCCTCTGAAGTCTGCAGTGGGTTTGAGGAAACCTAATATACAGGTCAGTTTTATAGAAAGTCGAGAGGACTCTAATGCCGAAGAAAGAATGCCCCATACGATTTGCTTTCTAAAACACGAAGCACATGCTTTGTTTTTTTTTTTTTTAGTTAAAATAGTGATGTTTGATGAATAGAAGTTGCATTCCCTCCCTTGTCACTTGTCTAAAAACTAAAATGTTTAGTTAATTTACTTAAGTTGGTATCTATCATGTTTTTGAGGATGTTATTGAATCGTTTCCTATGTTTAAGAAAGGGAAGTGTTGGTAAAGGTTAAGTATGTTATTTTTTTTGCAGATATCAGTGGCGGATACCGTTATGAAACGACAGAGCGGCGATCTAGAATATGCGATAAATATCCGAGTTGATACCGTAGTGCTGTTTCTATGGCTGGAGACAGACATTAAAGGATATTTCGAATACAATGGAGTTATGGTTACTGAACCACAAAGCGTCATCAAATACATTAGTGGGAAACACGTGGCTCCTCTAGTTTTAGAGAAATCGATCAAGATCCAATATTACGTTAATTGATCAAAAACGTTACAACGCGAACTACCTTCGGCCGAAAACGCACCCGAGGACTTGCTAAATGCTTAAAGCCTTAAACGAATAAAAGATCATCACACGATTACGCGGCTGTCGCTTTGTACGGACAAACCCGGATGCATCGCATCCTCGAGCGATTTTCGCTTTTCATTACGGACGACGGATGACCTAAGAAGTCGCTTGGCAGTGTGTTTTCTACCTTGATAGATTTTTTTTATTGTAACTAAAACTCAGTTCTAACTTTCTAAGTGCCCACATATATATAAGGAATATTTTACGACGAATGTTTTATTAGTTTTATTTATCCAATTATCTACCCACTAGCAAATTACTCGCAACGAAGTGACTAAATATATTCATACCTACATTACTGACAAAATTCAATTTAACGACTTATTTTCGTAGGTTGTACCTACAGAATATAACTTACCTACAGTTCGGCTCACTAGCAGTATAAACTAGCACTTCACCCGCGACTTCGTCCGCGCGGTTAAAACAAACACTTTTTTTATTAACAGCCACTCCGATGCCTCTGTGGGGGGGTTCGTTGTTTAAAACTTTAAAAGTAGTGAATGATACGATCTTTAGGAATTATTTTAATTGGTTTTATTTCACCATCAATAGTTATCATAATGACCCCATCTTGGGTTTGGTTTTGCACCATGAGTTCATGAACATCACAAAAATTCTCCATCTTCTAAGTTCTCCATATACATAAATTCAACACTCCTCCACCTCTCTTTGACATGTAGTAAAACATAACAATCTTTTTAAATTACCTGGATAAGTATTAGTTCTAAGTTTCATGATTTAAAATTGATGGAAATAGAAACCACCCCTTTTAACTCCGCTGGGGGTTGATTATGAAAAATCGTTAGATCCGTTTTAAATTACCTTTTAGGTACCAATTCCCAAGATTTTAGATATATACAAAATCACTTATTTCTTATTATTGTATCAAGATTGTTAATGCCGAGTTTCAACTTCATTGGACTTAGCATTAACATCCCTCCATACAAACTTTAACACCACCACCTGGGGAGGTAGCTTTGAAAAACAAATTATATCGTTATTTTGTATGTATTTGAGGAGCTCGTGGCTAAATAATAACAGCCACACAGGTCGATCTTTAAGGTTAAGCAACGCTTGCCGATGGTCTGTGGATGGGTAACCATTTTAACATACCGGGTCTATTCCGTGCCTCTGAAAGCACGTTAAACTGTCCCGGCTGACGTTTGGAGATCTTTGGACTTACGCATGGTCAGAAGCCAGAAATTCTGACACCTGTACTGAGAGAACCAGTTAATAGGTTGTGGAGGTCTGGTAGGCAGCCGCTCCACGTAAAATAGTGGTATATATATAAGCCGACCCCAACATAATTGAGACAACGCTAACAGGATGATGATGATTATTTATTTATTTAGTTCAGTAACAAGTTTCAAGTTTACTGTACTGTGTGTACACAATAATTGATTTTTGGCAACTTATTTCAATAAAAGTATCTGTTTGTCTTCTTCAATACAAATGATGACATGTTATTTTGATTTTAAATCGATTTAAGAGGGCTTTCACATTTTTTTTGTAATTTTAGCGTTTTATTCGAATTTTGATGTGTGATATTGCTTTAGATAAAGCCTTAAAAAAAAAAACAAAAATATGCCTAAGATAGTTTGATCATTTATCTTGGGAGTGTTCTAAATAAATATTTCAATTTGTTCACGTACATCAGTAAAATCCTTGACTCCGCAAAGGATGTTTCACAAACGTTGCTTTAAGGTATCTTTTGATACCTTGGTACACCGAAGATATTATATTTTAATCATTTATAAAAATGTCCACGGTACAACTGTATCTTCTACTTTGGAATGTTCAAATCAATTTATTACGATTCATACAGTAATACACCAAAAATAATTCTGTAAAACTGAGAGTTATTGACAATTTTCCGTACGAAACTATAATTTTTATCTATGAAATTATAATCAAAATTCAAATACAAAATATTTAATAATTAAGGTGGCATTGCTATATTGCTTGAAAAAAAATTGGTCTAATTAAAAGTAAAGTAAATATTTTTAAATAATTGTCGAAAATCAATATAATCTTGTGACGCGCGGTATTCAACTTTAGTCAACCTGAGCAATTCGATTTTGTAAGAGCGCTTTGACAAAACTGTCTTAGGCATATTTTTTTTTTTTAAGGCTATATCTAAAGCAAAACCACACATCAAAATTCGAATAAAACGCTAAAATTCAAGAAAAAATGTGAAAGCGCTCTTAAGTACTTTGTTAAATCACTATTGTTTCGTTACGATAATTATTATTGCATTATTTGATTAATTTAAAATGTAAGTCTTATTATATTTACCTAATTTTAGTGTTTTGTACCATTTAAACACGTGGCGCACTTACGCGCGCCATCGGACAGAGTTGTCGTGGAATAGGAAGGTGGGAAGTGGGAACATGACACTGGGGGACTCACCCGGCGGGGACTGACTGCCGTAGGTGCCGTGAAGAAGCGGCGCTGATGTACACAAACAGGCAATTACACACAGGCGTGCGATGCTAATTTATTTTGGCAGGCGCACGCCATCATCTTTCGCCAGTAACTGGCAACCCAGCGAAGGGCCCGTATTGCCGCGGATGGACCCCGCGGACAGGGGACGAAAAGTCCGACACCGCTCGCCACGTCTCCTGGTGGGGACGTAGCGACTTCCACAGCTTAAGGCAGTCTTGTCTTCGGACTTGACTCAATAAAGAAGCTCCTGCTCCTGATAAAACTATTGGTTTACCTGGTACAGCGCTATTGTGTATAGGTAGCTGTATTGGCTTGCTGATACACTTTGTGTTTGGGTGGCTTAGGCTACTGTACGAACTGTGACCAAGGTTTAAAGGTCTGTTCGACTGTCTTTGCGGACTGTATTTTTATTATCATTTCTATTGTGTGTGTGTTTTTTTAAACTGTGATAAACCCTTTTATTGATTATTTATAAAATCTTGTTTATCTCAATAAAATGGGGACTCCCATCCCTGATGATTTAGTGCTCGGCACTCCTGATCCTACAAATATTTTTATATTATAATATCTATACTAATATTGTAAAGCACACACAGAGCAGTTTGTCTGTTTGTTTGGTTGAACGCGCTAATCTCAGGAACTACTGGTCCGATTTGAAAAATTCTTTCAGTGTTAGATAGCCCATTTATCGAGGAAGGTTATGTAGAGCATGCAATACCGTTATATCGTTACCGCAATTTCGCGAAATTCGCGCTTTTTTTCAGGTACCGCAAAAGCGAGATTAGATATGCGAATTTCGCGGTATTAAAAACGAACCTTATACAGGGAAATTGAAAAAATACCCGAAACCTCTTAGGCAGTGAAAGTACACATGATTATAAGCAACTTTTGTTTTGGTAAAACTCCGAAATCTCGAAAAAAATATCAGCTGTTTCATACATTTTCATTGGCTAAATACTGCATTTTGTATGAAACAGCTGATATTTTTTTCGAGATTTCGGAGTTTTACCAAAACAAAAGTTGCTTATAATCATGTGTACTTTCACTGCCTAAGAGGTTTCGGGTATTTTTTCAATTTCCCTGTATAGAAAATCCCCGCTACGAATCGTCGCAAGTTTGTCCTGTAGTGCTATTTTTGTGTCTCGACAGCGAAATCCAAGGTGAGTAGGTATCAAATTCGTATTTGTGAGAGAGAAGATCTTATAAATATTGTGTTTGATTGTTCTGTCCCTCAGGTGAAGCTTGATATCAAAATAATATTTATAGAAAGGGCTACAGCGAACTAACCTTTTTTATAGTCTTACTCAGTCCACTCGCAAGCCGGGTTAGTATTTTTTTTTTTTTTTTGTAAAAATTAATAGGTAGGTACTATTCAAAGACTTCAAAAGGTCTGTGGAATATTTTTTGCGATCTTTAGATCGTCAATCAGCGAAGTGTAAACTCTGTCCAGTTTAACTAGTGGACGATCAACAAGCGGACTACATACTCATTCACGGGCTAAGCATGGAATTGGACCTAAAAATATTCATTCGGACGTGATATCAGAAGAGGTTGATTGCAGTTACAGAAAACAATCTGCCATTTTGAGCATTTTCAGCTGCTGGATACTTTTGCAATAAAATAAGAAGTTCTATACACCACTAATTTTTAATTAGTACAAATACTTAAAGGGCTTATTAGAAAAGGTCTTGTTATTATATTATATGTAAAGTCTCAATAAATAATATTCATAAACAGCAAAGTTATTAACGTTTGTTTATATCCCAAAATGTCACTCAATTTATGGTAAACGAAAAAATAAGCAATCCAAACTTTTCTTTCGCACTTTAATTGGGCTTAGGACCAACAAAATTATCAACTTTTTACAATTAAGTAATTTTTAAGAAATCATTTAAGATACTCAAGTAAAAATAAATCAAACTAAACAATTTTGGGATTTCGTTTTTTTTTACTTTTGACTGCAAAATTATGATCAGTAATGGGTACGGGAACAGCCCCATTTTTTTTGTACTAATTAAAAAATAGTGTTGTATATGATGACACAATTAATATTTTATGCTCTTTACGTAAACATTTTTAAATAATAAATAAAGATAAGAGTTGTATTGGATTAAGTATTACCTATTTATAGTACTTAGTTTTATTTTAAAACCCCTTTAAAAGATTGACTAATTTCGCAATATCGCGAATTTTGCGGTATTACCGCGAAATCGCGGTATTGGATATATTCTGCGGTATTGCATGCTCTTTATAGGCTATATATATATATCATCACGCTAAGACAAATAGGAGCGGAGCAATAATGGAAAATGTGACGAAGACGAAGTTGCGCGGGTCAGCTAGTATGAAAGTCAAAGACTCTTGAATGAATACTCCAGCTTTTTAGCTTGTGATGCAAATAAATGGTATTTGAGGTAGCTGTAGCTAAAGTAAAATAAAACAAATATTAAAAAAGCAAATACATATATTATAATATATGTTTTTTAGTTAACAATGCGAATATGCGTGCTGTAATTACAAACTAATTATAAATACCTGCAATACAATATACACTGATGCATCTAAATTAATCTTTGGACGATTCTTTACGAACTGGTAAGGGCTTTGCTGATATTCTTTAAAGTATCAATACTTTACAACTATTATTTTTTATTGTATTAATAATAGGTATAGTCTGTAGTATAGTTTATAGCTTTATATTAAAAGTTGAAATGGGTAGCTAGAATTGTATTAGAGATCATTAGAATTATATTTAGATTATTAAACACTGGGTAGTTTGACTGGGTTCACTTTCTTTTAGGTTTTATTGAGTTTTGGTGTGCAATAATGGGAATATAATTATTTTCAGTAACAGCGAGAACCTATAGTACTTCTGTGTTTTTTATTGAATGTGTGGGTTGAATGTTTAACAGTGCTTAAGACAGAATTATAGCTACCCTTATATTGTATACATTTAAGTTATCTGACCGTCCAGGCATAAATAGCATGAGTTACCTTACAACCAACAAAACACGGCAGCTTATGTTACAACCATACAAAATATACATAAATTTGAGACTTATTGAATAGAAAACGTCGATTACAAATAGCTATAGCGTTATAATAAAATAAAGGCCCTTTACTAATAAGGCCAATACAAAACTTATCGCAAAGGAGACTCGTACCGAGATAACTCTTAGTTTACTCAAAAAGCACCATTTTTACAAAACAACCATCACATTTGGGGCCCGTTTCACCACATAAACTTAATTTTAAATGTTTTTTTTAATCAAACAATTCGCCTTTTACCTGGAAGGGCAAGGCAAAGGTTTTCTCGTGCCACTCGAAAATTGCAGACTCCGTAAGATTGTAATATTATTTTTATAATATTTCTCGATATTATTTTATGAAAAATATGTTTTGTTGACAAGTAATCCCATCGAAATTAATAGTTTTCAATATATCCGTGTTTCATTAAGAAAAATATCTGTTTACGATTTCACGCGATATTTTACAATCTTGCGGCGTTGTTTATTTATTTAGTTATTTATTTATTATTCCAAACAAACTTCGTCATAGCGCAAGTTCCATGTTTCAGGGGGCCTATTGCAATATCAAAAAGAGATTGTGTACCATTTCAAAATGTTAAATTTTTAAAGAAAGCAAGTACGAAATAAAGGTTTATCATTCCTACATTTTATAGTAAATCGACATTTCTAAATAAGTTATTTTTAGAAAACAAGTGAGATTTCTAAAAAACAGTGGTGAAACAAGTTAAGCGTACACTGTGAAATTGCAATATTATCTTGAACTTGTAGACTTTTCCATTTGGCAATTACATTGTCGAGCAAATGTATTGAACGGAAGACCATTAATATCAGCACAGTTATATTGAGCATGTTTTTATCATTTCAATTTCACCATGTAACAGCACAAGTAACAATAAAATATAACGACTAGTGAAGAGAATTTCATTTCAGTCACTGCAATATAAAATTACTTGATTCTATTCAATAATATGTCTATAGTAACATCGACGTAATACAAATGTAAACATTTATTACAAAATATCATACCAGCAAAAATATAAATAAAAAAAATAAAAAAATTACTACCATCCCTTGGTAAAAAAAACAATATTTTGCTAGTTTAGAATATTTAGGTACAACTGAAGTATGATTTCGATTTAATTAATTATCTGTTTATCGTTGTTGCAGTAAATATAAGTTAATACTTAGGTACTCCTATCATTATTAACAAATATATATATATATATATAATGTACAATTATTTTATTAAAAAATCTCTGAATAAATACCTACTAATACAGTCTACTGATTTATACAGTCACACTTTGAAAGTGGTCAACTCATTTGACTGCATTGATGTTTTCGAAAAAAACGAGGCGGACAAAATGTAATAGTTAGTATATAATTTTTTTGTGTTTTTTTTATATATATATAATTAAAATAATATGTTATAAATATAGAACGCAAACAATTGACAGAAAATACTTAGTTTGATGTACAGACAAAAATGTTAATAAACATAAATAATTACGGAAGTAAACACAAAGCCAAGAAGACACACAGGTGATAGACAACTAGAAAAACAAAAGTAATAAATATAAACGTTAAAATAATAATATTTTTTTAATTTATTTAGGTCGTGCACGCAGAAAACCGGGACGTACGAGATTATCATCAAGCATCAAATATAAAATTTGTGTCTTCGACCTGAGAATGATTGAGCATAAAAAACATATTGAGTCATTCACGACCCGGTTCAATACGATCTTACCCTATACCCGGTTTTCGAAAGCCTTTTGAATTTAATCTGTTGCTAAATTTCGTACATAATGTCTGTCAAATCAAATAACTAGTTAAGGTCCTGCGTGGGCTTTCAGAAAGCGACGGTATGGGTCCTGATGTATAAATACATATACAATATTACATACACTATAACAGCACATTTAACGGCACTTTGCATCATGCAATAATAATACTTATAGAGATTGTCATTAGCTTCTCTTTGGCATTTGTATTGACACAGCGTTCAGTGAGTGGCTAATAATAATATCGCGTGCGATGTTTGTCGCTAGTTAATGATATTTATTTAGGTATACTATTAATATAATACATGATTAAACAAATTAAATGGACCACTTTTCTTGTAAGTTTTGCTTTTTTACGTGAATTAAGCAAAGCTTCTATGTGTGCTTTTAATAGAAGTGTATTCATCTAGTACCTTTTAGTCTTAATATAATCTCTTTCAGTGACCATTTAATTTGTCCCGTAGTGTATAAAATGAGCGTATGATATTTTTCTTGACATTAAGTATTCAACTGTTACAGGGTGTAAAAAGATACCCAAACCCATTCATTTAACTTGCCAAGTAAAATGGAGAATTTTTATTTTCAGTATAACTGCTGTTTACTATAACTTGTAACGACGTGACACGATTTTTTAAGGATTTTATTTTGAATATTTTCATATTCATATAAATAATTTGACCTTCAATATCTTCGTTATCGGTCAGTGTCCAAGTATGACATAGCAGAAAAAAAAAACAATAACTCCAAAAATATTATGCCAGCTTCGTCACTGGGTCTTTTCACACCCTTTATATTGCTTATATCAATTGACAAATGGGATGACTTCGTTACAAGTTAGTGGTCCATGCAAGCCCATCAGAGATAAGCACCGAACCTGTAAACAAACATCCATTTATTATAGAAGATACGATAATATTAAATGTATAGAGAAGAAAGAAGAGAAATTAGTAGATAATAATAATAATTCGGTGGGTTAAACATACTTTGTAAAGATAGTGTCATAAAGGTTGTACCTTTTTTAAGAATATACTGAGTATTCACCAGAAATACATAAATAAATAATATGGATAGACTAGAAGGATAGTAGAGTAGTGCATAGAGTAGAGAAATAATAGTGTATAGAGGTACTTGTCCTCTAAGGTGAAGATGATGATAGAAACCTGAACTTGATAAATGAGGATTTTCAGGAAAATTCAAGCCACCAGTTGACACCGCTTAGGCGCAAAGTCCTGTGCTTTGAAGACGTTACTTGTGACGTAAGCATGGCGTTGAAGTCAATTTAACTAATGCCTGGAAGCAAGCAGCGGCGGGTACCTGGACTTGACGCCTGAGTGCTGTTTTCTGGTGTTTTTCTTTTCAGAAATCCCGCATTATATTGTTTATGTCAATAGGAAAATGGTTTTGTTCAGATTCCCAGAGTGGAGGTTGAGTATGATTACCTCTTTTTGTTTATATAAAATAGGATGCATGCAATAAAGCATCTTATGAAGGTTTTAAACGTGCATAATTCAATAAATACTCACCACACAGGACACACGAAGCAAGCATTATTTGTTCGATTTTTTTATTTAAAATATTTTATTACTTGTATCACGTTTAATTACTAAAGGTGCTTCAAAGACAGTAAAAGTACGGTGCATAAACGAAAATATAGTAAGCAAACACTTTAGCAATAGAATACACACCTTATCTTAAAAACATCCCAATAACGACCTAAATTAACAGAACATCAGAGAAAGTCATAAGTGGACAGTACTGCATAAGATCCACTAATTATATCAAGTGATTAACATATACATGAGGTAATTAAGTATTTTGTGCGAATGCAAGAGGAAGAATTTAGAATTTAAATGAGGAATTTAACTAGCACATTTTACAGGAATTTATGGTTTAACACAATTTAAATGTATGTAGGGAACAGCTTAGCTATAAATATTGTGTTGAACTTACGTTTTTCTAGTCTATAACTTATACATGAATATAGGCACAAATACGATCACCTTTTAGCCCATTAGAAATCAACGCTAAAAAAGGCTACATTTGCAAACCTTGATGTAGTTCTGTTCTGTTGTATTTGACAATTTTCGAGAAAAATTGACTATCTTTGTAGGGCCATATCTTGGTCCCTATAAGGTTCATAGAGCTGCGATTGGCCTTTAAATGTTGCAAATTGTGTTTTTTATATAAATACGGCATGGTATTTGTCGAAAACGCAAACTTTTTGACTTTTAGAGCAAAAAGTGAAAAAGTCCCCGTTTATCGCGTGCTGCTCAGCGAGCACAAGCTTTTCGAAGTTGCAAAATAGACCTAACTGATTTATACAACATATCATTATCAAAAATGCAGAACTAAATCTTGTTTTGCGATTTTAATGTTAATTTCCACTGGGCTATTTTGAGTAAGAGCTTCACCGAAAGGCAACTATTTCACTTGGCATTTGTGAAAGTCTCAAATATTAGGCACAATAATGGTACTTTTTGGTTATAAGTTCAACAGTATATTTTTGAACAACCACTCGTCAGTATGCAGTTGATTATTATAGTTTATTAACAAAATATCAAAATCCAAAAATGGGGTATGCATTCAAAACTCAATGAACGAAGGAATCAGTCCTCATACGGTACACACATTGGCTGTAAATATTTTGATACAAGAGCTCTCTACACTATAGAACAAAATTAAATCTAGCTTCAATGAGTTATGCATTCAATAAAGACGGCTAGCTGTTGTCAATGATCTGTTTGCAAGTCATATATTTTAACTAGTCTAATTTTTATCGGCGAAGTGTGGAAATAATTGAACACATCACGAAATGGTGCCCTTCCAAGGTTTCTGCCATCTTGCTGCCACTTATACGCTACATAATTTTGCTCTATCGTGGATTAGCTCAAGACTGATTCCTCGCACAAACCGCAGATTTACCTGACGCGTGAGTGCAGGGCCGCCCTCTCCTCGGAGGGTGTGTCCCTCAGGAATGTGGAGGACAGGTTTAGCACCACCATGAGGCAGCAGAGTAGCAGGGGGCCCAGGATAGCGCCCTCGGGGCCTAGGTAGAATATACCGCCGGCTATGGCGAGACCGGTGACGTACGGGTGTCCACCACTGGAATTAAATTCAATTATTGTATTTTTAATAGGCTGAAATTGGAGTTCTATGTATGTTTATGATCTGAAGGCCAATAGGGAAAACGCATGCGGTTTTTTTATTTGCAAAATGAAATACTTATAAGTTCTGGTAAACAGTCTCGTTTATTTTCGAGCAATGTTGATTCTATTTTCACTGTAAGTAATATTTTTAGTATATTTTTAGATAAACTGTACAGATAGTAAATATTTCATGCATATTCCCTTTTCGTATTGTACCTATAAAACGTTCAAAATTCATGTCACAATTATCATCTCAAAAACAGTCAATGTCAAAAACTTGCAAAAATGTGTTTTTTTACACATTGAGATAAGAATGAAATCGTTTTAAAAATACGGGAATTCCCTCTCTGATGCTTTAATAACTTTGATTAATAAAATGATGCAACAGAATAATTATTAATATATGATATGTACATAATTTATTTTGCCAATATTGATCTTAACGTACGTATACTAATACCTAATCAACTGAAAACACACAATACATACAAAATCCTTACATTCACCTCCTGATCTGATCACAAATACAAAGTACACTCACTCTTTAATCTCAGCGTAGACGGCGGCGTCGAGGAAGGCTATGGGTGCCGCCTGTGCTATGGGCAGCAGGAGCGCCGCCATGGGCCGGCCCTGCAGCCACACGTCCAGCGCCGCCGGGATGCCCGCCAGGTAGGGGCCCAGGAACGGGGCCGCGCCTAGCACCGCTGCTAATACTGTAAAGCTCGCAGAATTAAGTTCGTGTGGAATTAGGACTGGATAAACCATATCGTGTGTTCTATGAATTCTCTTCCCGGATTTTATCAAGACTTTTTTTGTGCGTTTTATTTCCATAATCGATTTAAATTGTTGTTCTCGTTTCTAGCATGATTTCCTATCACTGTTCCTGGCCCTCGTAACCTATACCTACAGGATCTGCGTGAATGATACAATTATTTGGTATTATGAATCATATTATCAGTTTAATCCGCATTGGTAAATAATTGGTAAACACAAAATACACGCATAAAGACAATGTTTCAATATGTGGTACAGGTCAATTGAAACGATAAGTAGTGAAATAATTTTTATTATTATACTACGCATGATCAACAACAGTTAAGTTTTTGTTTTCTTTTTAACATCATTTTGCCTCGGCGGCCGCAACTGTGCGTACACGTATTTGTAGAAGTCTAAAGCTTTCTGTTTGTCGTATGCGGCATTGTTCCTGCATTGCGCTCCAACACAGCGGTTTATGTATTCTTCTGGGGGTGACTTCGGTTCCTCCGCAGTTCTTTTGCGTGACGAGCTCGTACTTCGAAGCGTCTCAACAAAATCTTTGGACGAATCGAACACAACTTTGATGGCGGTTCTGTTAGTCATGTTCAAGTGTGTGTCTCTGAGGAGGTCGTCCTTGTCTACTGCCGTCATGGCCGCACTTGCGTCACCGTTCGGCGAGTTGGCCTGACGTATCAAGTAGAACGTGGGGGCTGGCTCCGTCACGTCCTCGTCCGTCGTCACCTCGCTGTTATGTTTGTCACTATACAACAGACACATGACTTGCGGGTCGAGGCTCAGCTGACACATGTCACTTTCTTGCAGAATCTTCACGACGTCGAGAGGCAGCGTACACGGCGCGAATAAACAAGTATTATTATTCGATGTCTCCAAAATCATGTTGTTCAGTTCATTGTTGGTGTTTAGAAAAGCGATATTTTGGCATTTGCAGTCCATTTTGTTACCACTAAAGTTGACTGCAGTTCCGGAAATTTTGCAACTAGTGTAGTCGAATGTTACGGAGTGTGGTTCGACGTTTTCGATTCTGTTCCGTATGAAGTTGAACTGTTTTTTATTGCTTCTTTTTTTAAGACAATTGACGCTGCTTAATGCGTTGGTTTTAAGTTTATTTATCTCATTTTGGGTTATATCTGTATTAACAGACTTAAGTATTAGGCCATTAGCGCGTATTTCTTTGAATTTGTTACCAATAATGTTTAAATTATCTGCAGTTATGTTTATGGCCCCGCCAATAATATCGTTGAAGGTAGTTTCTGATACAGTTGCTGATGTGGTCTGCACTGTAATTCCTTTAAGTTCTAAGTTTTCAACCCTACTGTTAGTGATAGTGAATACCGCGTCGGTGCCCATAATCGCCTCTATAGCTTGATTACGGACGTCTGTTATTGTAACGTTATCAAATTCAATACTTTTTATACCAGTCACATTATAAATCGCTTTAGTGTTTATCGAGTTTATTTTAGTGTTAGTCACTCGGATTTTTTTCAATGTTGCGGCTCCCAGGCATTTTAGTTCAGTTGTAGTGGTTGGGGATTTGAAAATCTTTTGTGGTAAAGAGATTACTTCCTTGACATTATCTATGGTGACTTCTGGCGGTGTTTGGAGCAGTGAGGTGGGTGCTAGCGATACGAACTCTAGCCTATCGCAGTCCTTGACGATAAATCTCTGGAGTTGTGATGTTCTCTGCAGTATCGGACAGTCGAGGACCACCCTTAAATCTTTGCAGTTCTGAATAGTGAGGCTCGTTATGTGGTCTGTATAGTAGTCCTTAAGATGTATTATGTAGTCCTGGAACAAAGTAATTGACCAGATTAGGTAAAACGATACTGATTGTTACAAATTATTGAAATAGTTTTAGACAAAGAAGATTTCAAAGAGTTGATTTTTAACTAAAAATAGCTTTCTATTAAAAAATAAAGCTATCGCAAGAGGGCCAACACAAAAGAAAAAGTTAAATAATAAAAATTTACTCACATTGGTTCTCACGCTGCAGCTATAAATCAACTCATTGGGCAAGTTATTAGCGCATGCCCATTCCGGGTCCTGGCAGCTCGTAAAGTTGATTCTGATACTCAGAGCGGAATGCACCACCACAGCAAACAACACAAGGTTCCCGTAGGCCATCACAAACACATGCTTTCTCTTACAAACACCGGTTTGCACAAAAAGCCGCGCGCACTAAAAATACACGTTCGCGAGTGAACATCATCCCGAGATAATTCTCCGCGAGTGACGTACACACATTCATGAATTTTATCAGAAAGTTTATTGACTTGTCTGGGTTATTTTTTAATTATTATCAATTATGACATCCGTATTTTGGAGTACAACATCTTATAGCCAGTACTTGTTCGGCGCCAAAAAAAGTCAGCCGCCGTAAATGTGTGTGCAGTTCTGAAATTGTATCAACCAAAGTCGAACCCACATTTCGTCATCGACAGACAATACGGTCCCAAGTAAATTTTGTAATAATATGTAACGGGAGAATCAGTAACTGAATGTCTGCGAGTTTTATCGGCACTCGTAATTTTATACTAAGGTCACGCTTGTTGATACGGACCTAAATTTAAATCATGCTGTCCCTGGCCTTTATATCACGAGGATATGTTATAAGGATCATGTTGCAATAGGAATCCCTCAATAAGAGGATGCCGCCTTAGTAGATTTAAGTCGTTATTATCAAAAAGTTGGTCCTATACCTATCCATGTGATATCTATCGGCTTTGTCCGACTCTAAAATCGAGATTTGAGTCATGTGCTCATCACGCCGTATATTCTTGCCACACAAGGAAAATACAGTGAAAAAATAAGAAGCAAAATATTTTTATCATGTCTGGAATTATTAATACTCAGTGATGTCGTGATCTTTAAATGATGCATTTTAATTTGATGGCTCCATATGTTTTTATGCACGTAATCTATTGACACACAGTTCTTTAGTTTATTGATAAACTTCAACATCGACAAAAGTTCAAGGTCCCCGAAAATTGTATAACTAAGTGAGTACAAACACAGTCTTACCTGAAGGTAGGTACACAACTTTGGCCCCGAACAGGTTGTGTACTAGCCACGTCCAAAGACCGTAGAACAATGCCATTTTAAATGATGCCCTGAACACCTGGAAATGACAGATTCATTGAGAAAAGTACTAGCTACAATAACACAGAACAGAAATAGTAACAGAGAATGTCATTACTCTTCTGAAAGACGTCCATTGCAGGCTATAGGAGTCCTCCAAGGATTGCATGAACGACGTTGCGGTGACCAAGTTGCATCGATATACTACTATCGCCATTACTAAAGGTCACCCAACGGGCAATGTTCGGAAATACCATCCAAGAAAGCACGGTCAAAAACGTGTACGGACTGGACAGATCCATTCGAACCTGTCTGGTTCTTTCCTTAAAAGATTTCTCTGCAATCTCGACCTGACCAAAATAATTTCTTTAAGTGACTTTGACCTCTGACTAGGGGCCTTCACACACAGCGTTTTTTTAAGGCGCCGACGACGCGCGCTAACGCGCTTTAAAAGAAATTCAGACGCAGACAGTACTGCTTTTTGGTCACACTAACAGCGTGTTCGTAAGACGCGCGTCGTTGGCGCATAGGCTCTTTGTTACGGTGTTTCTTCACAGATTTGTTGGAATTGCTATATCCTGACGGGTGTTCGTTTATAAGAATTTACAAAAAACAAATATCTTCATTCTGCAACAAAATGCTACAAAAACAGAGGTTTGCAGAATTGCAGGTGAATGTTACTTATACTTGAATTTTGAATTCGAGATAATTATCAAATTTTAGAACAACAACAATGTTGGAATTTCACTTCAACCCATATCTATTTTAGGGGCTTTTTACTAACGCGAATGTTAATTTAAAATCAACTGAAAGTACCTACACTACGTCTTAAGTCTATACTCGAGTTGTTATCAATGTATTAAATTATCTGGAATTATAAATTAAAATATCCGTAATGGGTATTGTTCGAAGTGTTGCTACTCTGAAATGGGCCTTGCTTTTCTTATACGCAGTTTTTATTATCACATTGGAATAGGATAACTTTTTGCCTTTCGGTGGACTAAAACTAATGTAATCAAATACACAATAAAAAATAATTGTGTCTTTAGAACTTGAATGTGCCTTTGGAGTCTATTTAGGTCTCGTCAGTAATTTCGATTATTCGAAATAAAGCCGACATAGGGTTGAAAAACCCACATTTTACATTTCCCGTTCAATGTTTAGAAGTTTTCACTATTCATCACTACATATTTAAAACAGTCCTCTGCGCGTCTGTCTGTCTGCTATAAACTCAAAATCTACTGCACCGATTTTCATGCTGTTTCCACTAATGGATGGAAATGTTCTCGAGGAAGGTTTTAGTATATAATTTCTTCAAGCGGGCGAAGCAGCGGGCATTAGCTAGTTAATAATAATTCTTACCTGATTGATAGCCACCGAGAGAGCGATGCCGAGTCTAGGTCCAAAGTTGGGTTGCATCTGAGTGATCACTTCAACCGGCTTATACAGTGCGTTGCTAGACGCCAGTAGATAGAATAGGGTTGTAAAGAACACCACCTGTTCGAAAAGAAAGTCTAACTAGGAAAAAAAATAACGTTATTTTTTTTGTACGTCTTCAGGTATTTGCCGAAGGTGTATTTAAAGTTGAGGATTTAATTTCATCAGATTATGGAGCGTGCAGGAACTAAAGGTGGTAGCACAAAAAGTTAGGGTCAAGTATTTATAAGGTAAAAGTTCCGAATTTAAACCAATAGAGCCGTACGCCGTGCATGTTACCCTGCACGGCGCTCTCTATTATGTCATTATCTATTCTCATCATCAATAACATCAAATCTATTGCCATCAATGGAATTCAAATTTAGAACTAAGCTGGAAATTTTCCGACCAGACCAGGACTTTCTATTTTTATTAATTAAACGGTTGACATTTTACCAAGTTGATGAACATGTTGATCAGCGCGCTGCCGCCGCATAGCAGAAGCGAGGTGAAGGCGCCGACCGAGCCGGCCAGCAGCGACACGTTGCTGGCCAGAGGCGCCCAGATACTGGTCGCAATGGCACTCAAAGTACCGACGTTCGCTTGCACCCATGTTACTATGCCGGATAAGTCAAACATACCTGGTGGGATGAAAAAGGATTGGTTATAAAATAGAAAAATACCTTCTTACTAGCTAAAATGATGCTAGAGTTTAAAAAAAAGATTGTAAATTCTAGTTCATCTCGTTTCATGTACCTACCAAAATGAGGCATTGGAAATAAATAAGGTCTATAATCGGCGTTAAGTGACTGACACCCAGTTCTAGGTAATGACGTATTATATATAGACACGTCATAAACCAACATCGCGGCGCTTAAAAACGGCGAAAATACTAGATAGCTACTAATACGCATGAAGAAAGGGAAAGAAAATATGTCACCGTACGGCGGGATGCCTGTTTACGTCACAGGATAAGTAATAGTCAAATTGACATCAAAACAAACGTAGTGTCGCGCGACAGGTTGGTGCGTAACTAATCGCGATGTGGCCAATTGGCTTCATTTCATGTTGTCTTTTAGAGTGCGGACAACGTATCTATAGTTTTATATATCATTGGTTCTATGAGACTCTTTACATACCGGGAGCGTTGGAGACGTCGTTGACGAGGCTGTCCCACGAGTCCTGTATGGCCGAGCCGTCCACCTGCGGCCCCACCGTGGACGCGAAGTGGCCCGACACCCAGCTCTGGTACACTCGATCCCACAACTCTAATAGTTGTTGTTCTACGCGGGATATCTTCTCTGGATCACCTTCTTTTAGGATGCTCTTTACCTGTGTGTGCCACGAATTTATAACAATAATACAAAGTGTTTTCAGCATGGTGCAAAATGTTTGATGAAATATTTCAGGCGTTAGAAAAGTGGTGTTCATACTGAGTGGCTATTTGAAGAGATTTAATACTAGTAATGTGAACTAAATACGTCGAAGAACGGTTGAAAATGACAATGAGATAAGCAGTAGTATAATAATTACTAATCCGTGCTTTCCTCTCGGTAAATCTTTAAAATTTCTTTTAAATGGACACTTACAATTGTATCAATCTTTATTACATCCATATGGAAGCAGAAAAGGAAATAATGTAAATTAACAAAACATAATCATTTCGTTTTAATTTTACATATTAATCTACAAAAGTTGTTGGGTTTTAAGTTGACTATTTTATGGTTAAATTTGTGTAGGACGCTACTTCCCTTTGGTTTGCATAGCCATACATATTAGGTAGCCAAGTAACATACTAACCGCGGTGGAGATTCCTTCCCTGCCGTAAGTATAAGCGTTATCGATGAGTGAGTCAAGTTTCTCCTCCCACCCTTCAGGGAGGTACGCGTGCAACTCACTATTCTGGACGTAAGTACTATTCAGCAGACTGCCACTGAGCTGGACTACCACTATCGCTTCTGAGTAAATCTGAAAAAGAAGTGTAAATAAGCCCTCCAAAAAAAAGTTTGTTCATTTGTTACCCATTAATGTCATTTTGGGAGTGAAAAAAAATATTCCTCCCATCTTTGATACACCATTTTGGATTAACAATGAAATCATTTATCTATTCGTTCAAAGCCAAATGGCAAACTACGCAAAAAACGGCCAAGTGTGAGTTGGACTTTCACACTGAGGGTTCCGTACCATAAACCGAAAAAAAAAAGTTTCTTGTATGAGAGCCCCCATTAGCTTTTTATTGTTTTAGTGGCAATAGAAATACAAATTCTCTGAAAATTTCAACTGTCTACCTATTGGGGTTCTTGCGATACAGTATGATGACAGACAGAGGGACGAGCAGCGGAGGCTTAGTAATAGGGCTACCTTTTGGGAACGGAATACTAAAAAGTCCATGCAAAAAGTATCTGTAAGACATGTGGACGTCTTTAATAGTATGTGTACTGTAGACAATTATGAATTAAATTAATTCACGAGCGTGTGAATCGGAATGGTTCTCGGTTTTATTAAATGCAACATCTGTATCTAGATAGAACGGGCAATAAGTTACCTGTATAAATATAAAGACAATAGCGACAGTCAGGAAGAGGATAAGTCCGACGATGACGATGCAGGTGGACACCGTGTCCACGGAGCTGTAGGCCATGTCCCGGAAGCCCGCGTTGCAGACAGACGCCATCTTGCCTAGCCCGCGCACGTGTGCAGGGAGCAACGCTGATTGCCTGATAAAGTAGACGATACAATGTAAGAGCAAGTCAAAATTTTCCAGTCAATTCTGTAAAAATGTCAAAGTGATAGCTTGGGTGAAGTAACCACGAAGTAAGCTGTCATTCCATCTTGATAATTTACAGCTCATTTCGTGATCATTTCACCCAAGCTATCATTTCGACATGTTTACAGAATCGCACTGCAGTTCATACAATCTAGGTGAAATGACAGCTCATTTCAAGCTCACTCAGTCCACCAACATTTTCACGGTGAGATGTTTATAGAATCGACAGGCAGGCTTCACTATCACTAATCAATAAATATTATAAAACAAAGTCCTGCGCCGCGTCTGTCTGTCTGTCTGTTCGCGATAAACTCAAAAACTAGTGCACCGATTTTCATACCGTGTTCACTAATGGATAGAGTGGTTCCCGAGGAAGGTTTTAGTATCTAATCTGTCAAGTTTTTGTATACATTGGATAAATTATAATTATATTTGTAGGAGGTCTCGGAAAAAAATAAGCCGTCTGGAAGCTTACAAAGAAAACATCCACGCGGACGAAGACGCGGGCATCAGCTAGTCTATACATACATACTACATAGTACATACACACATATAAATAAAATTGGAGTGTCTGTTTGTAATATTGAAATAACCGTGTTTTAGTACATGTATACGAATATATATACGGTACATATTATTTCTGATTTTGATCTTAAGAAAGTCAATAAATGTATGTGGGTCAATGTACTTTATTCCACGTTTATCTGGCGTAAACTATAGGCGGAACGAAGTTCGCCGGGTTAGCTAGTATTAGTTCATTACTAATCAGATCATTGGTAAAAGTCCGCCAAGGTTGATTTTAGTGATTCTGAAAGCATTCTTCATTTTATTCGTTGCTTTGAAGTTTTACTCATAAATACGAAACAAGACTTTTGTTTGAATATTTAAATATTGATAGGCTCGCGTTTGACCACTTTCTTTTCATATGCTAAGCGATAATGCGGTTGTATCAACGATTCCAAATTATACGGGTTTCGTTCATTAGGCTGCCTGACCTTTTCAGCAGAGCGAGGCAGCGGTCCGGAAAAACAGAAATATTAACCAATGGAATTGCACAAATGTCAGTGACTCACATGGTGCGAAGATTTTTTGCAATTCCATTGGTTAAAATTCCTCCGTTTCTCCGGTCCATAGCCTCAATTTGCGGAAACGAATAGGCACCCTAAAGCCTCTACCCTCTAACCTCTTTGATAGTTCAGGTGTTATTGCAAAGCACCGTGTGCATTGTTTAATCACTTAATATAACAATGTATTAGTTATACCACTTACCTAGTTCTCCACCAGTTCTTCACTTTTCCCATGAAATTATTATAATGGTTTTCAAAGAACAGCCAAACACCAAAGTAGTCCAACAGCCTCTTCACCACATGTATGGCTAAGAAGAACAAAGTCACGGGCAGCAACCAGATATGCTTCCAAACAAGCATACAGAGACATCCAAAGAATAACAGCTTGAAGTACAAAGCAGTTTCCTCATCATTGTCAAAGTTATTCTTCATATAGTTCTCGTCTAGCGATCTTTGCTTGAAGGCAGCTAAGAATCGGGTATCGCATTTAATTTTCGGGTTCGATAACGGTAATGCGGATAATGTTCTCGTTTTGAATAACATTTTGGGGTGTCGTGGAGAGCTTTGGATGGGTTCGTTGGCGGCCCAGCTTCCTCTCTTCACTATCGTTTCGGGTGTAACGGGGGACGGAGTGTCTTTTTCGGGAGTGCTCTCTTGTTCACTGGATTCTATTTGCGGTTCCTCATCGGGTTTATTTTCTATCTTGTCAGTTTCTGCATCATTTAATATGGCTTTGTGTAATGCTACCAGCATCGACGCTTCTGGGTCTGTAATATTAATAATCACTGATAAGAACCACAGTCTTTAAAAAGACCTGTTTGTTTGTTATTTTTTTCAGTAAGTATTTAGGTATTACTCAAAAAAATCCATAAAAAAATTTTACAAAAGACATGTCTAATTTATTATTTAAAAATTATGAATCCAGTTATTTGCTAACTTTGTAACATAAATTTGGAGTTATTTTTAAGTGGACTTACTTTTTTCCAACAATTTGTTGTGGACATCAACCACTTCTAAAGCAAAGCCAGTGATGCAGATAGCTTGGAGGAACACAAAGGTGTACACTTGCAGAGAGCCTGTGAGGCTCGCTATGAAGCTGGAGATGACTAGCCATAGCAGATGTGACGTTAATCGGAACGCCGTCTCCCTCTGTGGCGTCCACAAGATGTACACGCTGATGACGTATGCCAAGAATATTGTTAACGTCTGGAAAGAATAAGTTCCGATGCTTAGATGAGATAGTATTTGATCTTAGACACATGGAAACAATGTAGTATAAGCTGTAGGATGTATATTTATAGGGTGATTGCCTAAACAAACCTCTTTTCGAAATAAATATCTACATACATTAGGTGCCACAGACAACCTATGTTCGCATCTTGAAATATAAGGCTGCAACTTCCCAACAGACAAAAATATTAGGAACAGTGAGGTTGCTTAGATTCTGTGCTTTTGGACCATGCAATGTTTGCCAGGACCCTATGTACAACAGGCCAAATGAAAGTCTCAGTGCAGGCGGAGTACACACATTATGTTTTATAGTACAGCACATTATGTTGTTGGATGTTACGAACATGGAAATAATCATTTTTGATTATAGACGCAATAATCCATACTTAGTGTTAATTTTTGTTAATTTTCATACAAACTAAATACCTTGATGTAAAATCACCCGATATGCATGCCACTTTATCCGAAATGCAATGAAAAGCAAATTAAATTCAAATAGTTTTTGATTGATGTTTCAATTTAATTGCACTAAGACCCTTTCATACTGCATAGCTTAATTAAATGAATTAATTAGAAATATATTTGTTACTTTGTTAAAAATGATAGCTTTCCTTTAGTTTGCCATGTGTTATTACTTCCCAGAGTTTGATCCATATTATCTACACTTTTGGATGGTGTAATAATACAGTTGTGTTTTTTTTTTTTTTCAAAATAAAAAAAAATCCCATGATGCAGTTTTACTTATCAAAATCGGGCTCGAGACTCCTTTCAGTTTTTCGATATTCCTAATAGTTTCCGATTTGGCCCTGAAGGCACACTTTAAAAATTTAGCTTGTATATTGTCAGTACAAAAAAAATACAATTTATGTTTTTCTTTACTTCAAAAACATTTTGAATATGGAAGAAGAAATGTTAACAAATGCACTTACAATGTAAGAGCTGCAGACACTGATCAACAAGGTGGTAGAGAAACTGATGAAGCTGCTTAGCTGCCAGAAGAGGCAGACGAAACTCCTTGGAACAGCATTGTACATCCATGGCAACACAAATATTGCAGACAACAGTCCTATCACAGTCTGAAAAGAAAATAATGGGAATGTTAAAATGTGTATCAAAGGGTACTTTGTAAATCTACTGTCCATCGGTCCATCCGTCTGTCTGTATCTCAAGAACTATAATAGCTGGGCCTTTGAAATTTTCAGTGTGCATATCTATTGCCGCTATAACAGAAAATAATAAAAATTGGAGAGCCCATTCAAGAAATGTGTTTTATCGGTTATTATTTTGACGCCAATGTAATCTGCCAATAGTGTTCCCACTACTGGGACACAAGCCTCTCTGTGAGAGGAAGTGGCCTGTAATTAACAAAATTGGCTCTGTCTGTGAGGTAGCTATGTCATTTATTTTAGAAATTTAATTCTAGGACAATTTCCTCATGAAGTTTTCCTGTAACATTGAGCATTGAGCAGTGGTGATGAAATGAAAATACTCAAAGTTAGGACTTGTTTCAAACCTATGACATACAGTTCATAAGCTGTGATCCTTACCCCTGGGTCAACACTACTATTTGCCTGGTTGGACTGAATTTTAAAGCATTTTTTTCCTTTTATATTTTTCTAAATCATTACCACTCTGTTTTAAATAGTATTTTTAACTCAGTCAGGAAATAAGTTAGGTTTGCTCAATAGAATGATCAAAAAGCTGTATGCTTTATTGAGGAATCTTAACATCATGCAATGTGATTCATTGTTAACTACTTTTATCAGATTTGTCATGGTAATTGCGATTTCAACAATAGTGCTTTAATCTCACTCAAGGCCAATGATGTCATCATAATATGAGGTATGGCAAAATATAGATACTCTGGAAAGATTCCAGGTGAAAATAACAAAATTATGAAAATGTATGTTTAGAAAATATGTTTATTTTATCAATACATCTTTACCCAATGTTGAATAATCATAAGTATTTTACTTTGTATTACCACAAATTAAATTATTTCATTTTCTATAAAAAGTAACATGAGCCAATAACTTCAAGAGGCATGGGTGTTTTTGAAGAAAAGATCTGCTAATGCGATCCTTAGCAGTGAGTGAAAGGAGGAAGATGAAGAGACCCTGCTAACACATGGGTGTGTTTTTCTTTGAGATAATATTTATTAAACCACTTGCAAAGTTTAATTCAAAGCAGCTTGTTTAGCTGTAAAATTCTAAGGGGCTTATTTTATAATAAACTTACCTTGTAGTGATCTATGAACTGCTGCCCAACAGTATCCGAAGCAAAGTTAACTACATTCACTGGTATCACCATTAAGCCTACTACCACAGATGTGTTGGACTTGTCTAGATCTTCGAACCATGATTTCAGCTTCTTAGAAAGTTTATATTTAAATGGATGGAGTAAAGAGCCCACTAGCAAGGCCCAAAATAGAGGCTTAAAGAAGGGTTCTAAAATAAGAAACAGCACATACACTGCGACACAACATATTGCTAATATAAACAGGGCAAAGGCGTTATAGAACCCATGTTTCATGGGTTTCTCATTCCCTTCCGTTATTCCACCAATAATATTGAATATATTTTCGAAAGGCGACTGCTGCATTGCTTCTTCGATGTTTTATATTTGCACGACACAGCTTTATGTAGGTAACATTAAAATGATTAAAAAATAGAAGAGCATAGGAAATAATAGTAATCACATCTAAATAATTATGAGATCATAGTGTTTTTTTTGATTTTCGGGAACGTTTCAATTCACGGTCACGTTACAGTAATAATGTTAATTGACAGCAGGGCAGCATATTGCGTTTAAAGCGCGAGTGAAAGAGATATCACATTCTCAAAGGTGCCTGATCGATAGACTTTTGGTTGGACTGTCAAACGTGTGAAAATGTCAAAATGAGCAGTGAGTGAGTGACAGAAGACAGTGAGACTATTTTACAAAGTACGCTTTGTATAAATGTGGAAGAAATTACGAAGTCACAGGCAAAAGCTAAAGCTAAAAGCTTTTGCCCGTTCCCATATAGCCTCAACCTCTACAAAAAGAATTTTCCAAATTCGACTACTAGTCGAATTCGAATTCTTTCAGAGATTGGCGCGTTCAAACAAATTAACAAACTGTTCAGCTATACCTAACTATAACTACCTAGCTGAACTAGCTCACTCACGTAATTCAGTCTGCCTCTCATTTTTCAATAATGTTCTGCACCTATTGGTCGTATCGTGATAGCCTGCGGACGGAGCTCCAGCAGGATCTCATAGCGGTATGGAGACAGTAGCTGTCGCAACCCACATGACCCTGGATGCATAGTATTTATATCTAGGCTTTGCTTGGTGTCGTTGATGGGTTTTTTACGCAAAAAATGAAGCTTCACAAGCACATAAAATTCACCTTTTTTCATTTTTTTTTTATTCGGTAGGTTATCTGCTTTCAATGGCTTATACCTACACAAGATAAATGACGTAGGTAGCTTGCTTATTTATTAGCAGCCTATAATAGTAGATGGCAGTTGACAGCAGCACTGATGCGAGAAATTATGTAAGTCACTGAATTGTGAAACCACCCTACCTAGTAGATTACAACAGGAATGAACATAAACAATGAGTTAAAGTTGTCAGCCCTCCATTAGGTGAAAGGTGTTCGATTTGTTTCAAGAAGATTTTTTTGTGATACCAATAATCGTCGTTTAGCTACCTGGTCTTTATCGTGATGAGTGAAGATTATCAAGAATTAAAGAACGGGTTACGTAAAGTTACCCCTGATGCACTTTGGAATCCATCGGCCAGATTCCTATTTTTCATAACCATAAGTACTACTTTTTTTTTCTATGTACCTACTTACCTACTACTTCAATCATACAACATTTTTCATAACGTCTAATTGATAACTCGCCATGGTGACGACCACTCGATAAACAAGTACCTACCTACCTAGGTATAATTTTGAATAACCTGATTTTTGTTTGAAAGCAGGTCAGCTTAAGTTTTGGTCATGGTGCTCTGATTACCACACAGAGAAGAACTTACCTACAGGGACAGGGTTCGTAATTGTCGATATAAATTCTTCTCTTAATAAATGGCCGCTCGCGTGAACTACACAAGCCACACAAGCTGTAATGGAAGTGAAAAACATTTATTTTCATTAGGTAGGTATATCAGAAGCATTCCGGAGTGAAGATAGATTTATAAGAATTTACCAAAGTTGACAGATATGGTAGATTCATGAGTGGGATACCTAACCTAACTCAACGGTGATCATGTTGCATAAATTTGTGACCAACGACGTTGAAAATTTTAGGAAGTAGGTACGAGATCACTTGGGTGTATCCTGTTGATAACATTTCACACAGTAAACCAAAAAGAATAGATCACATGTATTAGGTAGGTACCTATATATAGTTTCTCACGCCAATCACTTGGGACCAAAGACTATTAAACTCTATGCTTGGGACAGCTTGGGACAATGCGTTGCAGTTTTTAAGAGTGTGTATTCCGTCCACTAGCGCCGCCAATCGTTTTTTATATTAATTGTGGTAAATTTAAGACACGTAGATAAAAAACCGCTCTGTAGTGCACTACACAACCAATTATGTACCTACTAACAGTAGGGCGTTATTTACAATGTCAAAATTGCTTGAATGTCCATTTATTTTAAAAATTAAAGATGTATCGTCAGCAAATAACAACATATTAAAGTTTATATCTAACTAGCTGACCCGCGCAACTTCGTGTGCGTCACATTTTTCATTACTGCTCCGCTCCTATTTGTCATAGCGTGATGATATATAGCCTATAGCCTTCCTCGATAAATGAGCTATCTAACACTGAAAGAATTTTTCAAATCGGACCAGTAGTTCCTGAGATTAGCGCGTTCAACCAAACAAACAAACAAACAAACTCTTCTGCTTTATAATATTAGTTTATATATACCTACTGGGCAAATCTTTTCTATAGACTAGAAACAAGCAAGGACCTAAAATTGAGCCTTGGTATATCTCTATTTTCACGTTAAATCTTGTTGAATTGATGCAGTCTGCATGAAATAGCCGATGTTTATCATTCAACTACAATTTTACTAAGTTCAAGGCTGTTCTGCCTATATAGTCCGTAATACTCTAGTCTTGGCCGACACGACGCGGAAAATACCTAAGTATGTCATCTTGCGCCTCCCACGCACGCGATATTACATAGGTACGTACTTACGTAGCAAGATGTCGGAGTTTTTGAGGAGAAATTAATTTATTTTATTTTTTCAATTTTATTTATTTACTACAGAAAAAATATGAGAGATAGAGATACAATCCATGACTTACACTATTATGAGACGGTTTTTTTTTTAGTTCTTGATATTTGTGAGTAATGGCCCTTATGCTAGGAAAATCCTGGGTTACGGGGGCCAACCATTCGTCCGTCAAATTAATGTTTATGTTGAACACTAAGTATTTATTGAATTATTTATTTATGTAGGTACACACAATATACTGAAAAAGCAAAATTAATAGAATACTCTTTATTATGTACACCATATAAGTTACAGAAAAAATAAATTAAGTAAACATTACATAGGGTGACACAATGGGCGGCCTTATCGCTAAGAGCGATCTTTTCAAGACAACCTTTGGATGGATTTTAAAGAGAAAGGAAATACAGTACTGTAGGTAGTCTTAGGTGTACGACTTAAATGAATAAATACATGATAGATAAATAAATACAATTAAAATTATGAATCAAAAAGCATAGAACCCTAGTAAAAACGATCATAGAGAAAGGTAGTGATGTTTGACCATTGTTTTAAAACTGGACAAAGATTGAGCATGTCTTACTGACTCGGGCAATGCATTCCATAGCCGCACCGCTTGAACCGTAAAAGATTTGTCGTAGAAGCTGGTGGAATGCATCGGCATCTCTAATCTCAAGCTTTCCGATGACCTCAGATATCTATTATGTGTGTCATGAAGGAACTTAAAACGTTCTTTGAGGTAAGAGGGGTTTGTAGGATTGAACAGAATACTGTAGAGCAGAAATAAAATATGAGAATCCCGGCGAAGACGAATGGGAAGCCACTTGAGCTTTGTGCGAAATTCAGAGATGTGATCATATTTGCGCAAGCCAAATATAAATCTTATGCAAAGGTTTTGAAGACGCTCAAGTTTATCGAGTTGTGCCTCAGTGAGATCGAGATAACTGACATCAGCATAGTCAAGAATAGGAAGCAGAAGGGACTGTGCAAGCGCAATTTTAGTGGCAGTGGGAAGAAAGT
This sequence comes from Ceramica pisi, assembly GCA_963859965.1. NCBI lineage: Eukaryota > Metazoa > Arthropoda > Insecta > Lepidoptera > Noctuidae > Ceramica > Ceramica pisi. Next base: position 14,780,469 of record OY982545.1, read on the forward strand.
TCCGCAAACGTCTAAGAGACCTGGCAGATGCAAAAAATTTACGACTTACGTCCTGGATCTGCGGACCCCAAGACAGATGTTTGTCGATCCAAACCCCAAGGTTCTTAACCTTTTCACTTATTGGGATAGTAGTACCGTTAAACTGAACCTGGGGAAGCTGTGACCAATTTACTTTTGGAATCATCCTAGAGCTGCCAACAACAATGACCTGGGTCTTCGAAGGATTAACCTGAAGCCCATTTGCCTCACTCCACTCACAAAATGTAGCCAAATCCGTGTTCATTCTTCTAATTGCTTCAGCCAAATCTGCAAGGGCAGCTTGTTGGTAGATTTGTAAATCGTCTGCATAAAGGTGGCAGGAAGACAGAAGTTTTTTGGAGATAGCGTTTATAAATATTGCGAAGAGTAAGGGAGATAAAACGCCACCCTGAGGTACACCGGCAGTTGTGTAACACCAGGAAGAGTTAGATTCATCTATGCATATACGTTGCCGGCGGCCATACAGGTAACTGCGAAACCAGCCAATCGCCGTTGGAGATATGTTAAGCGAGCGAAGTATGCCAAGCAGAATATCAAAATCGACAGTATTGAATGCATTACTGAAATCGAGTAAGCAAAGAACCGTCAAACTTCCTCGTTCCATGCCTAACCGTATGTCATCAGTAACCTTCACTAAGGCCGTGGAGGTGCTATGTCCAGGACGAAATCCGGATTGGAAAGGATTCAGCAGGCTATTTTTACATAGAAAAGCGCTAAGCTGATTGTGGACAAGGCGTTCAAGGACTTTGGAGAGGAAAGGCAAGATAGAAATAGGGCGGTATTCGGAAAAGGAAGTAGGATTTGCCTTTTTGGGTAAGGGAGTGATTTTGGCCTCTTTCCAAGTTGATGGAAAGACCCCATGGGAAATTGAGTAGTTTAGGATATAGCAAAGGATAGGAAGGATTTCGTCAAGGACAGGGAGTATCATTTTTCGACTGACACAATCACTGCCAACTGCATTAGAGGTGATTGAAACTATGCTCTTCTTAACATCACAATCGGAGAATTGACTAAAAATAAATGGGGAATAATCCGGAGTTGAGAGGTTTGAAAGAGAGTTTAATGTAGTTTCTTTCATGGTCTCATTACATGGAGACGAAGACGAGAAGTGCTTATTCAGAAGATCAATATCAAGGTCTTTAGGAATCGATTCTTGACGAGATTTCCCAACTCCTATGGATTTAAGAAATTTCCAGACTTTAGCTGGGTCTCCATTTTCAACTGAGGTGTGGATATGGCGTCGTTGGGCGTCTCTACACACCTTATTGCAGCGATTTCGAGCAACTAAAAGTTTCTCCCAATCCCACGATGTGGGACGACATTTAAATTTTGATTTAGTAGCAGCTTTTTCATTAATAACCGCTTTAATATCGCCTGTTAGCCATGGTGCCGGAAGATGTTTGATTTTTACTGCACGTATGGGAGCATGAACATCATACAGCCGCACAAGGTTATCTGAAAACAGGTTAACTTTTTCATTAATTGAGTCAGAATTGACCAGAGGTGCCCAGTCAATGTTGCTGGCATCTTTTCGGAGATCATCTGCATTCATGCCACTAAAGTTGCGCTGCAGGAGAATTTTAGGTTTTGACTTAGGAGGTCGAACTTTGTATGAGAGGAAAATGAGATCATGATAGGAAAACATGTCAGCTGGGTATTGGCCATGCTTACCGACATGTTGAGAAGAGGAAACAATAACAAGGTCTAAGAGTGAAGGGTTACAATTAGGAAAATGGTGTGTGGCACATAAGGGAAGAATAGACAAATTCAGCGATTAAAGTACTGATTGAAGAGAAGAGGTGCGGGAATCGTTCTTCAATAGGCAAGTATTGAAGTCTCCCATAATTATTGTATGACTGTAAGCGGGCATCAGGTTTTCTAGGATGTTTTCAAAGGAAGAGAAGAAATTTATACGAGACGACGGGCTGTAATAAACGCCTAGAAGGATTTTTGTAAGGTTCAGGGTGACTTCCAAAAAGAGATGCTCGCCCGCGTTTGACGGGGGAGGTTGTGCTGACATATCCACAATTGAAAAAGGAATGTGCGGACGAAGGTATATAGCAACACCACCTCCACCGCCACGCGCCCGGTCATTTCTTATTAGTTGAAACCCCGGTAAGGAATAGGATGTGGATGGGAGACATGGTTTAAGCCAAGACTCTGAGACAAGGATAGCATGGATGTTCTTACAGTCTAGGGACGCTAGCATGTCAGAATAGTGTGCCGGAATACTTTGGGCATTTATATGGACTACATTAAAATTCTTCGGAACATCGGAAAACTGGGACTCAAGCATGTCAGCAAGTGACGGAATGCTAAGAAAACTGTCATCGTCATTACTGGCTGACATCGAAAAAATATATAAATAATAAAATCTGTAAATAAAATTAACAAATTAAAAAAAAAAAAATAATTATATCTAAAAATAAAATAAAAAAGGGGCAATTTCTATCCACCCGCCAGTTGTGCGTTGATCTAAATAAGCTTGAAAACAACAGAAAATAAGCAACAAGCACAATATTTTAATCTCATATCAATTAACAAATTATACTAAACTAACAAAAGACTAAAGTAGAGCATCAAAATATTCGTCCTCCACGCTGTCAGCCGGTAATGTACCTACCCAAGGGACTGGCGGCATTGCCACGTTGAATGGCAATGCTTAATCTCTGCCCAAAGTAAAAGCCAGCTCTTGGGTCACGGGAAGTGTCAACCAGCCGTTTCGAAATTTCTTTGAAAAGGCTGAGAGCACAAGAGCCCCACGGCCCTAGGGTTTCAACCCCAAACGGCTCGAAAATATAGTTACCAATAAGGTTACTATATTTACGCCGCTTGAGGTTTTCCGCAGCCGCAGCGGCAGCGCCAGCACAACACGATGGGAGATGGGATGGCGCAAGAGTATCGACACAGGTTGCGTCCCACACTAAAGGTCTACCCATCTTCCAAGGAAACAAAGACATGCCGTCCGGTCTTTTGCCATCGTCACGTGCCAAGCCATTGGGTTCTAATACGGCTGGAACGCCGACGGTGATGAGAGCTCGTCGGATAATGTCATTTAAATTAGCGTGTCGCGCAAAACGGCCTGCACTGCGGCTACAAGAAAGGCCGTGCCCGAGGCTGTTGACAACTTCCCCACAGAGACAGCGATGAGGAGAACAACAAGGGGCTCCTAAACGTAAAGAAGCAGCGAGGCGGAAAGTGGTGTCGTTGAATTATTGAATTAATCCCATCTGTTCAAATGTTAAATGGAATGTTGATGAATTTTGGAATACACCCGGTTAACGCGGTAGACGAAAGTGCAGTCTCTAAAGTCACCTTAAATTAATTAGTGAGTTTTATAAAGAAACGAAATAAGGTCTTGTGAACTATTGCTAACTAAGGTGTACAGGCAATGATATTTTTATTATAATATCATTGTGCACAGGTATACAGGTGACAGATATGATTGTTTTAATATATTACACCAGCGTGAGTTGTACAACGCCTCTAGCTTATTACCATACCATCTCACACAACTCTTTCCGATATTGGGGCGACTTTAAAACTACCACACTGACTGGAAGTAGAACATTTCATTTAGCCTAACCTTTTCGAAGACCTTGCTGACAACCAGCGGCATAGAGACGGGCCTAATACGACAATGTGAGGTGTCACTGCAGGCCGTACATTCGAAGATTTTTATTAGCTGCAAAAACGTGATCCATGGATTTTCAATAGCACTAGGTACATGCCTACTAAAACTGTTTGCTTATGTCGCAGGTCGAAATTAGACGACCTCTGGGCTTGCAGACTGTCGGCCAGATAAAGCAGTGCTTAGTGGTTGATCATTCGTTAATTATAATATTGTAATGTAATGTAATGTGTAATGTAGGTAGGTAGGTACCTACCTACCTACATTATAAATACCTATCTAAAAAAATATCAGTGTTAAAAATGTTTTGGAAATAAAAAACACAACAAAAGTAAAGTAAGTAGGTACCTATTTGCGTGCTAGAGCATAAAAGGGGTCACTTTATTACCTGACTGATGGTTTTAATAACAATAAATGTACCTATTGTGCCTAACTCGTAAAATTAAACTGCCTGAAGGTTCAATTTATCATTAGATGATTTTAGAGGATTACGGACTTTAACAATGGAAATTCACTGACTGCTTAAAATAGCAACCAATGTGATTAATGTTTTCAATGTGACAATAAAAACCAAAGTAGTGCCTCTATACCTTTAAGTTAATATCAGATATCAGAAGAAAATGTTGCTTACCATAAATAGGCTGGTAATTTTTGGATGAAAATGAAAATAATATCTTTTTATATTTCGTGCTCTTTGGTTAGTGTTAGTGCTTCTATGAAAACTGAGAAGGATGATGCTAAAAGTCTCACCAGTTGTGTCGTAAAGCTGGTAGAAGAGATTGACTACAAGAAATATAATGCTCACATGGATATCACAGTAATGAATATAAAAAACGATTTAAAATTATCAGCCCTCCACAAAATAGAAGGTGCTCGATTTATTTCAAGAAGGTTTTTTTGGGATCCCGGAAATATTGGCAATGTGATTTATATTGTTATGAGTGAAGATTATGGAGAATTAGAGCATGGGCTTAGTAAAGTTATTTCAGATAAATTTTGGAATCCATCAGCAAGATTCATCATTGTCCTGCAAAGCTTTCAGAATTACACTTTACATGACATAACCGATCTACTTCATGTGTACAATATTTTTTATAAAGTTTCGTTAATATCTCGCCAGGGTGACGAATATGCAATATACAAGTATAATTTTTCAAAACCTGATTATTGTTTGAAATCCGGTCATCTAACGTTTTGGTCATGGTGCTCTGAATACCATACGAAGATGAGTTTACCTGTCTTGTATAAGGGAAGCATTCGTAACTGTCGATATACATTCATTACACGGAATTTTTGGCCATTCACGAACTTCGACTCAAGCACTAAGGGATCAGAGCAAAATTTCTTGTCATTGTTTGAGAAGCAATATGGAGTGAAAATTAACTTACATGAATTTGGCAAAGTTGACAAATATGGAAAACTCATGGATAATTCATCAATGATTATGTTACAAAAAGTTGTAAACAACGAATTTGAAGGAGCAGTGGGAGGATACGCGATCAACTCTGAAAATAATCGTGGTAATATTTCATACAGTTATCCAATGCTAATTGATCACATGTTTTATATAGTTGCTCATTCTTACTATGTAGAACAGTGGCTTGCAGTGTTATATAAATCTCCTTATACTTTTGTTGTTATCACCCTGCTCTTTGTAATTTTCTGTGCGTTGGTTTCATTTTTATCAATATTTCGTACTCGAAATGGTGTTTCCTTCAACATTCTTATTGTGTTTGGATATTTATTGAATAAAAATTATGTGAAGCGAACAGAATCTGGATGGCCACAGACACTCATTTTCTCGAGTCTATTGTTTATGTCGTTAATGATTCCTTACGCGATCCAGGCAAATTTATTCAGTGTGACCACTCAGCCGGTCCGGGGTTATGAACCCAAGGAACCAGAAGATTTAGGTAACTATAAAGTTATTTTACACACTGATTGGCAGCGTCGTAATGAATTCGCTGGACACTGGGATTGTGGAACTAGACTCACTTGTTTAATGCTGGTTAAAAACTATCCACACCTGCGTTTTTATACTGTTGTATCAGATTCCCACTATCGTGTTTATCAATGGCAGCTGACCGACTCTTCTTGCAAAATGGCAACATATCGATTGAAGGAACCTTATCTTAGCATATACAGAACCATATTTTTGCGTCGTGGCTCTGTTTTGATTCCATATTTGGATACGTTTGCTCTTCGGCTATCGAGTACAGGTGTCCCGAAAAAAATCGCCACAGGAATATACTTCCGAGAGTGGTTGAAGTGTAAATCTCGTTACCGCCCTGAACACGTGCCTCTCGCACTGTCAAATTTCTATTACGTATTTATGGTACTTTTTGGCGGTTACTGTTTATCTTCAGGCTTCTTCATTTACGAGGTGTGGGCTGGATCACGTCACAGTATACACGTTCAGGGATTTACTTAATAAGCAACAACAGTGTCCGACTAGTGAATTTATATATTACAGATAATTTCAGATGATTATGGACGCGAAATGAGCACGGTTTTCTCAATTATGTTAGCTTAACTGTTTAACTATGCACCTAGTAATTAGAATAAGAAGACTATAACTATGGCACATTGATTAATTAATGTTAAGTTTATTACATAATATCACCTGTGGCCTTTTGTTTGATGTACCTAATACCCTTCTGTAGTTCTTTGCAACAATAAAAAAATCTAAAGAACGACAAATGTCGGCATTTTTTTACATTCCTATTGTTTTTCCAACTGCCAAATACGAATTTCAAGAAACCAATCCCAATGCGCTCGTTTACGGAAACGCAGGGCGTAGAATGTCGCGTGCGGCGTGGCGGCACGCACTTAAATTCAAACATGGCGTTGTATGAAAGGGTCCATTAGGAAGCGATTTTACAGGCGTTTTTTAAAAACGGGCGGAGCTTGCGGCGGCTGACGTGGCTGTGCCCGCGGCATTGCCCGCGACGTCGATTGCGGCGGCTGCTAATCCGCCATCGTAGGCAAGCGTGGCCAATACCAATTGATCAAATACCCCGAAAATCCAAGTCACATTCCCCAATTTGGGGACGAATATTCTATTGCTTCCCCGCTAATCCCCCCCTTTCCCCCCGGGGTAGTGATTTTTAACGAATTTCCGCTTTTGAAATTTATTATCATAATAAGTTAGGTTAGGTTAAACGCACAGATTTTTTTTTAGATTTTTAATATACCTAGAAGTACTATTTCCAAGACCTAGACTTTAAAGTACCGTCAGGAACTTCGTATTGCCACAATGTTAGGAACTTTGATAGAAACTACAAAAGTAATGAGGACCAACATTGACTTAGTAATAATTAAATTAATAGATTTTTAATTACAGATTAACCTTGTGTCATTCAACAAAACAATTTTTCTTTTCATTTACACACAAAAACACGTTGCAATGCGAACATTTACTATGAGGTTTCGACTGAATCTTCTTCAATCTACAAACCTCACGTTCGTAGAGAACAGGGGAAGGTGAGGTGGTGTTGGTGGTGGTGGTGGTGAAAGACGGAAATCCTTTTGGAAGGGCCGCCTTTCGCAGTATTATCAGTAGAAGTGTTTCTTTTCTGACTAGCATCTTTCATTGCCATCAAGCCTTGAGTAACAGAGCGTCGAATTTTTTTTACGGTGCACGGTGGTCTGTTCCATTATAAGTCCATGAATGTCATATGAATTGAAATAAGATCTCCAGAAGATCCCAAAACAACCTGTGCCACCATTTCGGAGATTTGCGATCTATACGTACAGTAAAGGGCTCTTAAATGATCAGCTGTATCTACGCCGCCCATAAAACTATTGTAATCTTTGACAGCTACAGGGAATGTAATGGCAGACTTGGATCCATTTTTTTTACGTGACACAGTTTTGCCTCTTGGTTCCCAAGAAAATTTGATACTAAATGAACCACTTTGTTATCCTTCCAATTCCAATATCCAATGTCTAAATTTGAAAACTCGATGATCACTGTCGCCCCTTTTCATTTGAAAATCAGCGAGCACATTTTCGGCCAGTCTTTTTCTATTACTTCAGATAGTGCCACATGCGTAGGTGTTTTCAGTTTCTCAAGCAACGGAACAGACAGTAGATCAGTCTGAACACTAGATCAAGGTTTTGGAGATGTGGGTACGTGATTTATAGGGCACTCTAATACATCTTCATTTGACGGCGACGATGGCAGAACTTCGGTAAACACTATCTAGAGCTCTTACAAAAACCTCATCGAAGCCTCTTGGTGAGGGTAGTTGAAGATTTTCCACTTCATCATCGGACACACCTGCATCAGACTCTTCGTCGCAGTCCAGAAGCTCTTCTAATAACAGGGCTTCCATTAGAACAGTATTGTTTGTAATATCCATCTCAATGGCTAAACAATAAGAAAATAAGTCAGAACAATAATAAAAATAAAAAAAAATCGTTTATGATAAAACAAAATGCCCACTTCATCGAGCATGTGAATTTTGAAAAACCCGTAATTTTTGCGACTAAAATCACCTGACGGTACTTTTAAGTCCACATCAGTTTTTATCAAATATTCATATAAAATAAAGTTATAATACATTATTACAGCTTTTAGAAATTTAGTCAATGATATAAACAACGTAAATAGTAAAAAAAAAATAGCACTTACCTATGACATTCTATTTATAAAATATTTCCAATTACACCACCAATAATTGTAATTTGGAATTGACATTTAATGATAGTATTGATATTCTATTGACTAATTTATTTAATGACTACTTTGACATTTATTATTTACAGTTTTTAACTTTGACGTTTTTATCTATAAATGCTGGCTGAGTTTTTGAGCTGGCAGAGTCTTAAGTGAATTAATAAGTACCTACAAAATGTCTGTAATTTTGATGAATATTATCACGATTTAAGCACCATCTCTTCCTACCAATTTGTACGCCACGATATGCGGCTGAACATGTTAGAACTTTTTTCTGTACTTCATTGTTATCTTGCATGTATCATGTACACCATGTTTAAACAAATGAACTTTACTTACTTACTTACTTACTTACCACACAGCGAAGTGACAAAATGTTTGACAGGTAGTAACTGGCTGTTCAAATTCTTCGGCAACATCACGCAGTAATTCAAATAACGCACTGTGATTGGCTTACGGAAACGGTAAGTTAACATAAAGTGTTTTCTTACATAAGTTATTAGACGAAAAAATATATGGACGTACTTCTAGGTACAGTAAAAAAAGGGTAAAAAAAAAATTAAGTAAGTTTTTTTTTAAATTTCATACATCACATTCAAAAAATAAAAAAAACCAGGGGCGAAATGCGAGTTGGACTCCGTACAAACCTGTAGTTAAATATAAGCAAATATTGCGGTTTACGATTTATGACATATTAAAAAAAAAACTACTTATTAGATCTCGTTCAAACCAATTGGAAGTTTACATGGTAATGTACATCATATATTTTTTTGGTTTCATCATTCTCTTATTTTAGAAGTTAAGAGCGTGTATTCCGTCCACTAGCGCCGCCAATCGTTTTTTATTATTTGTGGTAAATTTAAGACACGTAGATAAAAAACCGCTCTGTAGTGCACTGAAGAAATGTATTTATTATGTTTTGAGAGTTATGTTTTGTACTTTAGAACATAAATAGTTGCCAAAGTCGATATTTTTGCTATTTAGCCATGAGTTATGTATTAAAAATAGCTGTCAAAAAATAATAGATAGGGGAGACCGGGTCAAAATCGTATAGCTAAGGGTTTAAGGTTGTAGGTCTTTCATTTCAAAACACTAATTTGTCTAATCAATAATTATAATTAGTCAGTCTCTTAAAGAACATAATCAAGTGCACATATTTGGAATAATCAAAATATTAAACATAAAAAACTAAAAATTTTCAAACTTCTTCTAATTACCGATTTTGCCCCGACACATGGGCAAAACCGTATATTATATACGATACTGCCCCAGATATTATCTGGAAGCAACGCATCCCATACATACAAAATTATCTAAATCCTTTGAGCCATAACCTGTACAGCCTTCATGAGCCCAACCTTCACACTCCTCACAGCGCACCCAACATTCATCCAAGGGGCTTGTACCGTATTCTTCGAGGCAGTACAAGCAAATGTTTTCATTTATTATTTTTCGTTTTGGTTTTTTGGTCTTAGGCGGTTGATTCAAAGTAAGCTTAGGAGTTCTATTTTGTGAGATGGTTATCAACTCATTTTTATAGGGGGAGAAAGTAATAACAGCAGTTTTTCCTCTTCGGCGATCGGTTGCTCTTTTTCGGTCTACGCTGATTTTAGGAACTGGCATTATATCCGCTGGAGACACCGTTACATCGTTAAGATTCAACGGAGTAGGAACTGGCGATGCAGTATTACTTAATGGCGTCGGATTAATGACTAGTGGAGATGTTGACGGTATTGAGTGAACGATTGGCGCAGAAAAAGTTGATGGTGTCGGATTGACATATAAAACCCATGGTGCCATCAAATACGGCTGGAACGGTTTTTTTCATGTTATCCGGATCCCACTCTTGTCTAGAACAAGTAGTCCTTTTATAATTACGCGGCATTTTACCTGCACATAATATAAAATAAAATAGTTAGTGTACATTCGTTCATGTGGGTCAAAATCGTATAGAGGGCGGTTTTACCCCGTACGGTTTTGACCCACGGCTCAATGTATAGATATATCACTCACTACTACACACGCAAACCACTTTTGCTTACTCAAATATTTGTTAATTACAAGTAAATACATGCACTTTAACATAGTTCATTGAACACTTACCTGTTATATACGTATATTTCACTATTATTGATTGAATTTTCACAAAAATAAGATCAAATACACCGAAAAATAATAAAATTGAATAGATTGATAACGGGCGTGCATGCAGCGACCAGTGTTTGCTGACAAAAAGCTCCCATTGGTTGACGCCACTCAGTAGTATGCGGGCGGAAACTTTGAATTATTGGCAAGAATAGACATGCTGTACTGTTTTACCCCGGTATACGGTTTTGTACAGGTCTCCCCTACATTTCTTCAGTGCACTACAGAGCGGTTTTTTATCTACGTGTCTTAAATTTACCACAATTAATAAAATACACACTCTTAAGCACACATTTTACCACTTTGGAAGTGTCTCTCGCGCAAACTATTCAGTTTAGAAAAAAAATATTTAAGAAACCTCAATATCATTTTTGAAGACCTATCCCACACCCCACACGGGTATGATGAAAAAAATTTTTTTGAGTTTCAGCTCTAAGTATGGGGACTCCCAAAATTTATTGTTTTTTTTTCTATTTTTTGTTTGAAAATCTTAATGCGGTTCACAGAATACATCTACTTACCAAGTTTCAACAGCATAGTTCTTATAGTTTCGGAAAAAAAGTGGCTGTGACATACGGATGGACAGACATGACGAATATAAGGGTTCCGTTTTCTGCCATTTGCATAAAGTCTAATGGAGGTCAAATATTTTTTCCAAAAATTACGACAAGCTGTTCAGACGTAATTCTCATTTTACATCAGCTACTGAGGGTATCTAAGCCTTAAAACAAGTTTTAAGCTCAATTAGATTTCTTGAAAAGTTTCTGAGTTGTCTGGGACTATCGATATTCAAATCTCCGCGTTTTCCCCACATCTAGCCAATTCAAAATAAATCCCCAACCAAGTTTCGGGAATTTCCCAGACGTTGGCAACGGTGGCTGGAAAGTCACGCGTCCGCCACCGCGGGGGCTCCACGGCGGCCGACGCGGCGTATTCCGCGGCGGCGGGCGCTCGACGCCCCGCGTCTCCGTAAACGGGCACTTAGTGCTTTCTCAAAAAAAATAGGGCTACCGACATCGACAGTGTCTAGTGAGGTTTCTAACTGAGTACCTACAGGTTTGAAATGAAGTATATAATTGGATATCGACATTTTTTGAGATCAAACCTCGCTAGATGGAGAAAGAGGATGTAGAAATAAGATAAGAGCCGAGAATACCTATTTTCTTTTGGTATTTGCGGACTGCAACAGTCATTCAAATCCCGTTCTATTTTCTCAAAGGGTAACTTGGTAAGTTAGGTGTAACTTCAGATCACTTATTTTGTGTAAGTGCCACGTAGAACGGGATATTTTTATATTGGTACATCCACACTCTTCCCGACTAATGCAACTCTGAAAACTAGAATCTCGGAGTAAAGTAAACTATGTAGAAACTAAAGTCGGCGATTACGAGGCAACGACCGAATCGATGAAGCTCTATGAGTCGATTCATCTGTCTTGGGATCCACAACGAAATTAATCTGAAAAGAACAGCAGAGGAGTATGAAATCACAGTTTCTATAATGCGAGATAAACCCTCTGACTATTCAGTCTTAGTTTTTTTTAGGGATGGGAAATCATACAATGACTCCTCCCGCTCTGGGTGTAGCGGGAGGGAGTGTCAGACTTCTACTGACTAAAACCCATCCATGTTCCTTCATTGCCCTTTGTGTTCCGGAGCCACGGTGTCTCTTGCGAATAATCCCGCGACTAGTCTTAGCCTTACCTACCTGCCACTTGATTACGCCTTGTCGTTGTTGACCTGGAAAACTCTTGATAGACTCCGCAGTCTCAGTCGCAGATGAATACACAGGGCACAGTTTCAGAAGGTCCTCGGCTACATTGCTCGCCGATTTAAGTGCGAACTTATTGACACTAAAACGCCACGGAGGGTGGCGGTCGAACAGTGTAGCCGAGGGCTACATAGATGACTCGATGAAAAATAAAGAAGAAATTAGCTCCCGCATTACAATGAATATAAATTTGGAGCCAAGTGTTGACTCTCGACCATCTACGAGCACACACGCGTACATTCCACCATCATCGCCACCACCGCAGCCGCCTCCGTCGCCGTCACCGACTGCAGAACTCTGTGGTCTCGTTTCTCCTAATAGAGAGAGACTGGTGAAATTTTAACTAATAAAAATAACTTGACAACATTAAAAATTCCTACTGGCAACGTAATAATAAATTTTAGAAATTGTTCAAATTTTTCTAACTGCTTTTATTTATACATAAACTAAAGTACAAAAATCAACAGTATCTACATTATGTACAAACGCGTATACAAAAAAAAAAAAACATTGGGCATCACAAAAATAATCCACATCGCTGTCAATGGCAAAAGTGCCCTGAACACTGGCAGCATTGCCACGTTGAATCACAATGCTGATTCTTTGGCCGAAGAAAAGCCCAGCCCTCTGGTCGCGTGAACCGTCGAAAAGTTGTTTGCTGATGTCCCGAAAGACTCTATGTGCACTCGGACCCCATGGGCCTAGTGTTTCAACGCCAAAAGGCTCAAATATGTAACTCCCAATTAGTTTATTATATTTGCGCCTTTTGAGGTTTTTTACACCTGCAGCAGCCGCCCCAGCACAGCCCGCCGTGCTAAGAAGATGGGATGGCGCAAACACATGTTACATCCCACACCAAAGGCCTACCACCTTCCAAGGCATTATGGTCATCCCATCTGGCCTCTTCCCATCGTCACGTGCCAAGCCGTTGGGTTCTAAAGCAGCTGGCACCCTGGTCACAAGAGCCCGACGGATGATGTCATTAATGCTGGCGTGCCGTGCTAGCCGACCAGTGCTCCAACTGCAGGACAGGCCGTGGTGTCCGAGGCGGTCGACTGATTCACCGCATTGACACCGATGTGGAGGTCCGCTAGCAGCACCCAGACGCAGACACGTAGCGATCCGGAAAGTACTGTCACTCAGCATAGTACCTATGTTGGGTGGCGGGTGTGCCTGTAGCCACGAAGACCCGACTCCCATTCACCCACAGCCAGCAGGCGCGCATGCTCCGCAGTTATGGTGGTCGTATTTAAGAGGTTATTCCGTACCAACCTGCAGAGCGGCTCATCCCATTGTCTATGGGAAAATGGGTTATCGGGCAACGCCGTGTTCGGGCAAGCCACTTTCGAGGCGTTCACAGCATCGTTCAAGCTAGGCACTTCACAGTTAACCAATGTTGGAGTTAAAATCCTTTTGGTTAACTTTTCATTGATGTTGACCGAAGACAGGAACGCCTGTAGGCTTATACTAGAAATTTTGCGGATGCCGAGCCCACCAAAGCGAATGTGTAGTGTGGCATGGAGCCAGGCTCGGTCATCCAGAGCCACATTAAGATAGATGTCAGTGTGAAAAGAAAGAAAGAAAAGAAAGAAAAAGAGTTTGAATCATTGAGTTTGCATGGTTTTGCATTGAATGATTTGATCAATTTTGCCCAAAAGGTGTGACTGCTTCCATAAGGGCAAGAGCGGAGAATATAAATAAAATTTGGCCCAAAACAGCAATATCTCTGAAAGCCAAATGTAAACTAATTTTAGAAAAAATATCGTTAAAGTGTTTAATTTTGTCCTCAATTAATGAAGAAAAACTATCTTCCAATATTGGTGATCCTAGGAGGTGCAGAGAACTGTTAACTAAATTTTTGATGTCTGGGGCTATAGAATTGAATTTCTGTAGTAATTGGTCTGTCGGTATAGTTACAAATAAAAATTTCACACTTGGAGTGGTTGAGGTTAAGGCCGATGGATTGGAACTGCTTTTTCAGGTAAACTTATATTTTTGAGAGAGTTCCATGAAATACGCTAAAAACACACTTTCTGAAAATGAATTTGCTTAATTGCTTGTTTCCCATAAGATGAAATTTTGATACGCTTATACGTAAGTATCTATCGGTCGATTTTTCGGGCAAGAGGCTTAAAGTAGCCTGGTTATATTTTCGCTACCTCTGAGACTTCTGGCGGTGTCGAATTAATAAATTCATCATTACTTGACGACATTTTCAAATAAAAACAATACAGCGAAAAGAAAAAGCGCGCGGAATAATTTAACTTGTTCACAAATTAGCGATGCGCGCGCACCGGCGCTTTATTTTCAAGGCAAAGACACAAAAACAGCCAGTAGGTATTACTAATAAATTAAATGAATATTTTTGTGCTTTGTTCCAGATAAATTTATTTTCTAAATTAACAAATATTCCAAATTAACAAAAAACTAAAGTAGAGCATCAAAATATTCGTCCTCCACGCTGTCTGCCGGTAATGTACCCAAGGGACTGGCGGCATTGCCACGTTGAATGACAATGCTTAATCTCTTCCCAAAGTAAGAGCCAGCTCTTGGGTCACGGGAAGTGTCAACCAACCGTTTCGAAATTTCTTTGAAAAGGCTGTGAGCACAAGGGCCCCACGGCCCTAGGGTTTCAACCCCAAACGGTTCGAAAATATAGTTACCAATAAGGTTACTATATTTACGCCGCTTGAGGGTTTCCGCAGCCGCAGCGGCAGCGCCAGCACAACACGATGAACTAGGAAGATGGGATGGCGCAAGAGTATCGACACAGGTTGCGTCCCACACTAAAGGCTTACCCATTTTCCAAGGAAACAAAGACATGCCGTCCGGCCTTTGCCATCGTCACGTGCCAAGCCATTGGGTTCTAATACGGCTGGAACGCCGACGGTGACGAGAGCTCGTCGGATAATGTCATTTAAATTAGCGTGTCGCGCAAATCGGCCTGCACTGCGTCTACAAGAAAGGCCGAGGTGCCCGAGGCTGTTGACAACTTCCTCACAGTGACAGCGATGAGGAGAACAACAAGGGGCTCCTAAAGTTAAAGAAGCAGCGAGGCGCTGAATGTTTACAGATAAATGGTTGTAATTTATGGTCAAAGTTAATTAAATTTAAGAATTAAATGTTTATTTATTATATATTATCTACCAAAGTTATTTTTATTCATAAAATGTTGACCACTTTTCTGATATAAAAACTATCTTGAATCTTGATAAACCGTGCGTTTTACCTTATTAAAAAGTAACTCATGCGTTTTATATTACAATAACGCACGAGTACGTAATGAGATACAATACGTGGAATAAGAGAACATTTACGAGCAAATGTGTGATGAATATTCTAAACAATGTTATCATTATCCAATATAATATAAAATAGAACCTACTTATATGTTCTGAACACATTCCGCAAGGCAATGAGACATCATAGTGGGGGTGTTACTCGTCTAATAAAATGACTAATAACCATCCTACTCGAACTTATCACAAATCGACTTTGTTTGTAAAAATCATTTCATACTATATTTATTAAAATCAATATAATCAACACAAAAGTAGGAAATTAGGTGTTCGCGTGCAACAACGAAAAACGTTTAACGAGCGATAAATAAACTTATTGTGTCTTCCTCGTAAAATGGTGTTTCTGAATTTCATAACATAATTTAAGAGCATTATGAGTAACAATGCTGATAAAGGAAACTAAAATGATTAATGTTTACAAGGATACAATAAAAGTCAAAATAGTGCCCGTCCGTCGAAAGTGATGTTCCTGACTAAGAACAAACTGCTCGTTTAAATATCAAGAGCTTAAAATGAAAATAATAATTTTACACATTTTTTGCATTTTGCTAAGTGCTAAAGCCTTTTTAAAAACGAAACCAGGTTATGATATAGGTCTCACCAGTTGTGTCGTAAAAATAGTAGAAGACATTGATTACAAGAAGTATTATCACTTAATGGACATTACAGTTATGAATATAAACAATGATTTAAAATTATCAGCTCTCCATAAAGTGCAAGGTGCTCGATTTGTTTCAAGAAGATTCTTTTGGGATACCAATAATATTAGCAATGTGATTTATATCGTGATTAGTGAAGATTATCGAGAATTAGAACTTGGGCTTAGCGAAGTTGTTTCAGATAAGTTTTGGAATCCATCAGCAACATTCATCATTGTCCTGCAAAGCTTAGATAATTATAGTTTACATGACGTAACCGATCTACTTCATGGGTACAATATTTTTTATAAAGTTTCGCTAATATCTCGCCAGGGTGACGAATATGCAATTTACAAGTATAATTTTTCAAAACCTGGTTATTGTTTGAAATCAGGTCATCTAACGTTTTGGTCATGGTGCTCTGATTACCAAATTAAGAAGAATTTACCTGTCTTATACAAGGGAAGCATTCGTAACTGTCGATATAAATTCATAACACGTAATTTATGGCCTTTCATGAATTTCGATACAAACTATCAAGGAACTGAACAATATTTTATTTCATTGATGGAGAAGCAATTCGGAGTGAAAATTGATTTATACGAATATGATAAAGTTGATAAATATGGAAAACTCGTGAATAACGTGACACTGATTATGATTCAAAAAGTTGTGAGCAACGAATTTGAAGGAGCAGTGGGAGGATACGCGATTAACTCTAAGAACTACTTGGAAAACATATCTTACTGTTACCCAATGGTCATAGACCACATGTTTTATGTAATGGCTCACTCTAACTACGTAGAACAATGGGTAGCAGTGTTATATCAGTCTTTTCAAACGTGTGTTGTTATCTGCCTCCTGTTTGTAATTTTCTGCGTGGCGACTACATTATTGTCAATATTTAAATCACGAACAGATGTTTCCTATAATATTCTAGTTGTATTTGGATATTTATTGAATAAAAACTCGGTTAAGCGTGCTGAATCTGGATGGCCAGCGACACTCATTTTATCGAGTTTGTTGTTTATGTCGTTTATAATTCCTTACGCTATTCAGGCAAACTTGTGTAGTGTAACTACTCAGCCGATCCGTGCTTTTGAACCAAAAGAACCAAAAGAATTAGGGAATTATCACGCAATTTTATACACTGACTTTCAGTATCGCAATGAAATTCCTGGACACTGGGATTGTGGAACTAGACTAAACTGTTTAATGTTGATTAAAAAATATCCTCACAGGTCTCTTTATACAGTTTTTTCAGACACTCACTTTCAAATATACCAATCGTATTTGAAAGATGATCAATGCCAAATGGTTATGTATCAGTTAAGAGAACCTTTTGTGAGCATTTATAGAACTATATTTTTACGTCGCGGCTCAGCTCTCATCCCATACTTGGATCAATTTACCCTGCAGGTATTAACAACAGGCCTCATGAAGAAGTATTCTACGGATATGAGTTTCCGAGAGTGGTTGAAGTGTAAATCTCGATACCGACCTGAACACGTGCCTCTGCCGCTGTCAAATTTTTATTATGTATTTATGATACTTATCGGCGGTTACTGTTTGTCTATGTTAATGTTTATTTACGAGGTTTGGTCTGGATCACAGCGAAATGTACGGGGTGACGTTGAATGATGTTACAGACGTGCACCTGGATGGTTTTCGACACTTGTTTGAATTTGTGTAAAAACGAATAACGTATGAATTGTGTTGACATTATTTTTCTTCTGTACTATTAAAGTTTAGAACTAGAACTACAAATGTTTTATTTTGTCAACTAAGTAAATTCAGGTTACGAAACTGAACAAAGAAGTATTTAGCAGAAATTTAAATTTACGGTTTAAGAAATTCATTTTGCTTTTTATTTAGAAATAATCGGTAAGACTGTAATTGGACGATAATTACTCACATCTGCATTGCTTCCGATTTTATGTATTGGTGTGACTTTGGCGATTTTTAATTTATTTGGAAATATTCCTTCCTTAGGCTTTTGTTAAATCTTGCAAAACTGAATCTTTAATGCATTTAATTATTTTAGTACTGATGCCGTCGATGTCCGTGATCGTAATAGTTTTTAATTCGAAAATAATTTTTGAAACCTCTTTAGTAGTGGTTGGTGACAACTATGCAAGTTCTATACCAGCCTGCGTACTTGTACTTAGTCACAAAAGCGTGTCATTTGCATGGATATCGCAGTAATGAATATATACAATGATATAAAATTATCAGCCCTCCACAAAATAGAAGGCACTCGATTTGTTCAAGTTCAAGAAGGTTCTTTTGGGATCCCGGAAATATTGTCAATATGATTTATATTGTTATGAGTGAATATTATGGAGAATTAGAGCATGGGCTTAGCAAAGTTATTTCAGATAAATTTTGGAATCCATCAGCAAGATTCAGCATTGTCCTGCAAAGCTTTGAGAATTACACTTTATATGACGTAGGTAACCGATCTACTTCATGTGTACAATATTTTTATAAAGTTTCGTTAATATCTCGCCAGGGCACGAATATGCAATATACAAGTATATTTTTTCAAACCCTGATTATTGATTGAAAACAGATCAGCTAACGTTTTGGTCATGGTGCTCTGAATACCATGACCACGAAGACGAATTTACCTTTATTATACAAGGGAAGCATTCGTAACTGTCGATACACATTCATTACCTACACGGAATTTTTGGCCATTCACGAACTTCGACTCAAGCACTAAGGGATCAGCGCATAATTGCTTGTCATTGTTTGAGAAGCAATATGGAGTGAAAATTAACTTACATGAATTTAGCTAAGTTAACAGATATGGAAAACATCAATGATTATGGTAAAAATAGTTGTAAACAACGAATTTGAAGGAGCTGTGGGAGGATACGCGATTAACTCTGAAAACAATCAGCGGAACATTTCATAAATTATCCAAAGCTAATTAATCCCTTGTTTTATATAGTTGCTCACTTTAACTACGTGGAGCAGTGGGTTGCAGTGTTATATAAATTTTCTTATACAGAGTTGATACGACAGAGGGGCTTTTCTTTAAACTGCCTATACTAGGTACCATTTTCAAGCTCTGTACCAAAAAACATTTAAATAGGAGCAGTAGTTTAGTCGCAAATGATTTTTTAAGTTTTTTTCACTGTTTGAAAACGATGTATCTTTCCTAACAGCTGTCATGCACCTTACAACGATAAATCTACGATACGTTGTTGCCGCTTTGACGCATTCACAAGTATAACCAAATAATTCACAAAAAAGTTGGCAAAGCAAACAAGGAAGCAATAAATATACACACACTTGCACTTTCACTACGAGAGTGACAATCATAGCAAAACATCCCGCGCGTAAAAGAAACAAAAATAGGTCAGTTTGTTGCATCCATCTTTGCGATCAGTAAGTGGGGCCTCTAAAAAACTTGTTTTAGTTGTTTTTTCAGTGCGCCGACGCTGTCCCTTACGGAATGTACGATTTGTCGAATTCGCGCGCTGACATTGTGATTTTGTTTTGTTATTGTGATAGGACACTCAGGGCCAGTTTCACCGGTTACGGATAAAGTGTCGGTTAGCCTATTAGGATTTATCTGGCAGATGAACTAAAACTTATGGTTTCACAGGTGTCGGATAGCGATATCTGGCAGATTAAAGTATTATAAAGTATATAGTATTATAAGGGCCAGTTTCACCGGTTACGGATAAAGTGTCGGTTAGCCTATTAGGAACTTATCTGGCAGATGAAGTATTGATTAAGTTATCAGCCGAATCAAGTGGCTGTTAAGGAAGTTATCATCTACATTATAGAACATTTCAAGTTGTAATATCATTGCATTTCAAGTTGGAAAAGTTTGTTATTGCATTTGAGACGGTACCAGCCAGCGGTTCAGGTGTTTGAGATCACGAAACAACGAACCCG
This sequence comes from Ceramica pisi, assembly GCA_963859965.1. Taxonomy (NCBI): domain Eukaryota; kingdom Metazoa; phylum Arthropoda; class Insecta; order Lepidoptera; family Noctuidae; genus Ceramica; species Ceramica pisi. The sequence goes on from OY982545.1 coordinate 14,800,584, forward strand.
ACGAACTATTGAAAGCATTTTCGATTTTTTGTTATGCCTCTCGAAGGTCAACCTGAGAAGATTGGCTTCTGCTTAACCGGACTTGCCTGTGAGGCCTTAATATAGAATTAAAGCCACCAGCCAGGCTTGTTGTTTTATCTTGCCAAGTCGTAGCGTCACTTTTTAGGGTTCCGTAGCCAAACGGCAAAAACCCTTATAGATTCATCATGTCTGTCTGTCTGTCCGTCCGTATGTCACAGCCACTTTTCTCCGAAACTATAAAAACTATGCTGTTGAAACTTGGTAAGTAGATGTATTCTGTGAACCGCATTAAGATTTTAACTCAATACTAGAAAAAAAAAACAAGAAATTTTGGGGGTCCCCATACTTAGAACAGAAACTCAAAAAAAAAAATTCATCAAACCCATACGTGTGGGGTATCTATAGATAGGGCTTCGAAAATGATATTGAGGTTTCTTATATCATTTTTATCTAAACTGAGTAGTAGTAGGAGAGTAAAATTTAAGAACTTCATTGTTGTGCTTCTCTACTTGGCCGTTTGTTGGATAAATACACAGTGCTTTTTCAAGCGCAAACTCGCCGGTAGCATTTGATGAGACCTTAGTCAGCGATACTGCGAGAAGCTCGCTGTTCAGCTCTCCGACCCTCAAGGCGTTCCAGATGTCGGTGAATGTCGTGTCTCCTCGCTGGCTGGCGCAAGAGTTGCCGGAGAGTTAAGGCATGTACACTAAGACGCCATCTCTTTAAACTGGTAATTTGAGCAAGCTATGCACTGTAGAGCCACCTATAGTCGTTTTGCAATTCCAGTCAGAGCGCCAATCTTTGTAACCTGCTTCCCCTAACATCTGTTCACTTGATTTTTCAAAACAACAAGAACGTCTTTCCTGTTCCAGCGCCACCAGTTACGAATAGTTTAAGCCTTTGTTGATCGCCCATTTACAAGTCAATATATATTATAATAGGTTTGTTATAACCTTGAAACTTGATCGTGGTCAAAGTTCATTATAAAAACTTTCTAACAAGTCCAAACACGGCTATGATACGACATTCCATCATGGAATGCCAGTGCCTATCTTCTGGCTGCATCATCAGATCAGTTCGACAATACCATATTATTGTATTGTCATAAAAACTACATACAGCTGCCAATTTTCAAGACGCTACGATCATTTTAAGTGGGTTAAATTAGTTACCTTAACATAGTTAGTTACATACAGGTCGACCTAATAAAAGATTGTTAATTATACTTCAAAATGTAAAAAAGTTGACTTGGATTATTTAGAACAAAAATTATTTCATTAATTAAGTTTTCAAATGAAAACATTTTACGCATAGTAGAATCGAAACACAAATCGAAACGCAAAGAAGCGACGTTGCCATTCCGCTTGTTATTAAGTGGCCAGTATCTTATCTACCGGATAAATTATCAGGAAGTTTGACGGTGAAACCGAAAAAAGTTATAACCAGCCTGGTAGATAGTATTAATTATCAGATAACTTACCGACACTTTATCCGTAACCGGTGAAACTGGCCCTTAGTGTCGGTTAGTTATCCATCAGATAACTAACCGACACTTTATCCATAACCGGTGAAACTGGCCCTAATTAAGTTAATGACAGTCTTTCTTTCATTGTGACAGGACACGTAACTTGGGATTATTATTATTTAGTATGGAATAGAATAGAATAGAATACTCTTTCTTTTCTACTCTTTTTTCTTTCGTTGCTTTTCTTTCTTTTTCTCTTTCTTTCGTTTTTTTTTCTTTTTCGTTTTTTTTCTCTTTTTTTTAGTATTTGTGTTTTTTTTTATGATTGACTGTTTTTATGGTGATAGGACACGTAATTAAAATTTGGTTTTGTGTGTGTGTAATTAAAGTGTTCAACAATGCTTCGTGTAACCTACACGGCGTCAGTGTACACTGACATGATTTTAATTTACGGCGAATGCCGTGGAATCGCAGTTTTGAAAGGTATGGTGACAGCCGCAATTGCCCGAGGAACGCTCGCACCATACAATTAAATAGGACAATAAAAATATAGTTCCGCAACAGGAGGGAGTGCCACCGCGGGCAAATACCCGCTGCTTGGGAAGACCGAATTTTAGACCATTTTTCCATAAATTTGTGCATAAATGTGAATGGTGGACACATCGAGAATTAAAGAAATTAATGTGTTTGTTTTTGTGCGCGTAGGTACTTCAAAACCTTACCTAACATAAAAGCCAGCGCGAGCGGAGGCCTAAGCCGCCGCCCGCCCGCCTCGACACGAGATAACACACAGCGCTCCCCGCGCGCGCGACGTTGCCACTTTGTCTAAGGTCAGTCAAATTTATTTACAAAGGGTTGCGTTTTATTCTGATTTGTAAGCTATTTAGTTTGTTTGAAAAAATATTTTTTCATTTTTGGCGCATTTATAGACCGGGTCGAAGGATCCATATGATTTAGGGAAGAATCAAGCGATGTTTTTCACTGATTGGCAGCATCGCTATGAATTCACTGGACACTGGGATTGTGGAACTAAACTAAGTTGTTTAATGCTGGTTAAAAACTTTCCACACTGGTCTCTTTGTCATTTCAGATATTCACTTTTGCATTAATCAATGGCAGCTGGCCAACAATCAATGCAAAATGGTAACATATCGATTGAAGGAACCGTATATTAGCATATCCAGAAACATGTTTAGCTGTCGTGGCTCTGTTTTGATTCCATTGTTGGATCATTATGCTTTCCAGTTATCAAGTACAGGTGTCCCAAAAAAAATCGCCACAAGAATATACTTCCGAGAGTGGTTGAACTGTAAATCTCGTTACCGCCCCGAACACGTGCCTTTGCTGTTGTCAAATTTTTATTACGTACTAGCTGTTGCCCGCAACTTCGTTCGCGTATAAGTCGGAATATAAAATGTTGTCGCTAGGTAAGATCTTTAAGATAAGATAATAATATACCTACGCACAGTCAATATCTAGCATTGCTTGACTCCTCTTAGATTTTGGAACTTGGAAAAGTGTTATGTAAGACACCGGCAGTTTCACCTCTTCTGTTCAAAATACCAACCAACCCTAGTATTTTTTCGTGATGATGACCTTTTGATGATGCCGCTTCTCTAAACATAATGTAAAAGAAAGTTGCTATGGTTGTTAACACGCGATATTGGTACATAAAGTTTGGCGTTTTTGTATTTATTAATAGGAGTTCATTCAGAACTTCTTCAGTCAATAGATGGCATTACGTGTCTACACGTACTATCTACAGACTAGTTGAATTCTTCAAGAACATTGCTACATTTAGTATCAGGAATATATGTAAAAGTTATCTACCTGGGTCTTATACTTTTTAAACGTAATGCGAACAAAACAGAATACAGATAAACATAAAATAGGATCTGTTAGTTAGACTTTTACTTAGATGAAAGCTAAAAATATTCGAAATACAACAATAACATGAATGTTATAAATAAAAAAAATGCATAAGTTAAATAAAATCCAAAAATAACCACGACAGATGAGACTCTAACCCACACCAAGATATTCGAAAAGTAAGTCTTCAAACCGACGGTCTATGACCGCTGTTGGTAAATCAGTTGAAAAAGTCCACATTATTGTAATTTTTTTTCACTGCTTACCTCCTCAAAAGTATAGCGTGATGATAATCATTGCTAAGGGTATGTGCAATTTTGTAATATGTTGTGGCTTCTTATAGTAATTCCTTGCTGAGCTGTTTGGAAAAATATCGAATAAATATTCAAATGTTACTTTAAGCACGCAAAAACCAATTTTTATTATTACTTTGGTAATATTATGGTGTAAAAATATATTTTTAAAGAGAAATAAATACAAAAATAATGTCTGTTGGTGGGGCGCGAACCATGTGCACTTTCTTGTTCAAAACACACTTTTTTGACTACTGCTCATCCTCCAAAGCAAATAGCGTGATAAAATATAGCCTATTTGTTGTCCGTACTTATCAGAATTATTTATGCAAAATTTGAACCAAATCGATTCAGTAGTTTTCTCGTCAATTGGAAACATACACCCTACGATTTACTATTTTATTATACATATACTATTTTATAAAGAATAGATTAATGATACTTATTGGCGCTTGCCTACTGCTTATCTTTAGTCTTCTTTATTTACGAGGTGTGGGATGTATCACGTCACAATATACATGTTTGGGGAAATACTTGAAGATAAGAAGAGAATAGGGGAAACACTTGAAGATGCAAAAAAACTTTAATTTCGGGAGTCGGTGTTTTTGTTACTTTCTTCGTATTTTGACACCGACTTCCGAAATTAAAGTTTTTTTTTTTGGGAGTCGGTTGTATTTTTTTGTAAAAAGTTTTTTATTTTTCACTTTTTAGTGGTACCTCACACCTAACAAGACCACTGCAAAATCGCAGAAAAGCAAAATACGCAATTTCGATTACTTGGATGACATAAAACCATCATCTAAGTAGACGAATTCCAGCTATTTCGATTTAAAATCCAAAGTTCGTAATCGATTTTGATAAAATTTGAATGGGACCAATCTGCAAGTATATCCTTTCAGATAAAACAAGAATTTTTCAAATCGGTTCATAGTTATGAGGTAACACATAAAAAAAACTTACAACCGAATTGAGAACCTCCTCCTTTTTGGGAAGTCGGTTAAAAACAGTGTGCGAGTAGTGAATTTGTATTCACTACTCGCCGGTCTATTCGGTTGACATCTCCGTGATTACTTAGGTAGAGTGAACGACAAGTGACCTGTCATTTCATCTTGTTTGTATGGTTTCAAAGCTCACTTCGTGATCACTTTACCCACGCCTTCACTTCGACATATTTACAGCAGTGCGATTCTGTAAACATGTCGAAGTAAACACTTAGGCAAAGTGAACGAAAACTGATTACGGTGAGATGTCAACAAAATCGACCAGCAGAATCGCAGATGATTTTGAACGCGTAACGAGCACATAATATGTCAAAATGACGATAATCTTAAAAACTGTTTAACTATGTACTTATTCATTAGAATAAGAAGACTATGTGACTTAATTATATGTAATATAACATAATATTACTTGTTGGCCTTGTGATCCATTTTTGTTGTTCTATGCACCAATAAAATAATTTTAAAGAATATCTGCATTTTTTCCGTGTCCCATTGTTTTCCCAGCAGCAAAACTAAGAATTTCTAGAAACCCCTTCCTTAATTGGTATCTCAAAATTAGTGCACAAACATCACTAAACACTGTCGATGGTCTATGTGATGATTCTAACTAAGTAGGTACCTACAGGGTTGGAATAAATTAAGTATATAATTGAATACATTCATTTTTAACCGATTTCCCAAAAAGGAGGAGGTTATCAATTCGGTTGTATGTTTTTTTTTTTTATGTTTGTTACCTCATAACTCCGACAATTATGAACCGATTTGAAAAATTTTTGTTTTATCTGAAAGGATATACTTGCAGATTGGTCCCATTTAAATCATATCAAAATCGGTTACAAACTTTGGATTTTAAATCGAAATGGCTGGAATTTGACTATTTAGATGATTCTTTGAAAATCGAAATTGCGTATTTTGCTTTTCTGCGATTTTTCAGTGGTGTTGTTAGGTGTGGGGCACCACTAAAAAGTGAAAAATAAAAAACTTTTTACAAAAAAATACAACAGACTTCCAAAAAAAAACACTACAAAGTAAAAAATAACTTTAATTTCGGAAGTCGGTGTCAAAATACGAAGAAACTAACAAAAACACCGACTTCCAAAATTAAAGTTATTTTTTACTTTGTAGTGTTTTTTTTTGGAAGTCGGTTGTATTTTTTTGAGATTAAACCACGTTAGGTCGAGAAAGAGGAAGTAGATATAAGATAAGAGCCAAGAATACCTAGTTTCTTTTGGTTTTTGCGGCCTGCAACTAAAGTAAACAAATACTCATCCATTTCCTCAAAGGGTAAGTGCGTGGAAAGACACCTTTACTCCTGAGAAGTAAACTCTGCTTTTCAAACCTATGCAAGAAAATTGTTCGCAAGTCATGGTGAGAGGTGGCCGACCGTTAGCGGTTCCCGTCGGTGTTCAAGTGAAGTTCGAAATACAAATCACATTATTGACTTCCGAGCAATAATGTTGTACACTACAAATTTTATTTTAACCTGCGGTGCAATAATGACTTACATTAAGTTGAGTCTGCATGACATATACATTATATTATATTATATTATATTATTACTGACGTTTTTGTGCCGGTGGTGGGAAAAATGATTAAAAACCAACTTATAAACTCGACTTTTTAGCGCCAGTCGACTTTATAAATGTTAACATTATTTCATAATTCATAAATGATATTCATTTGGTAAGTAGGTTGTAAATAACACTTTTACACATCAATCTTTTTTGGTCATATTAAACTAGATGAGGCCGGTGTTTCTTAGCTGACTGCTCTGAGAAGAAACACCGAAACAACATCAGAGGTCATAGTGTCATAAATTAAAGTCCAGAAAATCGTAGTGGTCAAATCATATAAGAACCTTGCAGATCAGTATCTGAAATGGTCTTTTGAGGAAAGAACCACACAGATTTGAGTGAACCTGTGCAGTCAGTGCAAGCCTTGGTCAGTAGTCGATTAACCAACCAGGAACTCAACGACTCGACAAACAATGCCAATGAAAGGACATTTGGGTAGGCCACAAAAGTACTCAAACTGCCAGACATCGTTCAAAATACTTTAAAGAGAAACAAATAAAATAATAACCCACAATAGTCCCCAATCCCCATATTCACAAAAGTGAATTAAAATAATAAATAGAAATAATACAATACTACACCGTAAAGATTTCGACATGAATACTTAATCTGTAAACTTTTAAGAGTAAAATAATGTATTTAAATAAAATGAAAATAATATATAGATTACATTAAAAAGTAATCATTCATGCTTTTTCAATTCAATTGATTTAAAACAACCAATAAAATTAACAAAGAATTAGTATGTAATTCGATGTTCGCGTGCAACAACGAAAAATTAATGAGCTAATAGTGTCCTACTCGTAAAATGGTGTTTGGAAATGTCATTACATGATTTAAGAGCATTATGGGTAACAATGCTGATAAAAGAAACTAAAATGATTAATGTTTACAAGGATACAATAAAAGTCAAATTAGTGCCCTTCCGTCGAAAGTGATGTTCCTGATTAAGAACAAACTGCTCGTTTAAATATCAAGAGCTTAAAATGAAAATAATAATTTTACACATTTTCTGCATTTTTCTAAGTGCTAAAGCCTTTTTAAAATCGAAACCAGGTTATGATATAGGTCTCACCAGTTGTGTCGTTAAAATAGTAGAAGACATTGATTACAAGAAGTATTACCACATAATGGATATTACAGTTATGAATATAAACAATGATTTAAAATTATCAGCTCTCCATAAAGTGCAAAGTGCTCGATTTGTTTCAAGAAGATTCTTTTGGGATACCAATAATATTAGCAATGTGATTTATATCGTGATTAGTGAAGATTATCGAGAATTAGAGCTTGGGCTTAGCGAAGTTGTTTCAGATAAATTTTGGAATCCATTAGCAACATTCATCATTGTCCTGCAAAGCTTAGATAGTTATAGTTTACATGACGTAACCGATCTACTTCATGGGTACAATATTTTTTATAAAATTTCGCTAATATCTCGCCAGGGTGACGAATATGCAATATACAAGTATAATTTTTCAAAACCTGGTTATTGTTTGAAATCAGGTCATCTAACGTTTTGGTCATGGTGCTCTGATTACCAAACTAAGATGAATTTACCTGTCTTATACAAGGGAAGCATTCGTAACTGTCGATATAAATTCATAACACGTAATTTATGGCCGTTCATGAATTTCGATACAAACTATCAAGGAACCGAACAATATTATATTTCATTGATGGAGAAGCAATTCGGAATGAAAATTGATTTACACGAATATGGTAAAGTTGAAAAATTTGGAAAACTCGTGAATAACATGACACTGATTATGATACAAAAAGTTTTGAGCAACGAATTTGAAGGAGCAGTGGGAGGATACGCGATTAATTCGAAAAACAATCATGGAAACATATCTTACAGCTACCCAATGGTCATAGACCACATGTTTTATGTAGTGGCTCACTCTAATTACGTAGAGCAATGGGTAGCAGTGTTATATCAGTCTTTTCAAACGTGTGTTGTTATCTGTCTCCTGTTTGTAATTTTCTGCGTGGCGACTACATTATTGTCAATATTTAAATCACGAACAGATGTTTCCTATAATATTCTAGTTGTATTTGGATATTTATTGAATAAAAACTCGGTTAAGCGTGCTGAATCTGGATGGCCAGCGACACTCATTTTATCGAGTTTGTTGTTTATGTCGTTTATAATTCCTTACGCTATTCAGGCAAACTTGTGTAGTGTAACTACACAACCGATCCGTGCTTTTGAACCAAATTTACCAGAAGATTTAGAAAACTATCAAGCAGTTTTAAATACTGAATGGCAGTATCGCAATGAAATTCCTGGATCCCTGGATTGTGGATCTAGACAAAATTGTTTAATGATGATTAAAAAATATCCTCACAGGTCTCTTTATACTATACTTTCAGATGCACATTTTCAGGTATATCAATGGCAATTGACAGACGATCAATGCCAAATGGTTATGTACCGGTTAAGAGAACCTTTTGTGAGCATATATAGAACTATATTTTTACGTCGAGGCTCGGCTCTCATGCCATACTTAGATCACTTTACTCTGCAGTTATCAACAACAGGCCTCATGAAGAAATACTCTGCGGATATAAAATTCCGAGAGTGGTTGAAGTGTAAATCTCGCTACCGACCTGAACACGTGCCTCTGCCGCTGTCAAATTTTTATTATGTGTTTATGATACTTATTGCCGGTTACTGTTTGTCTATGTTAATGTTTATTTATGAGGTTTGTTCTGGATCACAGCGAAATGTACGGAGTGACGTTGAATGATGTAACAGACGTGAACCTGGATGGTTTTCGACAATTACTTGAATTTGTGCAATAAATTGTGGTTTTTAAAACTGATAACGTTTGAATTGTGTTGTGTGATAATTTTTTTCTTTATTATTAAAATTATATTGAAACTTTTGTTCCAGTTTTTATTTACACTCATTTCATTCCATTCATCAATAGATACAAAAAATTAAACGGAATGTTTAATTTATTTGTATCTATTGATGAAAAAATCGATGATCTGCTTGGAGGCTCGCGGCCGGTCAGCGGACGCCATGTGTTTCGCACCGACCACCATCGCGATCGCCTCGAATCTGAAATCATGCATTAGTTAGGAATATTTTACAAGCCGAAGTCCTTGTCACATCCCAATTAGATAGAGTACGTAAAGTATTCTCAATTCTATTCTATTCCAAAAAATAATGCAAATTATTTGAACACATACACATCTAGATATTCTCTACACTAATATTATAAAGATTTGTTTGTTTGAATTGAATAGGCTCCGAAACTACTGGACCGATTTGAAAAATTCTTTCAGTGTTAGATAGCCCATTTATTAAGGAAGGTTATAGGCTATATATGATCACGCTAAGACAAATAGGAGCGGAGCAATAATGGAAAATGTGACGCAGACGAAGTTACGCGGATCAGCTATTAATATAGCAAAAGCAAGATTAGTGAAAAGATGAGTAGGTACGCTTAGATAGAGTTAGTTTGGGGGCCGAGTCACCCGCGTCCGTAGGAGAATACCCTTCAGCGAATCCCTACACGTGGTCCCCGGGTGGTGCTAAATAGGTGACACTAACCGCCTCCGTGGTCTAGTGGTTATACCACCTGATTCAGACCCAGAGGTCCCGGGTTCGATTCCCAGCGGAGGCAAATTTTTTGCTCGGTATGGTTGGTGGTAGGACTTGTTCTGTCCACTTTGTCTCTCAAAAAGTAAACCAAAGTTCCCACAAAAGAAACATAAGCCTCGTGTTGTTTAAGCATTGTTAATTGTTAAAGCACTAAGGGCGGGTTGTATCAAACAGTTGGTTAACGTAACATACGTACGTCAAAAAGTTACGATTACGGACGATGTTTGACGTTCGATAAATTAGAAGCGTTGTTTCAAAACATTCTGGTATAAATACCTGCTCATCCCAATAGCTAAGTTATTGACACGGGTCCTACCTAAATATCTTTTTTTTGCATTCCACCACTAATTTGTGTCATCAGAAGAACTGGTATTGAGGAATTCAAAAGAAATTTCACAATATTGTTCTATTTGACGCAACTAAAGTTACGTTAATCAGTGCTCAGACCATCTGTTAACGTAAACGTTATATTTTACGTGCGTTAACGCTGACATTTTGTGAAACAACCCAATTTTTTGATTTGACGATAGTTAGCACCATTTTTAACGTTTACGCGTGCGTTAAGTGTAGTTGAAACAACCCGCCCTAACAATGATGAAAAATTGGTAGAGACTATTGGGTCTTGGGTAGATTAGACCGTTTAAACTAGCTGTTACTAGATGTAAAAGAATGTCAACTAGACTCCACCAACTTCCAAACTCCAGGCAGTACTGAAAAATTAGTTATGGAAAATCAGAATGAATATATGGGAATTCCAATCCCAATCTTCTATGCTGACGTTCGTTAAACCGCGCGTGGAACACAGCGCGTCGTCCACCCGGGACTGGTTATGATCGGACCGCGAGCCACCCAACGCTTACCGTCCGCAGGCCTACTCCTACGGTGGCTGGGAATCGCCCTGCGCCTCGACGAACAATAACCTCTCTTTCACGCGTTTGGTCTCCCCCTTTGTTAGCATTACCGCTTCACAGAAAGAGGTTATCATTTCCCATGCCTCCCCGCTCCGGATTATGGATTGAACCAGGGCCGGACGCGAGAGGTCGCCGCCGCTGATCGCCTCAACGAGGAAATGGCGGTGCTCCGCCCAAGCAGGGCAGACTTCCACCATGTCCTCCGGGCGATCCTTGCAGTGTTGACACCCTGACGTATACCCCCGCCAAATTTGAAACAGTTCCCAAAAAACCATGTCCAGTAAGTACTTGCATCAAGCGGAAGGCAAGGACGCCGTGGCACCACTATAGCCATTCCTCAAATTATTCGTTCATTCCTTATCGCCTAGATTGTGGCGTGCTCAGCGCTGGGTTGCGGCTGTTCCCATACCGCCATGAAATCCTGCTGGAGCTCGGTCCACTGTTCTGCTATTTGCAGAGGCAGGGGAGTCTCACCCCGTAAACAGTTGGCTAGATATTGTTTTTTGGTATCGGGCCCTAATGTAGGAGTAATTTGAGCGCACGGTTGGTGCCGTGGTTGACCGATTGACTGCTGCGCCGCGTGCCGTGAAACCATTGCCATTGCAGTACGAAACAAGATTTTGGCAAAGCTTAAATATTCTAAAATAGCTTCTGCCAGCGGCTTCGCCCGCGTGATCCCTAGGGAACATATATCCGGGATGAAAAGTAGCTGATGTGCTATTCCAGACTATAATCTATCTTTGTTCTAAATTTCATTAAGATCCGTTAAGCCGTTCTGGCGTGATTGAGTAACAAACAACCAAAATTTCACATTTATAATATTACTCGTTAGGTGTAAAGCGAAATTATAACCATCTTCCCCTCGACATTGCAAACTGTCGTAAGCCGTTTTACGAAGCTACTCGCTAGCCTAAAGCGCCAAGCTAGCCGCCTGCCTGTGCATTCGCGACCTTATACAAAAATAATTGATGATTAAACGAACTTACCTGTACGTGAAGTTCAATCACAATTACTCGAAGAGCTTCGTTCGAAGATATTAGCATAATTACACATGTAGTTTCACTTACAGACTCGCCATTTCGCACTGAATTTAGGAGAAAAATAAATAAATAACTTAATATAATGTAAGGTAGATTAAAAACTTTTATTTGTGACGGTCGCGCCTAGCCAGCTCATTTAGTTTAGAGGTATGCTGAGCTGTTTTTTATTTCACGAAAGGGGTTCAGGATGACTGGGAGGGAGGGTTGCTAATATCTTCGAACGAAGCTCTTCGAGTAATTGTGATTGAACTTCACGTACAGGTAAGTTCGTTTAATCATCAATTACTCTCAAGCTTCGTTCTCGATATTAGCATAATTACACATGTAGACGTTTAGAGATTGCTGTCGTGAAATATAATCAATTATAATTAGAAGAAATTAAATAAATATCTACTATGTTTCATAACTAAGTATATTAAATGCAATCACAAAGTTGAATAGCTGGTGATTAAATACAATGTTATCACGGAAATAAGATAATTATCCATTTAATACACTTCTAACAAAATCACTTTCGGTAGACATATCATTTGAAATTATTCTATTGTAATATTTAGCAAATACAGTAGAAGTTGAACTCCACCCGGCAGTTTTACGAATGACATCCAGACTAACGCCTGCGCTATAAGCTTTGGAAGTGGCTGCGTGCCTAGTGCTGTGTGCAGTAAATAGCGAGATATCAATGCCACTGTTTTGTAACATGCTCTTTACCCACTTGCTCAAAGTCTGCGATGTTACAGCTCGGTATGGCTTCCTGAATGAAATAAAAAGTGATTGTTGATCTTGACGTATTTGATCGGTCTTATCAAGATATGCTTTAAGTGTACTGGCAGGGCATATTTCCGGCCTTTGTAAAAATTGCGGTAAGGAAAATACTGGTTGTAAGGAACCCACTCGTGAGGTTTTAATTAAATCTGTTATTTTAATGATATACCCTGAATCAGATTCGGTAATGTTATCGATATGTATTTTTGATAAAGTCTGCATTCTATGGGCTGTTACCAGGGCTAGAAGGGTAACTAACTTTTTACTAATTTTTTCAAGATTTAAATTTTCATTGGGATATAATTCCGCCAAATAATTTAAAACTTGATCAGTATTCCAAGTTAAATTATATTTAGGAAGTGTGGGCCGCAACCGAAATATTCCCTTGAAGAATCTTTGTATATATTCATTGTTTGCAGTATCTTGACCTAGTAACAATGATAAAGCGGATCGAGAGCTATTTAAGGTACCATACCGAGCACCAGAATTAAACAATTGAGTTAAAAAACAGAGAATATTTGATGTTGAAGCATTATTAGGTTGTATGTTGTTTTCATGACAGAAAGTAAACCATTTCTTTAGGCATGTATCATACTGTTTGATAGTGTTATCTGATAAAGATCCTAGCATGATGGGTATGGACGACTCTGGAATTCCTCTTCGGAGAAATGATGCCCGGACAACCTCCCGACAACCAGCGTAATTTGTCGGTGAATAGCACGTTCGCTACAACCAGAAATAATTAAATCACCCACCGATTTTAAAACTAGTGGCTTCGAGGTCAAAAGTCTTCTAAAAAGGGGGTACCATGGCTGTGTGGGCCATTTTGGCACGACAACTATACCAGTGGCTCTGTCGTTAACAATTTTTCGCAAGGTCTTTAGAATAACCGAAATTGGTGGAAACGCGTAAAAGTAAAAACTTGCCCATGATATAGTGAACGCGTTAATTACATAAGCGTCAGGGTCCCTCTGCCAAGAAACATACATATGACATTTATGATTTAATCTGCTCGCGAATAGGTCAATACTAGGGACACCGAAGTTTTGTGTTATTTTATTATAAGCAAACGGAGAAATTTCCCATTCTATGTCGGGGTGTAATCTTCTTGATTCAGCGTCCGCAACTTATTATCAGAAGAACGTATATAATCGGCATGAACCATAATTTTACGCGCTTCACACCATTTCCACAGTTGTTTTGTAATATCAGTCAAATGAGGAAATTGTACGCCGCCCATTCTATTTATGTATGATATAGCCGTTGTATTGTCAATACGTAAAAAAATCTGACAGTCTTTAAAATCTTTTGCAAACGATTTAAGCCCAAGAAAAGCAGCAAGTATTTCTAAATAATTAATATGTCGAGTTTGCTCATGTTGACCCCAAGGTCCGCTGGCAGTCTCGTTCCCACAGGCAGCTCCCCACCCCGTTGTTGAAGCATCACTAAATATCTCTAAGGAATATGTATCAACCTTTATTTTGCTTACAGATTCATTTATAGCATTAAGCCACCAGTCAAAGATGGGGGATAATTCGATTGGTAAATTCATAAACTTATCGTAGTTTTCATCATCTTTAAGGTTTAGGTATTTGCACCTCTCAAAGTCTTTGGTATACAGCCAACCGTAGTCCACGGCTTGGCATGCGGATGTTAAAAGACCGATAAAGCGAGCAAAATCTCTTATTTTGCATCGTTTGAGCTTTCTTATTCTCAATAATTCTGTTTTAATTTTCTGTCTTTTACCATCGGGTAACCTAACTTCAAAGTTTTTTGTATCTATAATATTTCCTAAAAACTGGCAACAATTTGTTGGTATAACAGAACTTTTTTCGGTGTTGATGATGAACCCTAAAGATTTTAATAATTGTTTTGTGTCATTCATATTTTTCAAACATTCAGTATATGATTGACCAACCAAAAATAAATCATCCAAATAAAAAGTTGATGAATATCCCAAAGACCTCAATAATTTTGCAACTGGCTTGAGAATTTTTGTAAAAATAAAGGAGCAGTGTTTAAGCCAAACGGTAAAACATTAAACTCGTAAAGATTACCATTAAATTTAAAACGTAAATATTTTTTAGAGTGTGGATGTATGCTTATTAAAAAGTAGGCATCCTTCAAATCTATTGTTGACATGAAATAGTCGTTTGAAACAAGTTTCAAAGCTGTTCTTAAATCTTCAAGTTTGAAATGCTGGGTCGGTATAAATTTATTTAATTGTTTTAGATTTAAAATTAAACGTTGTTTGCCGTTCGGCTTAGGAACAAGAAAAATACTAGAAATATATTGACCCGCGCATGGTTGACATATAGACACTGCCCCAGTACTGATAAGGTCTTGTATTGATACTTTAAAAGCCTCGTGTTCGACTTGCGTATAAATAGGTTCTGATGGATTAATTGTCTGAATTACCGGGCCAGAAAAAACAATTTTATAGCCGGAAATCCAAGATAGTATTATAGGGTTATTTGTCAATAAACACCACTGTTCATAGAAACTTGAAAGGCGGCCCGCGAGGCTTACCGTGTCTAGCGTCGGTGACTTGCTTGCGGCTGACGTGACGATGTCTTGAAAGCGTTGTTGTGCGTCGTCCTCGTGTGTTGCCTCTGATTCGGAGTCGGTTGCGCCGCCCGTGCGTATCTCGCGCCCCCCGGCGGCGGTGGTGGGAACTGACGGCGGCCCGCCAGGGGGGCTCGGTAGTTTAAAGGTCTGTTGACTGCTTTAGCCGGTTTATGAGCCGTAGACTTCATCGTCGAAGATGACCTCAGATCAGCTCCGGATTTTATGATCATTTTCGCTGATTTTAAGGTTTCCGATAGACTACTGCCAAAAAGCATTTCATCTATTTTGGTTTTTTCCAGCTGATCTTTTAGTTCCTTCTTTACAGAAGAAAGAATGAATGTACGTCGCGAGATCGAGTCCGTGTACTGCATATCACCGAGGATTCTAGCTGTATCCATCAAAAGCTTGAGAAGCTCTGGGTTTTTGTGACCTGAAGAGAGCAGCGTGGTAATAGCCTCACTGATGGAGGACAGAGCGCAAGATGTTAATCCCTGCTTACTCTCTATACCCTTATCTCGCTTTGCTTGAGTTTCTATGAGAGATGCTCTAATCTCCGGATTAAGGACAGGAGCTTTTATAAACTTGCAGTTCATTGGTACTAAATATCTATCTTTTAGCTCCTTGCGGTTCTCTTTAGAGAGGCCGGAGGTAGCAATGTGGTTGAGTCTAATCGCCAAATCCTTTTGAATTTCGATTCCGTATTCTTTAGTCGAGGTAGGATCCTCACCTAATATTTCCATTAAGTATGGATCTAATTCGGGGACATCTTGTTGAAGAGCAGGAAGCGCAGGTTCACCCGCTTTCTCTAGAGGTACGGCAGTTGGCTCCACGGCTGGAGCCTCGAATACTTGCGCAGCGGGCAACGCGGCGCCGACGGTCACGGAGCTCGGCGGCAGAACGTTCACAGGTGCCGAGATGTTGTTTGCATTAGGAGACTGTGCGTCGGGTTCGGACACGACCAGGGCTGAGATCTCTTCATCACTACATTCTGCTGGGGCTTGTTGCCAGTACGAGCATCCAGGTTGTGGATCCATATCACCGCGGAATGTGGCACAATCGTCATCGATTGGGATTGGTTCGCACTCTGCAAGCAAAATGAGTATTTTGCTTAAATAAACCTATTTACGGGTGGGAAGTGAGACTCCTTGTGAGAAACACGCAATCCCAATAGGCGATATTACGTTTATTCCACTAGGGATAATGCCCGTATGTAAATGCTATGGAAAAGCCCCACAGGCAGATCCGAGTAGCAAGTACTTGATTTTGGAAGTGGAAGGCCCCCAAAGAACAATCCGATTTTCCAATTTCATTACTGTTATGAATCCGTTATAAAATCAAAACTCAAAATATCACTTTTGCATAACGGTATTTTAAGAAACCGAGCCCTCTAATCCATCTAGTTGCTATGCTAAAAGTAACTATTAGAATGTAAACACGAAATAAGTAGGTCAATGACTCACCCTGCAGGTTATAAGGCTTAGGAAAATCACCATCCGATGACGATGTACTCTCATAGCGAGTACGACGCCCACGTTTAATTTCACGTTCTAACTTTTTAAGTTTTTTACACAAATAACTATAATTATCACGATTATCACTCTTCCTTTTCGGCATTATAATGTTTAAACGCACTCGAATTACTGTAAGACGAAGGAACAGATGCGAAACAGCGAAGCACTGATACGTGAATGAGCTGGCTAGGCGCGACCGTCACAAATAAAAGTTTTTAATCTACCTTACATTATATTAAGTTATTTATTTATTTTTCTCCTAAATTCAGTGCGAAATGGCGAGTCTGTAAGTGAAACTACATGTGTAATTATGCTAATATCGAGAACGAAGCTTGAGAGTAATCCTTATAGCATGATTCAGTATTCAGCATAATATTTATTTCATTCAGTATTTATACAAATAAAATAAATGGTAAACTCTAGTTTTAGGTTATTTTTTTGTGAACCCCCATATATAAATGTCACAAGCCGCTTCGGTCCCCTACCATCCGTTTCAGATCCACTCCGTATCAAAATAATTCATGTCGGTAGGAACATTAATGATGTACCGAAACCGTTGTATTTTTTTAAATTTTATCAAACTTATGGCTAATTGAAATTTTGGGTTGTTTATATAATAGCCCACTTATTCAATGTTTAAAACCTGTAAACTTGTCATGTATCGCTAGGTACCTTATGAAGTGTCCTCAATCCGGGGAAAACCTACATTAATTTTGCAAACTTGCAAAAGTCAGAATACTCTGCGTCACCTGATTAAAGAACAATGACATTATGCGTCACTGCAATCACTTTTACGTAATGTCCGAAGTACCTAAGTACCTAGCTAATTAATCACAAATATGAGTTAGGTACAAACGCCAGCGCATCAAGCGAACCGAAACTGTCAATTTTTACCAGTCAACTTTGAACCTACAACTTAGACGATAAAGTTGAAAATCTATTAAAGAAATTTGGCAGATTGTTGGAGCTTGATGGCTTCTGTACATAAGACGCTTTGGAAGTCGTCTCAGGACTTAAATTCCTGTTGTAAAATGATTGCCCTTGGTTCTGGAATTTTGTGATTGTTCCTCACTAAAGGTTGGATTCTATTATTAGAACAATGACGTTGCTGAAGCTTTCGGAAAATTACCGATGAATATTCCTTAAGAGAGGTTGAATGTATATCTTATGGTAATATATAAATGAGTTAAATGACAGATCAACACCTCCCCTTCATCATTGCTACTTACTACCTTTATTCACTTTAAGTATAAATAAAATTATAAAAAAAAATAGCTGACATAAAATAATGTTGTAGTCTATTGTCATTACAAAACCAAATTCAAAATAGTGATCCTGTGAATCCTAGATATGTGGATAGGGGGTCTAATCTTAAAAAAAAATGATTTATTGCACAGCTAATATATTATAGGAAAGTAAAACTACGCGTAAAGGTTTTACTGAGGATAATCCAATAGTAATAGGTACCTACCCTAATAATTAAAATAATAATTTTAGCAGTAGCAGGTAATCGTGACGCCTAAATATGAGCAAAATAAAAAATACTAATGAATTTGATAATGAATTAATACTTGATATAATTATAATATTATGTATATACTGCGAATATTAATTAGTAAAAACAGTATTTGTATGCTAACTAAATAATTTTTGCACTAATAGGTAATATGCATGAATAAAAAAAATTATTAACAGTTTAACTGAAAATATAATACTAACGGTGAAAATGAAACTGAAGTGGTGAAACTGTGTGAAAGCATTTTGTACTGCCTCCTGAGAAGAAAACTTTTTATCACGTAGAAAATTGTTCAAATCACGAAAAAAATGGTAGTCCGTTGGAGCAAGGTGATGAATAGTTTCTAATTGCAGTTCCTGTAGAGTTTCTCGTGCTGTACGAGGTCACGTGTTATCATGGAGCAATAATGGTGAAGATCGATTCATGAGTCGGGGCTGTTTCACAGCTAGTTTTGCTATCATTGTTCGGAGTTCGGCACAGTAGACATTCGCCGATATTGCGATATTGTTTGACCAGATCGGAGAAAGCTATAGTGTATAACACCATGCTGAGACCACCAAACAGTTACTACCTTTTTATTGGTAAGCATTGCTTTAGGACACTTTTGCGGCGTTTGACCTGGGGTCAGCCATTGCATTTTTCGCTTACGGTTATCGTAAAGAATTATGTCACAATTCGATATAATATTCCTTCATTTCTGTATCGATTCAACAAGGCAACACAAGTTTCAACACGCGTTTCTTTCTGCAGATCAGTCAAATCATGAGGTCCCCATTTTTCTTATTTTTTTTTTATTGATTTGACGCAAATTAGTCAGGTAAGGTGTTGGTAAGGTAACGTTAAACCATGCCGCTTATTACTGAGTAGTTTCCCACATATAAATATTAAAAAAAACAGGTTTCCCATCATCACTCGGAAGAACATAAAACATTTGTAAGAGTCAAATTCCATTCCCAGGTCTTTATTGGGCCACAGACCAGGACGACCGCCTTCGAACGGTGTTTTTCGTTTTGTGTCTTCGTTTTTAACACCGATTTCCGAAATTAAGGTTATTTTATACTTTGTAGTGTTATTTTAGGAAGTCGGTTATATTTTTTCCAAAAAAAAATCTCTTTTAAGTGATGATACCTGGACGACGTCTTCGTCTACGTAGGAATTGAAGTAAGCAAAATGCTCATAACATTAAAACTACTGAGCCAAACTGAATGAAATTTTTACCAATGGCAAGTATGCCGCGCCGAACTAAAATGAATCACAGAAATCGGAAGTCAGTAAGTAACCTCGGAGTAATTGATGTACATTCTCGGACTTTAATTGATGAGCCACTTTCAAACTTTAAGATTTTGCAGTTTTATACATTCACGAGATTACACGATTTAACATATGAACTTAAACCGGATGCTCGTAAACAAGATGACAAATTACTAATAATCGGAAATAGTCTTTCATCGACAGAGGTTGAAGAATGACCAATAAGTTTTCAATGGTAAAAGTTTGTTCAATTTATTTGGTACTGACTTCCTTTGAATTAAAGCACATTAAATACATTTCTGAAAAATCTTTGTGAATTTCTAGTGCCGTTCTAACAACAAATATCAACAGATATACATTTATACAGTAAAACGAGCGATATCCACAACTTTAAACGCCATAAAAAACTTTTTACAAAAAAAAAAATACAATCGACTTCCAAAAAAAAACACTACAAAGTAAAAAATAACTTTAATTTCGGAAGTCGGTGTTTTTGTTAGTTTCTTAGTATTTTGACACCGACTTCCGAAATTAAAGTTATTTTTAACCGACTTCCCAAAAAGGAGGAGGTTATCAATTCGGTTGTATTTTTTTTTTTTTTTTTTTTATGTTTGTTACCTCATAACTCCGACAATTATGAACCGATTTGAAAAATTTTTGTTTTATGTGAAAGGATATGCTTGCAGATTGGTCCCATTTAAATTATATCGACATCGGTTACGAACTTTGGATTTTAAATCGAAATAGCTGGAATTTGACTATTTAGATGATTCTTTGATAATCGAAATTGCGTATTTTGCTTTTCTACGATTTGGCAGTGGTGTTGTTAGGTGTGGGGCACCACTAAAAAGTGAAAAATAAAAAACTTTTTACAAAAAAAAACAACCGACTTCCAAAAAAAAAACACTACAAAGTAAAAAATAACTTTAATTTCGGAAGTCGGTGTCAAAATACGAAGAAAGTAACAAAAACACCGACTTCCGAAATTAAAGTTATTTTTTACTTTGTAGTGTTTTTTTTTTTTGGAAGTCGACTGTATTTTTTTTTTGTAAAAAGTTTTTTATTTTTCACTTTTTAGTGGTACCCCACACCTAACAACACCACTGCAAAATCGCAGAAAAGCAAAATACGCAATTTCGATTATCAAAGAATCATCTAAATAGTCATATTCCAGCTATTTCGATTTAAAATCCAAAGTTCGTAACCGATTTTGATATGATTTAAATGGGACCAATCTGCAAATATATCCTTTCAGTTAAAACAAGAATTTTTCAAATCGGTTCATAATTGTCGGAGTTATGAGGTAACAAACATAACAAAAAAAAAAAAAAAACATGCAACCGAATTGATAACCTCCTCCTTTTTGGGAAGTCGGTTAAAAAACAAGCACAAGCTACATGCTCCTTCACACCGACTTCGTAAGGTCCATGATTCATTTGTGGGGCTCGGTATCCGTTTATACAATAGACTTCCACTTTCTTATCTTGATCTGCCTTTTAACTCATTTAAAGCTAAAGTAAAATTGAACCTCGAAAGAATAGTTGGTCGCTGTGTTGAACGCAAGACCAATTATCATGTTTTTTGTGTATAAGTTAGATAGTTTATGACAGGTTATAATTATGACGTTCATATAATATTGTTGTTTTTTATTTATTTTTTTATTTATTTGTCTGACTATGTAGGTCAATTTTTTTTACATACTGATTTCCACATACGTAAACACTTGCTTAAGTGTGTATTTTGATTTAGTGTCATAGTGTGCTAGCTGACAGGTGATAAATAATATATATATTTTTCAATTACTTTGCATACTATTTTTTGTAAAATTCTAGTTCCTAAAACGTAACCGACATTTGTGTAGCTAGGGAGTTTGTTGGTCACTTCTTCTCCACAGCTAAAACACTAGGAAGTGGTGACGGGCGGGCGTTTTGGGGAACTGTCTTTTGTGAAACTTGACGTTCAAACAGTGCTAGCTCTAAGCCTAATTTGAATAAATGACTTTTGAATTTTGAATAATACAAATTAAACTTAATAAAAAATTAAAGGAGGCTCCCATACAAAAACACGATATTTTCCGATTTTTGGTTCAGAACCCTTTGTTTGCGAATCCGACTCGCACTTGGGTCGGTTTTTGTGGCATTTATAATAGCTAAAACATTAACTAAAAAAAAATTCGTAAACAGAAAATTCTTCCGTTACTGAGTGACTGACAAACAACGCACAGCCAAAACTACTGGTCGTAGAAGGCTGAAATTTGGCATGTAGGTTCTCTACACTCGGTACGGGGGTACTTAGAGAGGTTTTCCCGAAATTCTTACGAGAACAGGAAAAAACGGGACATGCTTGCAAAGTCGCGGGTAAAACTCATAATCAATTCTTCCAAGATGGCGACTTTTGAGAGTTATTCATTTTATTAATGTCCATGTTGATGATTGTCATTAACGTCTAAAATCTACGCGTTCGGATAAAATCGTGAGATCAAGTTCTTTTGAAATTACCTACCAATCATATTTTTTCCGTATGCTAACGTTACTATGGCTACTCTTAAACAATTGTCGTTAGGTAACCGTTGCTAGACTTTTAATTGGTTGAATATGGTACCTACTATGTATGAATGTAGCCGACTAAACCCGATTGCATTACCCGGCCAAAATACTCGTACGATCAGTGGCAAATGGCTCATCAATTAAAGACCGTGACTCTACATAGGTACACAAAACAGAAAAGTTAAACAAATTTTTTTGGAAGTCTGTTAAATATTGACAAATTATAATGGCAATCATGATACGTCGTGGCAGATACCCCTGAAATTGATATTTAAAAAAGACTGGTTGTTGATACCAGCCAGTTATATTTCAGTAGCAAAAACTTTTTTCTAGCTTTGTTCTCTGTTGGTCGTTGTTACACAATACATGTTAAACTATGCACAATTTTCAATATTTTTTTTAAAGCGCATCTTTCATTGCGCCAAAAATCACGGTTTTTTTATACACGCTGTGATTGATAAATTTGAGATATTTGATAAAGAATTACAGCTCACTATAAAATCAAGTTGGAGCTGAAGAAAATTTTCATCTTGTGTGATAATTTAATGGTTATCGTTTCGTTTCCATTTCCGACTTTAGGCATCTTCCGGTGTCTTCACTTGCCACTACGTCTTCTTGAAATAAAATTGTAATGAGTTTGGTATAAATTAAGTATCTTGTGTATAATTTATTTATTGAAATTATTTACAAACTAAACACACTACTACACACTACTATTATAATTAAACATTAAATAAAACTAAACTAGCTATAAACTAAAATATAGCATAAAAAATTCGTTCTCAACGTTTTCTACTGGTAATGTGTCCAAGAGACTGGCGGCATTGCCACATTGCATGGCAATGCTTAGTGTCTGGTCAAAGTAAAAGCCAGTCCTTGGGTCACGAGAAGTGTCAACAGCCTTTTCGAAATTTCTTTGAATAGGCTGTGAGCACAAGGGCCTCACGGCCATTTCGGGTTTCCATTAAACCCCAAACGGCTCGAAAATATGGTGACCATAATGGTTACTATATTTACGCCGCTTCCGCAGCCACAGCGGTAGCATCAGTACAACACGATAAACTAGGAAGATGGGATGGTTCAAGAGTATTGACATAGTTTGCGTCCCACACTAAAGACCTACCCATCTTACATGGAAACAAAGACATGCCGTCCGGTCTATTGCCATTCATTACGTACCAAGCCATTGGGTTCTAATACAGCTGGAACGCCGATAGTGACAAGAACTCGTCAGATGATGTCTTCTGTTGTTTTAAAAACATCACTTGCACTATCGAAAAAATATGTGTCAAGCAATGATTTATTAAATACTAGCTGTGCCCATGACTTCGTTCACGTGGACGTCGGAAAATGATGTGATGTGTTGCATATACAAAATCTACGTTCAGTTACATATCCTGATCTCTCTCAGAATGCAGGGCACTTTATCATCTCTACCGGTTGAAATGCCGACCAGCCCAAGTAATCTCCTGGTACAAACCTATCTTGAATCAAAATCAATAAAACCGACTATCAAACGAATGGTGGTGAATCAAGTCGATTCTTAATTTTGTCCAGCACAGTCCAAAAAGAAACACATTTTCTCCGATTTTTACTGACAATATTGCTGATTGTAGACCACGGATTAATTTAATTTGTTTTAACATTTTATAATATTATAAAAGTTTTACTGGGTTCATATAGAATCGATTTACTATAAAGGAGCTCGTGGCTAAATAAAAACAGCCGCACGGGTCGATCTTTAAAGTTAAGCAACACTTGGTCTGTGGATGGGTGACCATCTTAACATACCGAGTTTCCTTCGTGCCTCGGAAAGCACGTTAAGCCTTTGGCAGTCGTTACGGTTAGTCGGAAGCAGAGATAAATTATATCTATGGTCAGAAGCCAGAAAATCTGACACCAGTGTTGCCAAGGAGTACCGTGTTACCCAGTTATTGGGCTGTGGAGGTCTGGTAGGCAGCCGCTCCACGTAAAATACTGGTATTCAGCTGAATCCGGTTTGACTGGAAGCCGACCCCCAAAATAGTTGGGAAAAGGCTAGGCAGATGATGATTACATTTTTAAATATTAAAAAAGATATAAAAATAAGAAAAATAGTAGCTCACCGGTACCGGAAACATGGTCCAAGCTACCGGCGGTCAGGGCTCCAGAGAGAGAGGAACCATTTGACAATGCGAGCCGTGTTTAGAAGTACCGCTTTCTGAATCAAGCCCTGTGTTGATCGAGGCTCGTAGCTATTAAGCCATTGGCTAATACGACTATCGGTACAATGATTGCGGAATCCACATCGACAAACTCGCGAGCCAAGTAGATAGAAGATATTTGATTTGCTTATCTTTCTCAGCTTTCAGGAGGTTCTTGTCATGCGGAACGGTTATATCTACAATCATTGCACGCCTCTCATTTCGGTCCACCACTATATCAGAGGGCCAATTCTACTTATTTTAAACAACTTTCGCATTCGCATGCCAATCGCAAACTTTTAATAAAGCCTTAATATTTTTATACATTTTTGACAGCTTGCGATTGAGATGCGAATGTGAAAATAAATAGAATTGGCACACAGGCTTATTTGAAAAAATAGTTCTGTCAGTGATGATGGAGCGATCCCAGTACAAAGTGATATTGCCACTATCGTAAACTGTGTCGGGCACATACCTGTACCTAGTACGGCACTTCCGACTCCACAAGAGAGTATTTCAAAGCAAGTTGCTGATGGATTATCCTGGCTACAAGGTTGTGTCGATGCAAGTATTCTCCGTTAGCTAGACGAGAACAACTAGAGAAAATGTGGCGAATTGATTCTCCCGGACGGTGACATGCCCGACAAGTTCGTTAAAAGCTACATTGCTTAAGCAAATCGTACCCGTAATGTCGACAATGTTAAACAGACCACTCGTTTTAGATACTATTAACACCACAACGCAGTCATGCAGTCTGGCATTGTTATCTTTATTGACGTATTATGTGTCACATGTAGGTACATATTGTCCCAAGCAATGTTGGCTACCTTAATGTAGCAAATCCCAACACAAAAATATAATAATCTTACACTTTTAGTAACAGTCGGTACTGTAGGTACAGACCCAACGCCCCTGGTTACAAAATCCTGAACATTCATATAACAAATGATATTCTGTAGGTAGATAAGTTAATTTGAAAAACAACATCAAATTCACAAAGAGTCTTGTACATAAAATATGAAAGTGTCCCCGTGCTCGTCCCGCTCTACATTATTACGAGTAATAGTTTTACAACATGATTTGAGTATATTATATGAAGGCAATCTCCGGGGATCGTAGGTCGAGTGGCTATTATGATACGCAGCATATTTTCAGCAATATTTATTGCTATAATCTGAGTAACCCGACCGTATTTCATGTTTATCGAGACTATTGGGGTGCCGATCGGACCCACGTGGACCCAATCGATGTTCCACATACTAAACGCTCTTTTGTTTTGTTTTAAAGAAGACGTTAACATTTTTCCCTGAAAAAGAAACCGCTATTGGAAAACCATGATGACGTGACCCGTGGTTTAAGTTGATTTTTAGCTAAGTAATAAAGTTTTTGTGTTGAACGTTTTTTTCCTGAACCGAAAGCAAAAAGGTAACGAGTACCTAACCTAACCTCAACAAAGTTAGGCTACTAACCTTTTTGAGGTAGCCAAGTAGCTGTTTTCATACAGGTTAGGTCCAATTTTAATTTAATTCTTTATAGTATTCAAGTGTAACTTGGTGTGATGTAATGAGTTGATGCAACGCTATGCAAACTTCAAAGTACCTACCCGAGTGGGGATATCCTTGCAATACTCGTAGGTCTACGTCTCAGGGGAAAAACTGTTAGGAATATAACGTCATGTCCTATATTTATGTTTATTAGGTAACTAGTCTAGGAACATGTAATTAAAATTATTTAAATGACGATGACGTAATTGCACGTTTCTAGCTAGACAATACCACAACAATGATAACTGCAGTTATGACTTTATTTCATCACTTTATAAAACAAAGTCCTCAGCCACGTTTATCTGTCTGTCTGTTCGGGATACACTCAAAAACTGCTGAACCGATTTTCATGCTGTTTTCACAAATATATAGAGTGGTTCTCGAGGAAGGTTTATAATTCGTCAAGCGGCCGAAGCCGCGGGCATCAACGTCGTCTGCGTCACATTCCATTAATGTTTCGCTCTAATTGGTCGTAGCGTAATTTTAGGTATGCTATACAACACTATTTTTTAATTAGTACAAAAAAAAAAATGGGGCTGTTCCCGTACCCATTACTGATCATAATTTTGCAGTCAAAAGTAAAAAAAAACGAAATCCCAAAATTGTTTAATTTGATTTATTTTTACTTGAGTATCTTAAATGATTTCTTAAAAATTACTTACTTGTAAAAAGTTAATAATTTTTTTGGTCCTAAGCCCAATTAAAGTGCGAAAGAAAAGTTTGGATTGCTTATTTTTTCGTTTACCATAAATTGAGTGACATTTTGGGACATAAACAAACGTTAATAACTTTGCTGTTTATTAATATTATTTATTGAGACTTTACATATATAATAACAAACAAAACCTTTTCTAATAATAATAAAAATTAGTGGTGTATAAGCCTTTCTCGACAAATGGGCACAATTTTTTTTTTTGTTTTTTAAATATTGATAGGCTTACGTTTGACCGCTATCTCACCTGATGTTAAGCGATGATGCGGTCTAAGGTGGAGCACGCTTGCCTAGAAGTAACCTATTCACTCTTGACTTAAAGACTCGCAGGTTGTAGCTATCACGAAACACAGACTCAGGCAGGGAATTCCACTCCTTAGCTGTACGCACATTGAATGTAGGTATTCCCAAAACGTTTTAAAACCAAACCAGTACTTCCTGAAATTAGCGCGAATAACAAAACAATCAAATTCTTCAGCTTTATAATATTATAGTATATATTTTATGAACTTGCTCCGTAAGGATAAACACGATATTTGGTTTCCCTTTATAACAGTTTGTTTCCTTAAGTAAATACACTTATGGAAGTAAACAATTCATAGGTATTGGAACAAAAGAGGATGCATTTATTTTCCTGTATGAAACAATCGAAAATAAAAGCGAGTTTAGACAATGTCTGCTCAATTGAATAACCCTTTGAGTGGCGTTGTTGCCCGAAGTCGTTTTGTTGACAGCGCAGCCGAACAACAGTTGCATCCCAAATATTGACGCACTGTAGTGCTGTCACGACCTTTTTAACCGACGTCCCAAAAGGAGGAGGTTATAAAATCGGTTGTATGTTTTTTTTTTTAACCGACTTACCAAAAAGGAGGAGGTTATCAATTCGGTTGTATGTTTTTTTTTTATGTTTGTTACCTCATAACTCCGACAATTATGAACCGATTTGAAAAATTCTTGTTTTATCTGAAAGGATATACTTGCAGATTGGTCCCACTTAAATCTTATCAAAATCGGTTACGAACTTTGGATTTTAAATCGAAATAGCTGGAATTCGTCTACATGGATGATGGTTTTATGTCATTCTAGTAATCAAAATTGCGTATTTTGCTTTTCTGCGATTTTTCAGTGGTGTTGTTAGGTGTGTGATACCACTAAAAAGAGAAAAATAAAAAAACTTTTTACAAAAAAAAAATACAACTGAATTCCAAAAAAAAAATACAAAGTAAAAAATAACTTTAATTACGGAAGTCGGTGTCAAAATACGAAGAAACTAACAAAAACACCGACTTCCGAAATTAAAGTTATTTTTTACTTTGTAGTTTTTTTTTGGAAGTCGGTTGTATTTTTTTTTGATTTACTGTTCAATCTGTTTCACTATTTTTCTAACGTACGAATGTTTCTTTTGTTACTTTTTGTTTTCGAATTTGGAACATGCCTATTCAATATTGGATTCATTTTTATTTGTGACTATTAGCTTTCGATCGCGACTTCGTTCGCGCATTTCCCGATTATTCCCGTTCACGTAGGAATTTCGGAAAAAATCTTTCTTAGTGCACCCCGACGGAGTGAAAAAGGAGATACAAAAGTCAAATTTCAACTTTCTACGACTAGTAATTTCGGCTGTGCGTTGATCGATCAGTCAGTCGGTTTCTGTTTCTGCATGTATCGTATCCTGGAATAATTCCACTACACTATAATATAATAGAAGTACACCAAATAATAACTGAACCGATTTTCATGCTTTTTTCACCAATGGATAGAGTGGTTTTTGATGAAGGTTTCAGTATTTAATTTGTCTCATTTCGCCACTATATTGGGGTTGGCTTCTAGTCAAACTGGAAAAATAATAAAAATATAACGATATTTGTTGGAGGTGTCGGAAAAAAAATAAGCTGTCTGGATTTCAACGAAAACGCTGCCCAAACCCGTTGAGATATATAATAAAATGATGTGCTTATTTTGGAATTGTGTATCTTAGGTCTATAGAAAAGTCCGCAATGGCAAATGTCTATCTGTTATGGATAACATACTATAGTTATATCCATTTTTATACTTTAAAAAATGGTAAATTATAAAGCGGTAATATGAAAGCTATTTGCACAAATACGTTATTAATCCTCATCATTTTAAATAAGTTAAGGGCTTTAAGCATTTCATGCACATTATTTTACTCCTTTACACCATATAATGTAAACGAATATCTTTACGGACGCGAGCGTAAAATTCAAACGCTTCGCTTCGCTTGATACAATAGCCGACCCTTCTCCCGCACCGTCTTGCCTACCTTTAGCTAATACGCCGAACGATAACGCGCTGGATATTTGGATGTTTGTTAGGTATTCAGTCAGGCTCCAACAGATGAACGGATCTGGCTGTTTGGTGCAGGGATAGATTATAGCCTGAAATAAGATATTGGCTACTTCAATCCCTGAAATAGGTTCTCATGGATTACGGGATTGGGATCAAAATTCAGAGAGAGATAAGAGCGTAAGGTAGTTAAATTATACACTGTACCGCAAAGAAAAAACGTCGGTTAGAAAAAATTCAATATCTTCAAAAATACCTGAGCTAGGTAGGTAATTAAAGAAACTGAAATTGTTACAGGGTAATATATTTAAAACAAAATTGGCAGAGTGGTTACAAAACCACTTTTCTACAGTTAAAATTTAATTATTTAATCTATACTATATCTTTACTAATATTATAAAGCAGAAGAGTTTGTTTGTTTGTTTGTTTGTTTGGTTGAACGCGCTAATCTCAGGAACTACTGGTCCGATTTGAAAAATTCTTTCAGTGTTAGATAGCCCATTTATCGAGGAAGGTTATAGGCTATATATCATCACGCTAAGACCAATAGGAGCGAAGCAGTAATGAAAAATGTTACGCAGACGACGTTTCACTGGTCAGCTAGTTAACTAATAAAAAGGAATGTTGACGATTTGTATACAATAATTAAGATAATCGAATTTATGAAAGCTGTATAATTATGATAATAATAATTATAATTGCATGGAGAATGACATTAATATAAATAATTTGCACGCTTGCTTGCAGGCAGACTACAGTGACTTTAGGTTATAAGAACTTTCCTTGTAAACAATGTATTTCTTGCAAATAAACATTTTGATTTGATTTGATTTGAATAATTAATGTTATGTGCAATAATATACAAAACCTTATTATTTATTTTTGATGATTGTATTAAAACTCTAGCTGTAAAATAATGGTCGCTTTTTAATTTAGTACCTAAAAATTAAAACAATTTTTTTGTATTTGTTATAGTTTTGCCATAATTTTTTTTATAAATATGGTGTCTTTGCCTTATGAATTTTGATTACTCTGAAGTCATCATGTCGTTAACCCCTGAAGAATGTACCAGGATCCAACAGTGCTTAAGGATGGGTAAGCGAGAACTGTAGGTGTGACTCTTTCTACAGTTCAGCGAGTACTCCAGCGTTTTCATGAAACTGGATCCAATCTTCGAAGACCAGGAACAGGCCGCACGACCTGATTCTGACATAAAAGGCAAGGAAAACAACATCCCAGATTACGACCAATAATAATTCATGTAATAATGTTTACTTTATAAGTACATACCTTCCTTTATGTATGCTATTATTGCTATTAATATCTTGTTTATTTACGTACATCGTAAGTTTAATGACGCACCTATTATATCAATTAATGAAGGACTATGAGATGTTAGTGCTTAGGCTAGAGTTATATATTTTCCTTCTTTATACGATATCTTAAGAGGGAAACTGGACGCTCTGAAACATGAATGCTACTACTTAATTTTGATTCAAAGGAAACATGTTTTTTCAAAATGTAAGACAAGGAACCGAACTGATGAGAAAAACTAACGTCCTGTAGTCCATCTTCAACTTTACACACTAACTAGACAGGGTTGAAGAGGAACTACTAGAGAACGAGGGACTTACTAGGTGAAGAGGACTTGGCATGTCACATGTCAAGTCCTCTATAACATTGCTTGCTATGCAATTTTATATCCCGGGCCCCGGGCTAAATAATAAGGAGGTGTTATCCAATTTATGCTTCTCACCTACCATGTGGCAATTTAGGTGAGATAAATGCTCTCTGTCTGCGTTTGTGCTTCTGAACGCGTACAACTCTAATGCAACTGCAACTCCTGAAAGCCAGAATCAATATAGAAGTAGGAATGGGATTACAAAGCTAAATAAAAATTAACTCACTTTCTGAAAATCCATGATTTAGGCTTTTGGGTAGCGCTGGTTTTTTTTTGCGGCCATGCGACACATCAGCTGTCAAAATACAATTTATTTACTTCTCTTTATAATTCAGTGGCTTGTTTCTGAGATTAGCGCGCTCAACCAACCAAACAAACTCTTCAGCTTTAACATTAGTATGGATTTCACGCAAAGTTTCGTATATATATATATATCGTACAAAACGATAGTGACAGTTATTTAATTCCTTCAATTGAATAATCGAAACAAGCAATTCAAATAAATAAGTATTCGAAAATGAACATAATGTAACACTTATGCAACTTGCAACATTTGTAATGATTCACCCAATATTCTTAAGACCTTTCAGGGCATTGTTGTTTTACTCACAATAAAGGGAATCCCAGTGATGTTGTATTAGTATATAAAGTCTATTAGCGACGGGGATATGCATATTCTTCATTAAGACAGCGGTCCATCGCCACATTAATAAATACAATCATGTATTCAAACATGTGCGTGAAGATCGCTCTGTGCCTGACTCTGATCGTCAGCATCGACGGTTACGTGTTGAAACATCGCACGCTGCCTCTGTCCGCGGAAGGCATGACTGTGGAGATCACTGTGAGGAGCAAGGAAGACCCTCGTCACCCTCTGTCGACGACGAGGGTGGATATCAACGTGAAAGACAAGACAGTAGTGATTGCAACGGCTGAAACTTCATCAGGAGCTTCGAAAAAATTCCAAGACTATGTCCATGCTGTACCAAGTTTGGAGGACCGTAGCGGGATCATTGTAGGCACCTGCCCAGAAGGCACGGTGCGTCGAGCTGGATTCTGCTTTCCGACCGACGATGCTTGAACCAATTGACTATTTGAACCCTTAAATTAATATTATTGTGATCAGAGCTGCTTTCACTGTGATAATTTCGATTAAATTCTTCTTTAACGAACCAAATATCTGTTAATTTTTTTTTTCTTAAAACTCCTTCTCCTATGGAGAAAGTACTACAATATTTTTCAATGCATTTCAGTACCTATATTCATATTAAAATGATCTAAAATTTGTGCAATTGGACCCTAACGCCATTTGTTTGAATTGAGTAGTTTCTGGTCGCAACAGTCTTCAAGATATTTTAAAACAATGAGTGATGTTTCGATAGACTAGACCTTTCCATTGTCACTTATGTATTCCTAGCTCAGAACTGGTCAATGTGGAGACGATTTGGGAAAGCCAAGTCTTACTGCATAGTTTGTGGTGATTGACTAGTACTTATAATCGTTTCACAAATACTTTATACAGGGTTACTTCGGAGCAGGGCACAGGTTTTACGTATAGCAGGATCATCCTGATATATAAAATTCGTCCGTTACTGAGTGAGTGAGTGACTGACTGACAGACAACGCACAGCCGAAACTATTTATTTATTAAACATACACACACTATCAAGTTACAGGATGACCGCAACACAATAATTTGTAAACACACCCAATTTTAAGAATCTTTTTTTTATTTTTATTTATTTATTCCACTACGTAAAATAACTTACAAAAGTAGGTACACGCATTGTCGACCTACGTAAATTCTGGCAAAGGACAGGTCATTCTGAAGGTTGACATCAAAAATGCTTTTAATTCTGTTAATTAATAGTGTCCCTATTGACAGAATTAGCAATAGCATTTTTGCCTTGCTGGCAGAATCTAAAAAAGAAATACCTCAAATTTTCAGTTTTCTCTGGCAATGTTATAGACAACCAAATATTATATACCACAACAAATATTTTTGGGGGCCGAGTCACCCGCGCCCTTCAGCGAATCCCTACACGTGGTCCCTGGGTGGTGCTAAACAGGTGACACTAACCGCCTCCGTGGTCTAGTGGTTATAGCACCTGATTCAGACCCAGAGGTCCCGGGTTCGATTCCCAGTGGGGGCAAATTTTTTGCTCGTTTTGGTTGGTGGTAGGACTTGTTCTAAGTCCGCCTGGCAAGCTACCACCATCATGTCTAAGTCTGTCGCCATAACAACAATGTTAACAGCATTGTTGTGTTCCGGCAGTCAGAGCTGTATGATAGCCAGTTCCTCTGTGTAAGAGGATTCCGGGTGAAACTCGCTTCCATCTTCGGTCTAATCATCACTTTCCATCAGGTGAGATTTGGGCCAAGAGTTTCCCCGTTTTGCATTAAAAAAAAACAGCCATCTAAATTACTTTACCAGGACAACCTTTTGGAATCCGCTGTTGGCTGTCAACAAGGTGATCCCCTCGGGCCAGTGATCTTTAGTTTAGCTTAGGTATTCCTTCGACAGCTAAATTCTAAATTTAATGTTTGGTATTGTTATACCGGGAATGCAGCAATAATCGAAATAATATATTGGCGATGTCCGCACGAATCAAAGACTATTAAACCACTTGACTGCGCATACAGTGCCCCGACGCACGAAAACTATTAGTGTTTTTGCTCAGATGTTAGGCAGCAGGCACTAGTAACCATTTTAGTTGTGACCAATTGTTAGACCTGTGGGCATGCTAAGTTTTTACAAATCGTTTTAATTTTTATGCAATTTATAACGCATAAAAATGCCTTCATACGCGGTGAATTTGTGTGGGAAACATTCCTAGAACTCTTGTTACAAAAATGATAGCATAACTTTTCATCGGAGAGTAAAGATTACGCAAAATATTTTTGATTTGAATCAGATGATGAGCCACTGCAGGGGTCTATATAAAATGGTGGTTAGGTGAACGAGCACACTGTGAGAAGCGCGCGTTGATGTCTTTTGAAAAAGTCTCTTTCTTTCATTAGGAAATACTTATATTTTTATCCCTTTCTTCCCCTTTGTATTTTTATCGTAAAAATCTGTGCTGTTACGTTTAATGATTGAAGTCGATTTATCGATGATCATAAAATTACAACTAATAAAATTTTTAATCAATTCACATACTTACATTAAACACGTAACTACTTTTAAACGACTTTAAAAATAGGAGGAGGGTCTCAGATTTTTCATCTGTGTGTTTGACATACATGTTTTCATTTTAGATTTTCGAAGATTTCAGAATTAAAATAAAAGTGGAAAGATAAGGTTAATAGGGAAACTTTGAAGATATAGCGCTGTTTGTTTGGATTGAGTATTTTTATAATGTTAAAATCCATTTTATCGATATCGACTATTTTCCTTTAATCAAGTAGTGCCACCACTAACTATAGGCTACCTATGCAACTTGACCTTGAACGGACCAATTGCAGCCGCGCGTTGTTCCTCGTCCCCCGGCCCGCTGTAGTGAGGCGCGTACTTAGAAGAAATCGGCCTATACGCTCTCTAGTGGTTATATACTCTATGGCACGAATTCATATCAATACCAGCAATGTCATAAAAAACACTTCGATTCTTTTTCTTTCAAAATTCAAAACTAAGTTAAACTTTTTAAGTGACCGCTCCAAAGATTTTACAAATGGCCAATGCTAATTCTCATAAAGCCTTGAAAAAATATTTATCTTATGCCTAGGACACAACCGTCACAGTATCTTGATGATGGAACCCTTGGTGGCGATGTAATTTCGGTATTAGATGATCTACAATTTTTAAAAACTCAGTTTCATTTCATAGGACTTGATCTGAATTTTTCTAAATGTGAATTATTTTTATCTGACAGTTCTGACTAACAACTCATTCTTACTAAATTCAACGCAATAGCCCCTGAAACCAAAATTATGGACAAAAGCTCTCTTCGCCTCCTTGGTTCGCCAATCTTTGAGAAGTCTTTTCCCAAAGGGAAATGCCCATTTGCTTAGGAAGTTTTGGCCAAGTTGTGCCCATGGAAGAATTAAATGATATGCATTAGGATTGACATCATAGATAAGGAAACAACCGCTATTTTTAACATAGAACTCGGTGGAACTTCATAAATCACAAATATAAATGAAAATTTGAAGGACTAATAAAACGATGTTGGTGACTTTATAATAATATAATTATTATAAAGTCACCAACTTATTATTTATGTTATGTTCTTACAGAAAGTAAATAGGTAAATAACTTACTAGTAGTGGTGCAATCCATTGCTGAATTATAGATCGCACCTCCACATTGGTTACGGTCAATCTCTTAAGTCTTCGTGTATTTACACCACAATTGCAACAGAGATCGCTCTGTGGGAAACGTTCATGTAAATCAAGTTCCATGTTAGTGGTCTTTCGTGAGAAACAGGTACGGTATCCATTGGCAAGCCGGTGTCGTCGTGAGGAGCGGGTACTGAATCCAATGTAAAGCCAAGGTCGTCATCAGGAGCGGTTTCAGGGTCCTTAATCGTAAGCAAAGTCGTCAAAATATCCGATGTAAAACGCAAGAAAAAACACAAGTCGCTTTTTAAAGCGACTTGTGTTTTTTCTTTTGAAAAATCACAGTTCGTTATTTTGGTGCTGTTTTAACAGCACCAAAGTAGCGAACTGTGATTTTTCAATGTCAATCAATTATTGACATTTAGGGATGTAGCTGTGAGATCGATTTATGGACAAATCGATATTCTTGCGGATAACCGGAAACGCGGCATTGCTTCAATGGATCGTATAAATCGTATATAGAAGTCCATATATTGATAAACATTTTTGTTTATCCCGTACGAAATAAAATAAATGTTGTAAACATTAAAAAAATAATATTTGCCATAATATACCTACCGATTTTGGTAACCGGTATTTAGTGAATCGCCATTTTGTGAAATTAAAAATTGCAATCCCTACTTTGACACTGACAGGAATAGCCACCATTATTTACCTACATAATGCAATGAACGATTGAGTGTCTTATAAAAATCGGCTTTTGATTCCGGTGTTTTCATTACAAACTGATAATAGCAATATTTAAGTTACTAAATTAGTATCTTTTTAGTCATTTTTGCATTTCCCTTTGTTGAAGAAAAAATTCAAAATTTCAATGATGTTTCGGAAAGATTGTTAAAAATTAACATGCATTCGGCCATCACCATAATTCGTTACTGCTGTTTCGGCCCAAAATTTTCATATTTTCTTCGTGCTTCCCATCTATGGAAGCACCCTCACCTTCTGGAAAAAATGGACGAAATTATAAAGCAAACGCTATCATCAGTTTTAAATGTGGCCACGGACGACAGAGTTTGGGCTCAAGCCACTCTTCCCATCCGCATGGCGCACGGCACTGAAAAATTAGTCAGGAATATCTTAGCTTCTACACTGACTGATTTTGATGTGCCGTACTTTACCGAGGCTATAAATGCCTGGAGACTCGCTTGCCCGAATCAAAATTTACCCGACAACCCATCATAACAGAGACGGTGGGATGAGCCGCTCTGCAGAGGAGTTCAGAATAACCTAATTGCCTCTGCTGCCACTTCTGCGGAGCGTGAGCGCCTGCTGGCTGTGGGTGAGTGGGAGTCGGGCCTCTGGCTTCACGCACTACCGTCGTCGAACATAAGCTTGTTCGACGATACTACTTTCCGCCTCGCTGCTTCCCTTCGCTTAGGCGCATCCTGTTGTTCTCCTCATCGCTGCCACTGTGGCGAAGCTGTCAACAGCCTCGGGCACCACGGCCTGTCATGCAGTCGAAGTGCGGGTCGCATAGCACGGCACGCAAACATCAACGACATTATCCGACGCGCTCTTGTCGCCGTCGGCGTGCCAGCCGTATTGGAACCCATTGGACTGGCACGCGACGATGGCAAACCGATGGCGACCGGACGGTATGTCTTTATTTCCATGGAAGATGGGTAGGCCTTTATAGTGTGGGACGCTACTTGTGTCGATACTCTTGCGCCATCCCATCTTCCTAGCTCGTCGTGCTGTGCTGATTCTGCAGCTTCGGCTGCTGAAAACCTCAAGTGGCGGAAATATAGTACCTAGCCTTATTTTGTCCAGAAAAATACTCTTACAAACAAAAAAAGAATCATCCAAATCGGTTGACAATAGGGAATATGCACGCGATTTTTTTATTTATAAAATGAATTACTTATAAGCTCCAGTAAACACTCTAGAAAATATTTTTTAAATATCTTCATCAGCGATGAAGTTATAACGCTTCAAAGATTACTTTTAGAACGAGAAGTCCGACATGGAATTTGACGTCACATTACGTGACGTCTATACATCTGCCATAGAAAACAGCGTTTTCGCGAGAGGGACAGATATATTTGTTTAAAATGATTATATCTCGTTTGTTTTTCGAGCAGTTTTGATTCTATTTCCACTGTTAGTAATATATTTTTGTATATTTTTAGGTAAAGTGTTTAGATAATAAATATTTTTATGCATATTCCCTATTGGTGCTAAAATATCGCTGAACAAAAAATTTTCATGGGAACCCATCATCAGATCCTAGCTCATACCTTCCATCATCAGCTCAGCAACATGAGATGATGATTACCTGGCACAAATATCTAAATTACATTCGCAAATCATAGACTTCTTATAAGTTTTTCTGTAGTTTATAGGTACCCACTATTTGCATGTTTTTCGAAATATTTGACTAAGTGGTTTCGGAGATAAGGGGTAAATTTTTCGGTTGTCTATTGTTTGCCCGAAGATTATATGCCATAATCATCATTTTCCCGAATTTCATTTACCCGAATTTCATTTGCCCGAATGTTTCATTTGCCCTAAAAGACATATGACATACTTTTAATTGCCCGAATTTTAGATACCATAAGATACGAATGCCATAAGTATTGTTTGCCTTATTTTTATGTGCCATAATAATTATTAATAGACATAATATTTAAATGGCATAACAAGTATGCATTAAAAAAGAAATTGTACTACCTAATTATTATAATTATATAGTTTGATTATTAAACTTGTTTTTAATTAATAATAATAATAACAATACTTACCTACTTATTAGCTTTCTGGCTGTCGATGTCGATGGGTGCGCAATGTTTGGTATAATAAGAATAAACTTATTTATTCTGTGCATGGTTTTTTTTTCTGTGCATGGTTGATGGTGGGCTCGGTCGACGGAGCCCCGAGCGGGGCTCCTACTTCTGTGTGGTTTATAAAAAAATAACTACGAAGGTCTAACCTAACCTGTCCGAGTCGGGGTGCCCTAAAGTCCCAATTGCATCCAATTTCTCTTGATATAAACAACCGTTACACACCCGATGTCGATGGCAAATTATGTTATGGCATACTTATATCATAATTATGGCATGTGATAATTAGGGCATGTGATAATTAGGGCTTACAATGATTATGACAAATGATGTTATGGTAAGTGACTTTATGGGAAACAATGATTCTGGCACGTGACTAATATGGCAAATGAGAGTAGGGCAAATGAGTATTATGTCGTATGATATTATGGCTGTTGACTATTATGGCAAATGATATTAGGGCAAATAAAATTCGGGTAAACGGCGGTATACCAAATTTTTCATATAATTTCATGAATAACTCAATACTTCTTAGTACAACCATAAATAAAAAAATGAGACCACTAGAACTTTATTTTATTTTATACCAGCACTTTGCCCGCGACTTCGTTCGCGCGGGTTTAGTATTGCACTTTTCGTAGGATTTTTTCTTCTTCTAGTAATAAATATAGCCTCTGATACCTCACAAATAACGTGACTTTTTATAAGTAACCTTTTTGGGAAGTCGTTTAAAAATAACTTTAATTTCGGAACTCGGTGTCAAAATACGAAGAAACTAACAAAAACACCGACTTCCAAAATTAAAGTTATTTTTTACTTTGTATAGAGTGTTTTTTTTTGGAAATCGGTTGTATTTTTTTGTAAAAAGTTTTTTATTTTTCTCTTTTTAGTGGTATCCCACACCTAACAACACCACTGCAAAATCGCAGAAAAGCAAAATACGCAATTTTGATTACTTGGATGACAACCATCATCCAAGTAGACGAATTCCAGCTATTTCGATTTAAAATCCAAAGTTCGTAACCGATTTTAATAAAATTTAAATGGGACCAATCTGCAAGTATATCCTTTCTGTTCAAACAAGAATTTTCAAATCGGTTCAAAATTGTCGGAGTTATGAGGTAACAAACATAAAAAAAAAATACAACTGAATTGAGAACCTCCTCCTTTTTGGGAAGTTGATTAAAAAAAAAATCGGTTCAGTAAATTCCAGAGATTACCCCCTACAACTTCTTTACTGCTTTATAATATTAGTATAGATTATATATCCCAACTAGCGTGTGCCAGCGGCTTCTTCCGCGTGATCCCTAGGGAACAAACTCCCGGAATATAAATATCCTGTTTACCCGCATAGTTCCCGTTCCCGTGAGATTTCCGGGATGAAAACTATCCTATTTCCTTTCTCGGATCTCAAAATATCTTTGCACAAAATTTCATCCAAATCGGTTCAGTGGTTTAGGCATGAAAAAGAGACAGACAGACACACAGACAAGAGTTACTTTCGCAATTGTAATTATTAGTAGATTATACAAAATTCTTCCGTTATTGAGTGACTGACAGACAACGCACAGCCGAAACTACTGGTCGTAGAAAGCTGAAATTTGGCATGTAGGTGTCTTGGGGAGTATAGGGGAGCACTAAGAGAGGAATTCCCGATGAGCTGGTGAGGGTCGCATGTAGCCGATATGCGAGACGCACAGGATTGGCTGTAGTGGCGGCACTTTGGGGGAGGCTTATAGCCAGCAGTGGACGTGTTTCGGCTGATGTGATGATGATGATGGTGACTCCTATATTCTAAACTAGCTGACCCGTGCAACGTCGTCTGCGTATAGCCTTTTTTTTTTTTTTTTTTTTAGGGATGGGAAATCATCCAATGACTCCTCCCGCTCTGGGTGTAGCGGGAGGGAGTGTCAGACTTCTACTGACTAAAACCCATCCATGTTCCTTCATTGCCCTTTGTGTTCCGGAGCCACGGTGTCTCTTGCGAATAATCCCGCGACTCCGGCAGGCGTCGGCCCTTTCGGGCCCCTCTGTGTTGCTGACTCTCTTTGAGGCGCGCGTGGAACACTAACGCGCCGTCGACACGGCCTGTCGTCACTAGACGGACGGACGGCGAGCCACCCATAGCTCGCCGTCCACAGGCCCGCGCCTACGGTGGCCGGAGGTCACCAGGTGGCCCCTGACGCCCGCGGCGTCCACCACGGCGGCTGGGACGAGAGGGTCTCCTCTCCCGCTCCGCCACCTCCTTCGCTAGCATGACTGCTTCGCAGAAGGAGGCAACGGCGTCCCATTCCGTCTCGCTCCGGACCATGGCTTGGACCAGGGCCGGACGCGAGAGGTCGCCGCCAATCGCCGTTTCGAGGACACGGCGGTGCGCCGCCCAAGCGGGGCACACCTGCACAGTGTGCTCTACCGTGTCCTCCGGTCGATCCTCGCAGTGGTGACACCCGGGCGTTTCCTCCCGCCGAATTCGGTGCAGGAACCTCCCGAAACATCCATGTCCGGTGAGGACCTGCGTCAGGCGGAAGGTGAGGACGCCGTGGCGCCTCTCAAGCCACTCCTCAAAGAGGGGACTTATCGCCGCTATTGTGGCGTGCCCTGCGCTGGGTTGCGATAGTCGTCGTCTCCATGACGCCATGAGATCGCGCCGGAAGTCCGTCCGCTGCGCGACAATTTGCCGCGTCAGCGGAGTTTCCCCCCGGCTTAGTACCTCCGCGCGCCAATCATGCAGGCGCGCGAGGACCACCGCCTCCAGATCCCATGGCGGCAATCCGGCAAGGAGACCCGCCGCTTCGCGCGAGATCGTGCGGTACCCTCTGGTCATCCTGAGGGCCACCACCTTCTGGGGCGCGTTCAAGTGGTTCGCAGCACGCTGCCTCAATGAACGCGCCCACACCGGGGCCCCGTAAAGGGCCAGTCTGCGTATAGCCTTCCTCGATAAATGGGCTATCTAACACTGAAAGAATTTTTCAAATCGGACCAGTAGTTCCTGAGATTAGCGCGTTCAACCAAACAAACTCTTCTGCTTTATAATATTATACTAGCTGACCCGTGCAACGTCGTCGTCTGCGGAACTTTTTTCATTACTGCTCCGCTCCTATTAGTCTTAGCGGGATGATATATAGCCTATAGCCTTCCTCGATAAACGAGCTATCTAACACTGAAATAATTTTTCAATTCGGACCAGAAGTTCCTGAGATTAGCGCGTTCAACCAAACAAACTCTTAGAATAGAATAGAATAGAATACTCTTTATTATGTACAATTGTACACCATATAAGTAACAGAAAAAATATTAAGTAAACATTACATAGGGTGACACAATGGGCGGCCTTATCGCTAAGAGCGATCTTTTCAAGACAACCTTTGGATGGATTTTAAAGAGAAAGGATATACAGTACTGTAGGTAGTCTTAGGTGTACGACTTAAATGAATACATACATGATAGATAAATAAATACAATTAAAATTATGAATCAAAAAGCATAGAACCCAAGTTATATCGATCATAGAGAAAGGTAGTGATGTCTCTCGACTCTTCTGCTTTATAATATTATACTAGCTGATCCGTGCAACGTCGTCGTCTTCGTAACTGTTTTCATTACTGCTCCGCTCCTATTAGGCTTAGCGGGGTGATATGTAGCCTACAGCCTTCTTCGATAAATGGGCTATCTAATACTGAAAGATTTTTTCAAATCGGACCAGTAGTTCCTGAGATTAGCGCGTTCAACCAAACAAACAAACAAACAAACAAACTCTTCTGCTTTATAATATTAGTATAGATATATATATATATATATATAGTATAGATTATATAAGTTTTGATTGCTTTTGGGATCTGCTCAACCAATCACCCGCACGATCCTTGTGCGGGCGATTGGCTGTGGTTTCAAAACGTAACGTTTAACAGAAAGACAGCACGAACGACAGAGATTAAATAAATAACAACTTAATCACGAATATAGGCAATAACAAGATGAAAAAGACAACCACATTTATAACAATCACAGATAACTTGACAGTTATTATAAACAACCGAAGTTAAAAAACCCGACAGCTACAACGAATGTAAGCAATAGGCAACTTTTAAGATTTGGTAAAGTAATTGCTTCCGGAACTGCTCATCTCTGATTCGCTTAGATTTTTTGCAATGAAACTAGGATTTAAAGTGTGAACAATCAATAATAATGAATATAATTAAAGTCTCGCAATTTCTCAAAATATGAATAATTTGAGTAGGTACAGCTAGTAGGTAATATATACCTATCGAAATTTGGCATCAATCCTAACTGTAATTATCACTCTGTTTTGTTAAAAATCTTTTTGAAAGGCACTTCATTCCCGCTGTGTCGAATAAATAAAGGTGGAATGAGTCTGAATTTTTGTAACTGCAAGTTTGTACCATAGGCCAGTCACCGTAGAAAGATTAAACGGCTAAGGTCGCAGTAAATTGCAATGTCCTGTTTTTTTTATTAGTTGTTAAGATATATGACAGTAGTATGCACCCAATTTATCAACCTCGAGACCAGATCTCAAGAACTGTGCTGCATGCGTGATGCTCAGGAAACTTCTTAATTTTCGGTCATTTTTAAGAGTTAAATCTCCTAAACGGTGTGGAGAAAGTACTAATTTACTTTTTAAGTACAATTCACCGTTTACAAGATATAAGCCAAAGTCTGAAAAATTACCTAAAATTACCTATGAAGTTTTCTGAGCACCACGCGGTTTGCACAGGTTGAAAAATTTTCACACTTTTGAGGTTGAAAAATTAAGTGTACCCTAATGGC
Source organism: Ceramica pisi (assembly GCA_963859965.1). NCBI lineage: Eukaryota > Metazoa > Arthropoda > Insecta > Lepidoptera > Noctuidae > Ceramica > Ceramica pisi. Next base: position 14,842,861 of record OY982545.1, read on the forward strand.
ATCAACCCTAATATCCTGAAAAATCATGATAGTGCAAAATTAATTGTATGACTGGCCTATAACCTCAATCGAGAATAATAAATTAGTATAATATATTGTTTACTTTATGATTCACTATTGACTATGGAGCAGCATAAGGAAAGATCTATTAGAAACGTACCTATTGAAAATCATCCTTAGTAAATCCCGTTAACACCACTAAACGGTATATAAAGACCTGCTTTAGCTAGACAAGCACACTCCTCAACTGGGCAGCGTTCCTTCAGCACATTAATAAATACAATCATGTATTCAAACATGTGCGTGAAGATCGCCCTGTGCCTGGCTCTGATCGTCAGCATCGACGGTTACGTGTTGAAACATCGCACACTGCCTCTGTCCGCGGAAGGCAAGACTGTGGAGATCACTGAGCGGAGCAAGGAAGACCCTCGTCACCCTCTGTCTACAATGAAGATCGATATCAACGAAACGGACAAGAAAGTGGAGATGTCGATGGCTGAAGCTCCATCAGGAGTGCTGAGACATCCCTCTAAGGCAAGCGACGACGTGCTGACTCTGGGAGACCGTAGCGGAGTTGTGGTTGGATCGTGTCCTGCAGGGTTCACTGCTCGCGGTTCTTTCTGTGTACCCAGCGACTATTAACTGAGAACTACTCGGATTATCTGATTAAAACTGTGTAACGTGCTTCTATTTTGTTGATTAATAAAACTTCATTGTGGAATACAGCTGTCTTTTTTTTGAATTAATTGTTAAGTGTGGCCGAGTGAGTGACTTTTTCTTATAAATTTGTAAATCAAGATACAACTTAGATTCTGATCAAGTTTTTTTTTTTTTTAAATGATGACGTAGTCTCATATGAGTGTATACTGTATAACATTAGGATTTGCATTACAGTGAGACCAAATTTTAATATGACACCCAAAAACACACACTAACACTAAATAACATTTCACATTGAATACATTTACCATCTCTGTTCTGTTGAACATAAAATAGACTTGGAAACCGTCGCCAACTCAATTGCAAGACGAAACCTATGCTAACCTAACTTATTTGCTAAACCTACCTATTAACATACATAAATAGTACCTTTAGGTGGCATAGTATAGCACATAAGTATCACTTACCCTACGGTTAGTGTTCAGTTATACCTATGTCACGAACTAGTTTCGGAAAAATTCCATCTTTCATAGTCATATCGGTGCGACACAGATTCTTTTGTAAGCTCGAAAATCACGTAGAAATGCTAAATACACTTTAAAATATTAACGGGCAAGACCGCCATACTTTTTCTTACCAGTCCATTCCTGAAAGCCAGAAACAACAGTGGCGACCACTACCGACGAAGGACCGAAAATGTGTAGTTCAAATTCAAAATTTAATCAGAAAAGAGTGAGAGAGAAACCCAGAAGAAAAAACTTAACAGTAAAACAACATGAGCTAGGTATCAGTGTTTTCAATACGTCTGAACCAAAACGAGTCCTGATGTAGACTGACGAAAACCGAAAGCACCTGTTTATGTAAGTTCTAGTTAGAGTTTATAGAACAGTGGTTCCTAACCTGGGGATTGTTATTTCCGCGGAGGTAAAACCGGCTTATCAGTGGACAAAGAACCTAATTAAGACCTAATTTAATAAAATACGCTTTTCTAGCTAGAAAAACGTACTTGACGTAACGCGTCGCCACGGTGACATAGTTTCGACATTTTTCTAAACCTTTACTTCACCAATTTACCTGCTAATGGTCCAAATGAGATTCGCTTATCAGAGTTGCAATTACTGAGATTACCTTGTAAGGTCTGTTGTTGAGAGAGAGAGAGAGCTTTTATCCCGCAATCGCAATGGAAAGTATTTTTGTACACATTGTAAGTTTTTTACTCAGAGAAACACCCCAAATAAAAATGTACATGATGCCGGGTAAATTAATTCCTATCCAATAGGTTAATTAATGTACTTCAGCCAATATTATAATTACAAATAATACAGTGTGATTCACTCAATAAAGGCAAATTGAGGGATAAAACTGTAAGAAAGAGGAAAAATAACAGAACAAAGTGGTTTCAGTTTACGTCAGTAAACAGTATATAAAGTCCTGCTTTAGCAGTACTAAGCACACTCCTCAACTGGGCAGCGTTCCTTCAGCACATTAATAAATACAATCATGTATTCAAACATGTGCGTGAAGATCGCCCTGTGCCTGGCTCTGATCGTCAGCATCGACGGTTACGTGTTGAAACATCGCACGCTGCCTCTGTCCGCGGAAGGCAAGACTGTGGAGATCACTGTGAGGAGCAAGGAAGACCCTCGTCACCCTCTGTCGACAATGAAGATCGATATCAACGAAAAGGATAAGAAAGTGGAGATGTCGATGGCTGAAGCTCCATCAGGAGTGCTGAGACATCTCTCTAATGACGACGTGCCAACTCTGGGAGATCGTATCGGTAACGGTGTTATAGGTGATGATGGAAAGTGCCCTATAGAACACACTCGTATCCGTTTTTTCTGCGTACTCACCAGTAAACTAGAGTCTGACTACTAGCGACTAGAACTGGCTGTCTGATAAACATTGTGATTTGTGCTTGTATTTTGTTGATAAATAAAACTTTATTGTGGGATACACCTGTATTTTTTATGGTTAAAGTTTTGAGTGCTCCTTCCTTATTACTTAATAGATCTAACGAACGTAGATTATCCTCATAGCTTTTGGTAGATTATTATAATTATTGTTCATAAAATTGCAACGTATTCTTTTATGAGTGGAAAGTTACAGCATTCGCTTTACCTTACCTTGAAACCAAATATGACATACCAAAAAATACGACACCAACATTACACTACTCTCTACTCGTATCTCTGATCCATTGAGGTAATATAGAACGGCAGACCTTTACTCGACTACAAGTACAACTATTGCAAATAATATTTGCCTATATAAAATATGTAAACAGGTTTTCAAAGTTCGATTTTCGCCATTTCCGAGTCAGCTGTGTCAAGTCGACATTTTACGAAGTTCACACACATAAACAGGGCCCAACCTGTTACATAAAACTAGCAATGCGACAATTTGGTCAAAAACTGACATAAATAGCTGTCACAATATCATTTATTTGATTTATTTATTTAAGGATTACCAACGAGTAAGGACAGTACAAAAACTTCTGCGAAATAATAAAACTGAAAAAAAAAAAAAATTGCGACAGGTGTTGTTCAGAGAATGTATGAAATAAACGTTTTTAATCGTAAAATAGTCTGATAGTTGGTTTCGAGAAGATTTATTTATGACTAGCTGTCCCCCGCGGCTTCGCTCCCGTTTTACCAGCACAGTTCCCGTTCCCGTGGGATTTCCGGGATAAAAACTATCTTTGTACAAAATTTCATCCAAATCGGTCCAGTAGTTTCGGAGCCTATTCAAATCAAACAAACAAACAAATACTTCCTCTTTAAAATATTACTGTAGACTACCTGACCTGTGCCCACTTCGCTAGGCGGTATTTTTCTGGTTAATAAGTAGCCTATGACACTCACAAATAACGTGGCTTTCTATTGGTATAAGATTTTCAAAATCGGCTTCGTAAATCCAGAGATTACCCCCTACAACGACACAAACTCACAACCTCACAATCGTTACCTCATATTTATAAATAACTAGCTGACCCGCGCAACTTCATTTGCGTCACATTTTCCATTAATGTTCCGCTCCTATTTGTCTTAGCGTGATGATATATAGCCTATAACCTTCCACGATAAATGGGCTATCGTTAGATAGCCCATTTATCGTGGAACTGAAAGAATTTTTCAAATCGGACCAGTAGTTCCTGAGATTACCCCCTACATACAAACTTACAAACAAATGTTACCTCTTTATAATATTAGTATAGATATTATAGATATAGAAGTATAGATAGAAAAAATAGTATGCATCTTGAAATATTTTATTAACTTCACTTTCACTTATGTATTTGGCAAATTATATAGCCATAATTTGTTTATGACAGTTAACTGTCTTTACCGAAGTACACGATGTAATAATGCCACTTCCAATTTGGTATCACTGGCTCAGTAGATATATTTTACACGCGTATATTTTTTACTATATTACACGCTTATATTTTATTTTTTTAATTTAAGGCGTTCAAATTCTCATGATATTTTTTTTTTATCATTCATATTAGCCAAACAGGTCGATCTTCAAGATTAAGCAACGCTTGCCGAAGTTGGTCTGTGTATAGGTGACCATATTAACATACTGGATTTCCTCCGTGCCTCGGAAAACACGTTAAGCTGTTGGTCCCGGCTGTCATTTGAAGATCTTTGGCAGTCCAGAAGCCAGAAAATCTTACACCAGTCTTGCCAAGGAGTACCGCCGTGTTACCAAATTAATGGGCTGTGGAGGTTTGGTAGGCACCCGCTCCACGTGAACTACTATTATTCAGCTGAATCCGGTTTGACTGGAAGCCGACCCCAATATAGTCGGGAAAAGGCTAGGCAGATGATAATGATAATTAACTTCATTCAAATGTTTTAGCTTTTTATACTGTAAAAGACAGCCTGAAAATGCTTGAGATTGATCTGCTTCACCTATATAAACAAGTGTGGTACATTATTAATACTGTTATTATTAATTCAGTTTGCTTCATACACTTTGACATTTGATTAATATTATTAATGCGTATTGCTTACCTACTTATATACTTTAATAACCGGAATATTTAATTATATTCGTTAAATATAACTTTTTACTATTTTAATTATTGTAAACTGAGAACTATAGATTTTTATTTTTCTATTTATTGTTTTCTCTGGTAGTGAAAGTACTTTTCGGCGTACCCAAACATTCTTGCTTTGGTATTATTGAACCGAAACGTTGAGCTTAGCAGTCTTGAGCTGCACGATTAGTAACGAATGTTGTGCTTACTGGACGGGTTCATTCAAATCTGTGTGGTCGTTTCCTCAAAAGACTTTACATCTCACTCTTTATCCTACTGGTTCTGATATGATCTGTGTTTTAACTTTTTCTTTAGTACTGAATTATTGCATAATAGTAATACAATATAGAATGTTAGAGAACGGTTGTTCGCTGCAAACTTATTATATGTTACTCCTCTTATATTAGCGGACAACTGGACGTAATCGTTGCGTACGCGCTGGCGGTTCACACGTACAGAAGTCTCAACTGGTCCGGAGCACAGGCGTACCGGGACGCTCCAAGAACACTTCTCAGAGATCCAGAAGATAACACGCTTAATTCGTGAGTCACCATCTTATTACTCTTGTCCAGTCTGATATTCGAGAAAACGTTTTAGATAAACCTTTCGCCCAGTACTTGGGCAGTTTTTTATTGAAACGATTGATTTCGGTCTATCATTTTATAGTTTCCGCTGATATTGATTGAATAGTGTTTGTTCCACTTTGTCAGTTTCGTGAAGGAGAACGGTAACTTCATGGACGTGATGGTGCTCGACGCGGGACACATGGTGCCCACAAGCCGCGCGCTGCCAAGCAGAAAATCGACTTGTTCATCAACAAGTTCAACTTACTTATACCCAAGTAACATTGCAAACAGGCTAGTTGAATAAATTCTATTTTTTTTTCAAAATACAGTTGACACATGTAGGTATACAAGTAGACATGTAAATCAATGTAATTAATTACCATTCAAACACCCACTTATCACTAACCTTCTACGGGCAAAAATAATTGCTTATTTATTAACATACCACATACTTTGTGATTCACGGAACAATATGACGAAAGTAGATCTAGGTATGCGTAATAAAGGGGGAAATATCTAACCAAAACATTTTCAATTTACGTCATTAAAAGGTATAAAAGTCCTGCTTTCGCAGAACCAAGCACACTCCTCAACTGGGCAGCGTTCCTTCAGCACATTAATAAATACAATCATGTATTCAAACATGTGCGTGAAGATCGCTCTGTGTCTGGCTCTGATCGTCAGCATCGACGGTTACGTGTTGAAACATCGCACACTGCCTCTGTCCGCGGAAGGCATGACTGTGGAGATCACTGTGAGGAGCAAGGAAGACCCTCGTCACCCTCTGTCGACAATGAAGATCGATATCAACGAAAAGGACAAGAAAGTGGAGATGTCGATGGCTGAAGCTCCATCAGGAGTGCTGAGACATCTCTCCAAGGCAAGCGACGACGTGCCGACTCTGGAAAGCCGTGCTAGTATGGTGGTTGGGTTATGCCCTGTGGGATTCACCCCTCGCGGTCGTTTTTGTGTCCCCGAAGACTACTAGACTAATAATCTACCTTACTTTCAAATACTGTGATACGTGCTTCTATTTGTTGATTAATAAAACTTCAATGTCAAATACAACTGTCTTTGTTTATTGTTAAATTTACCAATCCCTTTAGAATATAATTTTTATTACCATGTGGAATCTTCCACTGGTTAGGTAAATGTTATTTATGGATAGGAATATACTTTCAAATGGTTTTTACGCCTTTGGAATCACTGAATACACACTTTCATACACATTAGCGAAATTATGCTCTGGCTAAGTAGGTACTTATGGAGAAGATATCACCACATCACACAACTGAGATGAGACACTTTTTGATAAATTGCTACTCAACTGGGCTCGGAAATGATGCAACCGGACTGCCTCTAATTTGTTTACTGAAATCTGCGTCGTCGATGAGTGAAAAATCGTGAAATCATCGAGATGTAGCTTTTAATATACCTAGCTACTAACGGCCGAAACCAATATCCTATCTATCACATACTGGAGATAGAAAAACAAATGAAACAACAGAAAACCTATATAATTTTCATATTGTTTCATTTGTGTTGCTATCTCCAGTATGCCAAATCTGGTGATAGTTAGGTTATTGGGTTCGGCCGTAAGTAAGTACCTATCGAAAGTCATACAATGACGACACCCTTTGGTTCAGACTAATTTTGAAATAAAATCCTGTACTTACCAAGTCGATAAAACTTTTTATAATGTCATTATTTGAAAGTTGGGGATCCTAGCAAAGGTGAGACGATACTTTACGCTGGAACAGCTGCTTTAACTGAATCAAGCGCAAGTTCGATCGTGTATGGAGTCCTGCTCTCATTTTTGGGACGGATCTGCCAAATACTAGCTTGATGAATATTAAGTTAATTGAGAAACGAGCCAAGAGGATCATCGGTAATGATAAGCTCGTCAAATCGAAACTACAAGAGCTTGAGCATCGGCGCCGAGTTGCTGGCCTGTCGGTTTTCTATCGCTTGCATTTTGGGGAGTGTGCGATGGAATTGCATAATTTAATTCCGCAAAGCCCGTTCCATCATCGGACCACAAGACGTTCGGCAATGCGCACCGGTACATGGTGGACATCCCACCCACACGCATAATGGAATACCCTGCCTGAGTCTGTGTTTCCTAATAGCTACAACCTGGGAGTATATAGGTCAAGAGTGAATAGGTTACTTCTAGGCAAGTCTGCTCCATATTAGACTGCATCATCGCTTACTATCAGGTAAGATAGTGGTAAAACTTATTATGCCGATCAATAGTAAAAAAAATCATCTCTCTCGTTCAGAATGTACCTAAGTCTTTCTCTTATCTATCTATCTATAGTCTTATAATAATCTATATCTATATATCTATCTATATCTATACTTATTATAAATCTGTAGAGAGGTCAATTCTGTACATGAAATATATTTCCAAAATAACTATCAGGGGGTGATTAGGGATCGATACTGATGCCAAAAATGCAATCAGTAAAATTTTTGTCTGTCTGTCTGTCTGTCTGTCTGTATAACCGTTATAGAAACAAAAACTACTCGACCGATTTTAACGAAACTTGGTACAATTATTCTTTATACTCCTGGGCTGGTTATAGTATACTTTTCATTACGCTACAATCAATAGGAGCAGAGCAGTGAAGGGAAATGTTGGGAAAACGGGAGAAATTACTCCATTTTTTAAGCTTGCGTCGCGTGTGCATTTGCAACCTTAATGGTTAAAGCTACACAGAAATCATGTATGACGGAAATGTTCTAATTAAAATTATATAAAAAATATCCCATGACAGCATATGTCTATCTTTTGTGATCTCATACTCACAATACCACGTGTAACTCCCGATAGCTTAGCAGTTCGAAGCTTTCTGATTATATATGTCTACTCTTACGTTTATAACACTCTCAGTCATCCCATTCTTTTTTAAGGACTATAATAATGTTAATTAAAAAAGTTAGCGTTATTAACTATTCCATAAAAGGGTGGGGCTCACAAAATTTGTACCATAACGCACTAGAAAGTGTAACACACAAATTCGTTTGCAACACACTGGAAATTTTATAACACTCTGGAACCCTGTAAAGGCAGGTTTACATTGTATCAACATTGACTAAAAAATCTTGCCACATTTACGAGTATTGATGACCGTGTGATAATAATGAATCGTTTGAATGAATCGTTTATATGATCAATACTCCAAGTTATATTTCCTGGAAATATGACTATTTCATGAAAAAAATATGTTTTCCAGGAAATATATAACTTAGATAAATATGTTGATGGTTTTTAAGGTTATTAATCAGTAGGTAAGTATACTATCATTATTGTAGCGTATCAAATCAAAATAAAAGACATTTAAAATTATTTTTTTATTATTGTCACATTTTTTAAATCAACAAAGTGAAATTAAAAACACTTATGAATAAGTAAAATAAAATTATAAAAAATCAAAATCAACTTGATTATAATGAAGTAAATCATCAAATCAACAAACTGAAATTAAAAACACTTATCAATAAGTACAATAAAATTATTAAAAAAAATACAAAATCAACTTGGTTTTACTTAGTAGGTAAGTAAATCACTGATCAAAATAAATGTGATCACGTTTGTCACTTAGCGTGTACTCCCTTGACTCATAATTTAAATTATTTTTTTTTACAATACAGTATATCTCTGTCTAATTTTTTTAGTAGAAACGAATTTTAGGTTTGGTTTCTTGACCGTTTTTAAAAATCGAATGCTGTAATTATTACTTTTCTGTTCCAAATCTCTACACTCAACAAACCCTACATAATAAACCCATTTCTTTTTTTCGTAATATCTCACTAGAACGCTGTCGTTAACACTTATAATGGCTTCTTCCATTATCTCATTTGGTTTCTCAGTCTCATTATTTTCTAGGTGTCTAGTGTGTATAGTCTGGTTACTTAAGTTTATATTATCACAGCTACCTCTTTTATTTTTTTCTGTTTTTTTACCGGTTTCTTCATTTAAATGCCGTTCTATCAAATCTTGTTCCGCACTATCTCTATTAATGTTTTGACCATCAATCGCCTTGCTTCTTGCTTCTGCATCTTCTTCAGTTTCATTTTCTTCTTTTTTTGCCATTTGACTAAAATCAGGGTTATCTAAAGCTCTTACGTCGCATTCGTATGATGTTTCTTTTTCTTCAACTTTTTTATCAATATTTTTGTTCTCATCTTCTAATATTTCGTCTGTCAGATCCAGATCCAGATCCATATTTTGTAACTCTAGTATACCATCGTTTATTTTTCTTTTTTGTAAGTTATTTTCTTGTTTAATTTTCACTACAGCACTCTCTTTTTGCTTATTATAATTTCCTGATGTACTTGGTACAGGGTCATAGTTCGTATTTCTATTATTTTCTTTATCTTTTAGGGTAGAAAATAAATCAAAGTCTTTGTCCACTTTATTAAGTGTTATTGGAAAGTATTTCTGTAAATCAAAATAGGCCTGATTTTGAGGCGTATATCTGATCTCTGATAAAACCGTTATCTTTGAACTGCATTCGTTTATATTTTTTTTACTGTACTCTCAGCTTTACTCTCTTTAATCGATATTGTAGCCAAATCATTTTCTTCTGTATCTGTCTGATCAAATTCTATGGCTTCATCATCTTCCCACACACTGTCATCCGATTCAGCATAAGTTAAGTCGCTTTCTACACTAGTATCAGTATCGTAGTTTTGCTGATGTCCCAATCGTTTTCTCCGGTTTCTGTTATTGCCGCTTTTTTGGGCAACTGGCGTTCTAACTTTTTTTATATATATTTCTTTCGACTTGGCTCTTCAATATTTTCACTGTTGCGTTTATTTTTTTTTTGCAACAGTCTGGTCTTGTTCATGAATGATTTCTAAGTTGTGTTCTTTTATATCCAAGCATTGGCAATATCCAGGACTTAATCCTTTGTCACAAAAGCAACTTAATCTACGATAAGTTATTTTGTTCCCAGATTCAACATTTCTAAGTTGATGGAGTGCCATGGTTCCAGGTACAGGACATAGTGGTACATTCACATTTTGAAGTATTTCTGGGATGTAAAATAGTTTTATTTTTGTTTCAGTTTCTCTTAACAGTCGATATGCAGACTCTGCATCGGTTATGTCAGAACGATAGGAGACCATAGAATCCAATTTTCTTTTTATCGCACCACCGATGCCGTCTGCAGCACCCTTCCCATGCGCAGACTCGAAGAAATTCCAGGTTGAGAATGGGAACCCTAGATCTTTAGTAAAGTTGCAGAATAAATAAAAATTCTTTTTTTGTCTATATTGAACAGTGGGTCCATCTGAGAAGAAGTGCAATGCATGTACGTTAGGGAATTCCTGTCTAATTAACTGTAAAACAGGAGACAGGTGGGCCCATATAGCTTCTGGTCCGTGGTTGTTACAAGGTGAAATGTAAGTAAATGACATTGGGTCTCTCCCTTTGCTGTATATAAGGCCAGTATGTAGCGTGAATTGTTGACGGGAGGAACCGAAGTGCATGGCTTGAATTTCAGTACTTAATTTGCTCGAATAGTTTTCAGAAAAGTCGATATGTATGGCTATTGACTGATTATCGAGATTTTTGATACAGCGTTGATATTCTTTATATTGGTGTATTATATTGTATGAATGTGTCTTAAATTGCTTTAATTCGTCTGTAAACGATTGCAAAAGATTTTGCAAAGTACCAACTTTTCTATCTTTGACCATTCTTTTAGTTATTTTTTTTAATGCATCATCTTTTTTGTCGTCATATTCATGATTTTTTTGCATCCATTCTGACCATGAAACAGAATCGTCCAGATTTTTCCCATTAAGATTATATTCCACAGCTTTATCCTTGCAATCTTCACATTCGCCATAGGCACATTCTATTTTCTTGGCGTCACACACAACCATTAACAAAATATCATCAAGTGATTTTGTTTCAATAATACCCATAGATTTGAGCTCACTCGCTTTCAATAGCAAATTTTCATGTCTTTTACATGCACACGTATTACGAGAGTTGACTTTTGGAGTCAATATGTAAAATGGCCTGTAGCGTTTAAATGTGGCAAATGAAATCTTTCCGCCTTCTGACTTATATTTCCTATAAAGTTGTTTTAATGTTCCCAATAAATATCTTCTTTGTCTAGTTTGTTTCTTGTATGTTTTGACTTCCTTTTTCCTTGCTGTCGCAACGCTAATATCGTCTCTTTCGAAAAAGTTTTTTAAGTCATTTAATATTGAAAAGTTTCTTTTTTTAACTTGAATATGGCGTATTTTTCCTTTGAGACCAAAGAATGAACTTATTTTGGTTTTCATTTTGTATTTTTTGGCGATATCACTAGAAACTATATTTTTGAGCACTTTTTTTTCACTGTTTAAATTAGAGTTTTCATAACGTTCCTTTATTGTGTCTACTAAAACGTTGTGTTCTAATAATCTTTTCTTTACTTTCTCTCTTTCTTCAAGAGAAATGTTTGGCAAATTTTCTTCTATAAATATATTAGCTCTAGAGCATGGAGTACGTATTTCTTCTTCTTCATTATTAGAATTAGGTTTCAGTTGTAACTTTTCTATTAAAATATTTTTTTGGTGTATTAAATCGAGTAACTGTTTGTTTTTCTTAATTGATCTATAAAGCTTTTTCTTTAAATTACACATATCTTTTTTCATTTGGTTGATGTTCCCTTTAAGCTCGCAATTTTCTTTTTTCAACCTGTAGTTTAGTGTTTCTATACGTCTTTGTTTATTTCTCATTGCTTTTTCATTGTTTTCAGTTAAACACTCTGATCCTTCTCTTTTCTCTTCATCATATGTTTTCTTCTTCTTATTTTCTCTCCACTGTCTTCTTAGTTCAATTTGCTCTTCTGGTTCAAATTCTGCGATTCTTTTTCTTTTTAAATTTGTCCTGGCGGCATTTTTTCTTTGCATTTCCTTGTATTTATTTAGATTTTCATTCTTCATCCTCTCGCGGTATCGTTTCTGCCGTTCGGCTGCGCTCGAAGGCATCTGTACAAAATAAGATTCAATTGCTCAATATCTCAATAGTAAGATTACACACCGAACAGCATACTAATTTTATTTACTACTTATACAAAAATATCGTAAGTAGAAGCTTTTGTAAAGAATAATATAAAAATACAAAATGTTATTTTTTAGTTTTTATTTATTTATTATTAAGTGCTTATAAGGCAACACAGCAGGGAAGGCACGCATATAATTACATTTAAACACGTATATTCACACGCAAGCAAAGCTATTATACCCCTTTTGGACTCCGCCGCAGTCGGTTAAAGACAATATGAACCAAGATTAACACACCAGAGCGAACACACGAGAACATTCTAGTGTTTGATTGATTATAGCAGCCGCAAATTCAAAGAAATTTTGGAAAGAAAGCCATAATGTACGACACAAAAAGGTATTTAATTAGTATCTATACTTCATTATAATGAAAGACAAGCACTTACCTTGAAAAGTCTGTGTTTAATAACCAATTTTTTGGAGGGAAAAAACACTACACCAAAGCACTTCACTTTTGTTACAAGACTAAAATGGTTGACATTAATTTGACACTTGACGACTGTTGTTATACGGTGTTGCCACTCTACAAAACAAGTTCTAGTGTGGTTATCACTAAATTACGAAAGCTACCGTGTAACACATTACTTGTAACACACTAGAAGATTCATTGAGACTTTTTTTTTAATTTGTTGTTTTGTAAGCAATTTTAATTTTTTGTGAGATTTACAGACAAAATTCTTTGAATTAACTCCCATACCAACAATGAAGACAAAAGGAAATAACATTAACAGCGTAATAAAAAAAATAAAATTAAAGCCCTAACAACGGACTGCGCTGGGACATTTATATTTAGTATGGAGCAAAAAATTTTATAGACTTAAATATTGTGTAAATTGAAGATTTTGTGTATTTTCTTTGCAAACATCAATTTTTGATGTATTCATTTTAATGCAACAAATATAATTCTTTGATAGATTACCAAAATATACTAAAATTTAGGAGCAAACAGATGACCGCGATTTTTTTTTCAAAGGTACATTTTGTTTGAGCCCCACCCAAAAAATAATCATAGAAATCGGTATAATAGAAACACCAAAGTTATACATGAAATACGCTAATAATAAGCCATCGCGCGTGAATCATGCTGGTCGATGAACAAGAAGCCACTAATTACCCGATAGAATTTTTAAAAATTCTCTAAATATGCCCGGTCTTCCTTCTGACGAAATTTGTTTAAAAATTGGCATTCTGATTATTCTACTCCGAAATTTAAATAAAAACAAAAATAAAATAAAATAATCTTTATTTCGGATAAGCAACATCCATAAATGGGTTAGTAAACAAAAAGATAACTTATTCCTATGTTAGTAAACTTATAATCTATTTAGAGACGCTGGATGGATGTTGTTCGAGATACATCTCCGAACAACATCCCCTAACAAAGGAGAGTCGTACCTCCCCGCTATGGTCTTCAGGATGGAGTTGGAGCTGACCCGCACTCTGCCGAGCAAAGAGGCTGATTTATGTCTGACGATGGCATGAAAGCCATCGACGTGTGCTTGTGCAAACATACCTGATGCACTGCAGAAACGGGGCAGCCCCATCAACATCCTGAACCCGTTATTATACTGGACCCGTAGGGCGCTGATAGCTCGCTGAGTATAGTTGGTCCACAAGCTGCACGTGTAAAACACTTGGCAATAAGCTTTAAAAAGCGTTATTTTGACTTCATTACTACAGCGTGCAAGCCTGCGAGCCAACATGTTACATCGAACTGCCAGCGCCCTACGTTCCCTCTCAATATCCGCCTGGTCACTCAGGTCGTCAGTTACATAATGCCCTAAGTAAGTATTTGAATTTATACACTCGCAATATGGCATTCCCATTCAGTTTAATCGAGGGTACATACTCAGGACATTTAGCACCGCCAGCTTTAAAGACCAAGAATTCGCTTTTCTTGACGTTATAAACTAGGCCATGCTCACGAACATAGCCCTCACAACAACCAAGCAGCTCTCTAAGCGCCCTAACCGTAGGGCTCAGCAGCACCATATCGTCAGCGTAGCTGATGTTGTTGACACTGACGTCATCAATGCGACAACCGATTTTCTTGCTCTACGATCAGATCGTTTATATAGAGGTTAAACAGTTTTGGTGAAGTTATCCCTCCTTGTCTAACCCCACACTCTAGCCCATACGACACAGAAAGTCCGTCGGCCCATCTCACACGGTTCGTCTGGTTGTAATACCAATACTGGAAAATACGCAACAGCTCCGCTGGCGCTTTTCTCTCCCGCAGCTTTTCCCACATAACCTCGTAAGATACAAGGTCAAAGGCACGGGAGAGGTCTAAGAAGCAAGCATACACTGGAGTACGACGTTTCGTGTAGTATTGCACTGTATTTTTGAGGCTTAGAATGGCACTTTCAGTGCCAAGGTCATTACGAAACCCAAATTGTGCGTCGTGTAGATTCAATAAGCCATCCAACCGCGTGTCCAGCAGACTGTCGAGTACCTTCGCAATAATAGTAGCCAGAGAGATGGGTCGATAGTTACACTTATCAGCAACATCACCTGTTTTATTCTTAATAATAGGCACGACAATAGTTCGCATGAGATCAGAGGGAAGGTACGAGTGACACATACACAACGAGTAAAACATAGCGAGTACTCTAGCTATATGAGGACCAGCATGCTGCAAGTGCTCAACGCTTAAACCATCGTGACCCGGGGACTTCCCTCTCGTCATTTTCTTAATGGTGCTTGACACCTGCTTGGCCGAAAAGCGAACCAGATCAGAATCACGACAGCATCTGTCAGCGAGCACAAATTTAAGACCACCACAACTTTGCAATGGAACTCGGCTAAAAGTAACCCAGTTACAACAAAATATAATCGAGACTCAAATTTTAACAGGTTGCGGTGCAGGTGAAACCGTCTTTATTCCCAGAATTCCCATGATACCAAATAATTTTCCATTCCAATTTAAAAGAACACAATTCCCAGTATCGGTGTCTTATGCAATGACAATTAATAAGGCTCAAGGGCAGACTTTTCGTACTGCTGGAGTAGATCTCGGTGTCAGTTGTTTCTCGCATGGTCAGTTGTACGTCGCTCTTTCCCGGGTTAGCAGTTCTAGAAATCTTTATGTTCACATGCCGGACGGGTCAACTTCCAACATAGTTTACCCAGAAGCTTTGCGCTGAAGTATTTTCGTTCTATAGGTACTTAAGCCTCATGTGAACGTGATCTAAACAATGTTACTACCAATACATTAACTTAATAACACACAAGGAGTTACACGTTGACGGAGTCGCGGGCACAGCTATTAAACAATAATATTGTGCGGTTCCGTATTGCGATATTTTTCAACAGTATTGTAGATTGACATATTATATTTTTCCCTACTAAAATACGAAAGTGAATCTGCCTGTTACATCAAACCCACTGAACCGTGAGGAAGGACATAAGCTACTTTTTTTTACGAAAAACGACAGAAACGCGGACGAAGTCGCGGGCAAAAGCTAGTAGTAAGTAAGTTTACACGGGCATTTTTTTTAGCAATTATTGCTCGACTTGTATGGTTCAATCTGGAGTAATTAGTGCAGCAATGTAGTCTGTTTGTTTTGGTTTTTTATCAACTAAATTACTAACTAACGTATTTGCTAGTTTCTTGGAGTTTCTTCGTATAACTCAATGTTGTCATTGCAAAGCAAGTACGCGAAGTAAGCAAGAATAGCCTTAGCCCTACTCTTAGTAGCCCTTTCAGTTGTTGTTGTAAAAAAATAAACATTTTTACTTATTTCTTTCTTATTTTTGAAATAGTTAAGCAATGGTCATCTTAAATTATTTTAAACTTCAAGTTGATAGCATTAGAAGTTCTTAAAATATCCAGCTGTGACGGACAGACAGACTAAGTCATACCATAACGGTTCCTTATTTACTATTTTGGTATGAAACCCGAAAAGTCAGCAAAAACGGCTCCACCGTTTTCAAATGATACGCGTATCTACGAAAAGCATTCCATATTTTATTTATGTTGCGTTGTTGATAAATATAGGTAATATTACAGAAAATCAACTTACGGACCCCCTCTTATATAAATGTCACCTTACACCACTCATAAATCTTGATTAGATTGTAATTTCTCGATATATTATGTAAATCGTAGTGGAGATATCACCACGGCGGAAAGTGGCAAACTTCGTAAGATTATAAAGTTACTTGAGAGTTTGTAAACTCTCAATAAATTGTCAACTGAACATTCTGAATACTTTTTTACGCAACTAAATTTGATAGTTTACAATTTCTCGTTCGTAACTCTATGGTGTACATGTGACGTCACATATGAACAAACTACTGAGAGACTGTTTCGTGTAGACTTGTGATCTGGTTGGTCGCTAATTTCTTTCAGTTCACAATTTCTCGGAATGAAATCGAGAAATTATAAACTATCAAATTTTGAAGCGTAAAAAAACATTCCAAATGTCCAGTTGAAAGTTTACATTTTTTATCTTTCAAGTCATTTTGTAATCTCACAAAGTTTCTGCTGGTACTTTCCGGTGACAGATATAATAAATCCTATGCAAATTCAATAGTTTCCAATATATCCGTATTTATAATTTCACGCGATATGTTACAATCTTACGAGTTTGACATTTTCCGGTGACATAAATACACATTCTAATTAATGTAAATCCCTGCGAAATACAACCGGGAGTTTTTTGAAATGACACACTAATGAAGTCATACCGAGTGTACCAACATACCTACCCATAGTACCCATGGGGGTTTTCCTGCCTTAATTTGTCTTATAAGTTTTGTAGGAAGAAACTAACTGTGACACTGTGTGTGGACTTTGAACGTCATCAGTATAACTCACCGAGCAAAGCGAGCACACCCGGTGTTCGTGTCTGTTCTTTCCTCGTATGTGAGAAGTTGATTTTTATATTTCTTTGGTGAGAAGACACTGTTCTGTAGTGAAAAAATAACAGGCCGATGTACCAAACGTAACATTTCTTTAAGCAAGATGGCAGGAAGAATCGTATCCTCTACAGACACTTTAATATTGACCATTATTGTTCCCTATTAGTTGTAAGTAGATTATTAATGACTTAAACTTCATGCAATACAGAGGTACAAGTGCAACGGCGACATTATAGTAGGCATTCTGTACCAGTCAACAAAGGGCGTTGAAGACATGACGTGTTATTGCTACGTTGAATGGCA
The DNA here is from genome assembly GCA_963859965.1 of Ceramica pisi. Lineage (NCBI taxonomy): Eukaryota > Metazoa > Arthropoda > Insecta > Lepidoptera > Noctuidae > Ceramica > Ceramica pisi. The sequence continues at coordinate 14,860,372 of OY982545.1, forward strand.
ATAGTACTTATTCTTCGGGGAAAGAACAAGCCAGCCCTCTCATCGTGAACGGCAATATGGAACTAGTGATATTTATTTGCCTTATTGAGTAATAATTTTTCTGACCCAACCCGTACTATTCAAAAGTTATTTATAAGCATAAAGTTACTTTTAAAAACACCTACAATACCTAGAAATCTATCTTAGTAGTTAAGATCGGAATCACGCATGAGTACTTACGACAGACAGGAGGAAAACGTAGAGACTGATGTGGCGCCTTCAAGGTATTATGTAAATAAGTACCTAATAGTGTAATCATTGCTATACACGGACAGTGACTCATGGTACTGTTAATGACTTAATATTTCCCTAAAGTATCATAGGGAATACTACGTTCTGAGTTCAAGCGAGGATGTACTTGCCCTGCGGTTTTTCCAATAGTTTACGTAAAAGTGACGTACTCAAGTACTCTAGTAGGGCAGTTGTGTCTGGCCGAGTTTAGTCACCTACCTACTTAATGCTCATTTTGAGTCCACTTGACCGCAGTTGCAGGGGTTTTTGAAGAATAACGGCTACTCGAAGACATGGTACAGCGATCATGACACACATGACTTGTGTTATTTTATATCAAGTTATGATTTGGGGAGTTTCCTAAACATGACTGACATAATATTTCCGAGGTATTGATGCTCGCCTGTGTAAAAAAATGCTTCGGTGTTAGTCTAACCTCGAAGGGAATCCTACACAAGGATTTCTGCACAGCATTTTATAATAACACATTTTTTCCTAATGTTTTTTAAAACAAACAGTCCTTTTGTGTTTTTTGAGTACTTTAATCAAAATTGTAAAAAGTAATGCATACAATAATATAATAAACTCAATTGTATAAATGATCTCAATGTATATATTAAATTAATTGATGACTGAGACAAAATTTTAATCAGGTTAATACTTATAATTGGACGACTTGTCTTTTGACACATCAGAATTTTTCGAGATTTATTCGCATATTTGACAGCAACTTATTCCGATTCTTGCATCTTTTTTTAGCCAAATAGTCACGTGTGTTATCGGTTCTACTTATACAACGTGTAGCAGAATAAACGCAATATTTCTGAAAAGGGTACTTATGTTGGGACAAACACAGAAAACGCGAAAAAGAATCGGTTGCCCCATACGTATGTGCGCATAACTCGATAAATGTACTGAACAGCTCATTTTCGTTCATGATTTTGGGTTAGGTCCAATAGCAAAAGTTGTTCATAATGAAAGTTGTTCAGTTGATGAGTACAATGAACCCATTATAGGTATTGCGTTTATTCTGTTACAAGTTGTATATGCTTCTATTTTGCAACTTCAGCTTTTACCTATACGTGTCAAAATTCAACACATAGCTATATTTTGAGCTGAAAAAAACTAACCAGGAAGGAAAGACCCCGCCATACCCTTCTAACCTCACCTATCCAAGTTGGGGTGCCTCAAGTTTTTGATCAGAACGGTCTGTTGGTTTTTTTCATGGATTTATTCATTGACGAAGAGTTATGTGGGCGAAAAGTCCTTTGGATGAAATGTTGACCAACAACTCACGGGCCAATCGACTGTGGGTGAAACGTTACAGTTTCTGGGTGGAGTGTACACTCTTAGTGAAAATAATCTACACTAATATTAGGTATAAAGAGGAAAGATTTGATTGTTTGTTTGTTTGAATTGAATAGGCTCCGAAACTGCTGGACCGATTTAAAAAATTCTTACACCAATGTGTAGAATGATATATATAGGCTACATTTTATCCCGTTAAAGTTTTTATTTTATTTTTTATTTAATTTAGAAAAAATGTTGCCCCACATAGGAATTTCTCCTGTATTGTGAGTGCGTTTACAAACATACAAAATCACATACACAAACAGCCAGACCCGGAACAACTATCTGTAGGCCATACAAATATTTGTTCCGTGTGGGAATCGAACCCACGACACGCGGCGCAGCAGTCGATCGCTCAAAAATAAAGGGTATACCCGTACGAAGTCGGGACGTGCAGCTAGTTTCAAATAAACAAGATCAAAACCCCGTTGAGATTATATTTATAGTGTCGATGTATTCACACGTTATGTTGTGATCAAAATATACACTAGTAAACAAGGTTTTCCGTGAATTTGAGGTAATCAAGAACCGAATGTCCTTCCTTCGTTTGTAGAATGATTTGCATTGGTTGATTTCCAAAATTTCGGATCGATACAAGATTGGTGAAATAATATTAGTGTTTTTCCTTGTTCTTCTTAATATTTTATTTTCATAACCAGTCATAATTATGTCACTTTTAAGGGTTCCTTGACACAGAACGTAAAAGTGTCGCTGTAGGATTTCGGTGTCTACCTACATACATATTATGTATTAAACCGGTTATGCGATTAAAACAGATTTAACATAACGTTGTGTGAGTATTAGAATACTTATTAGTGCCGTTACGTAAAATGTACGTTAGCATAATCGACACAAAGTTAAGAACAAAAATTTTAAGTCAATTAAGAAATTGGGTTCTAAAATGATAGATAAATTTTAGGTATGTTGATTTATTGAACGGTCTAGCTTGATTTCAGTAGGAAGGCAAGGAACCCTGTGCATGTTGGGGAAATTGATTGAAAGAGTCACCGCGACCCTGAAACGCAAAGGGCGTTAGGTTAGGTTAGGTTAGGTTAGGAATACGTAAGGATTTTAGTCACTAAGAGTCTGACACTCCCTTCCACTTCTGGTCCACCCAGAGCGGAAGAGGCCTTTGATTGATTTTCCGTCCGCCAAGTGCGAGTCGGACGCGCGCGTTAATGCTTCCGAACCAATTTAATTTTTAACACTACAGACTTCTTATAGTCTTCGAGTTATCCTGTAATCTTTCGGTATAGATCTATTATCTGTTTTTTTTTTTATTTAGGTTCTGTAGTTTCGAAGATAAGGGGGGAGAATGGTCATTTTTGGTCTAATTTCTTCAAAACTATTTATTTAAAAATTAAGATCAATACATAAAAACCTCACTGCCCTAACATCGTCACACGATACAGTTTTAATAACCTTTTTTTAACTTTCTAGTTTGACCCCCAAAAGTGACTACTAAAAGGATTTATTTACGTAACACGTCCGTGTTTGGGTCACAGAAATCCATATAATATGTGTACCAACTTGAACAGAATCGGTCTAGCAGATCCGGAGAAAACTGGCTGTAACAGACGGACGGACAGACAGACAGACAGACAGACACCCGAGTGAACCTATAAGGGTTTCACTTTTTGTTCGGAACCCTATAAAACTCTGTGTATGGTAGCTTCCGGCCTTACCGAACCGGTTTTTAGGGTTCCGTAGCCAAATGGCAAAAACGGAATCCTTATAGATTCGTCATGTCTGTCTATCTGTCTGTCTGTCTGTCCGTCCGTATGTCACAGCGACTTTTCTCCGAAACTATAAGAACTATTCTGTTGAAATTTGGTAAGTAGATGTATTCCGTAAACCGCATAAAGAATTTCATACAAAAATAGAAAAAAAAAACAATACATTTTGGGGGGGTCCCCATACTTAGAACTGAAACTCATTTTTTTTTCTTTCATTAGACCCATACGTGTGGGGTATCTATTGACAGGTCTTCAAAAATTACATTGAGGTTACTACTATAATTTTTTTCTAAACTGAATAGTAGTTTGCGCGAGAGACACTTCCAAAGTGGTCAAATGTGTGCCCCCCCCCCGCTTAACTTCTAAAATAAGAGAATGAAAAAACTAAAAAAATATATGATGTACATTACCATGTAAACTACCAGCGAAAATTGGTTTGAACGAGATCTAGTAAGTAGTTTTTTTTTAATACGTCAAAAATCGTAAATCGCAACTTCTGCTTATAATATAACTAGCTGACCCGCGCAACTTCGTCTGCGTCACATTATTCATGAATAATATTGCCAAAAAATTAAAAAAAAATTTAGGGGTGGACTACTAGGGGGATGAAAAATAGATGTTGGCCGATTCTCATAGATACCGGATAAGCAGAAAAAAATTCATCAAAATCGGTCAAGCCGTTTCGGAGGAGTATGGCAACGAAAACTGTGACACGAGAATTTTATATATTAGATACCTACATACTGGTTTGTACGGAACCCTCGGTGCGCGAGTCCGACTCGCACTTGGCCGGTTTTTTACAATAAAGCAGTCGAAGTCGTCACCAAATGAATCACCCACACCGTCCTCCGGGGAACATTCGCATGCGCAATGTGAGACACGCGTCTACTTCCAATCTTTACGTAGGTATAAAACACACGCTGCGGTGGACTCACAATCATTCCATATCTGGCTACCAGTCGTTCAACACATCAAAATTACAAAAATGTATTCAAATATGTGCGTGAAGATTGTCGTGTGCGTAGCTCTAGTCGCTTGTGTCAACAGCCATGTGATCAAAAACAAGGAAGTGCCGCTATCACCGGAGGGCATGGTCATGCAGATCACGGTGAAGAACAAGGGAGATGGGCAGGTTGTGTCTGCTATGAAGATTGATATCAACGAGAAGGACAAGAAAGTTGTGATGTCGATGGGTGAGCCAGTGCCTGCTGACGTTGGTACCGGCGGCGGCGGGTCGACCACGGAGTTCGTGCCGGTCATCGGAAACCGACACAACATTCGCGTGGGCTCCTGCCCGCTTGGCTACGTGCGACGTGGTGGGTTCTGCTTTCCCGACGACGACTACTAAGCTAATGGACCTTGCAACAGATGTGGATAACTTTGGACGTGGAAATCCTCATGATGGACTAACGTGATTCCTTCTCCAGTGTTCACCAAAATGAAAAGACTTATTGAAATGTGATACCTTCCCTCAGTGTTGTTAATTTATTAAAAGTCATAGTTATTATTAAACCTGTTTCCTTTGTCCTTGTGTTTCCTATTAAGTAGATAGGTATATATGTAAATAGAATTAGAAGAAAAAATCCAAAAACTAGATTAGTGACCTATTCACATACCATAATTATGTCATCAAATTTTATTTCCTATTTGTTGCACTGTTATATTTGTGCTAAATAAGTCGGTAATTCGGTTTAAAAGCGAAGGGCATATCATGAACCTTTAGAAAAATTTAACTGCAAATATCAGACAACAGGCCAGACCAGTTACAGGCACTCTTGAATAGTCAAGGTCTGTAAGTCACATAGATGAAGCTAATTCTGCAATTTTTTTATGGGTCGCATTCTCAATAAGCAGAATTTTTTACCTTTATATTTTTATGGATGGGAAATCATCAAATGACTTCCCCCGCTCTGGGCGGAGCGGGTGGGAGTGTCAGACTTCTACTGACTAAAACCCATCCATGTGTCTTCATGTGGCCTTTGTGTTCCGGAGCCATGCACGGTATCTCTTTCGAATAGTCCCGCGACTCTCCGGCAAGATTTTTTTACCTAAGGTAAAAAAAAATAAGTAGTAATGGCAGTTTGACAATGATGAAGGTATAGAAAATAAGTCAAACAGCAGTTTTTCTTAACTCTACATAATTATTTGTAATAGGAACGTATATAGGAGTTTGAAATAAAAATGTATTTTTTTTTAATTCAGCGCTAAAGATGTCAGTGACACAGCAGATACTCGGACGAATTAGTTAAAATGCCTTGGGTAGGTAACTAATCAACTTTTTTGTCTGCAAAATGTATCAAGTTGTTACTTTAATACTTCATTATAATATACATCTAACCTTGCATGAAACCTGTTTGGTTGTTATAAAATACTGGTGACACACTATTTAAAGAATTGGTTGATGTTGTTTATAATCTGTTTCCTAAATTGGTTGATGTTGTTTATAATCTGTTTCCTATATTTTCATACACATACATTGCTTACATTTTCTCTTTAAATTTCGTATTCATAATAATGATAACTAAAAAAAAAAAAATATTATTATGAATGAATTATTTGCAATATAACAAAAACACTGCAAAGTTTAAAATCCTAACCTTAATTTCGGAAGTCGGTGTTTATGGTTTTGATTCTTTGTTTTTTAACACCGACTTCCGAAAATAAGATTATTTTATACATTCTACGTGTGTTTTGTGCCGGTACGACTTAGGGTCGTAACACTAATGCCAACTTTGGAAAAAGCGACTGATCGTTCAGCGCTTGTTACCGAACGAACCTACATTTTATTTGTCCTCGGTGCTTTTAGAATTATACTGTTTGCCTGCCTCGTCATGCGCTTTTGAATTAGCATTCTGTTTGTGAATGTTATTTGTGTAAGTATATATTATTATCTGTTATTTTTTTTACGTACAAGTATGTAGGAGTTATATTTATAAAACGAAGGAGGAGTTATATTTATGAAACGTGGTTGGAATCTTTCTCGACATTTGTGGCACTTTTGATAACGCATGATGGCCGATGCTACTACTTAAAATGAAAACCCGTGGTAACTACAAAAAAACTTCTAAAATCTGATTTTTTCGTACTTTCTAATCGGCTTCGTGAAACTCAAACTTGAGCATCATTCCATTACTAATTCTCTAACCATGGGAGGTCCTCAGGACTCAGTCCATGTGTATGGAATTTACGATGATTTGCTCGCGCTTTCGCTCCCATGTGGCTGTTCTGTTACGCGGACGATGGCTTGCTACTCATTCAGGCAAGTACTCGGGCCGGACTCGAGAACTTGGTTGACACATGCCTATGTTTAATAATATCTCGCTGGGGCGATCAAAACCGTCTGACCTTTGCACAGCATAAAACCTATCAACTTATTTTAGAAGGAAACCTTAAGTCCTGGCCTAGTATTAAATTTAATAACGTTAAACCCGATAAAGGAAAAAATCCGTGTGCTACCTCGGTATGCTACTAGAAAGGAACTTTTCATTTATTGATCATATAAAAACAGGATGAGAAAAAGCAAAAAAGAACTTCTACACCTTGACGGGAATATCCAAGGCTACTTGGGGTCTATCATTTTAAACCTTAAAAACTATTTGTGGGGCTACTTACTTGTGTTGTGTGTACTACGGGGCACCTGTCTGTGCCGATAGGGCCACCACGTAAATTGCTTAATTATAACCAGTGACTCACGTCTGGCTGGAACTTTTCGAATGGCTATGTAGGTGGGAAAATTCCATCAAAAGCCGTCAGCTCCACCAGTTTTTTTCAACCGTTAGTGAGCGGCTGGATAGGACATGGCTGGAGATAGATGACTGTGTTGCCCAATTTCTCACAGGTCATGGCAACTTTAAGAGTAAATTATTTTCTTTTAGGCTTGTGGCCTCCTTGCCAATGCCAATGTTCTACAACTGACCTTGAATACGAACAATCCACAGTTCCACACATAACATCTTATGGGAGTGTATTCTTTGGCAGACTGAACGTAAAATTATGTTAATAGTATTCAGGTTGCATCTGGAGTAGTTTACCACACGGACCTTGTAGAAACCATAACAAACCTGACCTAAACTATTACTGGAATCAAAAGTAGCTCACAATGTAGGACCCATTCGTTTCAGCGTTAAAATATTATCCGTGGTGCTTAGCAACTGGGCTTAACCCAGTTGTACCTATATGTCCCTTGGTGCCTATTGGCCTAGCTCTAATTTGTCTCCTGCTTGATAAGGACCAGTGGAAATTATATTTATTTTTTCCTACTCCTCCGCTGTACTTTTCTGATTAATTTAGTTGCGGGATCCAAGACAGTTGAATCATTTCTCCGGGTTCATCGGGCTTAATTAGCTCGGCGTTTTTCTGGTCGTAGCCACTTTTGATTCTGGCTTTCCGGAGTTGCTGTGGTTGGGATGTGAGGTGGGCTTGTTCCAATTAAAAAAGTAAAGCATATGCAATGCCATAGCATTTAAATACTCCTCAAAGTTCGAATCGCTATTTCCTGGACGAATATTAACGATGAAATCTCCAACCACTGTAACCGTTTTAACCGATGTAAGGGAACTCAGTGTATCGTTCAGGGAGCTAATGAAATTTTTTAATATTTCTAATTAAAGGTGATCGGTAGATTGCAACAATTGCTGTGTCTGGGTCTAGCTATAAAATGAGACAATTAGCATCCTGAAACACGGGTTTAGCAATCCTATTATCAAATTAATACACCATCATTCTGGTGTGTAAAACCAGACTTTGAGTAGACCCTTTAACTTATTATATCATATCTTTTACCTTTAACATTACTACGGCCTCACGTGACGTTTATGACGGTGGGCGCATAGTTAGTCTGACCTAGTAATACCTAGGTATTTTATGCTCGTGTATCATTCTCGTCTTCAATTTAGATGGCTTCCCCTTGGGAATATGGGATTCCCAGACTCCGTTTAGCCACTTAATACCCAATGTATAAGCCGATCAATGATGCCCTTTATTGCATCAGAGATAAGTTGGTACTGTATTCACAGTAGTGGGGCGTCCCATTCATGACCATATTTGAAGTGAGTCACTTTTACGATTTGCGAATGATCAAGCTATAAAAAAGTGTTCATCTAATTTCGTGAAAATTTTTCCATTAAATATTTACGTTTTGGAACCAGACAAGGTCTGATTAACTAACAGACTCCTTGAAAGTTAAAGTTTTTTTTAAATTTGAGGTGGGGTTGGTCTTGACTGTTGTAGGAGTGAAGAAGCCAAGAAGTGCCATCAAATGATTTAGTTGGAATAAACCGCGCTTTGGGGTTTGATGGTGATACGAAAATGATCGATTATCACAGAACTTAGTTAATAACGATTCGGATCATATTACTATAAATGGTTTGCTGCTTTGTTTATAGGGACATAGGTACTTTATAGTTAACTGGTTTCCTTCTGGTGTTTGATGTCGTCATTTATTTGTTTTACGTAGTCAAGCTAAGGCTAACAATGTGTCGTTACGTCTTTATTTCCTGGAAGTATTAGCGAAGGCGTCAAGGAAATACCTACTTTATTTTATTTTCCCTATTAAATTAACCTAAAGATCCAATGGTCCAATGATATACGATATTTGACTCGTAACTTATTTATCAAGTATCAACTCATTGGACTAATTAATAAAAGTCCAGATTAGAAGGACCTCTCAATTAATTGGCAGCTCAACAAGATCACTGTCTTCAGTTGCACTTAAGAAGTCATATGCTGTAACATAAAACTTGGTAACTTGACTATTTCACTCCAATATATAACAATAAATAAAAGTCTTGTGTCGAGTTGAATGACGTGCACTAAGAAATGCCTATGTTCAGCAGTGGACTGCTATAGGCTGATGATGCTGGTGATTTATTTTATTTGGATCTCCAACAAAGGATACACAGTTATAACATAAGAGACAGCGATACAATGGTTCATTTACGTGTGCTCCTTCAGTAATAGGAGACAACAGCATGCACACATAACTAGGTTTACAAAACAAAATAAATTAACACATAACAACAATGTAAATTTAAATACAAGCAGACAGTAAATTATACAATTTATAATTAGGTCCGGTCATAACCAGTAAAAACTAAGTACGTAGGAACTTCATTTATCCCAAAACCAAAATTTATATTATTTTCAACTGAAACTCAAGCAGGAATACCAAACATAGTTACTGCAAAACATTTAATGCATAACCAGATTCAGTCATAATAACAGTGTGCATGAATAGCATATGTTAATCTTCTTGTCAAAGGTTTTCATTCAATAGCCGGACTGTCGGCATTATGGCCGCCGTCGAACTCATAATGCTATGGACCACCAGCATGCCATATTGCATTCCCTAAATAGTTCGCACATGCATATCACATTTAAAATAATTTCGAGTATTTTGGAGCCCTCGCATTCATACGGAGCTTTACGATGTAAACTCGCGAGATTGTATGCAATCATTGGAAATATTTCATTAACTTTGAACAGATTTAAGCGAATTAATTCTGTTTAATATTGTCTTTGTTGGGAAGGTATTAATTATGGTGTGTTTGTTAACGTTTATTTCCCGTTACCGTACTGGCCGATTGTCAGAAACATTGAAACATAATGTATTTGGGGTTTTGGGTTGGTATTTTGGATGGTTTACAATAAAGAGTATTTATTCATTTAAGGCGGGGTTGCAGTACTTTTTAGGATTTTTGAACGTCTGAAAATCTAATTAATTATGAGTTTTTTAATAAATAAAAATCATTACATAAAAATTTAACATACTCTAAAGTAAATCGTAAAGATCGAAACGCGATTTAGAATTATTGGCTCGATACTTTTTTTTATCAAACATGACACTAAATTACAATTTTAAACGTGTACTGCTAAGAGATTTCATCACGAATATGTATAAAAGTTATGTCAATAGATAGAGCTTTTTATTTGGAAGTAAATTTTGAAACCATATTGTATAATTTCTTTATCAGTTTTCGCCAAGAAGAAAAAACAATCAAAATTTAGGCATTATATCGCTCGCCGGACAGTCGCTGTTGTTCGTCAGTCAAAACACACAGTACTGCAACCTCGCCTTAACACGGTCGCCAATTCGGCGCAAAACCACAGCTGCAGATCGTCGCAATAGTGGAAGAATAGCATTTTCTTTTTTGCCGAGAGAACTTCATTGAGACAGAACTTCATTGCACCTTCATCCAATTATATTTTCAGGGTTGCATACCCGAAGGGTAACCAAAGGAACCCTATTACTAAGCCTCTGCTGTCCGTCCGTTCGTCCGTACCGTAATAGGTAGACAATGGAAAATTTCAGTGTGTTGTCGCAATTGCTGTTATTCTATTGTCGCACAAATAATAAAAATCAAATTAAATGGAGCTCAGGGAGCGCCCTAAAAACACGTCTCATGTATGTATGGACAAGGAACGTGTTTTTTTTTTCGGTTTGGGCACGGAACCCTTCGTGTGAGAATAAGACTAGCACTTGGCCAGTTTGTTTTTTTGTATGATGTTAACCCTGACAAAGACATGATTAAGGAACTTGTCGCTTAAGTATAGGTTATTTACCACTCGTTTTTCTAAGCAAATCAAATGACTCGTTTCAAATTCAAATAAGTAGACATACGTATCTTTCAATTTGAAGGTAAGTCAAGCTTTGACTGGAATTTAAAAAAAACCGTCCTGTAGTGTGTTAACAAAAACAAATCACAATAGCAAATTAATGAGGATATCGATTCGTGGAAAATGTCACTCAACTTTACCTATTGGCAAACCCGGTTTCATTCATAATATTAAATACCTACCAATTACAAGCAGTTATCCTTGTACTTAGTGTAGTATTCAATTTTTGAGAAAGTAACTCGGTAGGGGGATTTGAATTATTGAATTAAGAGCACCGAGGAAAAACTACGGTAGAAAGACGGTCGTATATGAGGGGGCTGAATTGTATAACTCTATACCTAAAGTAATAAAGGAATCGAAATCACTTCCAACTTTTAAAAGGCTATTAAGGCACCACCCGAGTAATGTATGAATTGTACCGTTACCGTTAAATGTAACTTAATTTTAGTTTATTACTAAGCGAAACCGTCGCTTATCTTAATTGTTGTTTCTCCTCATAGAAGTGAATAATTGTATTCTTTTTGAGCGAAATAAATATCTTAAACCGTAATCCGTGAATTGAACGTGTATTTGCAAACTGCCTGATATTATAAATAGGTCTACCGTTATTATTATTGAGGAAACACTAGCAATATATAGGTATAATATCACGATTATACAGGAATTGTGTAGGTTGTTGACAGTTTATAATTGTCTCATTTGTTGCATCTTCGTGGAGGAAGTCAACATAGTTTCCATGTATTCAATGACTGAATGAGGACTGAATATATTATATGGGTTTTATAATTGTCCCTAATAAAACCCACGCGCTAGGAGTCCTTCGCTTTCCCTACAGACATATGGCATGCATCCAGTACATGATGATGTAAAAGGGCATTGATGAGTAAAAAATATGATATTTAGTCCGTCAATTAGATTATCGAAAAATTTTTAAGACACATATTTTTTTGCTTTATCAAATCAATAAAATTTGACAAAGATAAATCGCATCAAAGATCAGGAGTGGGGGGCTGGTGCCGTCACCGTTCCGTAACATTATCTATAAAAACGGCAAAAATATAATATCGGTCGTGTACCCCCCATAAATATTTGTTTTATTCTGGTTTTTAGTACCTATTTGTTGTTACATGGTTGTTACAGAGGCAACAGAACTACATAATCTGTGAAAATTTCATCTGTCTAACTATCACGGTTCATGAGATACAGCACGAGACCTCCCGTTTTACCCTTTGAGTACGGAACCCCAAAAAGTGTACTTACTTACAAGTGATGTCACACTAGTTTTCAACGCGCTGTATTGTCTCATTTTTCTGTTTACGTGAAAAAAAAAGAGTTGGTATCCAATATTTTATGTTGTAAACCTATCTGACAGACTAATTCGATTTTTTAGTCATCTACCCTATTGCCTACAGTTACAGACACTAATTTGGCAGTAACTAAAAATAGGAGCAAGTCGAGGAACATAATACTCATAAAGGAGGTTTTGATACCATGACGTATTCATGGTACCAGCATTGGGGAAACGATACAAAGAGAAGGGCAGACTTGCAATTATACAAGCTGTTATTTAAAATGGGGTTTTTAAGTTGGCTCTGTGTGTGTATTACCTATTTGTAATATTAATATAACCAGTAGACACAGTAAACACAAAACAGGTTTTTGTAACTTCACTTTAAATGGGATGTGGGCTCATGTGGGTAAATGTAAACAACGCACAATACTACCTACTGACTTTGTAATTAAATTGTTGACGTTGAATTAGGTTAAGGTTGAAGCGCCAGGCTAGCCCGCGAAATTCAAATATTTATAAGTTTTTTTGCAATTTGCCGGTCAGTGTGAAGCTGTATGTTGAACGAAAAACGATTCGCGGCCGTAACGCATATTTGTTTAAAGAATTATTTCCATTTTAATTACCAATATAATCTTATAAGTTCATCCAACTCGATTGAATGACTTTTTTACGAAATGACATTCAATCGAGTTCTATGAACTAGGGTTATATTGATGACTCAAATGGTTATAATCCTTTAGATAAATGCTCTTTACGATCGCGAACTGTATTATGTTCAACATACAGCTTCACACTGACCGGCAAACTGCAAAAAACATAAAAATATTTGAATTTCGCGGGCTACCCTGGAGCTTCCACCTTAAATGAGTGTCCATATGAAGACAGTAAATCTAAATACAAACAGTCCATGTCATGTGTAGTACATACTAATACGGAGGTGTTATGTTAAAATGAGATGTTGATAGCGCCATCTAACACTTTCAACGCGAACTAAAGACAAATACAGACACACGTAAAATAGCAACTCCTCTTTACTTCTCAGTGGACGCGGTAAATTGGGATATCTTTACTTACATTAAATTACTGCAGTGCCTTATTTATAAAATATTATTGTTAGGTAAAAATAAAGCATCGGTGTTTATAATGTTATGGATAGAAAAACTAGTTTGATGCCTACTTGAGCGAAAGATTCGAAATAGATTTAAAGAAAAGCTAATTTTCAAATTGGAAATATTTGGAGACTGCATAGGTTAAATCTATATCTATACTATAATATTATAAACAGGTAAATACTATAATATTATAAACATTTGTTCGTAAGTTTGTATGTAGGGGGTAATCTCAGGAACTACTGGTCCGATTTGAAAAATTCTTTCAGTATTAGATAGTGTATCGAGGAAGGATATAGGCTACATATCATCACGCTAAGACTAAAAGGAGCAGAGCATTAATGGAAAATGTCACGAAAACGAAGTTGCGTGGGTCAGCTAGTAATATTATAAAGAGGTAGCGTTTGTTGGGGGTAATCTTTGGATCTGCTTAATCAGTTTCGTTTTTTTTTTCCAATAGCATGCCATGTTACTAGTGTGAGTGTCATAGGCTATAAATTAACGCGAAAAATACCGCCCGCCAAATGGGCACGGGTCAGCTAGTGGTTAATGAATGTAGAACTAATACAGAGACCTTTCACTACCTTTCCGACTTGCTAAAGACCTATAATGTTAAAGTAAACGTACGTCCAGAGACGTAGCTACCGCCGTATTAGCCACGACGACGTGTAAAGAAAAGCACTTAGTCCCTCTATTCTCCTTAAAAAATAATAAAATAATAATAATATAGTAACTCAACTCTTAATATAATAATATTCCAGATTGCCTGGAAGAGATCGCGAAATGCGATAAGGCCGCCAATTGTATGTTTTGTTAGTTTAAGGTTTCGTTTATGTATTTTTCATTCGGTGTTTGGGTATAAATATAAATAAATAAATAAACTTCTGAAAACGGGCCCTCCAAAAAGGGTATCATTTAAGCTATCGCCAATTTAATTAGTTTTGTGTTTCTTAAATAATAGGGTTTGCCCACAAAATAGTAGATTTCTCACCAAAATGAAGTCACCAAATAATATAAAATCAATTCCACAATAAATCACCTAAAATCATGGAGATATAGGAATATCGTGCGTAGGTCACAGTTCTAACCTAACCTAACCATTTTTCTTTTAATAAATCGATTTATTTAGTGACAGATCTACCATTCTGAGTACAAAGCTATTATTTAAGTAATAAAACTTTGACAATTATTCATACCTGGGAACACTTTTTGTTTACTGGAGAAAGTATATATTTCGTGGCGATAGATCTAAGTATTTATTAGGTGATACAACTTGATGACAAATATAAATTTTGGTGACAAGAAATATAGTCCCCCTCCAAAAATGTTTCAGACAGGGCCCCTTCGGGCCAGCTACGCCGCTGGTAGGTACTTAGTTTACAATCAAGCTGTCATCTATACTAATATTATAAAGAGGTAAAATTTGTTTGTAAGTTTGTATGTTTGTAAGTTTGTATGTAGGGGGTAATCTAAAGAACTACTGGTCCGATTTGAAAAATGCTTTCAGTATTAGATAGCCCATTTATCGAGGAATGCTATAGGCTATATACCATCACGCTAAGACAAATAGGAGCGGAGCAATAATGGAAAATGTGGCGCAGACGAAGTTGCGCGGGTCAGCTAGTATGCAATAAAGACAATCATCACACATTTTCAGTTCTAAAATTGTTCAGACGGTTCTATTTATAAATCGTAATTGATATGTCATCAGGTACCGAGACATGGGCAGTCCTAAATGAAAATTGGAGCACCTGGCACGACGTACAGTTGCAGTCATAACAAGCCATTTGTCAGCACATTAATAGCTCCATCGCTGTGGTTGTCAGGCTGACTGAAAGTGCACGGAAACTTGTGAGAGGACAGTGGTGATGGCAAGTCATGTCTGTGTATCAGTGTTCTTTTATATTCCCACTAGCTTTTGCCCTCAACTTCGTACGCGCATTTCCCGTTTTCCCCGTGTCCGTAGGAATTTCGGGAAATTCCTTAGTAGGGAGCACTTAGGAATTTCCCTCCCCAAGGAACCTACATGCCGACTTTTAGCTTTCTATGACCAGTAGTCTCAGCTGTGCGTTGTTTTTCAGTTAGTCACTCAGTCAGTCATTAACGGATGCATTAATTTTATATAATTATATTGATGACTAGCTGACCCACGCAACTTCGTCTGCGTAACATTTTCCATTAATGCTCGGCTACTTTTAGTCTTAGCGTGATGATATGTAGCCTATAGCAGTTCCTGAGATTACCCCCTACATACAAAGTTACAAACAAATGTTACCTCTTTATAATATTAGTATAGATTAATTAATATTCCAATTCCATGTCTTTCTGGAATCAAGTTTCAAAACAAAACCGAGTTTCTTACGAGTAG
Source organism: Ceramica pisi (assembly GCA_963859965.1). Classification (NCBI taxonomy): domain Eukaryota; kingdom Metazoa; phylum Arthropoda; class Insecta; order Lepidoptera; family Noctuidae; genus Ceramica; species Ceramica pisi. The sequence continues at coordinate 14,876,110 of OY982545.1, forward strand.
GTACTTCTACATAAGAAATTATATCGATACGAACTGTGTACTTATTTCTAAAGTTTTAAGTATCTATGCATAGCCCATGTAGGGCTACCTATACGAAATAGGATATTTTTAATTTTGAAGTTTTAGGGAAGCGCCTGCTAAATGAGTATTAGCATAATATAGAATATGCAAAACATTTTTGGTGTTCACCAACTATGTAATCTCGAGGAATTGTTTTTTTTTTTTTATGCATAATGCCACACAAAAACATAGGTACTCAAAAGTGGCAGGCGAAACTGGAAAGGAACCCAGGAGATTTGGCAGGTGAGCTTAAACCAGAAGTTACTCCCCAAAAGTATGAATTCACAAAATATTTCAAAAGTGAAAAGGGGTTTAAGGAACTCAATCAACTGTTGAGAAGAAGTCATCGTGCCATAAATCTGAACTGCAACAGATCTGCTCAAAATGACAAAATTGATAACAGTAGCACATGAAAAAGGTTAACTATGTAGTTTCTAATATGAACTGTCTACCAATCAATGACTTCACAGCATTACAAACCAATTCCACAGCATTACAAACCAATTCTTGCCAGCGATTGCGCCCGCTAGTACCAACCCACATTTTATAACCTATCCCACGGGAATTGTACATATTGCAAAGACAAAAAGCATGATTACTTTTTTTAAATCTAGTACTGTTTGCCGTGTTTGATTCATTCAAATCTCTTCAGGCATAAGGTGTTAATTTTTATTTAAATAAACATTAAAAATCGTTCAAAATTTCATAAACAATAGTGTAATTTCATAATTTAAATGAAATGAAGCTGAGTTTAAGAAACGATACTGGCAAACGCCTTCCTTAGATGTTAGAATTGTAAACTTGTCCATTTGCCTTCAACTATTGCCGCTCGTAGTTCATAGATTTTGCAATAGATGTCGCTACGAGTAGCTGGAGACTACTACCTAGATAAAATTTGTGGTAATTTTAAAATCGTCACAATTCAACCTCATACATATGCCATTGGAATAGAGTTTATATGAACAGTCATTATACGTATATTATTTTGTATAATACTTGCATAAGTTGACTGGAAGCTGACAGCAACAAAGGTAGGTTGGGAAACCACTACACAGCCAAATGAAGAACCGTGTAAAGAAAATTCGAATCAGCAAAAATAAAACATAATTTTCCCTCCAATTTAATATTCCTCAATGGCGATGTTGTTGGAAAAGGAAATAATAGTTAATCTATATCCCCTGGGAGCCACGTATTTGGGGGAGCATAAGTGCTTTGTGTCCTTTTGAGGTGGGTTTACTATATGCAGTTAGATCTTTATTGGATCTCTCCCTGAGGATCTGGAAAATGTTTTTGTAGGTATCTATACTGACGTACTTGATATTTCTTTGTTTATTTCAAAAACTTATACGGGGTAGGGTGTAGATAATCAAGTCAATACATTTTAGATTTAATTAAAATGCGAAAAACGCGTCGAAATATTCGAACAGATCGATCGAGATCGATTCAGAATCAAGTACCTACTAAAAATCCATGTTAGTCGTTTGCGCACCGATGAGTCTTACACCCTGCATAGATACACTATGGTTTTGGATAGCATCATAGGTGACATCACCTGTATGCAGCTTTAAGCTGGGTGAAGGAGCTAGGGTAAGGTGAAGAAATCTAGATCTAAAGGCTGGTTAGAGATGGCTTAGGAATAACAAGGATCTCTTCAGCAAATAAAAACAGCTGTATCTAAATATATGAACGTAAAATTCTCTCAATGATTTTCCACCATTTTCCTTTACGAAGAATATTGAACAAATATGCGAATTTGTCCATAAAACATATCGCTAGAAGTTTATATAAATACTTGCGGTTGGGCTGTCGAGTCGTGTGACATCTTACTTCTACACTAGCGGAGATGAAAAGGGTAACGTTCGATATAGACACAGTAGATATTTTTATTTCTTTGCCGACACTGACCCATTTCTTTGTCACGAAGTTGCCGAGGACAGATCTAAAACTATTGTTTCTAAATGTTTCGTTCATTTTGTCTGTTATGTGGCCTTTTATTGTTAGTTGTATTGTGGTTTATAAGTAATAGGGGCTTAATTAAGATGTTGTGGGCTTTATATGTGTTACATTTTATTAATAGTTTACTTTGCATTACATTATACCAAGTTCCTGAATATGCCAACTGTTTGGGAAGCGACAAACAGTTGGCATCGTCGTGTTTTCGGCATTTAAGAGTATTCAGTTTTTTTTTAATTATCAGATTATAGTTAGGTAATTCGTAAGAACTTGATTCAGACCCAGAGGTCCCGGGTTCGATTCCCAGCGGGGGCAATTTTTTTAATCGGTTTGGTTGGTGGTAGGACTTGTTCTAAGTCCGCCTAGCAAGCTACCACCATCATGTCTAAGTCTGTCGCCATAACAACAATGTTATCAGCATTGTTGTGTTCCGGCAGTTAGAGGTATGATAGCCAGTTCCTCTGTGTAAGAGGATTCCAGGTGAAACTCGCTTCCATCTTTGGCCTAATCATCACTTTCCATCAGGTGAGATTTGGGCCAAGAGTTTCCCCGTTTTGCATAAAAAAAAACATTTTGTTAATGTTTATTCTTGCTTTCATGACTTGCAGTGGTTGGGAATTGAGAGGCCCGCTAGCTTATAGAGGACAGCGCAGTCTTTTGTTGAAATTTCATCTACCACGATAGTTAAACCTTCTGCTGCTGCATATCTGGTAGTTTGAGAACAAATTAACCTTTTGCCGCTGCATATCTGGTGGTTTGAGCACAAAAGTAGCGGCTCAAACGTGTCTCAGGGAGTTATTGGATTAGCAGCTACGTCAAATTCGGCGTACGGCTATCAGCCAACGCGTTTTGTTCTGACAGACAAAGCGTCGTTTATACTGACGAGGTGCCATTTTGTATAGTCTCATCGTTGTTAGAAAGTGAAATGGTTTTACTTGTTTATTTCTTTTCATGGAGGACTGTTTTGAGTTTTTAGTAGTTCTTAAATTACATTTTTTCACTACATAGACGTTACGTACATAGCCTGTAATAAATGTAAAATAATTTTTAACCAATAATAATTTGTATCATCGCTAACTATTATAAACTATTTTACAACCACCATATAACCAATTCAAATACATAGGTAAGTATTTCATTCCAATAACCAGGAAATGCAACTCATAACACGCTATGACCTACAGAACCACCACAGACTCCAGTTGCAGATTTTTTTTCACACCGCCGGAAACACTTGATGAATTTATGTACCTAGATGAAACACACAGCAGAACTCGGATGTGCTCTATAAACTATCTGAGCGCACTGCACGTTGGTGGTCGCTATGTTTAGGCGCCTTTGAGTTAAAACGACGATCCACGGCGTCCATTTTTGATAGACCTATCTTTAAAACAGCGTCATATAGGATAGTGTTTTGTTTTGAGTTTGGAATGGGCAAAGGAGGCAAACCTAGCGCTTGGTGTAGATATAAAGTTTGCTGGCGATACGATTTTCCTATAGATTTTTTTACGAAGAGGGACTTTGTTTTTATTTCGGTTCTGTGCACATACTACTGAAACAATTTATTTGAGGCTTGGAATAGGCCACTTCATGAACAGCTAATTCTTACTTGAAGAGTGACTGGGCGGACCACCTCTACCGCATCTGCCGCCTGTGCAGTCATGATACAGCCATATGGCGACGTGACGGACCACACAAAAAATTACGTGATAAGATAACATAAACTAGTAATCAATGGCACACGACTATCAAGTCATGGGGAGGCAATAATCAGTACCTTCTGATTGTCCGTCGAAAGACCGGGAAAACAAACAAAAATATTATTGCCAAATCACGCAGTGTAAATGATTTCTAATTAGAAGAACTAGCGCTCCAAGTGTGCGTCTAATCCTTTGCAGTCAGTCCACTAATTACTATTGGAGGGTCACCAGATACAACAATTTAGAAATAATGTGACTCTAACAATAGAAATGGAATGCGACATACTAATTATTTTGGTGGTTCTCAAGCGACTGAGTTAGTGGCGTCGCTGGCACGATGACAAGTTTTTAAGAGTTTATTTTATTCGCATAAACGATTAATCGGTATCATTAGCTGGTTATTATGGTGGTATGTGTTCGCTCAGGTTTTAAAAGGTAAGGTTAAAATACATCGTGTTGTGATAGTTTCTATTGATTCTCTTAGGTTATATAATTGTCTTAGGTTACAAATCTTTTTAGTTTTCTTAAATTTTCTGTACCTATATTCTGCGGTAATTGACCGCCGAAAATAGACTGACACGAAATATTTTGATCAGTTTTTTTATGTATGTCTGTGTTTTCATAGGTCCTACTCGTACCAACCTAAAGAAAAGAGACTAGAGAGTGAAAACAATTATCGTCGACTTAGAGTGTAAACCTGCTAAATCCATTTTTTGGCATTTTGACGTTTTTTGTACCATTCCAAAGTATAACAAAAAATACACAACCTAGAATAACAGGTACAGTCAGGTTTCTTTTAAAAATTGACAAAAACGCGTGATGAGTAAAACTGTCAAATCCATAACTTCAAAAGTTCGCAGCTAACTCCATGTAATCTGGAACACATACGCGTACAAATAAAAACGTTCAAATTCTTTTAGGAACGTTTTTTGTCTCTCCTGAAAATTTACCTGATATGCAGTTAACAGGTTTACACTCTAAGCCGACGTTATGTTACAATAAAGTATATTCTACGTATCTACAGCAATTTGTCAAAGGGAATAAAATCAGCTGTTCAGAACCTACATTTCGTCCAGTCCACATTCATAAATGTACAGGGTAGTTTTTTTTTTGCGAACAGATATTGTATTGATAATTTATGTCAAAAACTTATTATTACAACTAAACTGTAAAGCAAGTTGGTCGCTACGGTACGTTTTTATTTTACTTTTTCTTATTTTATACAAATAGGTAGGTACATCGACACTTCAAAATTAGAAAATAAAACAACAGACAAAAACATGGAAGAGTTTGTTGTCATAGGAACAACAAAACTCCGGAATGATAGTGGATGCGCACCCACTGTGTTTTTGCACTGTGCACTCCATACACAATCCACCCATCTTTTCGGAAAGTATTAAATAAACACACGAATAAAACAATTATTTCGTAGATCAGGTGAGAAATTAAGTATATTCTAAGTAGCTATGTTTGGAATCATGTGAAGTCCTGAAATCACGTGGCGCCTTTAGACCTTAGTTCTCAGCGTACCCTACAGATGGCGCCACCGACCGCTACACGTGGGCGGCGGGGAAAGTTCAAGTTCACACAAATTTTCTTTACGCGTGGCACAGTTTTAACGATAAGTAAAGGAGACGCTCAAACATGCCTACCAAATTATGTTAGGTATTCAACTTTAGATACGAAATTGCTTTGCATTTTAAGAGTAATATAGTCCTATTCTTATTTAAAGTTCAAACGCAATTCAAAAGAAATACCAAGGGACACGCTGATCTAAATGTTAATTTTATCTGTTCTCCCCTGATATTTCAAAACAAGCAATCAGAGCGCTCGCGGAGGTCAAATTTAATAATTCTGAAAGGCTTTTTTTCATTGGAGAGTGGGTCCTCATGCGCCCTTGGAGCGTGGCCCCGCATGCCCCCGTCTCGCAGCGACCTGCACCGCTTTCATGTTCACCTAATTACTTATAATTGAGCATGACTGAGGCTTCCAGAACAATAAAAAGGTCATAAAAAGTTTCATGCGATGGAAATATTGCACGATTTGTTTTTCGACAGCCCGCGATTGCTTTGTTTATAGTGCTCGATTTGATGAATGGAATTTTGTTATTCTGATTTTGATTCATGCTGCATAGAAAAAATATGTTCCTACTTGATTGGTTTTGGTTGATTCAAAAGTTTGTTACTGACGGGATTTTTTTAAATCTATTTACTGGTTTTCCATTGAACTTTTTACTCTAAGTTGTAGCATGTTTAATTTAAATTCAGGCTCTTTGAAATGTTCCAACAAGTGTACATCCCTACGGAGCTCCAGTTTTTCTGTTGCTCACGTTAACTTTAAAACTCGATTTAGTTTCCAACTACGCAGACAAAACCCTTCTACAAAAGACTTGAAAATATGAAATGAATAAGACAATAACGAAGAATACGAGACGAAAAGAAAAGTAGGTACTTGTGTTTGAGTTTCGTTGTAATATCAAGGAGATTCAAAAGGTAAAGACATTCAATTAATTTGTAACGAAACATTCTTAGGTACGGTCGTCAAAGCGACCGTCCTTTAAGATTTTGGGGCACGAGGCTCTCCATTAGAAGGCTTTTAAAAAAGATAAACAAAAGGCCGACGGCGACGGCCCGTTCGTGGTCATGCATACAATGCAGGTGGTGTGTGGTGCGGCGGCGGTGGCGGTATGAGCGACCACAAACGCACGGTGCCCATTTGTCAATTGATTCCCGATATAATGAAGGGTACATCGCTACATTGGAGCGAGCTGTCAGAGGTGGTCGCCCATTTCGGTATAGATTTGGAGGTGGTGTGAGTGTGGTGGTCGTGGGGTGTATCGAGCGTTGCGTGCGCACCACGGTGCGTGTCGTGGTCTCGCTCGCACGCACCTCACCGCCGCTCTTCTGTCCTGCTCGTCGACCTACACAGCCTCCAAGTTGCGTGCTATTTGATTACGACACGCGTCTGTGTGGCCTCTTGTTTATATTGGACTTGATGCCACTTTAAATTGATTAATTCTTACAACGACACCTCCGATTCTAAGAAACGATTTCGATTAATGTGTTGTGATATTTTTTTCTTTAACTTTTTTTTTTGTTTGGTATCGTCCAGATACTTTTCCACTTAGAACAAAAATGTTAGGAATATAAAATTTTAATCGGTTACAGAATATTATATTAAATTAGCATTTTGGTAGGTGTAGTTCTCTACCAAACGAGTTTTGCATCGCTTTGTTTTCTTTAAAGTTATTTTTGTAAATAGCACATTTTTTATATCCGGAAATTATTTTATTATTTTCTAATTAAAGCCATAAAACTAAACACCTATTTGAAAATTGTAAAATTCAGAAAGCCTTTATTTAGTCAATAATTATAAAAAAAATTGTAAGTTGTTTGAAGCACATAATTTATTTAATTTTTCATAAAATATTACAAAATAATTAAAAAAACATTACCGTGAGCACAAAGTATGCGATGTTCAATACAATTTATTAGGGGCGCTGTTTGGAATCATGAAAATCCTTGCGCCTTTGAAGGCGTCCTAAAGAGAGTTTTCCACAACTCACTAACACCGATTCGCCGGCCGTAAGCACGCGACTTTTCACGCACACATGCGCGCCCTACAAAATAAGCGCCTGAAACTCGGCACGGAGCCGCGTGAGACGTGGCGTCTCCCTCGCACGCAGTCCCCCGTCCTATTTCAACAGGTTTCGCCTTTCAGCAGTTGCAGTAGAACGCGTGCCTCTAGTAACAGAGCACAAACAGTACGGGGAACACACGTCGCGTTGGAAAACTGAAAACACAGTTTCACTGACAGCTCCGACATCATCTGACATTCACCGCCGTCCTCCGAACTACGGCAGGTTCGCGTATTAGTGAAACACTTGGACGTGGATACATATAACTATTTATAAATGCATATTCCGTAGCGACGTGTGTTCAGTGGTCGGTCGGGAGTTAGTGGAAAACGCGCGCGTCTCGGCGCTTCGGCAAACTTCACGTGTTCAGCATGAACTCCGTCAAACTTAACTGTGCCAAAAACTATCTTATAAACCACTTGTAAATATGCAAGTACTTCGTAAACTTCTACTTTGTGACGCTTCCGTGAATTAATATGGAATTGTTAACAAATGACAGCGCAAGTTAACACGATGTAAATCTTAACGTGTTTCAATGTTTACCTCTTCAGTGTTGTGAATATAGAATAAATTAGTGTTTAGAACTTGATGGAGATGTAGCCGTATACCAGCGTGGACTTTTAGACTATAGACGGATGGGTGGCAATGGTTGTGATAAACAAACGAGAAGCAGATCGGAGTGTGGCCGTGACGGTCACGAAAAGACTTACAAATAAATATCTGGTTGTTAATACTCCCGTAAGTTGTGATTAAACGCTAGGAAAGCTATAATATATTTATGGGTGTACGAATAAAATAGTGAAAAATTAAGTATTTTACGTACATATGTTGGTACCTGTTGTAGTATTTGTGTTTCTCCATTACAAACGTGGAGAGATTGTCTTTGGGAGTTGGAGGATAATTTCCCATGAGGTTGTGACTACTACAATAAACAAACTGGAGCAAAAACTTGGAAGTTCCGTTCTCATTGAGTTGTGCTTGTCCGTACGTTGTTTTGTATAGTGATATATAGTGCAGTACTTAGACTCATCTGTGTGCCGGGTTTCAGGCGTCGACTCTGTCAAGGTAAGATTTTGAATATCTGTAATATATTTAAGTGTTCTTTATTTACGTTTTTTGTAATGTATTTGATTGTATTTTATTTATATTGTTTATTCTGGTATAAGGTTATTTATCTAAGTTATAAGCAATTGGAAAAAGTTCTGATAATGGTTAGCTAAGAAACGGCGGGTTTTCAAATATTATTTTGTTAACGCTTTGGGAACCTAAATTTTAATCTAGCTTATTCATAATAAAAAGTATGAACATATAATTAATATAATTACTGATTAAGATTCGTTATTCAATTTTTCTATGAATAAGTATTAGAATTTAGAATACGCAAATCAGTATTTAAACTAAGCATATAATTTAAAAGTTTTATTTTTTTATAAATAAGCCTACATACATTTTTAATAAATCATTGTTGGTATGTTTTATGACCTACATAACTTCTGTCAATTTCGTATTCAATAATCGCCGGGAAAAAGAGGGCCAAGTTTCTTTTGTTCGCACGATTGTAACACCGACTCAGTTGGACGCGAGTTTTAGTATAATTAGTTTCTTTTCCTTTGTTTTGCTTTTTTATTTTTCTTTTTGAACATTTTTCATTAAGTTCACTTATTCATCATTACTTTGAGTTGTTTATTTGTTTGTTATTGTTTAATAATCATCTTCATGATTAACGTCTTATTTAAGAAACGGGAAAGAAAAATGAATTATTAAAGCAGTTGCCGTTGTACTTTTTAAGGGAAAAGGGAATCGTGATGGGTTATTATAATTACTGAATTGATAATTTATAATAAAACAGGTATCTCACGGAGGGGCAGGCTAGGAACTCAAGTAGGTAGGCTATGAGATGAATACTCACTAGATATATTACTTATGAAGAAATTCCAAACAACTAAAGAATCGAATTGTTTTGACGGGTAAACAATTAAACAAATAATTGTAAACCTTTCCCTTAAGTCTAAATCAGAGAATTTGTGATACAAAAACTTAATCGCTACTGAATTGTTGTAACAACATGAAGTCCAAAAAATATGATTTAAAACAAAAAATTATAAAAAAAACAATCGTATTATTGAAATAAAATTCAAATGGATTGTTTATAAACTTTCTCAAAACAATAATAAAATCTAACAATCGTAAGAACACGTCAATAAAGAAAAAGAATACTGTAAGACAATAAAGTAGAAACATGGCCCGTTAATACGACAGTAAAGTTAATGCAATGACAAAGTGACAAACTGCCAGTTGATTGGCCGTTCAGTCATAACGCTAAGTGGTCTATAATGTCGCCACAAACACTAAATAAGGCCGCGTAGAAAGCGACACTTCGGCCTGGAAAACGTAGGGCTGTTTCATAGGACGCCTGAAATTAACACGCACTTTTAGATCACACAGCCACTTCCCAACTATGTGGGATCGGATGGCCAGAATAGGGATGTTTTGTTATTCAAAATATGATTATATTTAGCCCATCAGTTAGATTATTGTAAAAAAATAGAAATCTATTTTTTGTTTCATCAAATCAATATAAATTGGCGAAGATATAACGCATCCAATAAAAATTGGCGAAGATATAACGCATTCAATAAAAAATGGCGAAGATATAACGCATCTAATAAAAAATGTATTGGAATGTGACGTCATACGAGTTTTCAAAACACTTTACGGTCTTCATTTTTGTTTTACGAAATTCGCGTCCAAAATTGTTTGAAAATCTATGGCGGACTTAATAGATTTTTTGTCAACATCCCCATTTTGTTTACCTACCCTTGTGAGTTAATACCTTAAAACGTTGTTACACTGATACATTTACGGCCGAAACCAATATCATATCTATCACATACTGGAGATAGAAAAACAAATGAAACAACAAAAAACCTATATAATTTTCATATTGTTTCATTTGTTTTGCTATCTTTAGTATGCCAAATCTGGTGATAGTTAGGTTATTGGGTTCGGCCGTTAAAGATGTGAAATACAAAATGTATCAACACACTTTAGACGTTTAAATTATTCATTGAAAGATAATGTGAATTAGAAATTAATCTCTAAAAAGTTTGAATAGGTATTAATTTGTATTAGAAAGATATTGTCGATATGATACCCATCTATGTATAGAAAAACAAACAGATCATACGCACCAGACTAGTACGAGGTTCTCCGTCCAAAATAGAATAAAAATAATATCTCTATTCCCTATATTATAAAACAGAGTCCTCCGCCGCGTGTGTCTGTCTGTCTGTTTGCGATAAACTCAAAAATTACTGCACCGATTTTCATGCTATTTTAACCAATGGATAAAATGGTTCTCGAGGAAGGTTTTAGTATATGAATTGTCGAACGGGCGAAGCCGCGGGAATCCGCTAGTTAGGTTATAAAGTCATACCTACCATATATTGTTTTAAAATTTCATGGTCACTAACATTAGAATAGTTAATAACGGGATTGACACCATGTACTTTTTTGGCAAGCGCCATGAGTTACTCCGTGATCATGGCGCTTGCAACAGTACCGAAATATCGGAAACTCGCAAATAAAAAGGTACATGGTAGCAATCCCGTTATTAACTATTCATACCTACCAGTTAAACAGTAAATAATAGAAATAATTAAATTGAAAATTCAACTGGTCTCCCATACAAGAAATGAGCTGTATGGTGCGGGCTGTTTGGTGTGGTGCGCGAGTTTCCCTGTTTTGTACAAAAAAAAAAAAAAAAAAAAACCCTTCGTGTGGGGAGTCCGACTCGCACTGGCCGGTATTTTTTAATCAACTCAATAAAGTTATTCAACTTCTATCATTCGATCCGCGTAGTCAGACTAACTTACTATCCTATCCAGACGAAGCGTAGACTAAATATCCGAGTTCTATCTCCAACGAATTATGTAAAGTTTTCATTTCAAAGCGTGTTTTCCTAACAAACAAAGACGCTCATCCAACATTAGGTCTTGTATGAAATGAAGTATGAATGCGCAATGTTCATTTCACTTGTAAATAAGAGTGGAACATGTGAGCGCACATTGAAATTAGTTATTATTTATGAATCTTCGTTCCCGAGGGAAATTATTTAAACTTCCGACAGTCTACTGTCTTTGTATGAGTGAATTATAAGATATTTTATCATCGCTAATGCGGCCAGACACGTTCTAATAATTTGATCAAACAGTTTTATCAAAATGAATCGTCAAACGGCATGAGGAAATATGAAACTTCATATTCTATTCTATTCTATTTGATCAAACAGTTGGAACCAGCATTAGGGGTTGATTATTCAATTCTCAATTACCTTTTATTTTAAGTACCTATATATAAATAATGGCTGTTTGACATAATTTTGTATGATAAAAGTAGTCAAGCTGTTATTTAGTTACACACATAAAAGTTGTCCAACAATTCAAAAATCAACCCTAAAAGAAGAGTTGATTATATTGGAACGTACCTACTGGTGCAAGTAATTCCTTATTTAGAACAAGAAACTCTATAAGTATTTCTCATCATCATATTCGTCATAAAATAAATGTAACATCTGCTGCTAAACGCGAACCACTTTTAAAAGTCATTCAAGCTCTATTTTTTTTATATTGCCGCCATGTTTTATTACATTATGCTCTCAATCATAATTGTAAAGATTTTATCACATAAAATAACTGTGAGCGGTAATTTATATCACAATAAGTACCTATTACTATACCAAATTTAATTACATTGACCCGAGTAGGTACAACAAGGAACAACAAAATGAAAATAAAACTTAAAAAATACCATTTACTTTTCAAAGTATATCTTCCAAATGGGTCCTAATTAAATGAAACCCAGTATACTCAGATTCGTACCGACGCCGACGGGTCACCGTAGTCCGTAACATCGGTAACATCACCATAGATATCCATGTATACTAGAAGGACTACACAGGTGTTTACTCGTCAAATATTCATCGCTACAACCCAAAGGGACGCTTCTCGTAAATCGTACATGTATTTGCGATATGACATTCTATGTAGATATAGCATGGTTCGTTAGTAGGAGAATCGTTTTGGGATTATCTCCGGTTTAGTACTATTATTTTATGATAATAATAAGGTTTACTTGTCTTAGGCTATTGTAATTGACTTCGGATTCTTAACAGTTATAGAGTTTGGCATAATTATAGATTACCTTAGACTCTAGGCAAGTGACGATCAGTCAGCGGTAGCATATATCGAAGGCGATTGTTAATTAAACGTTCAAAAATGTATGGGATTGTCAAACACTGTCGCATTGTCACGCGGCTATGGCATTTTGTCTAGAGCCTCTTGTCATAGATTTTTAGAAACTGTTGGTATGGACTTCTTATGTAAGTCATATTCTTTTTCGTACTTTCATATTCACTGTTATTATTAGAACTTTTACAAAGGCTCTTTACAAACGAAAACAAATAAAAATTGTTTATGAACATACAAATCGTCAGTTTTTCACAAATTGACGTACATACACATGAAAAAGCTGCAGCATACAGTCGCTAATTCCTCAAACCCCAGGGAGGTGCCACAAAATGATGTACATGATGTCGAGCGACCGAATCGCGTGTTGATTGCTCTGCGCGTGTTAACTCTCCGCACGATGAAATTGTGTAGAAAAAAGAAACGGACAATTTAATTTAATTCATATTCCCACTGACTTTTTTTTTGGCTAGAAATTATGGTAATTGGGGAAGAATATTTGAAAAAAGAAAACATTATAATACAATGAATTTTTAACGCAATCACGCGTCATCCGCAGATAATTCTATTCTTATTGAGTTGAGCATTTTAAGTAATGGTGTCGGAGATAGAATTTTCAATTATGGATATGGTTAAAATTTTAAAGTTATGGTTAGTATGAATTGTAGAATATATAATAGACAACTAATCCGTGTTACTACTAAAATAATTTTTGCGGTGATAAACAAGCCGCTATTTAATTTATTAATTAGAATTAATTAGTCCTCTGTAATTTTCGTAACTCTAGATCAACCCACCTAGTTTCGCTCCAGCGAGCAATGTCGCTAAACTTTCTTCCACTAAAGAAATTAATTAGAAGAGAAAATAGAAAGAGTTTGAAAGAAAATCAATTTCCACTTCCGTTCTCACCAAAGCGTAAGACAAAAGAAAAACTAAAATGAGTCTCGATTAATGAAAGAATTGAAGTTGGTTGGGGAAAAATGGAACAGCTACCCAATACCGAAATCACTGTTATTTATACTCGGAACAGTAAATTATGCGGCGAATAATAGTCAAAACAGTTCGCACATTGTTATGAAAGATGTTACTTATGACATTTGCAATTTCGCTGAAGACACGTGATTGAAAGCAAACATTTGCATATGTTGTTGAGTCTCCCATGATTTTAAAGAAATTTCTTTTCGTAAGATTTGACAAAAATAGTAATTTGAATTTGGTATTAAGTTAAATAATAAAATATTCAAGAAAAGTAGGCGTGAAGTCAGAACCGTAGGCGTAGTGTCAGAAACCAAAACTGTGGGCACAGGGCAGGCCAATTTGAGCATTTGTTTTCAAGAAAGTTGGTTTAAAATTCTGTAAAAACTTTTTGTGAAGTCTATTATTAAGTACTTCTATTGCGCACGTGTCAAGTCTGACCATCTCAGATAAAATAATTTAACTTTTGCGTGACTGAGTTAGGCGATATTTTTTAGAATTTTCGTTGGTTGTTTTTTGTCAAAGTGTAATTTCTTCGAATAGGATGAAAATTGTGATACGAGAGAACAAACATATAACTTCTTCCTGATCTCATGCTAAATCCCTCTAATTATATGACTAGCTGTCCCCCGCGGCTTCGCTTCCGTCAACTGGCGACTTTCTTATATATTTTTTTTTGCATAAGAACCATCTCCTGACAATAACAAACACAACAAAAAAATAATGATTGAAATCGGTTCAGCCAATCACGCATGATGCGATGACCAAGGGAAATAGGGATTCATTTTTATATAAGTATATATTATGTAGATTATGAAATATTTCTGTAACTTCATGAATTATAGTTTTTAATATTAGAACAGTGAATGACCGCATTAATAATATTATTTTCACTATCATCCCACCTTTACAAAACATCATAATAATTTATATTCGATTTGTCAACTCACACTGCGATAAATATCACTAAACCCTACATTAGTGTATGCTATTTTGGTCATTCCCACAATTTGCATAAAGATGATAATACCGTGTACAATTTACGAGAGTAAACAGAACAAGGCAGTAGGTTGTACAAATTATTACCTATGATTACACTGGTGACAGATTTATACAAAACATTTCCATATTTATTATTATTTTTTTTTTTTTTTTTTTTTTTTTTTTTTTTTTTTACTATCTCGGGCCCCTGGAGACCCGGTCCTTTGGTAGGCGTACGAGGGGCCGAAACCAACTCGCAGAGGCCCCGTTAGACTTTTCAAATGTAATGGGGCACCAACCGGCGATTATCCCTGTATGCACTGAAAGTATTCCCAAGGACAATCCCCGGTTGGAGCAGTACTATTGCAGAATATGGAAACAAAAAATGAAACGCTATGGGTTTGGGTGGCTTAGTGGAATGATAATCGTTTATTATAAAACTATTGGCCCCTGCCTGACCACTAACAATATACACGGCTTTTAAATGGCAGGGGGTGACTTGCACACTCAATGAATGGGCCCCCGAAAACGGTCGCTAGCACAAAGTGACGTAGCGCCAAGGGGGCAACATGGCCTCAGGTGCTAGAGGAGTGGAGAGGTATACCACGGCTATCAGGACAATCCCGGAAGTGCGGTCAAGATCCCTACCAGCATCTTACTGGATTATACGTCCTTCTCCCGAGCACGTATGCTCTAGCGAATCTCCACTCAGACCGGCCAATTAAGGCAAGGAAGAGGTGGGAGCTCTGTTCCTCGTCAGTTTTCACTCCGGCCAGCCAATAAAGGCAAGCCGTAGATGAGGAACAAGACTTCTCCCGGGAGATAAGGTCCCCGGTTGGAGCAGTACTATTGCAGAATATGGAAACAAAAAATGAAACGCTATGGGTTTGGGTGGCTTAGTGGAATGATAATCGTTTATTATAAAACTATTGGCCCCTGCCTGACCACTAACAATATACACGGCTTTTAAATGGCAGGGGGTGACTTGCACACTCAATGAATGGGCCCCCGAAAACGGTCGCTAGCACAAAGTGACGTAGCGCCAAGGGGGCAACATGGCCTCAGGTGCTAGAGGAGTGGAGAGGTATACCACGGCTATCAGGACAATCCCGGAAGTGCGGTCAAGATCCCTACCAGCATCTTACTGGATTATACGTCCTTCTCCCGAGCACGTATGCTCTAGCGAATCTCCACTCAGACCGGCCAATTAAGGCAAGGAAGAGGTGGGAGCTCTGTTCCTCGTCAGTTTTCACTCCGGCCAGCCAATAAAGGCAAGCCGTAGATGAGGAACAAGACTTCTCCCGGGAGATAAGGTTCGTGGGGTCGCTACTGCCCAACAGTTCGCCACAAAACTGCCTTGCGGATTGTATCTCTCTTTGTCTGGCCCCTCACCCTAGGTAAGACCTAAGGTCCATCGGGACGCGCAAGCCCCACCACGACGTCAACGTAGAGATACTGCGGTAGGGTATTATTATTTTTTTTTTTTTTTTTTTTTTTTTTTTTTTTTTTTTTTTTTTTTTTACTTTCTCGGGTCCCTAGAGACCCGGTCTTTTGGTAGGCATACGAGGGGCCGAAACCAACTCGCAGAGGCCCCGTTTGAAATTTCAAATGTAATGGGGCACCAACCGGCGATTATCCCTGTATACACTGAAAGTATTCCCAAGGGCAATCCCCGGTTGGAGCAGTACTATTGCAGATTATGGAAACAAAAAATGAAACGCTATGGGTTTGGGTGGTTTAGTGGACTGATAATCGCTTATTATAGAAGAACTATTGGCCCCTGCCTGACCACTAACAATATACACGGCTTTAAAATGGCAGGGGGTGACTTGCACACTCAATGAATGGGCCCCCGAAAACGGTCGCTAGCACAAAGTGACGTAGCGCCAAGGAGGCAACATAGCCTGAGGTGCTAGAGGAGTGGAGAGGTATACCACGGCTATCAGGACAATTCCGGTAGTGCGGTCAAGATCCCTACCAGCACCTTACTGGATTATACATCCTTCTCCCGAGCACGTGTGCTCTAGCGAATCTCCACTCAGACCGGCCAATTAAGGCAAGAAAGAGGTGGGAGCTCTGTTCCTCGTCAGTTTTCACACTGGCCAGCCAATAAAGGCAAGCCGTAGATGAGGAACAAGACTTCTCCCGGGAGATAAGGTTCGTGGGGTCGCTACTGCCCAACAGTTCGCCACAAAACTGCCTTGCGGATTGTATCTCTCTTTGTCTGGCCCCTCACCCTAGGTATGACCTAAGGTCCATCGGGACGCGCAAGCCCCACCACGACGTCAACGTAGAGATACTGCGGTAGGGTATATATTATTATTATTATTATTATTATTATTATTATATACTTTATTGTACACCTCATAACAAATACAGGAAAAACTTTGATCAAAACAAGTGTACAATGGGCGGTCTTATCGCACAGGGCAATCTCTTACAGACAACCTTTGGATGGATTTAGCGAAAGAAGTTAGATTTAGGGCGGTCAGTGTACAACATCATAAATATTATTAATTAGACACAATAATGTGAAACAACAATACAAAAGATAAAATAAGAATAATAATAAAATATTACATACATATATATTATATATATATCTATATACTAATAAATATCAGATATACAGTTTGGATAAAAATTATAGTGAGAGATAATGCTCCTTCACCATTTTTTTAAACGTTGGTAGCGTTTGAGCACGTCTCACATCTATAGGTAAAGCATTCCACAAACGAGCTGCTTGAATAGTAAATGATTTATCAAAGAACGATGTGGAATGCATGCGGATACTTAATTTAAGAGTTTCCGATGATCTCAAGGACCTAGAATGTGTGTCACAGAGAAACTGAAAGCGTTCTTTGAGATAAAAAGGAGTAGAAGGATATTTCGTCGGTGTCTGCCATAAAAATATGTTATTAGCATAGTAATGTTGTGAAAATAAATATAGAATGAGGTGTGAGACTTCCATGCCATTCAGGAACATCCATATTAAACACTAATGTGTGCATTATGTTATTAACATACCGCTGAAAAAACTTTTGTGTCTGTAGGTTATATTACACTTTTACAGATGTCGCGTGGTGAAATGTATTTGTTAAAACGGATTTACAGAAATAAATAAAGTTCTTCACCACTTATTTGTTATTATCTATAAAGAGTACAGTTAGGTATGTATTTGGCATTGTTATTTTAATTAAACCCACGCACTGACCAACATAGTAAACAATTAATTTTTGCATACAATTGATTGGAACAAAACAGTTTTAAGCGTGTCAGTGACTTTTCACGAGTCGTGCACGCGTAAAATTAGCACAATTATCAAAACATCTGCGTGGAACCATCGATACAGACTGTAAATTAGTATTTCTATTAAAGCCACTTGATATTTAAAATAACATTACCACTCACGATATTATCGCTCACGCTAACTTTTCTGTACTTGCTGATGAAAATACAAAGTAGTTTTCAATACCTAAGTAGTATAATTATAGTTTTGGTTTTTTACCACGAAAATGAGATCATTTGTATCAAAATCTGGTTATGACATAAAACCGTCAAATTTATACAGAACACGTTTCCGTTGCAATCGTATAAATTAGGAAGCCAGCTTGCTTAACCCTCTCTAGTACCTAAAATGTAAATAAGGCAGCAGAACAAACTAAACCTCCCAACCCGTAGAAATATTATGAGTATGTCATGACTGTCATACTTTCAGCCGTAATGATTAGCAGAATATGCATTCCTGATTTATAGTTCAGCTGAAAGTAATTATGTGTCATCGAAACAAACTAGTTTATTTGAGTTACAGCGCATTAAGGTGGCGAGTGATTACAGCAGAACGCTGTGCTTGTTATTATAGTGTTGGGCCAAGAATTATGTGCGTACAAAAATGTTGTGGACGCTTTGCACATGTTGAAAGTGCGACATGAAATACTTAGGTGTGTTTTTTTTAGGGGTATTGAGGTTGTGGGTGTGTATGAGTGTGTTGTGAAATGACTGACCGTTGAAAATATTGATGGTTTGTTTGGAAGAAGATATGCGTTTGGGAAAGAGGTAATAATAGAGGAAAAAGCTAGAGCATGCAATAGCGATGAATAGAAGGAAATGCCTAGGTCAATATACCTCGGTAATCCTCAATAAAACATTTATCTTTATATCTTAGACCAAGAAAAATGTGTTTAAAAAAATCTTGTGAACGCTTTGCACATGTTGTGGTAGTGTGACATGAAATAGGCGTGTATTTTATTTGGGAGTGTGTGAAAACATGCATCTAGTAGAAGATACGAATAGATTGTGTGATGTATAGGAAATAATTTATCATAGAGGAAAAGGCTAACACTGTTGTACATACGAAAATGACGTGGGTAAATACTGCTGCGGAACCCAAAATAAATTATTGTAGGGATATGGGCAGAGGGATTATGACCATGGTTCTGTGTTGCTGGGCATTCTAATTTATATCCGACCACCTTGACCTTTGTCTGGCGTTTATGATATTCTAACTGCGATCGTTCGGATTAGTCGATATTTACTGCATCTTAAAATAGTTCTGCATCAACAAATATAAATCAGGCCAATCTATAAGCGATTTAGCTCTTAGGTATACAATACAGAGCTAGTGTACCTAGATTTTAGGTGTTTATGTTTACGTAGGTAGAATAGCTCCACTACTACTTAACCCATAGAACTATACCGAATAACATTGCGATAATGGATAGGTATACTAAATTGCTCATATGTTCTGCTTTTCTAAAGTCAAAATTACGTGAGTACCTACACTCCAGGAATACCAACCTAGACGCATTACTTACCTACGCTAAACTAATAACAAAATATCAACACCTTGCAGAATACATTAAAACTAAATTAGTACACTCACCGACAACCCTTAAAGTTCAGTTTCACGGCTGTACGCATATGTGAAAAAAAATACATGTCCAAAACACGAATAATGATTGGAAGTACGCTCGCGTCGAGTGGTTGTTATTGCTCAGTGCCGGTCGTTCCCCGTTTTAACAGTTGTGTGCGAGCCAAATCGCGGCCGAGTAATGTACTACTACTGCCAAGGCGAATTCTATTGCTATGATACACCAGTGACCTTCTATTGTCTCCCACAGTGGGACATTTCTTTGGTACAGTCGTGGGGTAAAAGGAATGGTCGGTAAGCGGTTTTTAGTCCTACAATAACCATGGAATAGAGTAGCGACAACTAAGCAGTTTGACAAATTCCCGTTGAAACATTTGTTTTTTAGTTTGTCTTGGTGTAACTTTTTTATATTGGACTTCTTACTTAGTATTTAGTGATTGATTTTTGATTATATTTTCTGCAGATTTATTAGTAAAAATAGCAAAAAGTAAGCCCAAAATATTGCGTCAATCCCTATAATATATTCAGGAGGAAAAGGCGTTGCAAAGATGTCACTCATTCTGACATTAACATGAAATTGTACCGAAAAAAATGCGTAACATGGAAAACGGAGATTAATAAAATAATCGTGACATTTCCGAGTCACGCCCGAGTTAAATCGAGGAATAATTTAAGGTACATAAAGTTACAGTTTGAAATCAATGAAAACTGTTATATTACCTCTTACTTTGGTGTCTAAGTGTGGATCAAACGCTTACTCTGGCAAGCAAAGTAGTGACTTCAAGCTGTTTATGAGTTACACATTATTACTTAGGAGCTGTATCTAAGCGAAGACCTCCTTTACTGATTTTCCGCACTACTCGGTGAAGCTTTCAATATTATTGATTTTTACTACTTTATTTTGACCTACCATGCCTGGAAATAGTCAAACTTCGACATTATTATTGGGTTTAGCACGTATCTAATTCCAAAAACTGAGCACCCCTAGAAGTACTAGCCTCACTGTTACAAAAAGAAAAACCAAAAAGGTATGGTAAGCAAAATAATCATGTGTTACGTACATGAGACACTGTCAATTCAATAGATCACAGAAATATGAAAGAGTAAAAACATACTCATAACTTGACATAACTATATGAACAAGGACAATATTTTCCGTCAAAACATTCCACAATTTTCTGTCACACTGAAATCACATTCAGCTTCACGAAAACAGGAACAAAACGCCCATTTTTCTGTTCATTTCTCGTTCTGTTTGCTCGAGTCAAGGCTACTGTGGTGAAAAAAATGCAAAATAAAAATAGACAAGGCATTCAGTCGATTCGTCACCGTTCCTTGGTGCTGTCACACTGTTTCTGTATAACCGACATGTAGGACTAAGAAAAAACGGAGTTGTGTGCAATAATCGTCGGCCCATGTGCCAATTTAATTATTCTGTCAGTCAAATTGTTTAGTGTAGGTATGCGGTTTTGTAACGCAGTCACGCGAGTTTTTACAATGTGTGATGAATGATTGCTGACTGTATGCTAAACTAAATAAGTGTTTGATACTTTTAATTTTAAAAAATAAAGACTTGTTTCATAAAAAACGAGAGTAAAATTTTTGTTGCGTAAAATGTTATAATGAACCTATTATTATTATTATTTCTTGAAAAACTGTTCTGACTTGGCCCGGGCTATCTCTAGAAAAAATAACAGTGCCAAAATCCTGGAAGCTTGCAAATGTGCAACCGGTGCCCAAAAATGGAGACCGCGCGGACCCTGCTCATTACCGTCCGATCACCATTACCTCCATCCTATGCAAGGTTAGGGAAAAGGTTCTAAACAGTAAGTTGCTGACCTACCTTGAAGACAATGATCTCATCAGTGACCGTCAATATGGCTTCCGCCGGGGACGGACTACTGGCGATTTTCTTGTGTATGTCACGCACTGCTGGGGCGAGGCCATCGAGAGACACGGCGAAACACTTGCTGTGTCACTCGATATCTCGAAGGCCTTTGACAGGGTCTGGCACGCAATTCTACTCAGCAAGCTTCCTGCTTAAGGCATGCCAGCTGGTTTTTGTAGCTGGATATCAGACTTCCTCAGTGAACGGTCGATCAGAGTCGTTGTTGACGGTTGCTCCTCTGACCTCATGGCTATCGATGCCGGAGTTCCTCAGGGGTCTGTTCTCTCTGCAACTCTTTTCCTGCTGCACATCAATGACCTACTTCAGCGTGGTCTTGTCGGGTACGCAGATGACAGTACTGTTACAGAGATATACATGTCCAGCGCATCAACCAGCGGGGGTGAAGATCGTTCGTTGAGAGAGGTCATGGTAGAGGGACAAATTTGACTTTGAGCCTTGTCTCCCAGTGGGGTGACGACGACGACACGACAATCTGGTCACTTTTAACGCCACCTAAACTCAAGTGTGTCTTTTTACCGCTAAAAGGAGTTGTTTCGACCAAACTCCTACTTTTCGGGGTATACCTGTTCCTGTGACTGATCGGCTCGAGCTTCTAGGCATTGAGTTCACACCCAGTCTGAACTTTGGCGCCACCATTGAGTACAAAGCCAAAACTGCAGCCAAAAAGCTGGGCATCCTAAATAGAGTGAAGCGATACTTCAGGCCTGGACAGCTTTTAACCCTTTACAAAGCACAAGTCCGATCTTGCATGGAGTATTGCAGCCACCTTTGGGATGGCTCAGCTAAGTACCAGCTTGCCGCGCTTGACTCAGTGGAACGCAGAGCTAAGAGGGCCATCGGCGCGGGCGACTGGTTGCCAGCTTGTCGGTCTTCTACAGGTTGTACTTCGGTGAGTGTGCCCAAGAACTTCACGACCTCATTCCACCGGCCCCCTTCTACCATCGGACATCCAGACGCACTGCAACTTACCATCCCTACCTTGTTGCTATTCCACGAATTCGCACTAAGCGATTCCAAACGTCTTTTATAATGCGGACAGCAAAGGAGTGGAATTCTCTGCCTGCGTCTGTGTTTTCGAACGCTTACAATCCTAATCTCTTCAAAGTTAGAGTAAACAGGCTCCTTCTGGGGAAGTTCGCTCCATCGTAGACTTTATCTCTGTCATTTCTGACCAAGACTAAGGTCAAGGTAAACCAATCTCAAAAAAAAAAAAACATCTTGCCAATTCCCCAGTAAATCCCCAATCACCTTGAGATTCCCCGCGGTTTGGGGAATTTCCCAGACGTTGGCAACACAGGCTTGAGTTTCAAGCATGCACCGGGGACGCTCGACTATCCGCGTCTCCGAAAACAGGCACTTGGGTACTTCTTTGACGAAAACAACATTAATTTTATAAATGCCACTCAGAATAGGACCCATTTGTAAACACTGTTATAAAAACTCGGCATTAATTTAGCTGAGTTAATTACATCCCTCAATTTCTAAACATTTGATTGAAAACTGAATGAAAAGTGTGGAAATTCGTGTAGCTACATTTTAGCGAAAATATTTGAAAGGGCCAAGAACACAAAAGTTACCAATTATGTTCTAAAACCAAAGAAAAAACTAAATGTTACTGAAAACAAAATTGTGTTTGAATGTATACCCCTGAAAGAAACAATTTCGCCGAGACGCCCACAATCGAAAACATATAAAAATCTCGTTAAAATGTTTTATCTCCATAAACTAGCGCAGGCATTCGACGCCGCTCGTTAAATACCCACATTTTTATGTTAATGGATCAATTTACTGATCCACATTAGAGTTGACAAAACACTACTACGACTAATAAATATCAACCTGTAACTTTTTGTAGGACACAATGGTGAAAAAAGTTACAGGCGTAAGAACGAATATATTTTTTCTACAAACAATAACATCTTTACTCCTATTGGCACGAAATCAAAAGTTATAATAATGTAATTTGTAGACAAGATTATCTTTGTTACTGCTATCAGGACGCGACAATCGCTCTTGAACTGTCCAACATTTTTCGAGATCAGATAAGGTAAAGCTACGGACATTTTTTTTTTGTTCGCTCAATGGCGTTTTTTTTTATTTAACTGATTTTCTCCTCGAACTCGATATAAATTATAAATTCGATTAAAAAAATTGTTCACTCATCGTTGCTAGTAAAACCTTTAACAATTTTAGACATTTCAACGAGTATTTTTTTGTTCTAGGGCCCAGAAAAAAAAAAAAAAAAAAACATAGGACGTTTCTTTTAGAACGTAATAATGATAAAATAAAGTGTGACAACACATTTTTTATTAACTCAAATTTTCTTTACCTTCAATCTTTTTTGTATTAAGTACGATTTTCTGAATATTAAAGAGTTCATTTACTACAGCTACATAGTCTTAGATAACCTTATTGTTTAGTGGTTTATCAATCACCATCGATACGCTACGACGTAGCGCTACACAAATCAGTAATTGCTACGCGATATTGTGTTGAAAAATGTTCGTAGCACTTCATAAGAGTTTTCTATTTGGATTCGAAGATAGAAAAAAATCAGAGATTAATTTCTTACTGTCAGAGTTTAGAGTATAGATGGGGGTTACGTAGATAGTCCGTCCAATATTTAAAAGTAAAATTAAAACTAAAGTTATTCTAAAATTCACAGTCTAAGAGGATTTCAAATAAAGTTTTAAAAGTCTATTGAAAATACGTATGTTATAATTTCGTCGTCTGCAAATTATATTATAATTTGACGCAATGCAGAAATATGAAAACAGACTGATGTCTACGTTGAACGAGTCGTGTGTAATAACTAACTACATTCTAGCCTCGTAAAACTATTTTATGGTTCTCGGCGAAAATTCGCTATGAAACGGCCATTTTTATTCGGTTGCAGAAATGCTTGCGAAATTCGTTTTATTGCAGTGCACCTGATATAAGTATTTGAAATTAAGATGGTTCGTTTTAAAAGTGGTTTGGACAAAGTAGTTTAGCAAGAATGAAGTCTTAAAACTAAGTGTTATTTAGTTTTATTTGATTTAATTTATATCAGTCTAAGTAATTGTATTAAGCTCCCTCCATCGTCGACTTTGCTTATGTCATCTCTGACTTAGACTAGAGTCAAGAGCAAACCCATCTCAAATAAAAAAAAACACTTCCGCTACAAAAGGCTTAGCGCAATGACACATTTTGCCATAGATTGCTAATAATTTTTATGTCTAATAATTTATCTTCTTAGAAGGCTATTAAGTTCTCTGTAATTACAACCTAACGATGTATGCAAGTACATGTAATGTACTACAAAATTGAAATCTAACTGTAACAGAATGGAATTCAATTTATTACTTTCGGCTGCAAGAATCACAGAAAACAACCTAATAACAAAAAGCCTTCGTCCTGTAAAATCTCAGCAAAAACAAACCTCATCACGAGCTTTTTCTCAGGCGTTTTATCACCGAAGATTTAATTTGAATTTTGCGTTAACATTAAAATAAAAACTCGCTAATTAATGTCATATTCAGAGGCATTAGGAAACGTGAATCAGTGGTTCGCGTTTAAAAATAAAACGTCTTGGTAAAAATGAACGGTGGGCGGGAAAGACAAAAATATTTCGGCCACTCATTTTTGACGGCTCGTATACTTAGATTATGTTTGTGTTTGTAATGACCTTAACAAATATTTTCAGCAAAAATGTCAACTAGAATCATACAAAGGCCGTTTTCATATGCAATAAAGTAAACTTTTGAATGTTGGTAATATGCAATGTAACTCAGAGGACGTTCGCTGGAAAACCTAATTTTACTAATGCTGATAAGCGCTTTTTGGAATTTTTGGAATTGGAGTCGGCTTTAAAAAGCTTTTACTCGAATGGACTTTAATTTAAAAATAAATTTTATTCTGAGCAAAACCTACCAGCATGAAGGTATATAGGTTAACATTTTATTTCATTATCTGGATCAGATTAGATTAATCAGAAATAATATATTCATCTGAC
The DNA here is from genome assembly GCA_963859965.1 of Ceramica pisi. NCBI lineage: Eukaryota > Metazoa > Arthropoda > Insecta > Lepidoptera > Noctuidae > Ceramica > Ceramica pisi. Next base: position 14,901,435 of record OY982545.1, read on the forward strand.
CGTCCAACTGTCAGCAACTTTTTAGCTTTGTAGAACGAGTAACAGCTCGCAACAGCAATATATCTGGCAAGTTCCAAGCTGTTTGACAACCCTGATTTATGATCGCAGCGGACTGTCGTAGCTCGTAGACGAAGGGATGACGCTTTCATGTGTGCGTTTACACAAACATGTAAACGTTATGAAGTAAGCAGATCTTGAAAGTAAGTCCCTAGCAAGCAGAAATGTACTGATAATATATTAAGCGGTGTTTTGACACTCCGACGTTTAGGGGCTCCAGAGTCACACGTAACTTGCTCAACATTTGCTCATTAATTCTCCTAGCTAAGAGAAGTTTTTCCGGAAATATTCTCGTACGTGAGCACGTGTGTTAACAGTTGAATATGCGCGTTACTCAAAAATTTCAGCAAAGATTTTAAATATTGAAATGGTTATTAACTAAATACCGTCTCCGGTTCGGTTCCGTACCGCAGTTTCGTTGTTTCTCTCGTCACGCATTTAAATTCTACGTCACTGGAACAAATATACTCAATGTACTCACTAACTCAAATTATACATAATTACTATCTACGTATGCCCAGGTGAGTCACTTATCTTGGTATCTCTACGTAAAACGAAACCGAACGTATTCACGCGCGTCATAGTTTCCATTTTCTTTTACATTGTAAAGGCCTGTATTCAAGAGCTGAAAATGAGAGGCGATATTAAAATGTTGCTTAGGGACATGAGCGTTGATCACGTTTGCGAAGGATTATTAGGTAGCCAATCTTTAAATGTCTACTAACATTACTTGTGACATTGATGCGCATTATTTCACGTTTGAGTCTCGCTGAACTGTCTAAACACCTGTTTTACTACATTTTGCGTGGCACATTGTTGGAGATGGTCAGCGTTAGCCAACACTTTGTCGTCTAGTGAATACTCCGCTTTACTACTGCTCGTCTCTAAATTAAGTTTCCACGATCGTGTGTGCTGATGTTTTTTTTGACATGACGAGTTGTTTTTAAATGTTTGTAGAGGAATGTTTTACGTGTTCGTTGAAGTTGGGCGTCATCTGAAGTAATTATGTATGAAGGGGCGGCGTTGGCGGCTGTTATTTAGTTGTTGGCATAAGTGACGTAACCAGACAGTTTGTGGTAATAGTGACGAGATTTTAGCAGGCGAAGCGAGCTAGAAGCAAACAGTTTTGTGTGATAATTTTCTGATCTGACAAGGTGATAGACAAAGGAATTTTATAGCTATCAAGACCACCATTTTAAATGGGCACTCGTTATGAATTCTTGCAGTTCTATTTACACAAGATGATTGTCCATATAAACCCGAACCATAAAAACGCCGACGCCAATTATTCTTAACTAAACAAAACCCCTATCGAGACCGGGCCCCTTATTCACAACCATTCGATTCGATTCCGTGTCGGTAGGGAACCGAATTCGACAATCTCATTTCCGAGTCGAAGAATTGTCAAAACGCTATTCACAGATCCGAACGGATGTGTTTTTTTCTATCCGATAGACCATTTTGTTTATGGGGAACGCTAAAACATGGTAGTAAATAGATGATCGTGGTAGAAAATTTAAAGTAGTAAATAAAATTGGTTTATTTCAATATTTTGTTCCGTTTAAATATGGAATATACAGCTAGTTACCTAATAGATAGCAAACGATACAAAATAATTTTATTATTAACCAAAATAAACTTTATTTCGAATAAACCTGCTTTGTAAACAGCAGTCTGTCAAACTGGCAAAGCGGAAAAAGTGTTAACTTTTAAAACTTTAGAACTATTTTCATCAACTAGCTAATAGGTACCCCCAAATTACCTTGTATTTCTACCTTTAGCTTACTCACTGATCGTCAAAATTCTATAGTATGGACACACAAACTTCAAGTTTTGTATTCAAAAGAAAGGAAAAATAGTATAGATAGAAATAAATATTACAGATACAGTCATTAAATAATGGCAGGTAACTTATTTTATTAGAAAACAATTTGATTTGACTTGGGTGTACATGAGATCTCACAGGTACATTTTGCTATGAAAGGTTTGTGTAGCAGGATTTATACTTTTGTAAAAAAAACTGTCTGACTTGACGGCAATCTTCTCTTCGGCCAATAAAAGAGAAAGTGGATTCAGTCGTGTTGTTCGCGGCGCCTATTAGTGATGCCAGTATTAGTTATCAAGTCCTTTTACGGCAGATGAGTGCGTTTCAGGGAAATAGGCCCTTATTTCTTCGATGAGGCTAAGGGCCATGTCGGGTGTTAACCTATAAACGGACTGAAACCGTGGGTCGGCAAAAGGATTCGTCATATCCTAGGCTCTATGAAGAGACAATGTCTCCTGCCTCTGTTGTTCTGCGGCACATCGACGGTCTCTGGCTCGCACAATCACTTACTCTATCTACCAAAATACCAAATTACGAGTATGTTATCTAAAATCTTGAACGAATATCACATTTCCGTAAACACTTTGACTTTATGTAAATCGATGAAATACGGTCAATACATTAATAAAAAATCATTTACTTACTTCAGGCTGGTGCGGCGGTTTAGGAAAACCTCATTAAACTTCGTGTCTATTATAAATACTGGACGGTATTTGAAGGGTCTGGTCAATTGTTGTTGAAAATAAGCGGGAACCTACTCACGGATTGAACTCGGGCGATCAGGAATGAGAATCGTACAGGAATGAGAGGATAGTACGCCTTACCTGATGATCGAAGCTCGCCCACGTGGCGTAAAGGCAGGCGACCTGGTGATTCTTCAGCTCCCAAAATGGCGACGGCGTCAATCTCGTTCACAACGCACGACACTATCACAAGTCGTTTTATATCCGCGAAGCGGGTAATAGACACTGTTTATAAAGTTCTCGGCAATCCAACTAATTGGATGCTTCAGTCTTCAGCCAGGTGGCATGAAGGCCGGTTGAGGTACGATGTCCTTTCCAGACAAAGTTCTAGATCGCACTGATGACTCTGCGGTAGGCGTACATACAGGGGAAAAGGAAAGAATTGAGGGTAGGACCGAGATAATAAGAGATTGAGGGTGGGACCGAGTTCGTTCGTTCGTATTCGGTCATTGTTTTAATATATGTTATGAGAAATGGCGCCACCACAGGCAGTGTTTAAAAAGTTTTTTATTTCACTGAAATAAGCTGGAAATATGGTTTATTTATTCGTTTTAATTTCTTTCGATATGACTCCCGATAGCAAACAGCTGTCGGAAAGATTCGCATCTTCTTATCGAATATGAACTGTCAAAATGTTTCGGTTTCGGATCTGTGAATTGCGTTTGGAGGACATCTTCGATAACTTAGACGTTCGATTCGATACGGAATCGAATCGAATGGTTGTGAATAAGGGTGCGGGTCAAATTAAAAAGAAAAGATTATTTTCACCGCCACTAAATTTCTAAAACACGTAGACTGAAAAGGAGAAACATACAACAATGGGCTGAAGAGGTTTTAAAGGACCCGGCTGGCCCACTTTCGCCCGCAGCGCTTTTTTCGCTTAATGACGCCACGCTCAAGGAAAGTTGGAAATATTAAAATGAGCAAGCACTTGTTTCGTCGGTAAAACGGCCATCGCTCTAGGCTTTGCGCCCCCTTCCTAAGGATACCATATTTTAAATGTGAGCCGGATTCGCTGGCTCTCGATGTCTAAAATGAAAAAAGTTTGTCAGCCGCCTTATCGCGTTTTGTTTATATTGAAATCTGTATGCATCGAGTTTTCAATTGCTTTGTAATGAGTGGGATATAAAGTATTGAAGTGTCTACTTAGTATTGTTCATAATTTGTCATTGCATGGCTATACTAACATTATTATATAGTCAATATTAACTTCGTCGTAAATTCCCGAGGGACAACAACTTCATTCTTCATCCAAAAAAATAATCCGATAGCTTCGTAAAATGATTTACGGAACAGATACACACTTAGCGTAAAATAAACTTGGGCATTATCTCACAAGGACGTAGTCGCGACGCGCGACGTCTTGCTTACATTTGACAACACATAAAAATCAGCGCTTATACGGAACCGTCTCGAAGGCGCAAAGTGGAATGTCGTTAAGGAAACAAGGAAAAATACTGGGATTTATTCGTAGCGTGTCCCCAATGAGTAATGCCTCCTGCGATTTAGGTGTCAGCCCGATAGAAGGCGTTCGACAGCAATGATTTATTCCGCTAGGTCCTGCTGCCCTGTGCACTGTGAAACACCGCACTTTATAAAGATTTGTATTGACTTTGCCTAAGTCTTAAAAATGAGCTGGCACATATTTTTGGCCTGAGTACTGGCCTGGTGGTATCTGCTTGGTAGGACATCAAATAAATGGAATAATCAGTCCGAGGAGTTAAAAAAACGCTCCGTATTTATCTGAAACATTGGGTGAATGTGTGTGTTAATATTTATAAGATTTCGATGGAGAGATAAATCAGCATAGCAACATTAAATTCTAAGAAACTATTACCCATTCCATTAACATTTAAAAACGGGCACATTCATCTAAAAATCATGACCAATGAATTATACAGATTTTCGTCAGTCTATTTCATGCAACCATCATTCACTACATTACACAATAGGTTATTCGTCAGTCAGGGCCTTGACTGTGCTTAAACTGACAGCAAAGCCTGCCGGGTAATAGCCGCCTTACACACAATGTCGATATCGTATCTAGCTACATTAAGAATCAAAAACTGTTAGCTACTGGATTACACTAACCTTAGTTAAATATTTATTCGCTAAGTGTATGATGTATGTTCTTTCAGAATAAGTAAAGAACCTTTAAACCCAATAAATATTGAATATAAGCTGTACGAACGATATATTAATCTAACGAAAAAAAATAACGTGATAAAAAATAGACTAAGCAAAAGTTGGGCGTAATAAAGTAAAGTTTGAGACTGGGCTAGTAGCACATAACGGTAAATATTTGCACCGAGATCGTTTCAACAAAGTCTCAAGATTAGAAAAGACGTTTATTTACTTTTTACGAACTCCCTAACTCCGTTGAAGTGTAAAAGTAACTCTGAAATCCATTAATTAACTGTTAGTTGTAATGATCAGTAATTTAATTACTTGGCGGAGCGAAATTTGATCGATTGGACTTTGTTATAAAGTTGATTTCGTCTTGTTTAGTTTGAAACTAAACTTGATATCTTTGAGTTTTTAATACTTGTCCATCTTTTGGCTGATTATTAATTTTGAATTACTTTTCAATTTCACAACCTTAATTGTTTTACAATGGATACTTCATCTGAAAACAATTAAGCGAAAGTATTACGCTACGGTTAATTTATATTTGAATTTGGTCCTTTGTGGCGGAAACATTATTTGTTTAAGCTTAATGAAAGCTGCACCGTACCCGGAATAACAAAAGTGGCTTCACATTTAAAAATAACTTACCAATTTACTTCTTTCAGATAAAGATCCAATTCTTTTAGGCTACTCTTTGTCATCATTATAATAATACCTTACTCCAAAAACAACCAAAGCCAAAAACCCTGAACTATTTTCCCCGACATTCCAGAACCCTATTTTCCCAAAACATTTATTTTTCACCTCACCCTCTGTAAACGCCATTACGAAACTGGAGCGAGTATCGTATCTTTTATCGTTGGGTAATCGCTTATTCAAATTTCGCATAATAAAATGACAGGTGACGACCCTGATCGTATATACAGACGGTTTGCTCGACCATAAGGGCCTTTACTAAATCTTGCATCGATCTTTCGGGTATTGGGCATGTACCCTCATCATCTGAGTCGAAGGATGCGGGATCTTGGATGTAGGTTTGCGAAAATGATTGGGCTGGTCTAGATAAATTTTGTAAGATTTATTTGTTATGTTTTTGGTGTATTTTATAGTTATTAGAAGTGTGTCTGAATTTGTGGCCATAGCATGTCATTATATTATAAGTATAAAAAAACTGAATACTTACGATTCTTTTAGACTAGACAAGTCTTTTCTACTCGTGTTTTTGTCACGTCACGCATCAACTACTCCCTAGAGGAAAAATAACGACAACTCACATTAAGTTACTAAAACATCTAAAAACACTCGACTCGACATGGCAATATCACACTATTGAGTGGCAGTTTTTCAGCTGGTATATTTACGAGCACACGTACCTAAGCTTTCCCTTAGTTGACTTTTATGATAGAAAAATATGATAAGCATCTAACATCCGTCGTTTTTAATGTCAGACCAGCGTGGTGGCAATAAATACTATGGACATTAATATCATTGTAGTAGCATCTAAATCTATCTCGACGATGACCTGATGAATCAGTACAGAGGGGAGGGGGAGAGCATGCGACGGAGGCGGGGGACGGAGAATGCTAATGATTTATGTTGTCGCTCCAAGACGCTTCTCCCATAATAAATGTACCAACGTTACGCAACTGAGTTCTTCGGGATCCGACGCGAGTCTAGCCGCAAATTGTTTGATCACTCAATAATTGCATTACAGGGGACGAGTCAACAAGGATACTTCACTTCTCCCCAATAGATGGCGTGTTTTTAAAGGACCCCCTATTTATCACATACCCTTTTAAGTTGATTTGAGTGGCCTTATCTTTTTGACTGATTACGTTAGGTGGGGAATGTTTTTTCAGTTGTGCATTTCGTTGATGAGGCAGATGGCTCCTGTAAAATGTTTTCTATTAATGTGCGTTATCTGGACCTCTTCCAAGTGTATGAAATACTAATAGTTAATTGGTTTACATTCATCCCATTGCACAAGACCATGGATGCAAACGTGAACTTGTTTATACCCGACAAATCAAGTACGAAATAGTTTTATTTTAATATTTTCCGTTCAAAGTTTGTATAAGCTAAAGAATTGAAACAATAATTGTACAACAAAATTAATTATTTTTCATCAGGCAGCTTTTGTAATAATAATAAGCTCCAAAGGTAATTGAATCTCAACGTAACAGCATTACGCTAACGACGTAGACGTTTACGTCATCAACATAGGTTATAATTACGTTATTATGCTAATTACCTATCATCGTATTACTTGCCTGTTGAAGGGAAAATTATTGTCTTTTACCGGGGCAAATTCGATAACCGAAATTCGAAATTGATAGCCGTCTCTCCTGTACAATTTCTATATACTACATATATTTTTGTCAAGAGTGACGAAAAACTAAAGTAAACTTTTAATTTAAACCAACACGGGGTATAAAGTACTTAAAATTAAATTATTTATGAGATAAATAATTTAAATTTTTCGGTTTCGTACCCGAAGTGTAACCAATGGAACTCTTTAGGCACTAAACTAATTATTAAAAGTCTATGTCGTCAATTCAAAAAAATTGTATATAATACGTATTTATTTAAATGACGAAGTTGAAAGGTAAGTCTTAGGTTGTTTAAGATCTGTGGAAACAGATGACATAAACATCGAAATCTTTCTGCTATGCCTTGAGTGCGTTTATCTTCATTTTATAATAGTTTAATCGTTTAGAAAATGCTGGCTTTGGCATTGGCACGTTTGTTTAAACACATCCTTCCTGAGCAATCACACAAACCTACGGTGGATACTCGAAGATCAGAAGTACGATCCTGACAACATGTCGAAGTGAAAACTTAAGCGAAGTGAACAACAATTGAGCTGTCAAACCATTCAAACAAGATGGAATGACAGCTTGTCGTTCACTATGTACACATCTGTACACGGTGACATGTTGACAGAATAGACTGGCAGATTTAGACAAGATTTGTATGATATGATGTCAGTCTGTGACTGGGATAAGTACCACTACCACCAATTTTATTCTTCACAGAAATCCAGATTGACTATGGACATTTTCGTCAGCATTAATTTATTATTCTTTTCCCTTATCTTTATTCTTAGGGTACCCAAAGGGTAATCAAAGGAACCCCATTACTAAACCTTCACTGTCTGTCCGTCCGTGCTTTTGTATGTCAGCAAGCAGTATCAAGAACCGTAGGTATTAGGTAGATAGTTGAAATTCTCACAAAGTTTATTGTGTAATTATTTAGATTGCGTTGATTGTAAATTTTAAATTAAAGGGCTCCCATACAAGACACGTGTTTTACGGCTTATGGCACGGAACACTTGATGTGAGAGTTTGATCGTGTTTTTTTTTTAAGATCGGCACTATGTGCCTTCTTATTCCATATCAATCGTTAATTATTTTTATGAGCCCTTTTCTGAATTAATCTCAACAAGAAATTTACTGCCCTACCGTTTACACAACTCACTATCAAAGTACAGTTTATTATGGTTTCTGTTTCTAAAATACCACAAAGTTTCATGAAATTTATTTATGTAGGTACATCTGGGGAGGAAGCGTGAAATGTATCAGATACATGTGATTACGGAAGCGGTAACAGTCAGAGGACAAGGCTAATTTGTCTGTAGCTACCAATCTCTGGCGATATCAAACTGTATGTGCGTGATTGATGATGGGATAAGTTATTGGAATTTCGGACGTTTGTGTACGTTTTTAAGGTGTTTTATTGTGTGTAGTGTTGATTTTATTGTTTTTTTAACCGACTTCCCAAAAAGGAGGAGGTTATCAATTCGGTTGTATGTTTTTTTTTTTTTTTTTTTTTTTTTTTTTTTTTTATGTTTGTTACCTCATATCTCCGACAATTATGAACCGATTTGAAAAATTTTTGTTTCATCTGAAAGGATATACTTGCAGATTGGTCCCATTTAAATCATATCAAAATCGGTTACAAACTTTGGATTTTAAATCGAAATAGCTGGAATTTGACTATTTAGATGATTCTTTGATGATCGAAATTGCGTATTTTGCTTTTCTGCGATTTTGGAGTGGTTTTGTTAGGTGTGGGGCACCACTAAAAAGTGAAAAATAAAAAACTTTTTACAAAAAAATACAACCGACTTCCAAAAAAAAACACTACAAAGTAAAAAATAACATTAATTTCGGAAGTCGGTGTCAAAATACGAAGAAACTAACAAAAACACCGACTTCCGAAATTAATGTTATTTTTTACTTTGTAGTGTTTTTTTTTGGAAGTCGGTTGTATTTTTTTGTAAAAAGTTTTTTTTTTAGATTATTATGGTAAATATTCAGCGCTGTCTTGGTTCATGGAGGTTAAAGAGCGATAGCATCTAGGTAAAAACAGTATAAATACTAGGAAAACTTTCGTGCTTTTGTCTTGTTATACTAACTATCCTATTTATAAAAACACTTGATGCCGCGGCTTGGTCCGCTTGACAAATTATATACTAAAACCTTCCTCGAGAACCATTGTATGCATTGGTGAAAGCAGCATGAAAATCGGCGCAATAGTTATTGAATTTATCGCAAACAGACAGAAAGACAGACGCGGTGGAGGACTTTGTTTCATAATATGTAATGAAGTGATGTACCTCCGAATTCTGAATTAAGACTTTCAAGTTGAGTATTTGTCAAGCTCTACTTTTACCTGAAAACCTGCCATACTTTGGCTTTAAAGTTAGGTTTTTCACATTCATAATTAGTCCAGAAACCAGCCCGGAATGTGCATGGATATGTGTATATATTAGTAATCCACTCACCAAAACATCAATTTTCCATCCAATTAGCTGCTCAATTAAGGTAAAAACAAAGCAATTTCCACAACAAACTATTTCCCACTAAATCTAATAATCTCATAATCTGTTATAGCCGCTTTAAACATAAAAGCGCTCACGTTCAATATTTACGAGCTCTTATAAAAGTACGATTGTTAGCGTGCCCACCATTATACTCACCGTAAACCCAGTTAAGCTGAAAACGTGGCATCGACGTGAATGATTTATAAACGAGGATAACAGGGCATTAGCAAAACCACAACACGAACGCACACTGGATTTAGTAAAAAGAGATCTGCCATTATTGTGCGGAAAGATTTATTAGTTGCAGGCACGCGCCATCTTTTTTTCGCTGTCAATACGGCGGATACAGAAAATTAGGTAGGGTTAACATAACAGGGTACCGAGTTGTTGCGGATCGCCTGGAGCTCAACCTACGATGTACGGAAATTAAGGAAAACTTTCATGTTTCAGCCTCTGCTATCTCGTTCCTTCCAAGGTATGTTACCTCGGACGTAAAAAACAAATGTTTGAAGAAAGTACTTACGTGCTTTATAAACACACGAGTACTTTAAAAAAAACCTAGAATAAAAGATAATTAATAAACTAAGCCCCACAAAACCGTTGTAATGGAAACTTGATAGCTTCTCTCACCATCTCATAATAATTTCCCGCCATTTTATCTGCCGAAGAGTTGGAATGTCTACCAGGGCGGACCGCTGACCTGGTAAAGGCAGCAAGAGTCCGTTGGATATGACCAGCAGTGGACGTCTGGCTGAAAATATGGTGATGATGTCTAATCTGGCAAAATTCTACTTTAAAATTTTATTCAGTTCAAAAAGTCTCAAGTTCCCTGACGAGCATTTTGTCATTTTTTCATGAAGTGGGTGGCTTTAAATTAAGAATTTCCGCCGGTATGCTTTCGAAGCGTATGTTACACCGGCGTCATAGCTTCTCGTTTCAAATTGTATTGAGACACAGGTAACGTTGTGCCAATTTTTGATTGCGACCGTTAAAATCTTTGAAATTGATCTTTGGTATGAATTCTTTTGAAATATCAGTTAATTTTTCATATTCTATTCTGAAAACCTGTGTAAGAGTCCATTGGGCCAAAGTCATACTATTGTTCCTATAATATGCGGGCGCTGACATACGCTAACTTTGTCATCATTTTCTGTTAAAGTAATTATAAACAACCCACTCTTTTCGTATATTTTTTCAACTTTTCCTCAAGGAAAGGTCATGATTTAGCAAAAGAAAACCTTTGGCTATTTTTGAACCACAGCTACCAATGTTAATACTTTTCTGCCCCCAAGCCCAAAGCTTCTCCCTTCTTTCCAATTAGTACGGTAGACATAAAAAATATTGACTAGAAATTTGGTTGGACTAAAAAAATCTCTAGAAAATTTATAAAATAATAATAATAATAATAATATCCTTGGACATTTCACACAACGCCATATAGTCCCAAGCTAAGCAACCTAATGCTTGTGTTATGGTAACGATATGGCTGATAAACTACTTGTATACATTTTTTTTTTGTAAATACATACATATTATAGATAGAAAAACACCCAGACTCGGAACAAATACTTGTAGGTCTTACAAATATTTGTTCCGTGCGGGAATCGAACCCGCGACATGCTGCGCAGCAGTCAATCGCTCAACCACTGCGCCAACCGTGTCGTCAAAATAGCAGCTAGCTCTTAATTATTCTTCGCAATATCAGTGTGCAATTTAGTTGGTAGCTCAGCCCTCCGGCTTCGGGCCTGGCTTACAGAGCCATTGGTGCGCAACAACCGCCTCGGCTTCTCACTGGTAATGTCAGTTACCTTTTATTACGTATATTATGTAAATATAATAATGGCCCAATGGCACGGCCTTGCGCAGGAATTTTATTTGAAATATACCGTTATATTGCCTGCCTAACCGCAGCTTTGACGGGTTTTGTACGGCTATACGTTGCGCTACCCGGCCTCTATTGATAAGGGATATTGGGGTAGCCTAGTCTACTTTACGTCGAACTTTGTAAGGGGAATAAATTATAAAACATGTTTTTGAACAAAAATGTGCTTAGTATATTGAGGCCACGTTTTAAAGGTCGTAACATTTTTGTTTTTCAAAAGTTCAAGGGTGGCTGTAAAAATTTTAGGTCTTTTGTGTAACATAAAACACCTCAAAAAGGAACATTACTCATTTTCATGTGTTGCGGAGGATGGTTATTCTAATTTATTTTGACAAGGCTCCGTTGTTTTGTTTGTGTAGGTCTGGGACTTGGATATTAGCTCAGTTGTTGTAAGATAATATCTCTAGACTGTGTGGAAGGGAAATTTAACACGGCCTTAGAGAAAATAAATGTAGACACAGAACTTGTTAATTCAAGTAGGCACAGAAACATCTACTTTAAAAAAAACTAAAATAAGTATTGTTATTTCTTTTCCGGAGTAGACTTGGCTTTCTTTTCACTTCACATTTTGAGAGTGGAACATTCATAATATTTGTTTCCTTATGTTTGACTTTGTCTCTCTCGGGAGCCGAGCAGGCCGAGCTGAACAAACTCAACTACCTAAAACTTTCGGCAAAAGTCCATTACTTACAGTACCTTATAATTATGTAGACTTCTTGTTCAACAGTAAACATGAAATAAACGCAGTGTCATACATTTATGAGAGTAGATACGCCTTTATCTCAAATATAAACGATATTAACAGGCCAAGTTCTCTCGTAGCAAAATATAAGCGGCAACTAATTTCAGATTAAACAAACAACAGTGATTACGGTTAGTGTGATATACGAATGTTGTATCAAAACATTCTATTTGTACGATCTCGAGCGGACTGCGTACGCAATAAAAGCAGTTACTGGCGAGTTTGTATCCAATCTTCGTAAACAGCGATCCGTGCTGTTATTGGCCATAACGATTACAAAGCTACGGCCAAATTGAAAGTATAACTCGGTCGATGCGATCCTAAGAATGTGCAAGCCAGCAAATCTATAACTAAAGCTACGTCGACCGCCCTTCGTGAAATTATTGCACGCCCGCCCGAAAATAGGTCAATTGCCTCCTGTGCCAGAGTGAGAGGCGTAGGGATCATCGCGTGTGACAAGGACGGAAGTTTTAATTCGTTCAGGTGACGTCACGAGGGTTTTAACAGGATTGTTCGTTTTCTTTTTGCCAGCTATTGTTTTGGCACTGCTCGGAAGCTCACAGGAGCTCTCGTCTCCATTCAGGGGGTTTATTTGTTCGATCTTGTGTGGAATCAGTAATGTGTCTCTTCTGTTACGTTTACCGCGGGAGTTTTAGCATTTATCGTATTTTTGACGAAACCCGATACGGTTGTCGACGAAGATCAAGAGAGAAATGAGTCAGAAGAAATGAACAGTTGTTACTCTTTGATCAAGATATTATATTCCTGTTTATTTTCGTGTAGGTAATCAGCGGCATTTTCTATTCGCCTGATAAACCCCTTGGTTCGGTTTTCCTTGTAGTAATTTGTGGATACACTTCGCGCTCATTGTTTTAGGTAACAACGTAACACAGTAAGTGGCGTAAATGAAAGGCCTAACTTTGTTGAACCCTTAGCTTAACTTTGTAGAAAAAGTCTTTGGAGCGTCTGTTTATTTCAGTAAGGAAAATAAAATAATGTTTTTCTTTTAAACATTGTTTTCTTGGTTCATTACTGTAATAAAATGTGTCATAAACATTGTGGTAGTGGTAATTGGACACTTCAATGAAGCGAGATTCTGAGACACAATAGCTCCTTTGTGATTCGTTGATAATGCGAACCGAAAGTCATTAACTATGAAGCCTATAGACTAAAGTTATCACAGTGAAATAAAATGTTTTATTGCATTCCATAAATTAAGGATTATTGTCCAAAATAAAGATACCTATTAGATATCCTACAATGCGCTACGGGATTTACTTAAGGATCGCAAACTTAAGTACACAGTGTTCACTAGTTTAGAAAACTGAAAAGTTTTCTCTTCTGCTCATTATTGACCACAGATTAGGCTATTACCAATTTATATTACATTTATATATTTATATTACATTACACTTCTGGAACCTACCATAAAACGAAATATTTATACTCTACCATTTTACAGTAAAGTATAAATACGCTACATACTGGTTAACAAAATAAACAGATTTGATAGACGCGGCTTGTAAGATGTGTAATTACTCCGTAATTAACACATAATAAGGAACCGTAATGTAAGAGGAACGTTGATGAGCAGTCTGATCATAAATTGTTTTAACTCGACATTAGGCCGGAGCCTTCTAACCTTATGTGTGTTAGGATCATACTTTTGATTTCTGACAATTTTCCTTGAAGGTCGTCTTAGAACTGAAGGGCGAAAAGCTACGACTAATCTTGAAGGTTTGCTTCTTAATAGGTCATCAACCTTTACGAGAGCTACTCGATGATAAGGTTTCGGTATGATTACAATATTTGAATGTGAATCACATCCAGTGTTGGATCGACTAGTGCTGGACTTATTTTAATGTTGGACCAATACATAAGTTTTCTCTTTTCTTAAGGTACACTAGCAAAGTCTTGTAGGTGGCAGACCGGTTGCTAGCAAGTAGGTCTGGAGAACCCTGTGTGCAGCCGTTGACCAATGAGCTATTAATTTAGCTTATCATTTGATAGACTCTATGGTCAATCGAGGGTTTTACTTATGTTTTCCTGTAGTTACCGTACTTAATGCAGTTGTGTAATTGTTTTTTTTTTAAATACTTAAATGAAAAATAAGCATTCACAGCCAAAATAAACCCAAGAAACTAACAATAAGAACGTAGTAGTGTTTCGCCACAACGGCTCGAAGCAATAATTATGTAGTCTAATTAAGTAATTAAACAGTGGAGAAGTCAACTTTCTAGCCTCCTCCTTTTGAGAGCCAACCGAGTGTGTTATTAGGGGTGATGAAGGCAGGTCTACATGACGCACGCCTGTGAGCTCGCAAATAATTTAGACTAGTGTAGAACCATCCTAAGTAATGTTTGTTTGTTATTCAAACGTTTGTTGAAACTCAAACGTATTTTGAGAATTATGTCGTTGTGATGGAATGTGGATTATTAATATAAATAGACGATAAGAATGGTTGCAGGACTTTGTTATTAGGGGCGATGAAGGCAGGTCTACACGACGCCTGTGTGTTTGCGGCTCGAATAATTTAAACAAGTGTCTAATCAATCCCAAATAATGATGTTTGCTTGTTATTCGAAAGTTTGTTGAGACGAAAATACATCTTGGAAATTATGCCGTCGTGATGGAATCGAGAACTTAACTGCAAAATGGACTTGCTGGATTTTGGACTTGATTTTTCTAACTGTTATGTATGTAGATGACGTCGCTGACTGAAGCTATGGTAGACACCAGATAATAATGCAATAACGGTTAACTCACATTCATTTATCAGCTTCCTAAATATCAAAAACAAAAATAAAGACATAACGCAGTCTTGAATCGACTTCTGTCGTGATCCTTTACGTTTTCTAGAAGCGAAAACGGTTCAAAATTTATTGTTCAGTTATCAACGAAGGGATATTAGAGGATGGTCAATGTATTTTATTGCAAGTTTATCTGACACCTACCATAGTTCCTCATAAAAAAAGATGTAAGAGCGTCGAATTAGATCATAATTATAAAAATATATTTGATATTTTATATTGAATAATTGCGTGTCATAGAAATTCACGCTCACTGAAATGAAAACATCTGGATTTGTGAGATGACACATTTCATTTTATAATTTCCAAGAATGTAAACAAATGTCGGCGAATCAAATTATTCATTTTTTAATTTTTAATGAGTGCCTTGAACTTTGTCTCTTATATTTTTTTTTCGTTGTAAGTCTTGTTACATTGATCTGGTTATTATTTATCAATAGGTAGTTCTGCTGTGTACTATGCCAGCAACATTCTTCAGCTGAACCATTGAGATAGGTAAACATTTTCAGTTTAATTTTCAATTTTTCACCATTAATCGAATGGTAGATACAGACGCACGCCAGACGCCAGCACATCTGTCAAATTTCTTCAATAGATTTTAAACTTTATCCCTGAAGTATTAGGTTCAAGGTTGACTGAAGAATTTGACATTTTTGGGTAGCTAGATGAGCTGGCGACTAGTAATCTATGTAATCAATGGTATAATCTTATATAATTCTATGCTCTTATTAAAAAGTGTTTAAGTGAGATAACCTAAATAATAAGAGATTTGAATACACGTTAAAGTATTTCGACGTGGAGCTATCTGAAATAATTTTGTTTCATGTGTTTACTGCGTCGATGCAGACATGCAATAATTATGAAAATATTATGTCAACAGCGCCCACGCTGCTAGGTGCGAACAACTATTTTTAAAAGCACCGAATATTTTATGCCCACGAAGAAATCCTAGACATAACTAAGTCTGTTTGCAAAGTTTCTAATAATATTTATTTTCCTGTTTCAGGTAAGGATACAGAATATTGTATGAGGAAAAAGGTAGGTACATTATATCAAGAAATACTTGCAAGTTGCACTCCAAGCTCCGGGAAAAGCTCAATAAAATTTAATGAACCACTTCCGAACGAGATGTTTAAAATATAATGACGAAAGATTAAAAATTCCTCCATAACGTCCCAGTTTCAAACGATCAGCGCTTTTGTTATGTCGATTGCTACTCTCAGAACGATAGACTCGTAAAATTGTTATTGGTGTGCCCATAAAATCGCTCATAACATACGACCTGAACATCAATTAACTTGGAAGCAATTAATCTACTGATAGCCCCAGTTTTATAACTCAGACTCGACGTAGAAATGAAACTTTACGCTACAATGAATATTTATAAGGAGAGCGGATGTAAGTTCCAATCATATTTTTAACGCCACCCGACTGAAATCTGTATTTAAATATGAAAGCTGTAGAATGTGCGCAGGCGGTACCTAATTTTATTTAATTTTAATGAATTCTTTATTACAGATTTAATAAGTCTTAGTGTAAGCACAAAGAGAGTCCCATTCGAGTTTCTGAGTAGAATTAAATGACTTTGAAATTTTCCTTGAATAACTCCATTCAAGTTAAAAATGTCTAGTTGTGTGACTCCCTTTACTTGATATCACAGTCAGTTCCGTCGCTTTAAATATTCGCAGCTATTTTTCCTAGAATGGAGGCTTTGAATATTATAAAGTTTCGTAAAGTTTGTTTATCTCAAATTATAATTTAAGCCTATTTCGAAGTTTAGACGAGGCGCTTAATTGAATCTAGAGTTATTTAATAAAGTCTAAGATATAATTAAAAACACGCAACGTGACATCCGATTAATTTAATTTTCACCTGTCAGAGAGTAGGTACATTTGGCAGATGTACCCTCAGCCCTCGAAGGGGGGAGGATTCCCACGACACTTGGAGAGGAAATGGAACTTTCAGCTTTGATAAAGTTTTAATATATTCTTCGGCAAGTTTCCAACTTGCTTTGCCGAGCGTTATGACGAATTCTGTGTGTGTTCGCCTTCTTTTCGTTACGCTTTTCCCAGTTTCACTTATTCTATGGAAGGATTTAATTTATGGAATATGGCTACGGGCGCGACATCCCGTTATAGAAAGTATGTAGTTTGTAAGTTAGTTTATAAAAGTTAGTTCGTGTAAGGAACTAGTTTGCAGCGGGAGGTATTGCGGAAAGTGTGCCACTCCAAACGAAGTTTTGTACCACTACGGTTCCGCTGTGGTTGTGGTTTTTGTTTCATTTGAATTTTAAAATGGCATAATAAAATGTCAAGTACAAAGAAAAACAATTGGCAATCATAAAAATCTAGACAGACAGACATCTGTGGTATATAGGGTTACTAGTAGAGGTCGACTAGTCTAAAAAATGTGGTGCAAATTGTATTTTAATATTTGATTAAAGGAGACGCTCACAAAAGATTTAATTAGTGAAATGTAACACTTAGAATTTCATTTCCCCAAATCAAATTCTCGCAAATAAAAATTAGGAGCGCCGCTCAAAGTTTCCTATTCAATGGGTTATTCAAAAGTGTTTAGTCGCAATTACTAAAAAGCAAGTTGTTTATGAGTTAAACAACAATAGCGGTCGGATTGCGGCACTTGTGAGTTAATATTTAATGTTTAAATTTTGCAGAAGTTCAACGTATTTAAGAGAATAATTATTCTTTATCCCTTGCTGTCAAATGCAATGGGCCGCGAGCGACGACTCGCTTTTCGATTTTTAATATTCGGTATTAAAAATACCAGTATTTATTTTGTTTTAAAAGAAATTCCATTGAATTAAAATGCACTGTGAAAGCATACTGTGAATTAATGACATTAATTTCATTAATTCACAGTATTTTTTAATGACTTGGATTAAGGAATTTCAATTATTAATCACTAGATTACCTACCTAAATTTTTATTTCAGTGCTTCTTTTGATAAAATACCTATCAAACGTAAGAAAACATTTTGCTAGTACGAAACATTAAGTATTCTGCCGTCGTCCTCACGAATTTAAATAAAGATTGGCAGCTAAGCAATAAAAACAGAATAACATTTCAAAAAACCTTATTTTGTGATCTTTCAAGCGTTAAAAATGACGTCAATTTGGGGCGTCCGTAGATCTTCATCACGGGTGCGTCACAAACGTCACACGCTTCAATCGGATTATCCCAAAAGGACGAAACTAGCGTAGTTTCGGTCTCCAGACAGTCTGACAAGATATCTCCGTCGACCTGCTTGACATTACGTCTGTGCCCATTACATGGCCGCCGCGACAAACAATGCTTTGATAGCTTCTAAACTGGGGCAATCCCGACATCGCTCCTTGTCATGCGCGTAGGGCTGCTAAGCTAAGGGATTATGACCGTTTGCTTATAGCTTTTAAACTTTAGCACACAGATAACGTACTGAAATATTGTTGAGCTGTGAAGGCTTGGTTCATGTTTGTGATACTGCCTAAAAACAAATGAAGAGAGGTAATAGAGCGTTGCATAAAATAAACTCAAATGGGCTTTAGACTCTTAATTTTTATGAAAAAATTCAATCGTATTGGAACAGTATGAAATCATGTCCTAAGAAAACATATCTGAAAAATTAAATTTGATTGTGGATAACCCTAATAAATCGTATGATACGTCCGTCTCGCTCACACGTCGACCTGCAATCACTCCCTCGACGCCGACGCTGCCCCAATGATATTTGTGTTCGATTATAATTAAACCTATGTCCTCCTTCTCTGAAATGTCAAGCTGTCTTTAATTAAAGCCGGCCTTTAATTATAGATCTGTCCCTTTCTGTTTTCTCAACAAACAAAAAGTTACTCGAGTATTATTTAATACTTGACAAACGATTAAGTTTTCGCAAAGTTTGCTTACGAGATTAATATTTGAGTCCGACGTTTCAGTTTATGTAATAGGTAGATGCTGTGTGTCGAGCTGTCTTCTGAACTTTTGTTGATAGGTCAACATCTTATTTTGGAGTACTTTTCTCAACTATCTTTACTCTACAAAAGGATCTAAAACTTTGTTGTAAGTGCAAATAGCTTTATTAATCCAAAAAGTTAATTTCAAGTGGATACCTACCTACCCGATAGTCTCAAGTTTTGATGCGAGCATGAAAATTGAAGAAAAACACCCGTAGCGTATTTTCCCTATATTACTATACTCTTTGATTTTCCCTTACTTGTCGTGAGAGTCAACATCGGGAAATGAGATGTTAGTTTGCTAAAATTTAGCTACCTATGCTATGTAGGCTGACTTTCTAAGGACTCCATCGTCGCAGTATGCATTTTTAGGTTTCATGAGTAGTTATATGAATTATTCTTTTTTTTATTATACACACAGAACTTTGACAACTTTGACAACAGCGAGCTTAAGCCACTGATAGGTTTTTAGGGTTCCATACCCAAAAAACGGGACCCTATTACTAAGACTTCGCTGTCTTTCTGTCTGTCTGTCCGTCACCAGGCTGTATCACAAGAACCGCGATAGCTAGACACTTGAAATTTTCACAGATGATGTATTTCTGTTGCCGCTATAACAACAAATACTAAAAAATTGAATAAAATATATATTTAAGGGGGCTCTCATGCAACAAACCTGATTTTTTGCCGTTTTCATAGATAATGGTACGGAACCCTTCGTGCGCGAGTCCGACTCGCTTACAAATAAGAACAGTATACATGAGTGCACAACAATCATCGGTATGTAATTTTACCTGCAACGCAAAGTAGGTACTTCACCCCCCGAGGCATATTAGTTACTCGTTAATAGCTTTGGCGATTCATATCCCAAAGTTCACAAGCACACTGATTGCCTCTATTAGATTCATAGATAGGTCCCTATAAGTACCCACTACTTTAATTTCCATAGTAACAATGTTCCATTACACGCGGCGTACCTTCGTGCCGAACTGTCAAAATCTCCAATAAGTTTGGTAAAGCAAAAGAAGCAAGATTAATTGGTATAATGTTCGCGTGTCAGGCCTGCAGCGGATAATTTATGAAATTCATTATGGCGCCCTACAGCGCCACTACGCCGTCTTATTGTTACCACCTAATATAACACGTTATTTATACACCCGTTCACGTAATTATCGTTTTATTCCAACATTTTCTTTCGCAAGTCTCGTTATGAGCTAAGAAACTAGATTTTCTTATTATGCCTACGCGTAGGAACTTCGGTAATCCCTAGGTAATTAGGAGATAAAGTGTTGTCGGTGCTTATTAAAGTGGTATTTGGGTCTCATTTTATTTTCTTGATTAGGTACTACAATTTGGGTGAAATTATATAATCATTAAATGAGGCTTTAAGTTTATGTTAGGATTAAATATAAATTATTTAACGTGCATGTTAAGCATGAAGTGTCCGTTAATTCCAAGCCTTAGAACGTCAATCGTTATCATGACCAAAGCAAAAATGAAAATATTTAACAAACATAACTTATTGAAGAAAATACCATTTACGATCGTTGTCGTACCCATAAACGCTGAAAACAGCCTATTGTCACAATCATATTTTTTTGTTTTGTGTCATTTTTTATTGAAATCAAGAAGGCTATAAACCAATCGTGGCTTTCAGACATAAACAAAGATGTTGGCGCCGACGATGTTTTCTTGTTAACTGTGGCGCTCTGTAATGGTGGATCCGTTCGATAGTGGAGCCGAGGAGCCCAACCACGGGCTAACAAACACGACTCGGTTTGGCGAAAACAACACAATTTATCAAGAGGGTAGATATCGGCAACTCTTTTCGGGAAAAGTCGGGCAATAAAAGCCACAGCCGCGTGGCGTGTGGGGATTTCATATTCCAATATGGCGAGTCGTCGCGCCAACGGCCAATTCACTTATACCCGTGACTCACTGTGCGGCGGAGCGGTGAGCAGCAATCATATTATGTGAGATCTGTATGCTTGAGTCCTACTTGGTATGCGTTTGCTTAGACAAGTGACTTTTAAGTGCTGCTTGTGAAGATTGAGAAAATATTTGGAGGTTATATGTTAAGCTTATATTCAGAAGTGACTTTGTGACTGTAAGAGGGTATATTTAATATTCGCAATATAATATAAGGTTTCGATTTTGATACAAATGAGTTCAAAGTCTGTAAGACGAGAGGTACAGGTATTGTTAGTTATAATGAGCTTATAATCAATACATGTTTCTATACTTAACACAAATAGTAGTGAGATTAAACGAATTCATAATAATTACGAGTAACATTAACTAATTGATATTGGTTTACCACAAACTGTATTTAAGATATTAGCGTAGTTAGTACGGTTTAACTGCCTATTATGGTAAAATATTTAAATGACGTATGTATTTATGTTAAAAGGTAAATAAATCGAATTATTGGCATTACTTTATTACGTGTACAAAATGATATATCACTGTACCTAACATTTGCACGATTATAACGATGAGATTCGTTTAGCCTCGTTCACTGATCATATAATTTGAAACCTCATCTCATATTGTTTAAAAGCTAATTATACAGTGCCAAATTATTGTACCCAAAACTGATTCTTTTTAGTTCAATGCAGTATTTTTAAAATTTTTAATAGCTCTGTTATAAATATTTAGTTTACAATGCATACATTCCATGTTTTTTCAAACGTTCACCCCGTTTGGAAATTTAATTACCTATGTTAATGAAACAGTGACAATGAGATGTAGAGCATTTCAATTTTTTTTTGGTCAAACCATAATTAGGTCACTGACTTCTAATTAATTTTATTGTTTAAATTCTTATGTGATTGACAATAACATGTATCTACTTAATAATGTATACTTAGTATTTTCATAACAGACCTATTTATATCTTGAAACGTCTTATTGTCTCATAGAAAACGCCAAAACAAAATTAATATGCCGTTAACCGTAACTAATAGCTTACGGTGGTTGGCCAAAAAGTATTGGAACGATAATCATGTATTTGTTCTCGCTCAACCTTGAGACGAGCAGTCTCGGATTTAAGGAAGAACAGTTATTATTTGTGGGGCGTCAGGGCCGTGTGTCACACACCGAGTGTCAACAAAGACGTTCTATTTCCCAACTCTATTATTTTAGTATGAGAGATTTAAGTTTCGCGGTATGGCGTCTGTTTGAAGGAATGTTCGCTCCTCTAAAGAATATAAAAGCGGGCATAAGCACTGCGTGACATTGTGGCCCGGAGCGCTAGCGATGTCGGCATACATAACAAATTCAACTTAACATGTAACTTTCTTTTGCAATAAGCAAAGCGGTGTTTGTGCGGACTTGTTCTTAGTGAAAATATTTTCAAAGAGCTTGTACAGTTATCAAACAGTGAAAAGAAATTCGATTGTTCTTTGCCTACTTTCAAGTGTTCTATATAATGAGAGATACTTTAATAAATACTGAGTTGTATTTTCGTTTAATAAATATCTGTCGAGCGTGGGCCGGCCCTAAGGAGATCTCTTATTTGCGTTAGCAGCACCAGAATACATCATTTTATTTTTAAATCGTTTAACACAACCGCAGTTCAAAAGGTTCCATTATCATAATTCTAACAAGGGAAAAGAACAAAACGCGT
Organism: Ceramica pisi; assembly: GCA_963859965.1. NCBI lineage: Eukaryota > Metazoa > Arthropoda > Insecta > Lepidoptera > Noctuidae > Ceramica > Ceramica pisi. The sequence goes on from OY982545.1 coordinate 14,924,023, forward strand.
GCAATGCTTGCTTATAATAAAAACAATGGGGTCGTCCCACGCGTGCCTGAATGTTTTAGCGGTCTGAACCCTTGCTTCGCACGAGCTAAAACATTTTTACTTTACTTTTTCTCTGTCAAGGTCTGCTCTCTTTGAAAATGACTGAGCACATCGGTCGAAAAGGAATTTTATTAAATGTGTCGTTGGGCTTTTAGGTAGAGCTTAATTTTGTATGGAATTTTCACTACTGATCACTCAAAATTTAATTACCTAAGTGCCTGTTCCTTAGCATGTTACTAAAACCATTACATAGTCCCAGTAACTGATATTTGGTTGTTTGAATAAATGAAAAGCAACGGAGCAAGCGGTGCCTAGTGCCTACAGAACATTAGACCAAACTGCGAAGCCCCGAAATCCACAATTTAAAACCCAGAAAGAATTCCAAGCCGCAAATTTTATACAGGTAATGTATTAGACCGAAAATGGCACTTACATCCGAGCTTGGGACAAAACAAAATCACATTTTGATGTTCGCGCCGCACAGGTGCATTGTAGTGAAGTCTATTTTATATTCTCGTATCCATTTAGAAGGAAAGTGCGATAAGCGAAATTGCCTTGCTTTTATAACAAGTACGACACTAAAAAGAACCACCGAAAATGAGACGCAGATTGTTCTCTGCAATTCTCGCTCGTGCCATTTTGCGCTAGCAATATTTTTATGTGGCAACTCTCAAGTAAAATGTTGCTTAATCTTCATATTTTCCATTTTTGAATTTCACAACGTACGCCACCACACGTAAATATCGCAACGTCACTGGAAATGGAATGCGATTTAAAATAAATGGATCGAGTTAGTAAGACGGGACAGTGTAATATTTCGACGACACAAAATTAGAAAATTACGTTGAGTCGGTCAAGTCAATTACAGGTGGCTTACAAGTTATGATCCCTCACCGAGTACGAGACGTAGATTTATCTGCGTTGGCTTCGATTTGCTTATTTAGCGGCGCACATTTAAAATTGAATACATTAATTTCGAAAAGTTTGTCGTGGACTAAATTACAGATGAAGATTCCGAGACGAGTCACTCTAGCGAATTAATTTGACTGGTAACATTTCTCGTTTACGGTTGTAATTTTACTGCGACCGTATTAATCAAGTTGATGCTACATCAGTTGCTCCTTTTGTATGGAGGCTTTTATTGAAGAGAATTTGAAAGCTACGCAGCGTAGGTAGGTACCTATTTATTTTTTCCAACATGATTGTGACCTTTTCTGGTGGCGCTATGTTATAGAAAACATCATCATTTCACGAAGCAATAAATTCATTGTTTACATAAAACGATTTTGACGACAACAAAATAAGTACGTTGTATCATAATTTGCAAATTGTATCATAATCATGTAAAATTGTTTGCATTTATCAGAGCACGGTCCACAGCCAACTGTCTGTCGAAAACTTTAATGCACGCAGACATCATTCATCGTCTGCCAACTTTGTATAAACAAACAGAGTACCCTTAACCTGAAAACAAAGACATAAATTATTAAAAACGATATCATATTCAGTGAATGCGAAAAAAGTAAAAAGAGGTTGGGAAAAATCGAATCTCCTTTCAATAGTCGTCACGTAGCGGGGCCGCGTTCGCTTTTCGTCCAATATTTAGTATGCACGTACTTAGAGTGCCAGTGAGCGTGATTGGTGGAACATCCCAAAGGCTCTGTGGGTTATTTGCAGTAGTCTCACGTGTGGTGTGTTGCGTACGTGACGTCACACTACCTGGCTCTCGCCGCCCGCACTAAATTCTGATCTATCTGTATGTAAAACTGATGAGTTGTCGGCTTACGGATATAATTCGGAAAACGAGGGAAATTGTTGATGGTTAATGGTGGAAAGCATTTTAATGTACAAATTTGTTATTTGTGTTTTTGGTCTTATGATGAAAAGCACGACTGCTGTCCTGCAATAGCTCTTGGACTCCTCTATCGAAATTGCTGGCTGATCCATATTTATGAGACCTTCAAAGAGCAACAGACTTGCCCCAGCCAGGTCCTTAGTACTTAAACATAAGTATTTGTTGAAATACGTGTGTGCTGCTGTATTTTTTCAAATGAAAAACATTCGGGTATTTCATAGCTACTCCTCTTTGACAATTTGTATGCTTTTATTAACCTGTTGTCATCCAGGAGAAAGGTCCCGCTTTTCCGGTATTGTCAAAGAGAGATAGGATTAAATACCTCAGTAACGATGGGTTCTCTGTACGTAAGTTGTTTTTGTTCAATAAAACGTGCAGCCCTTTATAAACATGAAAATGCTTGAACTTTTTTTTTGCGTCATCTTTTGTCGTACCAATATGAAAAAGACAGGAATTCATACAGATATTGTAAAATGTTATGTATATTAAGCCTGAAATTGTTTTGTAAGAGTTTTATTACATTATTCGTGAAATGATAGAGAACCGGTAACCAAGGAAAATTGTTCGTTCGTCCGTTTGTCTGTCTGTCAGCGGACTGTATTTCAAGAAACATACCTAAAAAAAAACAAACGCTTTTAATTCTCCATATCGCACCTACCACTATTGTCTGCATCACCCTAAGGTTGACTGGTAGAAAATGCCTGTGGCATTAAGTCCGCCACTGTATTTTTGTGCTTAAAGTGTTAAATAAATAATAGGTGGACAGTTGAAATTTTTATAGAGTGTGCATTGCTATTGTCGCCATAACAGCACATGATAAAAATGAAAAATAAAAGTGGTAAATGCTACGGAACCCTTTGCGTGAGATTACGACTCGCACTAGGCTGTTTTTTTTTTAAGATATTACGCAAGAATTTTCTCAAGCAAAGGGCCTTTCCTGTCTTTCAAAACGTTCTTTCTGCCACATGTCATTAACAAAGGTAACATAACACCTTTGAAACGCGACCACTAATACAATGCTTGTCAATATGTTCTGAATCACAGAATTAATGAGACAGCGGCTTGCACACGACGGTCGGATCTAATTGCACAAACTCCGCCGTATCGGGTTGATTAACCGATACAGATTATTAAGAGGATTGCTCATAGCTCCACATTTGTTCTGGCGGCCGGCCAGCGGCGACACTATGGCTGAGTGTGGTTGTAGGGCTGACTTACGGCGGATTTTATAGATCATTCATATTTATTCGCTGTATAAATCGTTTTAAAAGATATTTTGCCCGTTCACACGTTTTTCTCACGTGTGTTTGCTTCCCATTGATTCGTAGATTTACTGAAGTGATGAGACACATCCACGTTAAGACATGATTTATGTTCAAAACATCTGAAAACCATAAACATGACTAACTTCAGAGTGCTTAAAGTTATCATAAATAATTGAATAATTTTGACTTGTTGAATATCAGTTTCAGTGCCAATATTATAGAGAAGCTAATGCAATAACTTGTACACCTCATTAAACTCAAGATCATTCTATTCTTGCGGTCCCAAGTTTCATTGTTCTCTATATTATTTCTATACAATAAAAAGCTAAAGCCACACTGGCCGCAACTCTGAAAATATTTAAATTAATGAGGGAAAAATCCGGTCAGCCCTAACGTAAACACAATAGAGCGCCGCCCACCGAGTCCGCGCTGCAAATATATGAGTACGGCTGTCACTGTGGCGGAGTAAGCGAGCGTGCCAGTGTGATCATAGCTTTATAATTCAACGGCCGCTTAGGCGCCTCTGGACATCGTCTACTGCCATACTAATACCTACCAATAGAAAAAAGTTTATCTGATTTTGGCTCATCGCCACAAGGTCTTCTACAGATTTTACTTCGGAGAGTGTGCCCAAAAACTCCACGACCTCATCCCACCAGTCCCCTTCTACCATCGGACATCCAGACGCACTGCAACTTACCATCCCTACCTTGTTGCTATTCCACTTCTTATATATGTCTTTCATAATGCGCACAGCAAAGGAGTGGAACTCTCTGCCTGCGTTTGTGTTTCCGAACGCTTACAACCCTAATCTTTTCAAAGAATCGTAGACTTTGTCTCAGTTATCAATGACCTAGACTAGAGTCAAGAGCAAACCCATCCCAAGTAAAAAAAAATATTTAAACTATATTCAGGTAAATCATGTTTCGTATTTGTACAAAAGCACATAATATAACATTTCAAACCTATTGAAGGCTGGTACTAGTTTCCACGTGCAAACATAATTTTCTCATACAAGAACCATTTTGAGGTACACAACCACCAGTTAAATTGATACCGCACTAAGTTCCCGTTGAAATATTAGCACGCTTGTTAGAGGCAAGCAATTACCAGACATGGAAGACCACTAGTTGATTTTACACTCTGTGAACGCTCAATACGCTTCACTGTTTCAATACAGTTACGAAGTCACGTGTGATTCCATACAATTTTCCGAACAAAATTCGTTTAATTTTTACAAAGTTACATCCCAGTAAAGAGCTTTTGTTGGCCTCCACAGTTTAGTTTTCTAATTAAAATCGTTCAGCGGTCCCTCTGATAAAATAACCGCAGTCATAGTAAGGGCAGAATATAATTGGCCCTCGGTTATTGGTGGAGCCGAGTCTGAAACACTCTCCGTTATCACTATTAGCACTTAGGTCTCGTGATACGGGCACAGGACTTGAATAGAAATGACGTGAAAGGGGTTCGCCGGAGGCCTCTTTCGTAACGCTTCATGCATGTCACGGACGCCCTGCTCCGAATAACTCGGCTTTTGGTCTACTATGTAAGTAATCGTTTGTTTTATTATTTTCTTGCGATATTTCTTATATGTGACGATACGCTCCAAGCACCAAACTTCAGTCTAATTTCTCGATGATCGCGCAGAGTGAATGACGCCGTGAACTCGCATTTTCTTATTCCTCAGCAAATATAGGTTGAAAATGTGAAGAGACAGCTGCTTATGAAATCAATTTCCTCCACAATTCTATGTTTGAACGCAATTCTGTACCTACACAATCTTTGCGAAAATACGCTATTTGAAAAGATTAAAGCGGGACTGTTTTGATAGACAGTCGTAAATAGATCCTTTTCGGTGGAAAATTCCTTTCATCAATGTACATTGTACATAGTAAGTAAATAAGTATCATCGGAGAAGGTTTTATCGTCAAAGGCCGCATGGAGATGAACATCAGATAATATGATTTATATTTTTCAAAGAATTGTAACACATTTATACTTTAAAAGCGTTTATTCTGGTGAACTGACTTAAAATACAATATTGATAAAGTGAAAAATAACCAGTGCTTTGTTTAAATGTGAATCTTTGCCAGATTTGTTTAGTGATTAAGTATCTTTTAATAATAAAACCATTTATTATTTATTCTATTCATACATTCATTACAAAAAATGTTATTCACAAGTTTATTTTGAGGGAACTTGTACAATATTTTTCGCGGAAAATTGGAAAACGTTTTCGAATTCACCTAAACCTGGTTTATCTAATTCGTGTTCAATGTATGTTTTGAAATAATTCATATTACAAATTACATCTTTCATTTGATTTATATTTTAGCATTCATCAAATTCTGTTTTAGTTTTTTTTATACTGAATTCTAAATATTTTCTTGCTTTGTCAAAAGTTATTTTGAAAATCATAAAATTGACAAAAAATGTTACTTAATCCATTCTCAAAGCTCCTGTTACATGTGTAATTTTTTATCAGTGGGCTACTTATTATAAAAGTAACATTGTAAAGGAGCTCCGTCGGGTAACCAAAGAGAATTATTCAGAATATCAACTAACCTCATCATGCTTTAACGTTGCATGCGTTGCGCAACTTCGTGAAGCTTTTAAAGTACGTGTACTTATTGGTTGACTAATCTCACTGTGGCTTATGTTAACAGCAGGTTCGCCAGATTTGCTCTACCTCAGAAAATACAATTTTCGTTCGTGACTAATAAAGGCAATGCGGTCGTAAAGAATTGAGGCACTCTATGAACGTGCCCGAGTAACGTGTTATCAGCTTAAAAATACATAATGCTTTTTCACGACATTAGTACTTTGTGACTAGTCATTTATTAAGCGCTCGCTGAGGTACGAAAAGCGATAATCCGTGAGAGGCTTAGACAAATTTCGAGCAGAAAATTGATGTGGAGAGGAGCTTAACAAAAAAGGACTCATTTGGCTCTTTAGCCAGTCATAGCGTGAAGATAAAATGGGATTCAGAGGTGGAGACACTTTTTTTTTCAAAAATACTTTTATGCGCGTATCTACACAATTGACTGTGGTCGGTTTTAATCAAAACGTATAGACAGTTGGTACAACGCATGAGCGCAATCTGTGTCGGGGCTCTATTATTTACCGAGACTGCTCAACTTTGTAACGTGTTTTAGGTCACAAATAGTTCGTGAAAGGCGTCGCTGCAATCCGTCGTAGACAACTGTTACAATGTAAGTTAAGTGCAGAAGTACAGCCACAGAAAGATTTAATGGTATGTGTACTATTACACTGAGTTACGATGATTTTGTTGTTACAACGACTACCTGGGGATACTCTGAATTGCGTGTTTCTATGATCTTTTTTTTTATAAATATTGTCAAAAGTAGTGTTATTTAACCTTGCATTTGAATACATGTTACCGAATCTACGTATGTATTTGTTTTTGTCGATTGAAAGAGGTCCCATTTAAATATATGGTTGGCACATTTGGTCGGCGCTGGCAATCGTCAGCTGTAGATTGACTAGACTGTACAAACAGCAGAAAAAGTAAGCTTTTCACCGCCTTACAGGTAAACTCAACTAGTTTTTAAAATACACACCGCATCATGCGTTATAATCATTCTTCATCTTAATAAGCAGTCAAAAACTGGCAACCGCAATGTCTCGAATACGGCACCAATGTGTGAGACAATACCGCCCCTCCTGCCATACTAGGCCGGTGTATACTGTGGTGACACACGGGGCTATTTCTGACCGTGCGTTACAAATGCGATCGCATAATATTTTATTTTCAGTGCGTACTAGTGTTTATTCGTAGATGACGCGAGAGTCCGCCAGTGACTATGCGCCCGTAAAATATTTAAAACAATCTGTAGTATAGGGGACAGTAATGTTATAGGTGGCCTACTTTTACTAACAGAAATTGTGAATGTCAAATCGTTTATAGACAGTACAGGAGAAATGGTTCCAATCTTTTGGTTCTGCTATATTACTTCTTTGATTTTTCAACTTTGATCGTTTGAAAGTCCAATACATCTTGCAGTTTACGTGTTTGCTGCAAAGTTCAAAGTCAAGCAAACTTCACGATAAGACTTAGAGCTAACTTGGTACAATGTTGACTGCATTATGCATGCACAGTGCACATACGTGTGTTAGGTAAGTTCGTGTTTCTCGTCGGTTCGACAGTAATTCAACTGCGGTCTACACGATGTCGGACATAACGCATTAGCTACGCTCGAAACTACGTAAGTACCGACCTCGGTACACAAACATCTTAAGGAAGCTCGGTTCAAAGCATCAGCTGTCTACCTATGTTTGTTTGAATATTAAAACTTCAGTTTAGGACGGGTAAACGAAGCATCAATGTACAACAAATAATTTATAATAGATCAACAACTGTCACTCGTTCCTAATTTCAGCGTATTTTATTGTGCTTTAAAAAACGCTGGGCCACTTAAAAGTTTACGTAAATAGAATTATGGTACAACAAAGAACGAATTCCGGATGACAATCAAATGACAAGTTTTTTTCATGGAACATAAATTCAAAAATTAATGTGATTTTCAATGTCGTCGTCTCGCAGCGTTCCCGACATGATTCCATTTGTTCCATCCATCCAAATGACGTCTCATCTTACTCGACATTTCCTTGGAAAATTATGTAGATATAGACATTTGGCGACTACTTTGTACTATAGATATGTTTCTACGGACGCGTTCGTTTCAAAACATTGTCTCGGAGATTTACGAGCCCATCTAAATATTTCGTAGGGACATATTTATTTGATTTTGTAAAGAACATTTCTACAATGTTTTTTATATACCACTTTGTTTGAATCTGATGGTACCTACATGCGCAGATATTTCTTGTATTATGTCACTAATTGAGCATAAGACCACTTGTCAGTGGATTCTGTGCTTTATTTTATTCTTCTCCGATTTAAAATGTCATTCGAACAGATGTCATTGCAGTTGACGTTCAAATGTATGCCCGGCGTCTTCCCAATGCCGGCTATTATTTTACTACAACTAGAAAAGATATCGTCTGAATTATTTTCCTACACAAACAATACCTGCGACAAAAACTACAATGTATTTACCCAAGCAACATAATTAAAGTAGCTATCCATTATTTGCAGGTAATTTATCACCGCCGAGGCACCGACGGGGATTTTTCCACATGGCCGACCACGAGGTTTAAAAGTTAAAAAATAAGTACTAACTCAGCTTACGTAGGCGAGGGATTCCGAAACAAATAAGTGAGTGGAGTAGCAAACTTTCTAGTAATTTTAAGTCAGTGAACGAAAGGGAACTATTGGGGTGTAGGAATTGCAAATCGAATCGCGTTCAGTGGAGCAGAAAGACAAGGATGTTCCTATTTAAATTAATTTCGATGCGAAGCTTTCTCGGGTTATCGTCAGGAAACGTTCGAATGTGGGTCGAATGAACGTTCCGAGTATAATGCGCCATATTGATTGTGTCACTGATCATTTTGGTTAAGGACCGGGACTGAGTTGAGTATCAATACTGATAGACACATTGATACTCTTTAGTGCAGTGTCGGCATGAATGATAAACACTTTATTCCAGTGTATTCTTAAGTCGTTAAATAGGCCAGTCACACAAGACATTTTAAGTCGCAGTATTTTGCACCGTGGGCCCGAAAGGGCCGACGCCTGCCGGAGTCGCGGGATTATTCGAAAGAGATACCGTGGCTCCGGAACACAAAGGGCAATGAAGGAATATGGATGGGTTTTAGTCAGTAGAAGTCTGACACTCCCTCCCGCTACCTACCCAGAGCGGGAGGAGTCATTGGATGATTTACCATCCCTAAAAAAAAAAAAAAGTATTTTGCACCGTCCTGATTTTAATATATTGAACATTCAGTTATCTTTCCACTGTTGGATGACCATTCTCTTCCCATATAACCATTTTTGCGAACATAACGTAACCGTTTCGACACTTAGCGTCGACACTGATCTATCTCGAAACATAATCTCGTCGACGTTCCGTGTTAGCGCCGTCGCTGCAACTAAAAATGGGGAAGATCTCGACACAATAAACACAGTAACATTTGGTTTCTAATTTACGTCGCCGTGTCGTAACATTGTTACCATATTTTAACCAGAGTTCGCACTAATCATTCAATCATTCATTCGTTCGCTCAATTTCGTTGGCTCGTGCGTGAGTGGCATCGAAATAATACAAATACAAGAAATCCCATCATTAACTCAAGGTAAGTAAACAAAGATTTAGTTTTCATTAATTACTATGGTTTATAATGCTCAAATCTTATTGGGAAAAAAGTTTACTGTGTAATTTCGTTGAATATGTTGATATTTCCAACGCGCCACCGTAATATCATGTTTTAATAATTCTGGCGAAAGAAAAACTTTTGTTAAATAAAAAAAATATATAAAAAAATGCACATCGAGTGCTCAAAAGCTTCCATTTAAATACAATATAAAATTTTAATACTAATACAAATTATTTTGGCAAGATTTACCCATAAAATTGATAAATAATGAACTATGAAAAAATACATTTTTGATGTTTGATAAGAAAAATATGCTCGTCACAACTAGTCACAAAGTTACGATAATGTGTCGACACGTGTCGACATTTTACGCTAAGTTGTTACAAAGTTACTAGATTTTTAAGATGGTTTCTCATATCTTTTGGTTACAGTGTTTTCCAAAGTTTTATACAAGATGCCTTTTTGCATTGTTCTAACCAAAGAAGGCTCATCAGAACTAATATCGCTTGTACCGAGTACTTGGGTTAAAGACGACGGCGTCCTGTTTTGGCCGAGAAAAAGAAAAAACAGCGATTTGGAGCTGCTGAGACGAGATGAAAATAGCATTCCAGGCGAAAATTGGAAGAAAATGATATGCAAAATAAAACTCAAAGGAATTACTACTTTCGCAGAGGGTCTGAAGTTAGAGGAACTTTATTCCAACTTCGAAGACACTGAAGACGAGGAGACGTAAGTTTTATTTGCTTGAATTAGACAATGACAGTATTATGTCGGCGCCATCCCAAACATGGACTCAGCGGGAAAGCCGCGGGCGCGGGCGCTCGGGATTCCCCCCCGGGCACTCGCGCGTTGCTGGCCGACCGCGACACGACCGGCGACCGCTCCATTGTATTATATTAGTCTATGCTCGTCTCTTCACTGGGCTCAACCGTGCAGTAAACCAACTATACCTACAGTCCTTATTATCTCCACTAAATTCTCTGTTGTAAAATTAATGCAATGACAATAGTATAAATAGGTCAATAATTACCTATTTATCCTAAGTAAGTACACCATACTTTGTTGAAAATTTAATCTGATTTGATAACTATAATAAGGTAGTTAAGTGAGTTATGATCCGACATCGTCCGCGAATTAATGGATAGCCCGAGTGACGTAATCGCTGCGTGTCGTATGTACCTACATAATTCTCGTAACATAACTTTTCCTTACTACTTTTCCTGGCTTAGGACAGGTAAAAATACTTACCTTGGGTGTTGCGTGACGAGTTTAAATGTAAATTTGAATTCACAACAAAGAAAATGAAAAAAGTAATCCAAACCATTGAGTAGGTATTTTTTTCGTATTTAAAAAGTTCATCACAGTTTTTAAAAATCGCCGATTAAGTTTACACAGATTGAATATACACTTACCTACACTATTTTTTTACAGATATCATAAAAATAAAAAACACAGCAAAAACCATCCCACTTTCAAGTTTGTATCGGACGATTTAATGGATTTGAACGCTAGTTTTGATTTAATTATGGAAAACCAAAAAGAAAGAAGCAATGACCCAGAAGAAGATAATATTACTGAAGAGCAAACTTTACATAATAACTACATTATCACTGAAAATATAGAAACCGACAATGTTACCAAAGTAACAACTGAGGAAAATGTGACGATGAATCCAGATACCGTCCCTGAACATAATGAAAATTTTGTTACTTTAAAATTAGATCATTTCAACAGTATCATATCAGAAAATAGTGCTCTGACCACCGAAAACCAAATTCTTAAGGAATCAATTCAACGCTTCCAAAATCGTAAGTTTTCATAATTTTTATAATACATAGGTAGACATGGTAGGAGGCCGTGTGTTGTGGCATACATTGGGAGATGCTTATGTTCAACAGTGGACTGTGATATCCCGATTGATTGATTAACAGTTTAAAAAATACTAATATTGATGTATTTTTCAGTTGAACAGGACACAAAAAGGGGATTTGCTGGAATTCAAATTCAGCTAGATAAAATATTTGATTGTATTAAATCAAAAAGCTTCTCAAATAACGATGATATGGAAGCAAACACACAACCGATAGATGACCTGATTGCTCAAAAAAAAATAGAATTCCCAATAAACTCTGTAAAGCAGTTAGACTCACTCGAAAACGAACTCAAAAACGTGAATTTCGAAAAAGCATTGGTATAATTTTTAAACGTTTGCTATCTTACTTTGTATTCCAAATAAATATGGTATATTTCTTTTGTAATATGAAGTTAGGTTACATTTTTTACATTTTGTTTCAGGTCAAAAAATTCTCGACAATTTCTGGCACAAGTGGCCATCATAAAATAAGCAAAATAGGATTACAAATATCAAAATCTTTTTTTACTGATGAACTCCTTAACCATTTTACTTGGAGAGGAATAAAAGGATGTTCTAAGCCACCTTTTATGCCATATATAAATATAAGAAATTGTTTTTACAAAATTATACGTCTTGCTGACAACTCTTGCACTGCTTTAGAAGCGGACTCATTTCTCCAAAACAGTGCCATTAAGCATAGTGGCCAACGAATCAAAAGAAAATCGTAAGTATAATCAACTTTTATGCTTCTATATTATTTTATTAATTTATGCATCTATATTATTTTATTAATTTAGGCATGCATGGATCTAGAAAAAAAGGAGTGTAGGTTTAAAAGAACACAAAAAAATATGAATTCGGTTTTTATTAACTTTTCAATTAAGCTACAACTATTTAACATTTTTAGGCTAAAATAGAATAGTTTTTGATGTCTATAAACTGAATTAAAACTACGTGTTTTATTTGTAGGTGTGACATGAACATGAGCAAATCAAAAAAAATGAGGACTGTATCACATGAATCTACAGTAAATGAAAACTTAGATCCGATGGAAAATGAAATCGGTCTGTACCTAATTTTACACACACACGCGCACACATACACACAAACACAAACGCTGGCACGCACGAAGCGCTCAAGCCAAATTTACACAAAACTAGCGTCTAATTAGTATCAACTTATAAATACTGATATGCACTTGCGAAATAAACTTATCCTAAACTTATTTTCTGATTTACAGAAGACGATACGTTAGGCACAACAAAATGTGCAAATCATCAATCAGTTCAAGCATCGAAAAAAGTGACTGTACTTTCCGACGTCAAAATAAATAATAAGATTATGGATTTGCAACATGACTCCAAAATGGCAAATATAAGTTCTGCTAACTTAATAAATTTTCAAGATTTTAATGAAAGTGCACAATGAAGCAAAAGTACATAACGAGGTCAAATTATATTTTATATTAATTACTTCTTTTTCATCTATATATTAAAATTTTTGGAGTATGTGTTCTTTGCCCATGATGTGACGCGTGAAGAATTAATTAATAAGTGGGTCTACAAAACGCAAATTTGTAGTACAAAATGGCTGATTCTAAAATAAAAAAACTTTATTTTTACTTATGTTTTTTATTTATGATACTCCCAACGTTGTCAGTACTGGAATAAATACCATTTGCGTGTTGCAAACCATACATAAAAGTTTACATTTTACATCTTTCAAATTATATTCTTTTGGTGGTTCTGTCGCTTCGTAATCAAGTGATGTTGCGTATATATTGATATGCGAAGAATTAAACGGTCGCTCAAAAAAATCAAATTTGTTTTTTATACTTCTTCCAACGATTTTAATTTGATCATGCTTAGAAATTGCGTATTTCATTTCTATAATGTCATTATCTACACTTAAAAACCACTTATCTTTAATGTTTTTTGACAACTCGTAATTCTTATTAATTTTGACAGTATTAAATACTTTATCACCTGTTTCTATGAAACTTTCACATTTGACGACAGGATAGGCCTGTTTACATTTTCGGTTCTCGACATTTAATTTTGAAAGCTCCTGTAAGCGATTCGCTACTTGCTCTAATGGTTTATCACCTTTTCGTAACAGGTTTTTTATTCGAAATAGCATACTTTCAAATGGATATGCACTTAGAGAAGGTAAAGAACCAAATCTCGAGATGTCAGTAACTATATGACATAAATTATGAATATTACTACTTACTGAGTCTTGACCGTAAATTTCTGCAAATTTTTCGATGTAATTAATGAAAAGTTTTTCAGCTATGTGACGGTAAGATATATAAGCATCAGAATAACATATAGTGGTGGCACAAAATAATGTCAAAAAATGTTGGTAGACTTCTAACGATAAATATTCTTTAAGCACGACTGGACCGAAGTATAACAAAAAGTTCTTAAATTCAGCAGCTTTCCAAAAGTGAAGGGTATCTAATTCTCTCATCCTTCCTTGTTGTATTTCAGTTGGAGTTGTTAATTTTATTTCCATTATCTTTCTCGAAACTTCTTGAATTTCCCTTGCTGACCATTTGGTTCGAAAATTAAAACTGCCATTAGACCATCCCAGTAAACATCTCCTCATTACACCCAAATCTAACAGATGAAGAGCATCTGCAATCGTAAAATCATTCACTAGATCAATGGGTAAATCTTCAATTGCACTTTTATCTTTGTGGTGATCTGGATCAATTCGATTTCTGAATGAATGGTCAGTACGCAAAGGCATGTCCGTTCTGGGAAAACTCATGTGTCGACCTCTTCTGTCGAACTCTCCAATAACTGTACATTTCATACACCCATGATAACTATTGAAGCCCACAGTACCTGCAGTAAAAAGAGGAACATAGCATAGCATAGTAGTAGAGCGTAGCATTAGCATAGTATACTAGACTCATCTTAGGCTGTAGATAAATGGCAATCTACTAACGATAGCGCTAATCGAAAAGTCAAAAATGTATGGGATTTACATAAGCTAGCTAGTTACTAGATTGCCATTGTCTCTGACATGTTACCACGTGGCTTGTAAGTATTTTATATGTACTTTTTGTACCTCAAAATACCCAATTCCCAAAAATACAGATTGCACAGCAAAATACTTAGATCTCTTAATTTAATATGCAATCAGTATTTTTGATGAATACAAAATTGAATAAGTGGTTAATTTTCTGATTATAATTTACGCCTATACTAGATCTACATAACTAGAAGCGTTAGGTAATTATTGTTGAACTCACCTTTTATAAAGCACCTTGCAGGTGTATCACAAATGAAGCAACGAATTTTAATATGAATAGTTTGCCTATGAATCAGTAATCCATCTGTGAGTAATTTTAATAGCTCGTTTACAAATGGACGCAAAAACATTTCCAAAGGCGGTTTTGTATTTCCAAAATATATTGCTACAACTAATGGAGGAATATCCATGCAATCTATTTTGCACAAAATTGGCCAAAATTCGTTTTTCGTACTTTTGGCTAAAGGTAAACCATCTATATTAAATGTCAAATATATACATGTCGGTAATTCTGACATACTTTGAGGTAAAACATCTTTTAAGCAATTTTCTAATCCATGATACCAATATTTACCATTACCCATTGGCAATATACTGTTAGATCTGGGTGTTTTTAAGTGTTTTTAAAAGACTTCTACTATCTTTTGGTAAACAACTATTGAAATCTGTGTTTGGATGATTTCTTAGTATACCAATCAATTCGTTCAAAGCATTATGAGGAATTTGATACTTTAATGCCCATTGTTGAATTTCGTCTCTTACGTTTAAAGCTTGTGTTTCATTGTCAGAATCCGATGATTCTGCGTCACATCCTTCGGCTTCTAGGGCGTATTTGGAAGTACATGGTACTTTATTGGTATCACATATTATAGGAGGGATCCCAACAGAGTCGAAAGTTGAAACTTTGGCACTAGGGACTATACCATTAAGCTCCTCGGTACGAAATTCCGCACTGTTTTCCTGTAAATGGCCTAGAAAAAAATAAGTTTTAAGTTCAATAAAATGGGTATCTGTCAATTTGCCCTACCAACATTGCAACATCATGAAACAATTATTATTATAATAAAAAAAAACTTACATGTACGAGTACTGCAATTATTATTACTTAAGATATTTTGGGACGTACTTATTTCTTTAACTCTTCTGTAAAAAGTTGAAGTCCATCGGAATTTACGTAAGGTTTTTGGTTGTTTACTCATTTTAAATTTCATTAAATGGTTGATAACGGCAGAAAACATAGACAGTTTGAGAATGACTGGCTCTCGTCATGTTTTTATATATGCAAGTTAGTGTTAAAGTGTTCTGGAACATCGACTACACATGTTACTACCCAGTTACAACACAATGTGTCAACATTGCACACTGGTTACAAACCAAACGCAAAGTTTCTAAAATGTGTGGTTACAAATTTAAGCTGTAAAATATCGAAACAGCGACGACACAAAGTTACTGAATCTAGTTTCCGTCACATTTTTACTGAACCGTTACAACACATAAAAGCTAATCCCTACACAGTCGCGTTGTGTCGTACCAGTTACGAAACTGTTGCGACTTGTTACATCTTTATCATATCTGCGACCAAAAATGGCTGTATTGATTATTTAAAATATTAATTTACATGGTGTACTTCTGAAGTCAGCTGTAGTCCTGTCATCACGTAACGTACCTAAATCATCTCTCTTAATTTTCTTCCAAATTTGAAAAAAATAGGTATGTGTAATATTTAAGATCGATAAAATTATATGATTTTTTTTATTGTACTCGATTTCGTGTTATACGATAAGAAACCTTTTCACAACCTTTTAACAATTAAGCTGCATTTGCACTCTTGTTGTAGCAATTGTTTCTACTTTAAATGTTTACTATATATTTATATCATCTAAACGGTGAATCCGTTTATATGATATATAAGCCCAAGTCTGAAAAATGACCGAAAATTAAGAAGTTTTCTGAGCACCACGCAGATAGCACACGTCTTTTGAGGTTGAACAATTGGTTTTTTTTTTTGTCGATGGCCTCTCGCAGCTATTGCCTCTATAAAGCCATAGCTACTTAACCGGACTTTCCTGTGGCGGCCTAGGTGAATTTAAGGCCCCCAGCCAGGGTGAACAATTGGGTGGACACTACTGGCATTTATCTCAACGACCACCAAAAAAATAAGTACCTATAGTCCAATTTTCGACGACCGAACGAACGTTTAACATTTCTACGGTGACTGGCCTAAAATATTATTATTATTCGAACAAAACAATTTTAAAAGTCAATTGTCAGTTCTTTAAACGGGCTGTAACAACAATACGCATCCATCAGCCTAAAATAACTACTAAAGAATTGGGTCTCTATCAATCAGGAGCAATACAAATAAAAACAAGTCGACTGACACCCTTTGTAATGTAACACACGGCTTTTCGGCCATGCGACCGCGCGGTGTAATGTTCCGAATTGTCAACTATTTGGTACAAGCGCCGATGAGAATAACTCTGTATAACTGATACCTATGGAAGCTTCAGTGGACATTTCAAAAATGGTTTTTTTTTAAACAAAAGAACGACTTTATTTCGTTCAAAACGTCTAGAATAATAATTAACAAATTCCACTGAAACCGTTCGAATGTTCTCGAAGGTACGATGAAAAAGAATGTTGAGGTGACGTAAGATGAAATATGAAAATATTGTATTGCAATAATTATTTAAAGTAACGAAGATATGTTTTGTTTCCAAAAATTCTTCTGTATCATTTTAAAACCGTCAGTATAAAATCTATCCTTTTAATAATTTGCAACCTTAGGTATAATTTTATAATTCAGCTGAAAATATGTAAAACAAGCTGTGTATAATTTTCCAGTTTCTACTAGCAGTCAGGAAAGTCGTAGTTATAGGAAATGTAAATAGATGTGATTAGTTTGTTTAATGGAATTTCTTTCACTATGAAAATAAGGGAACATTTCAATTGATATATCAGAAACATGGAATACTCATGCTTTGTTCGATTAACATCGTGTCTTTGCTGAAATTGTTTAGGAAATTACCTCCTAATGGACATCAATCTCCCTCGAGACACTTTTTAAAACAACTTTTTGTTAAAAAAAACTGTGTAATTTGTTACGGGACGCAAATTAAGACGGCGAGTTTGAGTTCTCGAACGAGAAAATGATAAATATCATAAAAAGTAACCTCATCTTAGGCTTTTAGCGGTGTTCTAAGGAACGTTTGTTCCGTTTAATTTTCTTTATTTTTTCCTGAAGTAGTTTATGTTGGCGAGTTTTCTCAGTGCATTATCTACTGTTATATAGAGGCGTATCTTTCTTCGTTATATTTAATAAAATAATTATTCACGATCCAGGAAGTTCAAGAAGCTTAAAATAAACAGAGTCTTTTTTAACAGTAACATTAATCTTTCTTTAAAAAACATATAGCGAGGAAAATTCGGCACTTGCATTCAGTGGGAGTGGAGTCAGCATTTTAGATCAAGGGTGCGACATAAAAAAAACAAACGGGCTCGCGGGAAAATTCCGAATTTAAAGGCGCATTTTTTAAATAAAATGCGAAGGAAATTCTATTTACTGCGTTAATTTTGCGTATAGAGAACTTAATGAATACTCTTTGGTACCTCATTTGCATTCTAACTACCTATCCCTTTATTTTATCTGAGTCTAGTTATTTATTCTGTGAATGTGTTCACGCTCTTGTATTTAGATACATGAGATATTTAAAGGGGAATTTAAACTTTTATAGCTTAATTTACTGAAATGAGTTTCATTTTGTTTTTTAATTGATTCATTTGTCTGATTTGTGGCGAATATTTTTTGAATGTAGGTACGCCATACTTAATAGTTAATTTATCTCGTAATGAATACAAAATAAATTAAATAATACAAACAGTTATGTAAAGCCTTCGCATATTTACGCGAATATTCGCCATAACTATTTGCAAAAAAAAGACTTTATTTCAATGATGATCTTTTCTATATCCAAGTAACGCAAATGTTTCGACAAATACTTTAGTGAAGTACCTCCTCTAAACTTGTGCCCTTCTCCAAGATCAAACATCAATCCATTACTCACTGGCCTCTATCGTCTGTGCCTATAAAAACAAAAGAAAGCGGCTCACGTTTTCATCGCGCCGACATGAAAAGTGCGAATAAGTAAAATTTTATTGTATTCAATTTTTTAAAGCCTACGTTTTACGTTAATCCGTGCGGCTACGTGACCGCTCCGCGCGGATCGTATTGCCAACAAAAACGTCACCAACTTACTGTAGGGACCACGGGGCTTCTTTTTGTTACTGTTGGCAAGCTTGGGTCTCGTGTTTGGCTAATTTTTCTGCTTTTTATTTTAGGTATAAAGGTTAGTGATAATATCTATGCAGGCACAGATAAATAAAGGCTTTTTTGTCACTTTCACTCTTTTGGCCTAGCCTTGTCCTATTTATTCTTTGACATTTTCGCCAGACGAACAGTCATCAACACACCTAAGTTTTCTATCTCCGCGTCCTTGTATAAGACAAAACTCCCGGTCAGACAAGTAAGATGTTTTGTACCTAATTGATTTTGGACTTACTGTTACTGTGTAAAACGGAACCAGCAAATATAATAATCGTTACCAAATTGCGGCAATAATTCAATGAAATAACGGAATTTATTGTATGTTGCTGCTTCAATGTTGCCATAAATTACTATTTATAATCTGTGTTTGGCTGTAATAAACAAACGCGCCGAGCATATGTTGGAATGCTGGTTTTTATTCGATAATTTCATAATTTGATCATTCGATTTGTTTAAACATAATTAGGTATAGCTGTGGTTTGAAATGTATTTTCATTGTTCTTGAATAGAGAATTAAATAAAACCGGAAAACAGATACTGTTTATGAAACAGACTAATTTTGCCGTTCAGGATTTCCCATTAATGTTGTAGGTCCGCAGTACGGTGCATGGCATATTTTTTTTACACCTGTTGCGCGTTTGTTGTTTGGTCAGTTATACATATCCACAGAGCCAATTTTTTCAAGGCTAGGAATATAATTTTTAGAATGTTTTCCTAATATATTACACCGTACAACTTGAATCTCTCAACAAAAAGAAGATCATAATAACATAGTAACTGCGTCATATTTAATGGCGCATTATGATTTACGACAAACTTAGAAGAAAAATCGTATAAATATATTGAGCATGTGACCATCGCTCCAGCAGCGTTTGCGGATGTTCCCGAGCAATGTTCGTATATAATATTCAAAAACACACAGAGCCAGGGTTGCCAGGGTTAGCTCTTTAGAGAACTTTATGGGAGTTATAATATTGAAAGGTTATGATGCTCGAAATCGGTCACCGCATCGCTCAATAGATCCATGTTTCAATGGTGAGTTGATGAGTGTTGTTGAGATCCATGTTGACAGAACAGACTGGCTGGTTATAGGTACACGCACTCCGGTTGCGAGTGCTATACAGCAGCTGCACTATTGACAATATCTATAGTTTTCTTAGGGTGGATTTCATCAATGAAACTGGGGCCCGAGTCTGCTATTACAATAGTGTCAGAATGGTCTATCACTGATTTCAAAATGGTTGATTTTGACAAGTTTGGTAATCTACTAACATAATGGCATCATAATGGCGTCATTATGACATTCCAATGATCGACCACTGACATGTCATTGAAAGAAAGCCAAATGAATGGTAATCTCGTACATAAGGACAGATTTAGTATTTACGAACTTCTCACTACTTCAGATTGCTTATAACACTAATAAATAATATGTAAAACTAAACATAAATATAATCTGGCATGAATAAATGCTCAAATTTAACTCAGTTTTATAATAATGGCAATACGGCATTACTACCGCAATTCTATTAAGAGACCACTGACGTGCCAGTGACCGTGCCATTATGAATTTAGCAGATTACGAACTTTTAGCAAAATGACAATGGCATGACAATGGGATCGTGTCGGAATGACAAATTTATAAAAATAGCAGACTCGGGCCCCAGAACGCGATCAACATGTGGAACACGTTTACGAGTTGTCAGTATCATTATTTTCTGTGGAATATTGACACAGACAGCTCTTGATCGCAGTTTAAATGTAGGTACTGAACGCGATCAGTTTAATTGGTGAAATCCGCTCTTGAAGTACCTTGTAAACTGCTAATACTTCTAAATTGAAGTAGTTCCCTACGTACAATTTTTCATCTAAAACTATCACATCAATATTGCCACGTTGAGGCAAGCGCCATTAATCGATCCTTCAACATGTCAATACTACAAAATACCATCTGTTACCTACGCTTCTACAACGTCTTTTTCAATAAATTCACACCCAGTCATAACTTCTATGTTACTTAGTAGAAAGATGTCTTCTTTTAGAGTTCCGTACCCGTAGGGGAACCAACGGAACCCTATTACTAAGCCTACGCTGTCCGACCACTGTCCGTGCGTCCGTCTGACTGTCAGCGGGCTGTTTCTCAAGAACCAAAATAGGTAGTTCATTGAAATTTTCGAAGATGGTGTAGGTACTTCTGTTGCCGTTATAAAAATAATAAATTTTGAAGTTTATAAAATTGAAATCTTAGTGTGCGAACCCAACTCGCACTTAGCTGGTTTTATATTTCATCGTTTGTATCTGATTAATAATACTGAAGTGAATCTGAAATTATAAAATGATCCTGATCCAAGGTTAGTTAGCTAGATAAATATCTGTTTATTCGTTAGTTTTCCAATTTTCTGACCCTTTGCAATAGACTTACCTACTGTTAATTTTTTTTTTAAATCTGGAGTATGAATGCGAAATAGAGTTAAAAAAAAAACGAGGAAGTCTGAAAGTCTAAAATAATCTCGCGCTGTCTCTATGCTCGAAACCTAACGGCGCGAAAATGCGAATTTTATAAAAATAAATATCTAAATTGCTGTGACGGTGCGTATAATTTTTTTATCGTGGAACATCATCCTCCTATTTATTTCTATTTGGACGTCTATTTATCCATTTGATCTAATGTTTTTAAAATTAGCATCCACGGACAGTGTCAGGCCAAATTATTGCGTCATCTTTAAAATATTGTTGATACCGGGAATATTATCACATTAAATAGAGTAACATATTGTGTTGTGGCTTTTATTGTCCGCCTTTTATAGGACTACTCACGATTTATCGTAGTATTTGCATCAAGCAACTGTAAATATCTCTCGCCAAATATTATGTTGTTGCTGCAAAATAAACAATAAGTTGTTGTTGCTGCAAACAAATAAAAAGGTGTTTGTCAAAGTAGGTACCTCTACTTAATTAGATTCATAGAAGCGTTTCTGAACTACATTCGGAAAATTCATATACCTATCCGTAACTCAGAATTTAGATTTTACACACAACACACTTGTTTTTTTGTTTCTTAACTGCCTATGGATCTCTTATTGAGTTCCACACTTGAAATAATGTTAAAACAAATCCGACAGAACGAATAAATGCGTTTGGCTCCTTTTCAAACAAAAAGCCATTACTAGGCATTACGTGAGTTATAGTTCGACTACATTTTCCATTAAATAAAAGTGAATGAACGAGTATGCGAGCTCTTTTATGAGCTGAACTTATGCGTCGATTTTGACGTTACGTTGTACAAACTGTTACCTAAGTGACGTCAATTTGTAGATTTGATATTTGGAACTGGCATTAACAAAGAAAGTGGCAGGCAGTTTCTAAATAGAATGATCTTTACAATACACATGCTCAAAAAATGCATTTACAAAGTATGTATACATTGTTCAAAAGTTAAAAATTACGCGCGATATAATGGTACGAGTATGTACGTGCGGTAAAATAGGTACTCTCACCTAAGCGTGCGATAAAGTAGGTGGTTTATTTTAATTTCCTAATAAAATGTATAGAAGAATTGAACCAAGATATTTCACAATTTAAGAAAAAGAAAAGTTCAGAAGTTAGGAGGTGAAATAAAGCGTCGTATACTTTCCAATGCTTCCTTATATTTTTGAATAATACTCAATTAACTATTAACAAAATTATTATTATTCAACTTACCATAGCGGGAAAATCACGAAAACCACAGCTTAAAAATGACCACCACATAAAACTAAAGCTCATTCGTTTTGAGTAGATACTTTAAATTTATCTAAATTAAAAATGGTACACGAAAAGTACCTCATGCTTATTCATTTCAAGTATTTTGAAGTTCAGTTTAAAAAGTGGAATTTTAGTAAAATAATAAAAGATAACAGTTAAAAAACTGAATCATTGAACCTCCTTGGAAGAGCTGTTGCTCAATACGTTTGTCTCAATTTAAAACTTAAGAGAACTCATTTTCTTTTTAGTTTTAAATCATGACAACAAGCGACAACAAAGTTGAGACGACGATGTCGTTCTAATTTTAAATTCGAGCCATTTTTATATTTTCAAAGATTGTTGCGACTTTCCGACTGACATCTAAAAACAAAAATTTTCTATTTTACTGTTTTCTCGCAAATGTGTTGTAAAACGTTGTATGACACTTCGTCTTGGGCTTACATTCCTTTTACTCGTTTGTAAAATCAACTTCCCACACGAGTATCTTAAATAACAAATTTTTAAATTTGTCATTGTTTTTGTTGAAAATCTTAAATATAAAGCTTTTTCTTGTCATATGTACCTACATATAATAATTTTGTAAAATCTGGTCAATTTTTAGTTTCTATTTTATGACAATAAGGGCCCAAAAGATAGTCGCAAGAAACGCTGCTAATTTACCTGAGTTTCTCTATAAATATTCACGGTTTTCTTTGATAACACCATACCTACAAAATATAGCACAACACAATTAATAATCCGTTTGTCAGTTTGCTTGTGCAAATTAATGCGTGCGACAATGTAAACATGAGCACACCGGAGGCCATTATGACAGCGATCATCAAACTTTAATGGGCGAACCATCAATAAAGTTATTTCAAGTGTTCGGGAGTGCAAGACCTTTACGAGTCCGCACTAAACGTGTGTTTCTGAAAACAATGTTATTCTTGATACCAGTAGGTTAATAGATTGTTAATATGTTGTTTGATGCCTTAAATGATTGTTGTAGGTACTTTGAAGTTTTTTTGAAGCGTGTTTGTGGCGAGTTTTTGTAGATGCCTTTGATAAAACTGCGTTGCTGTGTAGTTGCTACCTTGTTTTGGTTGGGAAATCATCAAATAACTCCTTACGCTCTATGCAGAGTGGAAGAGAGTATCAGACTCTTACTGACTAAAACCCAACCGTGTTTTTACGTGTTTTTACGTGTGTGAACAAATTCCGCAAATAGCAAAATTTGTTCATAATGATGAGCACAAAACCTTTTTTCAGGTATTGCGTTTATTCTCTAACACGTTGTACATGAATAATTAACTAATAAATACATTACCTACAGAAGTCTTTTCCGAAACGATATGCATTTTCAATTGGCCTAAATCTTTTCTTTAGATGTTACGCTCAATAAATATCAACTGCCTAACGTTTCATTTATTTACCCAGTACACAGAAATAAAAGTCAATCAGTAAGATGGCGTATTTTGAGTAAATATAATATCCATTATAAAAATGTGCGTCATTACATCAGGCGCTAAACATTGGATCTATAATGGTTCTCATTATTTAGTCTGTCCGTAATGCATTTTACACAATTGAAAGCAATAAGTGCTGAATTAAAAGCGTCTATGTTTACGAGAAACGAATTCTTAAATAAAAACTATTTTGGCTGGTCTTGTAGAGTTATTATACCCATTGTAGTCAACGAATACATTCTCTTTTATTTGATTGAATATTATTGTAATCAAAACCTTTTCAGTTGTTCAGTATTTAAAGCAGTATTCAATTAGTACTTAGATATGTAACGATTTCACTATTTACTTGTTTGGTTTATTTAACTTTTAATACAGTATATTTTTATTTGAGATAGGTTTGCTCTTAACTCCAGTCTGGGTTAGATATAACAGAGACAAAGTCGACGATGGACCGAACTTTTCCTTACTGCTATTGATAAAGGGCCGGAATACTAGAAGATTCTCAAAAGGAACCGTCAAGGACATATTGTGATCAAACATGAGCTTAACAATTAAAAAATATCATAGGCTTATCATAATAGGTAATCAAAAAATATCATAAGCTTATCACAATAGGTAATCAAAAAATATCATAAGCTTATCATAATATTATAATTAAAAAATATCATAAGCTTATCATCTCTCCTGTGAGATCCAAAAGTTGTCAGTACCACGATCGGTTTACCGATTAGTCAAAGTCCTGTCAAACAGAACGAAGAGACGTATATTCAAACAAACGCGCGTGAGAGCGAATCAAACAACCGATGCTATGGCAAGGTTGTTAATGATAGCTACATGTCCGTTAGTATAGGTATGTTGCAGGCTACTTCTGGGTAAGCTTGCCCCATCGTAGACTATGTCTCTGTCATCTCTAACCTAGACTAGAGTAAACTTGGTGAAGCGTCAATGCCTTTTCAATATGAAAAATAAAATAACAATAATTTAGGATTTCTCCATATAATAGAATATGTTAGTATTTCAAATTAAATATTTTAACTTCTCAATTGATGAATCCTCGCACTACCTTTATTGATGCAGCGCCCATATATCTGAAACTTTCTTGAGTTTTCTCGCAAGGGCCTATAGATGGCGTTAGCGAGTGCGAAGAATGTCCTGTTACCGTTCGAATATGTCGGTCAGAGCGCTATGCGCTCCGCTATAAAAATTCCTTTTTGGTGAAAACTTGACGATACTCGTAAAATAAATGGACCTGCATCTGTGCTTCATTGAGGAATTATAGTGCAGTGTTGATTTTTGGAGTTTCAACCATCCCACCGGTGGATTTAAGAAGATTTGGCTCGCCGGCCGGCAGCCCAAGTGATCACACGTGCATGAACGAGAGATTTCACATCTCCCTGGGTCTGAGTGGGATCTCTGGATTGCCAAGGTACGTGGGCATTTTTGCTGCTAATAATTCTCTGGTGGTGGTTTGTCGAGGATTCATCATTATGGAAATTGAATTATTTTGAGGTCCGCCATTACACATAAAACTAAGGTTCTAAAACCTTCACAAAGGTGCAGGATATTTACACGCCTCACCATAACTCATCTTATATATATATAAAAAAAATGTTAGATTGAAGTTGAAAATTGACAGAAAGGCTGTTTATGAGGTAAATAAACTCGGTTATCGGAAGGCCAAATCTACTAGCTTTAAAGCAACATAAGCATTCGCACCTCAGTCGCAATCTTTCAACATGTATGGCAATAGGGAATATGCATGAAAAAAAAAAATATTATATACACAGTTTATCTAAAAATATTAAAAATTTTAATATTAACAGTGAAAATAGAATCAAAATCACTCGAAAAACAAACGAGTTATCATTATTTTAAACAAATATATCTGTCCCTTTCGCGAAAACGCTGTAATGTATGGCATCTGTATAGGCGTCACGTAATCTGACGTCAAATTTCGTATCAGACTTCTCTTTCTAATTGTAATCTTTGAACCTTTATAACTTCATCAGTGATGAAGATATTTAAAAAACAATTTTATGATTGTTTTATAGAGCTAAAAAGTATTTCATTTGGCAAATAAAAAATTTCATGCATATTCCCTATTGAGGCTTTTATTCAGATAACGACTTAAAAATGAGTAGAATTGGCATTTTGTTTTGCTCGGGACAATTTTTGTCAATACATTTATTTCTTTGTTACTTAGTCTTCAAATAGATTTTATATCATATAGAAATGGTACCTACCTATACCACAACATCTTAAAAGGATACATTTCTTTTTCAGACATTGATTTTATTTTTGCCCTAGAGAGAGATACGTCTGCACATATCGTGGTCTGCCTACAAATAATCCGATATCTATTTCAATCAACAACAACAGTAACGGCTTGAGACATCTTTTGTTAACGTGCTCGTTTATTTTGACCTTCAAGAACAATCGTTATTGATATAATAATGTCAGCTCAAAATTGTGCTAGATAAGTATAATGGTAAGTGAAGATGTGATGATGAAGTACGCTTGTCTAGAAGTAGTTGTTTAAATCGGGTATCCCAGTCTATATTTTTAAATCTTTAGGTTTAGGCCCAAAGAAAGTATTGGAAGAAGGAGGAGGTAAAGGGCTATGGAGTGCACCATTTTTGGATATTCGTGCGTGAATTTGTTACTCAGAATCCAACGCACGACAAAAGTTTAAGCTCTGGAAACGGAGGTGGACAGGACGCTATTCGTTGTGATGGCAAGTGTAGTAGGCCCTTCTCCAAAGATCACCGAGAGTCGATAGAAGGTGTTAAGCTGTAATGGCTAAAAGGTTGCCAAAGATAATAGTGTAGGTCACTGCTATTTTCATGCAAATAAATAACAAGATTTAAATGTAAAAGATATTTTGCACCGTCCCCAAATAAATTCGAATGACTGCAAAGAATCATGACGATGTAACGGTATCTGAGTTTCCTCTCCCTAAGTCGGTATTTATTCGTATCTTCTCACTTCTATTTCATATGGTTCTTCAATAAGGAACATGCATGCGATTTTCACTCAGTCACTAGCTATAATATTAATATAATTATTTATGAAATTATTTTTTTAATATCTTCATCAGCAATGAAGTACCACAGGTACCGGTGATTTGATATGGACTTGCCATGATGTCGATACAGCTGCCATATAAAACAGCGTTTGGTATGGTATAAAATAATTATATCTCGTTAGTATTCGATTAATTTAAACTGTAATAGATAATAAATATTTTTTTTCATGCATGTTCCCTATTGTTATTCTCCTAGTAAAACGAGTTGACGTTGTATATAATACAGCTACGTCAGGAGTGAGTTAGTGCCCAACAGATGTTGGGAACGCATTCCATCTCGGACCGGAATAGTCTGGTCAAATGACACACCGTGGATTTTTCTTAGTGTTTTTATATTTTATTTTTAAGTTAACCTTTATTTTAAACTGTTAGATAATTGTTCAAGGAAATAAAAATAGTGCGTGGTTGTCATTTGTCTTATAACTTTTTTATTTCGTGTGTAAAATATTGTTCGTCCTAATTAAGCTTTTTAATTTCGTGATAGCATGACCAATGACCAACATAAAATTATGCTTTGGTTTCTTATAGGCATCACAGATAAAAATACTTATCTATAGTCCAATTTTCACGCAACGCATTGCACAATCTTCAGCGAATGCACACGTGTTCTCAAAGAGAAATTCAGTTACGTGACATCCAAAGTTTATAAATAGCCAAATATAAATACGCGGTTTTATTTTAATATGTCCTCCAAATTCTTTCTCGTTTTAGCGAATATTAAATCTTGCCTAATGAGAATAATAATATACTGTTTTCAGAGGGCTATTAGTCCACATGACAACAATATTTTAACGTACCTACTCCTTGGCAGCTGGCCCACTCTGACGGAAGGAAAGAAGCTAAATCGTAGCGTTTAATTGGAACAATAAGTTTCGTCACTATAGTTTATTGATTGTGACACTATGTTTTTGTTGAATTGTAAAATATTAATTTCAATTCAATTTATTGTGATTCATAAAGCAGATACAAATAAATTTATTTCATATGTGAATTTGTTCTACACAAATGTTATACTCTACCTCTTAAGCTAGGGTAAACCTGTATTTTAAGAGGTGCGGTCTAAGTTCGCATTACATGAACACAAAAACATAGGTACATATCTCGAGTGGACTGTGTCTACTTTATGGTATTAAACAAAAATAAAAATAGTGAAATGTGTGTGAGTGGTGGGTGTGTGTAGGTGTGTGTGTGTGTGTGGTGATGGTGTGTGTGTGTGTGGTGATGATGTGTGGGTGTATTACATTATATAAGTAAGTAAAGACTCCGTGTAACAGTAATCCTTTTGGAGTAGCCACTCTGTTAGTTTTGATTTAAGTGAATAACTTCATAACTTAGTATCTACCTACTAATTTGTATTTATATAACTTCCTACAGATAAAGAAGCAATTTCTAAGAGATCAGCTTCAAGAAGAAGATATTAAATGCGAAGAGCTTTCAAGTTTTACTGATTATGGTTTTGAATCTTTGGGTTTACAATTTACGCCCAATTCACTTCAGAGTGTGTATTCCGTCCACTAGCGCCGCCAATCGTTTTTTATTAATTGTGGTAAATTTAAGACAGGTAGATAAAAAACCGCTCTGTAGTGCACTAAGGAAATGTATCTATTATTTTTTGACAGCTATTTTTAATACATAACTCATGGCTAAATAGCCAAAACGGCAATTATTGCTAAAAGTGGCCACTTTTAGCAAAAATATCGACTTTGGCAACTATTTATGTTCTAAAGTACAAAACATAACTCTCAAGACATAATAAATACATTTCTTCACTGCACTACAGAGCGGTTTTTTATCTACGTGTCTTAAATTTACCACAAATAATAAAAAACGATTGGCGGCGCTAGTGGACGGAACACACACTCTTAAGTGAATTGGGCGTAAATTGTAAACCCAAAGATTCAAAACCATAATATACTTTTCTTTTTGAACTAGTAGAAAATTATTTTTAATAAATTAAAGAAATTGATGATACACGTATTATTATTATACACCTTTGGTAATGTCCCTAGATTGATTAAAATTAGGTATTTCGTGACTCTGTTTTCATTCTGCGTTGATGTAATCACTCACTTTTATAAAAATAAATCACGTTTTATTCGCCCGTGCTTTTAAACTGTAAAGAATAAGTAAAACTGCATAAACAAAAATGAAAATGTAACGTAAACGCACCCATTACCGCCAGTTTAAGCGGAGTTCAGATTGATATCAAAAAAATAAGCACATTCCTAATATGTGGCTTCAATAAAAATATTTTTTCAAGTACTGGAATTATCGATTTTTTTAGTTATGTATAAGAACAGATAATCAAAGAATTACTTAAAAAAATAAAAATTAAATAAAAGGAAAAAGGGTCATGTCCCTATTACCGACTCAAAATATCGGGTGTGTGCCTAATACCGTTTATGTGACACCTAATACCGACCACTAAATAAATGGAACCGTTAAAGATAAATAAAAATGCTCGTGTATATTGAACTGTTTACATAAATACTCCAACACAGTACAGAATGCTATCAACACTTAAACAATTATATGTATTCTTATAATAGTATATTCTTAACAGCTTTAAATCAATTAAAAATATCATATTTATACGAATTATGTAGGTATAACAAATTACCAAAGGACAGCATTGATTATAACTACTATAATATATAACCAATGGGGGCATTTGGTATTATACAAGAGTAAATGGCATTATAGAATTAACGTCTTTAAATGGGTTCGGGCGCTTTAATGTTTCCACTAATTTGAGACCGTTTCCAGTAGCTGGTCTTTTGTTACAGGAAAATCTAATGTTCCCCAATGGTGAATCCAGTCTATTAACTGACGTTCTTCGTCCTTGGTGAAAACGGTCTGAACACCACAGTTTTCATTAGAGTAGGTACTTGTTATTTCTCTTGTCACGAAGAGTTGTTCTGGGAATCCCATATTTCTTCGAGGTTTCATAGATAGGTACTTGCTCCATTAGTGATAGCCATCAGTGCAGAGAGTCAAGTTGATTAACTGTATACTGTATAATATATTGTTTACGTTTTAGTCGATCCATGTTTCTGAAACAACATTTATTTACTAAGTCTAGGATATACTGTAAACGGATAGCAAATAGTAATTTAAATTACCATATGACTTCCACATATTTAAAATGTTAGCTAAGTATTACTATAATATAATAAAGCTTATGTTATTTTAAATCTGTATGTTTATTATGGAATACTATTATTTTTTATTAAATAACTTTATGTTTATAGACATTATATTTAAATGTACAAGTGGATCGGTAATAGGTTTTCTTAAAGGAAATCGTATAACCTATTACCGACCCAGGGGAATGTGTATGAATTGTGTAAATACATGTGATTTTTGTACATGTATTTGATTTTAAGTGGTGCGGTTGCTAAAAATATTTAATAATAATGATATTTCAACTATAAAAATACACTATTTAAAGTTATACCTCCTTTATTCATCAAAATACTTATATAAGAACAAAGTTAGTGTATACGGCTACTAAAGCTCTTGAATATATGGCGTTAATAGCTCAAATATAAGTTAACATACTAAGGAACTGAATTAGTATAGCCTCCTGCCTATTAATTTATGCATTTTAACAAAAATCATGGCACACAAAAGATACGACAAGTACTTATCAGCGACATGGGTCGACAATAGGAATAAAATTGTGATTTTTGTTCCTATTACCGCCTATTTTTAATATTAAATTTTAAGCAAAATAAAATAGTATCTCACTAAAATGAATCATTACTTGTGTTCCTGAAAGTATCAAAAATGCACCAAAAGAACTAGAAGTTACATTAAAATGCTTGACGATATAATCTTCTGCTAAAAAAGAAACAAGAGTACTTACGCCATCGGGAATGCCACACTATGGAAAATGCATTAAGGTGCCGCGTCCACGGACGAAGTGAGCAATTATTATTTAAATCGTCGAGTTACGCACCCAAACAAGAGATGAACATTTGCAATACAAATACATCTACATTTTTTTTAAAGCAACCAATTGTGTAGCTTTAATACATGACATAAAAATGATTGTTTTCTGAATAGGGCGGTAATGAGCGCGGATTTTAACGGGTCGTTATTAGGTGCGTTTACGTTACTCAAACAGTCTTCATGGTACATTACTGAGTCCCGGTACAACATACTAAATAATTCCTGCCGTACCGACCGTCGGCATCATCCCGTGCACTTTCGCTCTCTACGAAATGCGCGGCACCCTTTATCCAATCACTGGCATTCCGGATCACTGGGCGCTTAAGCCATATATATGGATAAGCACAGAAGTTCAACTCCATACCTACAAAACTAAAGTCCACTGCTGGCCATTTACTCTTTAACCTGCACGTTGCTCAGCTTCAACCTCAGATAACTTAGAGAATGCAGTAGAAATCTCAAAACTGTCCCAAACGGATGCCAGTGGCGAGTTCACCTGCACACGCTGCATGTGCGTGCGCTTTCGGTCGTTCATGGAACTGACCTTCTGTTCTAATCTGTTTTGTGCTTCAGGTCAACTGGAGAGAGTTTTACCATATTACCTCCGCGTATCGGATTTGTTACCGCCCGTTCTGTAAGTGCCTCTGTCATAAGTATCCTTGATGTTTATTGAATTGTAATGTGACTGTGAATGCGTTTACAGGTTTTTTAGACTCAATGTTAGTTCGATAAGCTAAAATGACAGCCATTTTAGCTTATCGAACAATAATGTTGCACACATGTTGTGATTTTTTATTCAAATGATTTCAAAAATGCACTGTTTTGCATTATGAAGACTTTGGTTTTTATTATGATTGAAAACAGAATTTCTAACAACAAGCAAGTATTTTATTGATATCATAAAAATCGACCAAGAGCAAGATTGTCGGTTTAATGATCTGGCACTTCAGCTTAACTCAATAAATATTACGGAATTGGCAGTCATGTTTATAAGCATTGAAATTCAGTATCTCTTAAAAGCAACATTTTTACCAAAATGTTTCCTATGAAGAAATAGGAAACTTGGAATTTTGTGATCGTGTGTAATACGGGTCTATTTTCAAGATTACACCCAAAAAGATCCTGATCGCAGCAGTTAATGCTTTCGCGATAGATAAGATCTGCTGCCGATTCCAATTTCAGAAACTCCTATGAATAGCAATTGGAATCGCTGGTAGAAGTAGCAATACATAGCAAAAACCATTTACGGAATAAAGTTCGTTTAAGAGGCAAACTAAGCATCTGATTACCAATTCTTAGAGCTTGTTGTTTTTCTGAGCAGTATTTTAGTTGTAGGTTTTATGCACGAAGGATAGTTTTGTTTTCACAAAACGACAAAAGTATGCACACATATTTTTAAGATCAAAAATCGAACGCTTTTAAGCGCGCCATTCTGACTCGTTTCTTGAAGTGGCATAACTGTCTGCCCAAGCAATTTTAGAACAATGGCACCACCGGCCCTCGCCAATTCGCTCAATATAAAATGCATTAACCAAAATAATTGGCAAACAGAAATTTAGTCTTTAATAACCCAACAAAGTACGGAAAAAACGTTAAAGCGCTCATTTTCACTTTCAACGTAACCTGCGCCTGTTCTGTTAATTTTGAACCCCTCAAGCCAACGATATACGTACACAAGGGTGTAACAAGCTCAAGGCTAAAACGTTAGTACTTTAAAGGGGACTCTGGGGTCCGTAGCTACTGCCGCCAGGCTTTTGCGTTCCGCCTCAGTGAGGTTTCCACGTCATGTCACTTTTGAGCCATTGAACAGCGTCAAGTGTCATTTCTGAAGCTTGTTTGGTCTTTGTTGTTTCAAATTAGTGTCGTGATGATTTGATTTTTATTTCTACTTATTTGACTGTTTGGGTCAGTTGGTGGTTAGGTTTTTACAGCTGATACTTAACGATATTATTTAGGTGGGTTTTATTCAGGTACTTTTGTAATAACTAATTTAAGTGTAGTGTGTTTGCAAGTTTGCAGGCGGAAGTCGAATTATTCATATTTAATTATTTCGTGGTAAGATTGGTAAATACCCGAAAGTGCAAAAGTTGTAGCTTGGTTTACACTTGGACACCAAAAAAATCTTTTGAACATCCAGTGGTCGTCCACTAATAATGATGAAAAGATTTTTTTGATTTTTTTGACTTGATTTTTTTAAGAGTATACCGAAGAGAGTAGTTATAGTTTTCCCTCATCAATTCTGTTGCCTACTACAAACATAGGAAAAAAAAAAACGAAATATCTATTCGCAATAACTTCAGTTCAAAAGTTAGGTTTCCAATTACAGGTTAACTCCTAGCTCCAAACTTCAATTTATTTGATAATCTATCTAGAAATTCACATTAACTTGATAGGTACCAGTAATATAATTCCTTACTCCTTACCTTAGTCCTTTTCCTTTGAGAATTTCGTTTCTAAGATGAGCTTAAATATCTTATTCGTCTTGTCAAGCGAGCTTTAGAAATTGAAATGTTATCCTAGAAGCTATATTAAAAGAAGGTATATGAAAACAACATAAAACATTGTATTGTGTTGTTCAAGAGAAATAAAATGGCGCATAGGTCATCCACCTCGAGTTACAAAATTAAAATTATTGGCTCGCGTTGAACATAAAGATTTATCTTGTTCGGCTTCGCAACGCTTAGTACGTTATTAACAACAACAATATTAAATGTTTTAGTCATTTTGAGCAGCAAAAATGTCAGAATTGAGCGTCATTGCCGGTTTCAAAAGTTGGTGATTACAAATACAAAGTATACATATACCTATTAATAACAGGCTACTTCTTGGTAAGCTCGCTCCATCGTAGACTTCGTCTGTATCATCTCTGACCTAGACTGGAGTCAAGAGTAAACCCATCTCAAATAATAATAATAAAAAATAAGTAATATAACGTTACTTTTATGTATCGTCAAGGGGAGTGAAGTATTCTTAAATATGAACAACTTTCACTGTGGAACGAACGATAAATATGAAAAAATCAGGTATTCAATTACTTATTTACTATTCCGACGATATTTTCATATTTCAGAGTCAGTTATTCTCTGCGTGGATCGACCGGAGGACACGGTGGAGCACACTGTGCAGGTGTGCCCCGCTTGGGCGGCGCACCGCCGTGTCCTCGAAACGGCGATCGGCGGCGACCTCTCGCGTCCGGCCCTGGTCCAGGCCATGGTCCGGAGCGAGACGGAATGGGACGCCATTGTCCTCCTTCTGCGAAGTCATGTTAGCGAAGGAGGTGGCGGAGAGGGAGAGGAGACCCTCTCGTCCCGGCCGCTGTGGTGGACGCCGCGGGCGTCGGGGGCCACCACCTGGTGACCTCCGACCACCGTAGGCGCGGGCCTGTGGACGGCGAGCTATGGGTGGCTCGCCGTCCGTCCGTCTAGTGACGACAGGCCGTGTCGACGGCGCGTTAGTGTTCCACGCGCGCCTCAAAGAGAGTCAGCACACAGAGGGGCCCGAAAGGGCCGACGCCTGCCGGAGTCGCGGGATTATTCGCAAGAGACACCGTGGCTCCGGAACACAAAGGGCAATGAAGGAACATGGATGGGTTTTAGTCAGTAAAAGTCTGACACTCCCTCCCGCTACACCCAGAGCGGGAGGAGTCATTGGATGATTTCCCATCCCTAAAAAAAAAAGAGTTAGTTATTGATATAATGAGCAGGTGTCGTAGTATTGTATCAGTTTTACTTTCAGGGTTAGGTCACAATACTGTACAATGTAAGCTTGTAACAATTTAGTAGGCTACAAATTTAAATTGAGGTTTTCGTTATAGACTTTAGCAAAGAAAAACTCAATTTAAATCTATAGCTTTTCAGCGAATTGATCTTCTTAGTTTTGTGTTTCTTGACTTATCTAGCTTAACATTGTATTGCTTTGTTACTTTATTTTGATATATCAAGGAGTAGGTACTGCGCTACCCAGTTTCTGGGTGGTGAAGGTCAGATAGAGGCGGTTGCGCCGTGTAAAATACTGATAACCAGCTGCGTCCGATTAGACCGGAAGCCGACATCAAATCTAGGCAGATCACTAGTCACTGCCAGTTTTGTTGCAATACAAACAAAATCCTTCTTATGCACCTCCATTATTTCCAAAGTTTTTAATTTTTTACTAGCTATCCCACGCGGCTTCGCTCCCGTCAAGTACCCATTTTTTTTTTGCTTTTAAACCTTTCCTGTATTCTGGCGAACTTAACAAAAAAAGAATTAGCGAAATCAGCCCAACCGTTCTCGAGTTTTAGCGAGACTACCGAACAGCAATTCATTTTTATATAGGTATATAAGATTTAGCCTTTAATGTCTCACTACTGGATAAGGGCCTCCCCAAGTTCTTTCAAGTATTATTTCCAGCGCCACCTCGTACCAGCCCTCACGGTGTCCAGCTCGTCTCATCACCTCCTGGTTCGGCCTCGGCGGCGCTGTCCGTCTTCTGGCTTTATTTCATAAATGGCGGTCTTCAACACACGACTTTATTGCCCGATATAAAAACGATCGATGACCCAATATTATTCAAATATGACAAATAAATAAAGCAATATTCAAAGCCAACATGCGGCTGAATATTAATGACCAGAGATATAAAATTTCCGTTCAACACGATATGTTTGTTGCCTTGTCCATTAGTTGGTGCATTGCCAAGCGATATCCGACATATGGACGAATGGCATTGTTCTATGAAGTCTATTATAGGCGATATTAATGCGTCGTTTACATATTGGCCGTGAATTAAAATTTAGGGTTTTTTGGTTTGAACATAATTTTATATCATGCCTTATTAAGGGCTCGACTTTTGATTTGTAAGGCAAATTTTTTTTTAGGATGGGAACATTGGGAACTCGTCAAATAACTCAGTCAAGGGAGTGGTGTTCCTCCTAATACGAGTACCCTTTGCGTTCCAGGGCCGCGGTGACTCTTGAACAATATCCGCAACCCTAGTACCGTGCCTTGTTAAGGGCTCGAATTTCAAGTTGTAGGGCTTTTTTTACATGTGGAATTTATTTTATGACCACTATTCCCGAAACGGTGAAAGATGCCACATACCTATCCTTAAACAAAAAAATAAATATTGAACACAAGTGACATCTACCATCCCGCACTGGGTATGCAAGGTGGATTACAGACCACTATATATTAAAGAAAGGAGACAATGAAACCGTTACAGACTGTTTTGCTATGCCTTGCTGAGGTTTCTTGTGAGTATTTTAGTGTTAAAATCGCGACGGCTTTATTATGAACTGGTGACGTTTCCTGACTAAACTTTGGGTTTGGTAGGCCTTATAATGATTTGCTTGAAAATAAACCTCAGAAATGATTCACAACACATAACATTTTTCTCCATTAGGTACTAACATGTAAATGTTGGCCCCTAGATATAAGACTACGTATCTTTTAGATTCAATGGTTCTTAGAAATAATCATCACATTTTGCAAGCTGAATGACTTTAGCGGTTTCGGATTTAATCAGGAACAGTGATGCTGATGTTACTATAATAGAAAGCTTTTAATAGGTATTTATAATTATTTACGTAGCAATATTATAACGTAACGTAATAAATAATCTACGGTTTTCCTCAATTTTCTTGAGACTCTGCTGACAGCGAAAATAGTCAAGACATTTCTTTTTTTATGAAAATGTATCTGGTGAGGTGTAGGAAATCTAATATGTATCAGTATTTAGTGGCATCTAGGTCAACGAAAAATAGTGGACCTAGAAAACCAGGAAAATTCCACATTTAAAAATTCATACTGAATTTAACGGGGAAAAAAAAAAACCGGCCAAGTACGAGTCGGACTCACGCACGAAGGGCTCCGTAGCATCTACATATAAATAAAAAATAATCTCTATTTCCCTTGGTAATCGCATCACGCTGTGAACGGCTGGACCGATTTCACTCATTCTTTTTTTGTTATTGTCAGTATAAGGTTCTGATGAAAAAAAAAGTTGCCAGTTAACGAGAGCGAAGCTGCCCTTTGGGTAAAAAGTACTACAGGAATCGATGAACTGCCTATAAAAACGAATTTTTGTAAAACATAGGTATGGTTACAGATATTATAGAATGTAAGAATTATGTGCACTATGTTTTGCCAGTAGATAGCGTACAGATGCCAGCACATCAAGCTATAGCAATCTGTCAAATTTCTTTATAGATTTTCAACTTTATAGCTGAAGCATTAGGTTCGAGGTTGATTGGGATTGAAACAAATATGCTGAAAGATTATATTCTATCAGATACCTGAAAAGAAAGGCGATTCGCAGTCTTCTTATCAAAAATAAGCTTCCAAACCACAGCACACGCTGATTCTACTGAACGTAATAAAACTCTTTCACTGTAGTTCGGAGCATAACTACGCGTAACAAAAGTATGAGCTTTTACAACTGAAAGTCTAAAACCCAACGCGTGTCGGCCACTAGTAATGAAAACCAGAACTTTTGCAAGGGATTAATTCGTTCCCAGTCAGAATCGCAATACAGGTGATCTTACAGACCAACAAATGCCTCAGTGGCCACTGGTGGAGACGGTATTTTCAAAACTCAATCAAGTGTTACACCATTTATTCATAGAAATGGATGGTACGCGAGACTTCCGATACTGGTTTATACAACTTTCTTGTCGTAATCTCAATTTATTTGGCGCAATACGTCTTATTTTTCCACTCTTCTTTATTAGCGATATAAAAAAAAGATACGACTATTAGGTAGGTACTACGAAGCTTGGCAATGCGCTACGCAAGCACATCGTATCCTAACGCAACAAATGTTTTGGGAATACTTTCATAGCTTAAGATGTGGAATTCCTTACCAAATCCTATGTTTACTGACGAATCAACCCAAGGGTCTAAAATCCAAAAGCGAAAAGGTAACTTCTAGGTACGCGTGCTCCATCTTCGACCAAATCGTTTACCATCATGTGAGATAGTAGTCATCAACGCCAACCTATCATGTATGTAAATCGGACAGGTTTCTGTATTTTGCATACAGTCACTAGTCGCTGTACCGCGTTGTGTGCTCTGTGGACGATCCCAAACAGTCACCGCGGAACCCGGTGTTAGTTTAGAAACTTTCCATAAAATAAACGCTCCTACCCTTACATTAAAATCCTTTTGACTCCAGCTTAAAATTAATAGGCCATTCATAAACGTGGCCCAATTATATTATGTTTTAATTACAGGCCTAACTTAATTTCGGAACAAAAGAGTTTCCTTATTTTTTCAAATTAAATTATGGGCGGGGGAAGTCGGTGTTACTTGTACGGCTCGTAACGAGCAGCGTAAAATCAAGGTTGCTATGACAGCACTGACCTCATTTTTATAATTCTTTACATATTTTTTTTGGTTTCATTACGATTAATAAGGAAAAATTTGGATGTTAGGACAATGTTAATATTCGCTTTAAAGTTGTTTTGTGAGGTTACTGTTTCAATGGCTGTTTATATTCAGTGTTCTTTTTTTTAATTTTGTTTATCTCGAAGCACTAATGTTATCATTCTTTTAGCAAATGAATGACATCAAATTCTAAATATGTTTACATTGTTTACATTTTATTGCAGCTTTTTGTAACGCAGCAGTATTTTTGGAGGATTCTATGTGAGAGATCGTCAGCTTTGCCGCTAGATAAGCATCACATTCAGCATAACATTGTGTTGTGATTTATAGTTTGTCTCAGTCATCCTGATATTATGAAATTCTCCCGTTACTGACAGACAGCGCACAGCCAAAGCTGCTGGTCGAGAAAGCTGAAATTCGGCATGTAGGAAATCTTCTTTTTGTGCTCCTCTACACACCGTAGGGGAGCACAAAGAGCACAAAGAGAGGATTTTCCGAAATTCCTACGGGAACGGAAATAAAAAACGGGATGTGCGCATAGACGTCGCGGGCAAAAGCTAGTTATACTAAAAAGTTAAAAAAGAACGTCTTATCAACGAAGTAAAAAGTTTATCCAGATTTTTTATTTCGGATATTAAAAATGCAACATTAAAAACTCTGGCGCAATTTTCCGCGACTAATTGTATAACGTATTCGAAAAGCATGCAAATGACTCGCGTTTGCATATGTTTGGCTCACATTATGGCCGATAATGTTTTCTAAAAATATCATATAACAAACATGTGCAGTCCTGCGTAGCCAAGCTTTTGTCATTGTTTCCATGTTGACAAATACTTATGTGTGTGTATGTACTTTGAATCTTAATCTTTAAGAATCAATGGACAACTCTCTGGATAGTTTGGGTCCAGTAGGTGGCTAATATATTAAATAAAAGAGCTATAAAAAATTACCTTCCGGAATATCTTCTACTTTTCATGAAAGATCTAAGTTTAAAGATTTTCATTAAAAGCCTCATGTACATTATGGTAATATGAATGGGCGGACTCGATAACACATAATTTTCTCTACCCAATTAGTAACGTTATTAACGGTAGTTAACGATTAAAAGCTTTCCTACGTCGAATAAAGAATGTAAAGCATGCTGATACTTATCTTCAGAATCAAAATGGCTAACTACTTAACAAAATACACATTGATACAATTAAGCTTTAATATATTTTAAATATTAGATAAGGAAATGCAAGATCACTAAGTCCTCACACCAAAACCTTCCAAACAGTAACACCGTAATACCGGGTATCCAAAATAGCAGCGACCTTAATAACAGAAGCCCATATCAAATTCATGGGTAATCATCGGTTCCGTACATACCTACTAGCTGGTACAGGCTGAATAGCCATGTGAGTAATTGCTTACGTCGATACATTACGCTCCAGGAAACGTCTTTACCTACACCAATAGGGGAGAATGTAGGTACTCAAATGCGCGCCTACAAATAGGCGCGCATTTGGATGTCAAATCGTTGTACAGTTGAGCATTGACTAAGTTTGACGTATAGGTCTATCTCTATACTGTTGTGCTTGAATGGAGTTCTGAATCGTTTGGTGTGTGGAAAGGGTAATAGCATGAAGCGATTATAATGTGTTAGATGTTACCGGGTTTTTCTAGTTATTTAAATGTTGAAGTCGCGCATTTTGATACACAATGTTGTTGTCAAGCGAGAAAAATGTGATTTATTTTCGAGTATGATGTGTAGTTAGCTGGAATTGTAAAAGAAGAACGATGGACAGCATGTGCAAAATGTTATCGCTAGATAGGGAGTGGATTACTACGCAGATAACGATTAGTAGAAGTTTGAAAGAAGAAGACGTCAAATAAATTATTATGAGGACAAGAGGAGGACGATGCTGTTATCAATATCAAATAGATACACATGCTAATCATAATACAAAATTTCAAACTTCAGTCTTTGGGAAAGAAAAATAAAGTCGATATTACATAAAATAATTGTCGTTACGGTACAACAGGTATAGGAAAGTTGAAGATATTTGTAACTTCGAGAATGTTCTTCGAGCAAACCTTGTTACGAAGATTCTGTTAGCGAAGAATCTTTCTATCTTATTTTACGGGACCTCATCTTGACTCGCACAATCCTAATATATAAAATTCTCCCATTACTGACTGACTGACTGACTGACAGTCAACGCACAGCCGAAACAATTGGTCGTAGAAAGCAGACAAAGCTGAAATTTGACACTTACATAGGTTCCTGGGAGAGTGGAAATTCGTACTAACGATGCGCGTACAAAGTAGCGGACAAAAGCTTTATGTTATAGAAGGGAACTTCTGCGACTGTAATCTAAATCAACCTTCCAACGAACTCTCCAGAATTAAGACTTTTTTTTTCGTTTCCGCATCTCAATTTGGGTCCGTCTACGAAGAATTTTAACGAAATTAGCTGTGTTGCCAAATGCTAACAATGACATTAAAAAAATATTCATGCAACGAAACTGGGGCAGTTCCGCAGAAGTAGAACAAAATTAAAGCTTCTGCGAAAACATCAGCGAATTACAAGGAAAAGAGTTTTTAGGACACTATATGCTGAAGCTACTAAGCAGGTACTAACATAGTGACAAGCAAAATAAGTAAAAGTGAAGAATGTATGTATGTATCCCCACTTGCTTAAGATTATGTTGATATTTTATAGCAATTTTAGAAAATCAATCAATATATATGTATATACGGCCTCATCTACTTTAAAATTACCAAAAAAGATAGACTTGTAAGTGTTATTTACAACCTACTTACAAAATAAATATCATTTATCTATACTAATATTATAAAGCAGAAGAGTTTGTTTGTTTGTATGTTTGTTTGTTTGGTTGAACGCGCTAATCTCAGGAACTACTGGTCCGATTTGAAAAATTCTTTCAGTGTTAGATAGCCCATTTATCGAGGAAGGTTATAGGCTATATATCATCACGCTAAGACAAATAGGAGCGGAGCAGTAGTGGAAAATATGACGCAGACGAAGTTGCGCGGGTCAGCTAGTCTATATCTATACTTATAATAAATCTGTAGAGAGGTCAATTCTGTACATGAAATATATTTCCAAAATAACTATCAGGGGGTGATTAGGGATCGATACTGATGCCAAAAATGCAATCAGTACAATTTTTGTCTGTCTGTCTGTCGGTCTGTCTGTCTGTCTGTCTGTCTGTCTGTATAACCGTTATAGAAACAAAAACTACTCGACGGATTTTAATGAAACTTGGTACAATTATTATTCATACTCCTGAGCAGGTTATAGTATACTTTTCATCACGCTACAATCAATAGGAGCAGAGCAGTGAAGGGAAATGTTGGGAAAACGGGAGAAGTTACTCCATTTTTTAAGCTTCCGTCGCGTGTGCAACCTTAATGGTAAAAGCTACACAGATATCATGTATGACGGAAATGTTCTCCTTAAAATTATATAAAAAATATCCAACGACAGCATATGTCTATCTTTTATGATTGACGAACAATAACACGTGTAACTCCCGATAGCTTAGCAGTTCGAAGCTTTCTGATTGTATTTGTCTACTCTTACGTTTATAAAGCTCCCAGTCGTCCCTAATTAACATTAATAAAAGTTAACATTATTAACTATTCCATAAAAAAAGAATCATAGAAATCGGTATAGAAACACCAAAGTTATACATGAAAAACGCAAATAATAAGCCATCGCGCGTGAATACTGAATCATGCTCTATGGATTATTTTTGTGGTTGCGAACGCACAGGCAGGCGGCTAGCTTGGCGCCTAGAGGCTAGCGAGTAGCTTCGGAAAACGGCTTACGACAGTTTGCAATATCCTTTAATAATTATAATGTCGAGGGGAAGATGGTTATAATTTCGCTTTACACCAAACGAGTAATATTATAAATGTGAAAGTTTGGTTGTTTGTTACTCAATCACGCCAGAACGGCTTAACGGATCTTAATGAAATTTAGAACAAAGATAGATTATAGTCTGGAATAGCACATAAGCTACTTTTCATCCCGGGAATATGTTCCCTAGGGATCACGCGGGCGAAGCCGCTGGCAGAAGCTAGTCCTTTATAAAATTCTTCCGTGACTGAGTGACTGAGTGAATGACAGACAACGCACAGCCGAAACTAGTAATGGTTGTCTCTCTCTCTGGAGTCGGTCCCTCATGTCTGAGGATCGTGGTCCGCATCAGGGTTGCATCTGGAGTGGATGATATAGTCTCCACCGGTGTCTGTCCAGCGCGTCTCTTACAATTGAGTAGAATTTAGAGGTCGATGAGTTCTTCACTTGATCGGTCCACCTTGTTGGTGAACGACCGCATGTG
Organism: Ceramica pisi; assembly: GCA_963859965.1. Taxonomy (NCBI): domain Eukaryota; kingdom Metazoa; phylum Arthropoda; class Insecta; order Lepidoptera; family Noctuidae; genus Ceramica; species Ceramica pisi. The sequence continues at coordinate 14,966,584 of OY982545.1, forward strand.
AGTAATGGTTGTAGAAAGTGGAAATTAGGCATATAGCTTCTCTACACTTCGCAAGGGAGCACTATTAGACGACACGGTTGGCGCAGTGGTTGAGCGATTGACTGCTGCGCAGCATGTCGCGGGTTCGATTCCCGCACGGAACAAATATTTGTACGATCTACATGTATTTGTTCCGAGTCTGGGTGTTTTTCTATCTATAATATGTATGTATATACAAAAAAAAAAATGTATATAAGTAGTTTATCAGCCATCTCGTTACCATAACACAAGCATTAGGTTGCTTAGCTTGGGACTATATGGCGTTGTGTGAAATGGCCAAGGATATTATTATTATTAGAAGATTTCCCGATTTTCTTATGGGAACAGGAAAAATCGGGATAAGTACGTGCAAAGTCGCGATAAAGTTAGATATATACTTTCGTCATAAATCCGTCGCTATTTTACCAACAACGATCACAATCTTACATCAAGAAAATAATTAAAAAGGTAAAATCAAACATGCCTACATAATTATCTGATCAAGCGTTATAATTGCTTATCGGGTGTAAAATTAATGATCATTTTAATGTGTTATTAAAATTTCGTAATCGTGCCGTTAAAATCGTTAATTGACTTTATAGGTGAGTAAGTTAATGAACAATTTACCTCTGTTTGTTCATCTGGAAGTACTCGCATGCGTTTGTTATGACAACTGCCAGATATATTCATAAAGATACATATGAAGAGGGGCTGAACTCAAGGGCTTTTGGTAACAATCAACAATGCAAGCAACAATTCGGTACAGGGAGGCCGACTAAAATCTACAGTGTTGGATTTGTTTCAGCCTACAGGGGGACAATGGTCTTATCAGATTCTCGAACAAAAAGATAACTTCCTCAATACAATAGTGGACAGAAAGCCAAGTATTCATGTTAGTATTAAATAAAAACAAACGGGACACTTCCCACGAACGAAAACTTTTTAAATATGGAGAGTGGAATCTTGTAGGTGACGAAATTGCAATGTACTTATTTCATTGAATACTTTAGCGTATGGTTTTTAACTCAAGCTGTGCAACATACGACTTGCATACTTAAAGAATACAACTGCTGTTAGGCATAGGACGTTGACAAAGAACAACATAGCTAGAAGATACATGTTCGATTCCCAAAAGGTACCAAAGGCCAACTTGTATAACAATAGAACGAAAACAGTGTTTGATTTCCAGTTCAGTACCAGCCAATTAAAAAAATACAGCTGGAATTACCTACAAGGTAGGTACTTATTTCTGCCTCATCAGATAAACACATGTACATTCTGAAACAAATAATATGATTCACGATACCTGAGTGGTCTGCCGTTTCCAATATAACAGAAAACTTGAAAATATATTTGTTTGATTCGCTTCAATTAAAATGAATTCGTTACTTGATGTATCCGTCGGTACTCGTGTAATAATTGCAAATAACAGTGTGTTTTCGTTGTTTACCATTAACGTGAATATATTTACAAAATATTGTGTGATTGTATAAAATCAAAAAGTCATTTGAGAATTTGCCTTATCTATTTACTTAAAAAATGTACAGAGGTGGACTTAATACTTTAGGCATTTACTATCAATCAACCTTTGAGTGATGAGAGACAAAAATAGTGGTAAGCCTTATCGCATATATTGCAAGTCACTTCGACTCATTATATTGATTAGAACTTCTTATTTATTGACATTGATTGAGGTTCTTCGTAATTTCAACTGAATCGATCCTTAGACCAATTTAATGTCATCACGAACGATTAAAAAGAAAACCAAAGTAATACTTAGATAAATACTCGAACATACAACATTTTCCGCAAACCAAAGAAAACAGCAAAAATACAGCCCACAGTTCAAATAACATAGTAGAGTAAAATAGGCCTCATATTAGTGACAAACAAACACACAAAGAATAATAATATAAAAGCTGAATCATTCACTGATACTTCGACCAGTGATCCATTAAAAGGATTGCATTCTTGGCTCGCAGCTCTGCGTTAAGAATATTACCTACTATAGATTAATTATTAATGTGACCAATACCTGCAAGTAAACGTTTTGATTTGGAATTAACTTCATGTTTAGAACTTTCGGCGATGCACATGAAACCTTTACATAAAAACTGAAAGGCAATTCTTGTATTTTTAGGGAGCGTTTTCATTGGCATTGTAGTAGCAAACTGTCAAAAAATCTCTAATTTCTCTACGGCTTGAAACTTTTGTTCACTTAGTTTGTCGCTGAGATGGTATTTATTTAAGTACAAGGAATGGCTTTCTGCACATAGATATGGATTTGTAGGACTGTAAAAAAATAATATTCTGAACTTTAGATGGTCAAAATCAAAGTCAATAATATAACCATTAATTAAATTTCACCAAAAAATATCTTTTTAACGTCAAGAAACACATTTTTTTTGCAAGTACTAGCAAGAAACTCCATAGTCGTTTCAAATAAAACTTTAACAACACTTCGTATAGAATTATACATTAAAATAGCCTACGACCTATTCTCAGACCTACGAAATATTCATAAAAAAATGTCATAAAGATCGGTCAAGCCGTTTCGGAGGAGTTCTATAACAAACACTGTGACACGATAGTCTTATATAATATAAGAAGGGTGAATTAGCTTACGTGAGTATGATGCTCCTAGACGACAATTTGTTACAATAGATAAAGAATTAGAAACAATTAGATAAAGTACTGTACTGTATATTGCACATTGCCATATCTATTTCTCATCAACTCTGCCGTACGTGGCAGTGCTTCCGCCTTCTGACTTCCAGCTTACAGGTTCAATTCCTGTCAATACACTACTAAAGGCCTCCCGAGACGTCTGACTGTTTATGTTGTACACGTAATGTGTCCCAATGTGGACCTTTAAGCGGAAGACGGCGTGAGATCAAAGTAGCTTGACTGCAAGCCGGTTGACCAAATCGGTTCCTTGTAGACAAACATTATTTACATTGTTGATTTAACGCAGTTTAGCGATATTAACCCAGATGGCAATGTTGCATAAATCGTTTTTATTTGCACATACGGATCTAAATATCGGACGTCATACCATTGCTTCATAAATAAAAAACCGGTCAAGTGCGAGTCTGGCTCGCGCGGAAAGGGCTTCGAACGAAACATTTTTTTTAAATAATTAAGTTACTCCGTAACCATAGACTTTTTATAAGTTTTCCTAAAAAGTGTGTGGTGTGTGTGTGTGTGTGTGTTTAACCAACTTTCGCATTCGCATGTCAATCGCAAACTATCAAAAAAGCCTTAATTTTCATACAATTTTTGAGAGTTTGTGAATGCGATGCGAATGTGAAAATTAGTAGAATTGGCAAGGAGGAAAAAATTAAAAAGACTCAAATGCGACGAAAACATAACACTAATCAATAAACAAATGACTAATTTTAAATAAAGAATTCCATGCATGCTTTTTAAATAAAATTCATTTGAAATTAGAATTCATATCTACAAAAATAATTTTAATTTGGAATGGCCAGTACTGCAGAACTGCAATTTCATAGATATTATAATAGCTATTATATAGGAACCCAACATTAGACTTTACAGCGTGATCCACTAAAAACAACACACGATTTCCGTCCGTATGACAAAGCTAGATCAAAATAAGTCCGAATTATTTACGCACGGTTTTTTGTGTTGTTGCTAAGAAGAGCCATGGAATGCGGAGCGACTCATGTGCCGCTGCCTCTCTAAAATAATAAATTGTCGCTCTAAACATTGCCGTGTCTCATTCTGACTGAACAACAGCATTTTCTTTTGTTTTCATAGATTGTAATCACTGTTTCTGTTGACTTTGATTTGACAAGACATTAGTACCTGTTGGCTTTAATTCTGTACAGGCATTTCATAATTCTTATTATTTTTAGGGTTCCATTACAAAACCATTGCTGTCTGTGCGTCTGCTAGCCCACTTTCTGTACATCTATCTCATGAAACGTAAAAGGCAACTTTTTGCATATTATACAAAAGGGTTGTTGTTTATTTACATAAAACAAACGTGATTTGTCAGTAATTTATAATACGATACCCTTTGCTAGTGAGTCTATCTCGCACATGGCCGGTTTCGTTATTTGTTAGTTTTAAATTAACTATGACAACATTTCAACCCCAAAACACAGATACCTCACGTACCTACCTGGGCTAAAGAAAACACCATCTTTCAATGGATGAAAATGATCTCCAGTACCTACAGTCACTGTATACAACGTACAACCATTTCTATACAGACCGTCAATCTTAGGGACAGTTCAATTCGGTTTGGTGCTCCCCACACTCAATACACACTACACAACACAGCCGTGTCTCGAACACGCCTTTGGTAACACACGACGAGACTTCCGACCGTCAGAGCTTGCAGAATATACTGGAGACTCTCTTACTAATGCTTGTATGTATCTTCATGTATTCAGTTTCAGAGAGATAATCTATACAGGATCCATTAAAGTGATGGATTTACTGAAGTTCTCGTCTTGCAATACTGTGCGACGTACATGATACTTTGAGGGTATATTCTCAATGAGATCTTGTGTCTTGTTGCAACTTTCAACCAGTGAACCTAGTATGAAAGCGCGGGGCTAACATACATTCGGTTTATTTTAAGATGGTGAAAACTCCTTCCGGTTTTTTTTAGCTTTAAGAAATATTTCATCATGTATGAAAATAGTTGAGCCTGCCACATCAAACACAAATAAATGATTAGGTAGGTACTGTTCTAGAAATAGTATGTTGTATTTTAAAGCAGAAAATGGCTTCGTTTTCAAAATTCTGTTTGGCAAATTCTTATTTTACTTTATTCTTATGTCTTTGTTATGAATGCTTAGAAAACTTTTGTACATAATATAAGTTTATAAGTTTGTACATAACGTTACAATTTTAATAACACTCGTGCACTTTTACAGCAAGGTTCGCGCAAATGGTTTTCCGATCATATCCCTATAACTTATAATTTTTATGTGCTTTTGATGTCGAAAATGCACGGAGAGCTCGCAAAATCGACAACGAAAATGGACTTGAGAAAACTTGAAAATACCTTAAAGTACTCTGTTAAAGGAAACAGACATAACAAACACAGACGTAGAATCCGTGTTACTGAGAATCGGAAACGAGTTCCAACTTCAAGTCACCGGCAGAGGCAAGGTTAGTAGCGCTGTTCTCGCAAAAAGCGTCGTAAGCATTCACTTTTAGACATTACTTTGTAAGGGCCCGACTGGGGGCCTCCCCTCCCACCCGGCCATAGAAAGAGCCCCTATTGTCGCGAATCTCTATAGACAACTCGAAATTAGGAATCTGTGGAATCGTGGAAATTATTCAAATGATACCGTTTGCGACGTAAATAGAAATATTGGAGCTCATTCGCAGGATTTATTGTTAGTTTGTTTTTCTTATATCGGATAGCGACCAAGAAATTGTTTTGTGGATCTTATCTCCATTCCTTTGACAATCTGGATAACATAGGCTATTCAATTGCGAGTAGGTTCATTCGATTGTAAGATTACTTACCAATCAGATAAGTTTACCTTTTAGAAATTCGGATGTTTTTGAGACATTTGTTTTACTGCTGTTTCTCAATTATGAACACGACAGCCAAAAGCCATTAAAAACCTTCATAACCTTGAAATATGGTCAGCACCTCAACTTCGCGTCCGCTGCCTATGTGAGGGCTGACGTTAACAACTTTACCCGACGCTCCCTGTCTCAGCGGGTAGTGTGACACTATGAATGACGCCGTCAGACGTCAACGTCAGTCTCGTGTCGCGTGACGGTGACACTCGATCATGGATATAGGTGCTCGAGTGACACTGTGAAAGGATACCTGGCCTTATACGGGATATCGATGTACTATATAAGGCTAAGTACATATAACTTGCAGGTTGATATGTATCCCTGTGAATGAACTTGTTTCAAACTATAACATAATTAGAAGCTTTTGAAATTTTGTTTTCAATGAAGATTACATCACAAAGTATATGAGCTTTCGATTTCTAATATGGAACATTTTTAGCTCACCAATGGTTAAAAGAGAATTTGCTTTTCATCCTCTTTCACACTTGTCTAGATCTACATTAAGTTTTCTCACAAAATACCAACAACTGTATCTCGCTCAGTCGTCATTGTATTTCTCGGTAAAACACAAAAATTACATAAACCCCAATATATTCTTCCTCAACTTATACGCTTATAAAACATAGTATATCCCAGTCGTTGCCATCGCAGCTACAGCTACAGCACCGTATGTTAAACTAGTTAGCAACACAATCCTCAAGCGATGAATCCCGCTGACATAATTAGTGCATCGCAACATGTGCAGGTTCTACCATATTATGTAACACATGTGCGGGAATTACTTGGAATTGCACGTTATTGCGCTAAGAGTGGTTTTCTTTGAATGTATAGGATGGTGTTAATGTGCTATTTATGTTGGTTGAGTGAGAGGTCGTTGGCTCTTGCCTGTAGATGTGTATGTTAATTGGTTATGATTAAGTAAGTATCTATGCTACGATATATGTGAGAACTATTGAATGGTTTTACGTGTCTCAACTGTTCAGTAGTGTCGCCAAGATTGAGTGACAGAAAGACAAACCCCTTTCTTTAGATTCTTTCGGTTTCCTCTCAGGTTGTCATTGCGGGAGTCAAAACTGGACTACTAACTAAAATAAAACGTATGCAAAAATTACTCACTTCTTCACCTGAGTGACTAAGCTTACAAAGTGAACTTTATTTCACACATCATAAGGTCTTACATTTATACGAATTTGAAACTCACCTCGGATTCCGCTGTCGAGACACGAAAATGTTGTTACAGAATAGCACTGTAGCTTATTAAATCATGTTGTGGTTGTAAATGACGAAATGATACTACTTTAATGCATCTTTGCAAAAAAAAATATTATTTCTTCCAAAAGGCTCACAAACTTTCATCCAAAGCTATATCTTCCTGGAGACACCAAGATATAATTGAAGCACTTCATCAAGGCTTGACACGTCGCTATCTATGTCCCCGTCAGAGGCAGACGGCGATACATCGGCGACCATGATTGATCTAATACAATCATCGGCGGCAAGACATCTATCAGGTGGACTAGTAATGTGAGCATCGCGACTGGTAGATGCAGGAGGTAGGCAGATGTATTGGTATTGATAATGGCATGAAAATCAATTTATTTCGCGCAACAAAACGTACGTTGTAAAAAATAAAACTTGAATAATTTCGCTGTTTGGCCTTTTAGCTTCCACTAAAAAAAACGGTGAAAGTATAGTATACAGCTTGGGAATAAGATTAGTTTTTAACCGACTTAAAAAAAAGATAAGGTTTTTTTTAAGCCGGTCGCACTTTCATTGTCTGCTGACGTATACAGAAAATCCAAATTTGCTACAATGTCCTACCTGTGTACTTCCTTTTCTGGAGCTACGTTTGCTTACGACTCAGCGGACGTTTTTTTGTTGGATTTAGATTCACCTTTTGTTGTTGCTATATTTACTACCAGATTACTACCTGTCTGATTTTGTTTACCACATTACGAGTATTCATTGCTTGGACTATGGTCATAATTATTGATGAAATAAAAGATTCAAAACAAAAGAACACACATCAACAACTTTCCAACATCAAAAATACTACACATCACATTAAAACATTATGAAAATTATACAATATACAGACTAGCTTCTATGAATAAACGCTACAAGAACTACATCAGGCGCGTAAAACGATTGGATCGCAGACTACTTGTAATAGTTTGGCACTTGGCTTATATTGGACGCATTTCAACATCCATTCACAAATTATTGTGTTGATGAATGATGATACTGAGTACTCCACTCTGTATACCAGTGCCATATGACACTCTATTTGCTCGGACTGTCGGAAATTGGCAAGACGGTACTTTCGTTTTCTTTTTGGCCTAGAATATTAATGGAAAATTACTTTGTTTTGGGATGTCGATTTGGAAATTGTGGGGTAAATGATAATAGACTCACGTTTAAATTTTTGAGGTGAAGTTATGCTTACCGATGCCGTATCGTTTAACCACCCATTACATATTGAGACTAATCCGTCATCGTTCGTCGACTCGAAAAGCATACGTAGTACGTAGGCAATGCTCCGGCTTCCGGCTGTCATTTTTAGAACTTTGATAATCGTTACTGGTGTTAGGTTTTTGACAGCCAGAAAATCAGAAACCAGTCTTGCCAAGGCGGCAACGTGTAACCCCGTTACTGGGCGGTTGATGTCACATAGGCAATCACTCCATACAAAATACTGGTCCACAGCTGCATCAAATTACACTGGAAGCCGAACCCAATACTAGTGTTGCCGGGGAGTTTGTTGGCCACTTCTTCTCCACAGCTAAAACACTAGGAAGTGGTGACGGGCGGGCGTTTTGGGGGACTGTTTTTTGTAAAACTTGACATTCAAAAAGTGCTGGCCCTCAGCCTAATTAGATTAATGTCTTTTGAATTTTGAATCTTGAACTGCAGGAACTGTGGTGGAACGCACCAAAGCTTCTTGCTCAGATTACCTCTTTCGTGATGGCTCAAGGCATGTATGTGTTGCTTCTCTTTGAGACTAGATTGTCTGTTCTAACTATACATAGATTTCAATAAACTGAACTATTCAAATTTAAAGTAGATTGGTAAACGTCTAAATGTTTTAGTGTTTCTGTGGAACCGCAGAAGAAGTTTTTTCGTAAGCTGCGGGTCTAAAAAGGCCTCTTTAGCAGAATCATAATATTAATCTTTCAAAATTCTGTCAAATTTTATTTTCACCATTATACTACTTTAACTAACTCATTAAGTTCAAGGTTGTTTGGGAAAATTTGACAGTGACAGGTAGCGCTGTGTTTTCTGATTCTGTTAAAGTGGCCTTTTGAGACCCGCTGAATGTTCTACAACAAAGAGTACATATCCAACCACTTTTGCATGGGACGCCATAAAGAGAACGAGAGTTTTTAAATCAACGGAAAACCCGAGTGTGCTGTTATCTGTTTCCTCACAGCTCCAAATATGGCAACACCATCGTAAATGACGTAGATTTGAACATCATCAATAACTGCATCATGCAACTCCCATTACGCAGGTATTTACGACGCACACCAGACATCATCGTGCCTAATAAAGCTATAGAAGCGAGATGGATATTATAAAATGGCTGCCGGAAACTAAGAAACTTGACGTCACGCCAGCAAATGTTTCGGAATCCATTGACGTAGCACACGAAACACGATATTTTATGTACTACTGTACTATTGTTTGCAGATCAATTTCCAAGAAATTTGGTTGGGGTGGCTTTTTATTTTATTTGTAGATCTAATAACAAACCAATTTGTCCGCAAACTTGATTTGTGGTAGAAGAAAATTCTGTAGACTTATGGATTAAAAATAAGTTCAACATGTTGTTCTAAGCTGTTTCTTCAACTTATTAGTTGCCTTTAAAGATCTCCACTACATATTATAAAACAAGGACTTTGTTTTATAATATGCGTAATATGCGTTAGTCTGTCTGATCGCGATAAACTCAAAAACTTCTGCACCGATTTTCATGCTGCATTGCATGCATGTTTTCACCAATGGATAGAGTGGTTTGCGAGGAAGGTTTTAGTATATAATTTTCAAGTGGACAAAGGTGCGGGCATCAGCTAGTTTAACATAATATACCTTTTAATAAAATTAAAGTCATTATAAAAATTCAAATTCCAAAGAGCAGCAATCAAATTAGCGAGCGCCTTTTTCAAAGACGCGCAAACTGCAGCAAACATTTACCAGAACAATTGACACCATTGTGAAGGAAAATAAAAGAATCAGCCGTTGCCTCGTCGGGGCTCGGAATTGCTCGGCATTAGTCGTAAAACAATGTTTTATTGTGATATAAACATGGCTCCGGCAGACAGCCATTGACGGCCGACCTTACGGGTTATGCAGACGGACGGCTGACTTTAACTGGCCCGACAGTTTTTGCTAGAACTGCGTATGGCCAGACTTTGAAATCACTGACTGAACTATTTTCTCTAACGCCTACGCGCCGAACGATGGTGTCATAGTTTTCGTAGTACGTCGTCTTGATGGTCTGTCATCTCTGATTGACAACACGTACACTTCCATTGATCATCACCAAAAATAGTCAGCGTACAGACAGCCAGAAAAGGTCACAGCATACCAGTCTATTCGATACACGCTGGTCGTCAAAACGTTCGTCTGCATTAGACCTTATGCGGTAATGAGCACTTTAAGTTCGCATGCGGTAACAAGGCTCTAAAGAAATTGGAAACGTTTGTGCTGGCTAGTGTGCTTTGTTCAGATCTGTATTGCATACCTAATCAAGTCTGCAGTCTTCTTTATATGTAGGTACCTACTAATAAAATGGAACTCGTTTGAGCTTTTGGAGTAAACGTTTTCTTTATTGAAAAGGATGTTCTTTTGTTGTAAATTGGACGAGTAAATTAATTAGTTTTCATGAAAAGGCGAAATGTCTTGTTATTGTCTTTTAGGGACCGCTTTTCAAAGCCGACACTTTATTTAATTGCTGTTTTCTTTTTAATACAGTGAGCTGTATTTCTGCGCGCCTCAGTTTTTGTGGCATTCAATTAAACTGAAGATAAACATTAATCCACTCTGGATCATGTGATGAGTTCTTTACAATATCGTAAAATGTACGAACATGATTTAAAAAGGTAAGTATTCTGTGAATGGCATGAATCAGGCGCCAATTTTAAACGTCCGATTTGGCCCATATCGGAACTTGACCGAGATTTGGGCCAGAGCTGAGCAATAAACATCTCTCATGCCAATCCTATAAAATGTGACCGCCGCTCCGCTCACATATACGTTTAAATATTCGGTAGTTCACTTAGTTCGATCATAAAATCCAGGTACATTTATGGCATGGAATTGCTTTCATTTAATCATTATTAGGAGGCTAAAATATTTTGTTTTTTTTCAAAATGACATGGGTTCTAATTGTACTGGCATTATTTTGGACACTTTCCTTGTTATACGGACGTTTTTGATGTCCAATAAATTGTTTTCTTTTTTCATTTTTATACTCGAGTGTGCATAATTAGTTTTCGAACATATTGGACAAAAGACTTATTTATATTCTACATTTAATGGTTTCTTTGGCATAGCTAAATGTGACTTGCCTGGCTAAATATCCCATAAAATCATCACTTTGATTTTCAAACCTTTCAGTACATGAGTGGTCCAAAAATAAAAATACTCCTGGCAAATAAGAATATCGACCCAAAAACAACAAAGAGTAGGTAAACAAAGCAGACAGGCCGTTATTAACCTAGACGTCCATCCTTTTTAATCCCGTATGGTCTTTGTCAGCAAACAGTGAATGAAGCATATGTATTGAACAGTCGGTCTGAATTCGTTCTTTACGGATTATCCAGCTTTGTCCCGGTGGAGTGCCATTGTCAACCTATAGCAGCCACTAATTCAATTTTGCTAATGGTTTTGGCCATTTCACTTTATGTCTACTTCAATGTGACGGCCACACGTGTGTGAGCCGGATTTGTGTATTTTCTGTCATTCTTTTTTTAAATTGGCTGGCGTTCTACGGTTTCAGTTGCGCGATTTTATTTGACGGATGATTATATTATTAGTTTAGGCATAGTCAGCACAGGGCCAGTGCCTGCCTGGGTTGCGGAATTTGTTCGAAAGAGTCCCTGCAACGCAAAGGGCACAAAGAGGAACACGGATGGGTTTTAGTCAGTAAGAGTCTAACACTACCTTCTGCTTCGCCCAAAGCCGAAGACAATGTGATGATTTCCCATCCTTAAAAAAAACCGGCCAAATTCGAGTCAGACTCGCGCACCGAGGGTTCCGTACAAACCTGTAGGTATATGTATATTGTAAGCAAAAGTTGCGGTTTACAATTTAAGGCGTATTAAAAAAAACTGCTTACTAGATTTCGTCTGAGATGCGAAAGCGAACGACGCTTAACCGGCGGCCAAGTGCGAGTCGGACTCGCGCACGAAGGGTTCCGTACCATTATCTATGAAACGGCAAAAAAGTTAAGTTTGTTGTATGGGGGCTCCCATACAACAAACTTGACTTTTTTGCCCTTAAATATTTATTTTATTCTGTTTAAAAATGAGAGAAATGCTGCCACTGGTCATCGAGTTCAACAATGATATCCCGACGACCCTACCCATGTTATGGCCATACCTCCAAACAAAAATCGTTAGTTTACATAGTGATGTTTCATCACCAGGCAAGTAGTTTAGTGACCACCAAATAAACTACACTACCGATGACTCCATCACATTCGACTTGACTTGCTCGGTGCCGTGCCAGTGCACTCGACTGCCGCTGCTTACACGCTACATTTAACGTGTCAATATTAGTTATTGGCTATAAGATACTGAAGTAGCTTGGTGTTTAGGTATTTAGTAAGATTTGATGGTTAGGTTCTCAACTCGAACGCGTTCATTATGACATCCTGTACACCTTGTCTATCGTCTGGACTTCGCTCACAAGTTTTTAGCAGATCTACGATACCATAACGTTGAGGCGTAAAACATGAATGGGATTATAACAGTCCAACATTTTTGCATGAAACTTAACACAGCTAGCCTACTACAATATTGCAAAATTAATTCGATAAATAGTGAAATGCATGAAGCTGCTGTAATTTGAAATGAATTTCATCAGCCAGTCGCCTCAATTGACATGTGACGCGGCAATAGTAATTTCTTCCTAGAAATCGAGTGTCAATCAAACAGCTTTTCAAGCAGCTTTTCAAGCTAATCCAAATTCTTCTATCTTTCTGATGTAGTCGATAAAATAAGAGAAAAATACAGTCACGTTTAGTCATGTGAAACGATAAAATCGTTGTTTTATGACCAAAGTTTAGGTAGCACAGACGATGAAAACTTCTTGTTTACGTATTGCACGTAACTTTTTTTTACTATTGATAGGCATACGTTTGACCACTATCTCACCTGACTCTACAATTTATATGTGAGCAGTATTTATTTGCAACGGTTTTTTTTTTGTTGTTGCGAAAAATATTAATTTAGAGTTCTCGCAAAAACTTTTAAAACGGACTTTTACCATTCATATACTTAATACAAGTACATATTTAGTAGGTTGAACTATTTAACATTAATTCTTAACTACACAAGTGCCATATGGCAATGAATTTATAATCTGTCTATTGTCAATTTCACCACTTAAAATACCAATACCATCAACTAAAACTAAAAAGAGTACATTTATTTGAGCTCAATACATAATGTAAATGAAGTATACAAAATTGCGTAGCACGAAGCGTAGCGCTTGCTACGCACCTTGCTACGAAACTTGCTACACCATTTATTACAAATAAAATTTGGTTTTAAGTAAAACCCAAGTGCTTTTAGAGTTGAAACTCCAAAAACATAAAATGTAACTATATTTTATCGCTCGATAAGGGACGACCGTCACAGTACTGGGTTTAAAAATTCATTTATAACAAGTCGTAAGCCGGTGCCAAGTGCTGGACCAAGATGATTGATAGCCTGTCAAGTTGGATGCCTCTTGTTATGATATATTAGCACAATATTATACCAGCTGCATGGATATTTTGGACGGATTTTTAAATATTATGAGACGTAGAAGACGAAGACGTCTTGGGATAAGATTATAAGGTCATGGTTTCTAGGGGTACAAGTGTAAGTCAATTCTGTTATTGTAATTTGGTAACTGCATTTAAACAAATAAATTATACGGCTCGTAACTCTGCCTTTTTACTAGCTTATCACTACATAAACATATTATAAAGCAAAGTCCTCCGCCGCATCTGTCTGTCTGTCTGTTCGCGATTAACTAAAAAACTACTGCACCGATTGTCATGCTGTTTTCAAACAATGGATAGAGTGATTCTCGAGGAAGGTTTTAACATATAATGTGTCAGCGGGTGAAGCTGCGGCCACCAGCTAGTTTAGTATATCTCCGTACACACTTTTGGACTGCAAACCGTAGTTAATAATAATAATCAAAGAAGCCAAGTCTAAACTAAATCCCTCACATTACCGTTTTGAAGTTTTTTTTTTAATCTGTCACCGGTTCCGATGCATGTCCGATTTGTAACTGAAAAGGTTTTCCTAGTATTTAATCAACTTCAAAAAAAAAAACAGTATACCTACTACAGGTTTAAATAAAATAGTTTGCAACGTGACTAGGAAAATAGAAAATTCATTTTTCGCGTTATTTCATCTAAATGACACAGAATGGACTAAACATTTCCCTGAATATTTTCAATATTTACTTTTATTATTTATGGAAAGAGAGGCAACCATTTTTATTTACAGTAGCCGTGTTTTTCAGTTACTCGTAAAACGCGCGTTCAAATCGTCTGGCAATATTTTTACTATATTCATACAGTTTTTACATAAGTAATATCAAGTTCACGGAGTGCTAGGAGATTTTAATTTTAAATAATGTGTATTTTAATTTGATATTTCATTTATTTACAATAAAATAAAAAAATGTATCAAATAAAAATCATACAAAATCTATTTAAGTCAGATAATTACTTAAAATTTCTGCTGAATTTTTACTGTAAGTATCCAGTCAATGGATTAGGCTGTAATGCTGTATTAAGATCGCTTCTTAGTGAACATTTCTCGGCTGAAAAACGAGAAATGCTCTTAAAAAGTTCCGCGACTTCATAGGCGCATTTCCCGCTACCGTAGAAATTTCGGGAAATTCTGTCTTAGTTTTCCCTGCACTCCCCAAGAAACCTACATGCCAATTTTTTTCTACGACCTGAGGGCCAATTCTACTAATTTTCACATTCGCATCGCATTCGCATCTCAATACCAAACTGTCAAAAATGTATGAAAATTAAGGATTTTTTGACAGCTTGCGATTGACATTGCTTGCAAATTTGCAATAATTGGCCCTCAGTTAATAATAATAATATCCTTGGACATTTCTAAGCAACCTAATGCTTGTGTTATGGTAACGAGATGGCTGATAAACTACTTATATACATTTTTTTTTTTTGTAAATACATACATATTATAGATAGAAAAACACCCAGACTCGGAACAAATACATGTAGGTCGTACAAATATTTGTTCCGTGCGGGAATCGAACCCGCGACATGCTGCGCAGCAGTCAATCGCTCAACCACTGCGCCAACCGTGTCCTCATTTGTTTCGGCTGTGCGTTGTCTGTCAGTCACTCAGTCAGTCAGTCAGTCTTGGAAGAGTGTTATTCATATTGATTGATTTTAAAAATAAATAAATCTTCTACGTTTGCCACAAAAAGTAGATACAAATAAGAACACTTAGTTTGAAAACTAGTCAAGTTCAGCAAAATGCCAGTTAGCTAGAAGTTGCCTGGCGCTGCTTTTCAACTAAACCTCACATTTAGTTTGTACCTTTTAATCAAGTGCAAGTCATCTCCCCCGTAATCCGAACTAAAGCATTTTGAATAACTAGTTCATCGTAGTTCCCAAAGTGACAACTTTCAAAAGTATTAAGTTATCAGCAAAAACCGTCTCAATTGTAGAACACAACTTTAGTACTATAAATTGAGTAAATATTGTTTTAAGACTTTGGTCTGACGGCTGAAACAGATAATAACTTTCGCATCAGAAATAAATTAGGTCTTAACTTTAGATAAAAGGATTACGGACTTTGTTACTCGTACATAGCATGTCAATAGAAATACGAATTGTAGAACAAATAAGTTGTTGTTCCAGTTAAAATACTGCCTTTCGTAATAAAGCTCTTCCTTGAATAATTCTTACTAATACTGTAACAAAACCAAAAGCGTTAAAAAATAAAACACGATATGATAAAATTTACAGTGATTTCTTTGCATGAGAGCTAACACTAGTCCTACCAAATGACTTGTGTTATAAGCAATTCTGCTAAGCCCGTTCAAGATTATCAGGGTGAACTTCACAGGTCATTGCCTCTGTCGCCCTTTTTGGGTCCAAATAAAAACAAGACCAGTTTTCATTAAAAATTATTACGAAATAAAGACAAAGCTTCTTAGTTATGAAGCCCGCCCATCATTTTTATCACTTTGGCTCGAAAACTTTAATAAAGTAGACTAGGGACACAAGATAACAGTGCAGGTAAATTATTACATTTTTATGCACAAGTGTTTTTAATTTTGTCACGTACAACAAAGGCGGGTAAAGGTATTCAAGAATATAAATCAAAAAGGATTTATGAAGTGATGTTATGAATACCAGGAAGAGCTTGGCGTTTAGATTCTGAGATTTTTTCAAGAAAATGGGATCGGAATTATCAATCTGAGTTCTCTGCAAAGTTTTCAGTTTTTAATAACAGTCTTCAACACCGGAGTGTCTAGACATTACGAATAGGATATTTTAGTTAGAGTTACAGAATTTATTTAGGGTTGATATTTCAATCGTGAGATAAATTTCGCTTGAGAAATAGAAATGGCAATGTGACAGCTATTATTGTACGAGTATTGAAAATATGTCAAATGGCAATGTTTATTCGAAATAATATCTGACTTTTTATAAAATTTTGAGCGCATAGTGTGTAATTTGCGATACAAAGTTTTTGTTTTTGTTTTTTATACAAAACGGGGAAACTCTTGGCCCAAATCTCACCTGATGGAAAATGATGACTAGGCCGAAGATGGAAGCTAGTTTCACCCGGAATCCTCTTACACAGAGGAACTGGCTATCATACCTCTAACTGCCGGAACACAACAATGCTGTTAACATTGTTGTTATGGCGACAGACTTAGACATGATGGTGGTAGCTTGCCAGGCGGACTTAGAATAAGTCCTACCACCAACCAAACCGAGCAAAAAATTTGCCTCCGCTGGGAATCGAACCCGGGACCTCTGGGTCTGAATCAGGTGGTATAACCACGAGACCACGGAGGCGGTTAGTGTCACCTGTTTAGCACCACCCAGGGACCACGTGTAGGGATTCGCTGAAGGGTATTCTCCTACGGACGCGGGTGACTCGGCCCCCTCTCGACTCGTATTGTATTCCTACAGATATTTTTAATAGATTCTAGCTCTATAAAGCCCTACAGTCAAAAGAGAATAATAACACTGATGGACCTCGCAGACAAAATTGATAATTAATTATACCTACATAGTGGCCTTATTTAAACAAAAGCAAAAATCTCTACATTGTTCCAAACAGTAAATAAATAAATCTGGCGTGCCAGGCCGTATCAAAGGCATTGCTTCAATTTCTTTATTGGAACAGCCTACGAGACTCCCTATAATCAATTTAGTTCAAGGCACTGATTTGATTTGTCAACCTCCAGCCGACCTAGACCAACTTTTTGTGTAAAAAGGCCAAGTTCAATTCGGTTTTGAGTAGAGAGCGATCCGTAGTGTACCCGTGGAAGCTTTGGGCTCACCCAACGGGGAATAGCTACACAAAATAGACGAGTAGTGGTAGGTCTCTTATCTTCCACGGGGATAGACATGCGCGGGTTAAATGTTACATTATTTCTCATGGATATTCTTTAATGGGCGATTTATTGATCAGAGTAAAGAGTATCTACTAACTTATACCTTTTTTCAAACAAAGAATTTTCAACTTAAGGTTCATAGTGAAACTGATCCCGTAATTTTTTTTTTGTTTGGTTTTCGTTAGCATTTATAAGGAACACAAACTATGATGTATTGAAAACTATTTGTCGGTGAGGAGTTAGTATAATATTTATTCATAATTTTCCTCATTCAATATAAGACATCTACTTTTTCTTTAGGTCTATTTTTAAAGTCTGTATTGTTTTAGGCTTGGTACACGAGGATTTCGTTGGTTTCTAGGAATTTTTACCAAAAATCTTGAATATTATAATTGCCATTTCTAAGAAAAGCTCGTCAGAATACGTTGCGTGAACGGAAACAGTTTTATTAATTTTGATCAAACATAGTCTTTTAATTAGGGACAAACCTCTGTCTTTGTTTGTCGAAGAGAGTCCTTGGAACAAATGAAAAATATATAAATAGATTTCTGAATGTTGCGGAGGTTGCCGAATTAGGAACACGTGTTATGGGGAAAATTAAGTACCCTTTTACTATAATATCTAAAACTAGCGGGTGCTTCAGCTTCGCACGGGTACACATTCATAAAAAAAAATGATATTTATGAACATTTGAATAAATTAAAAAACCCGGTTGTTGCGGAGACACTGGTCACGAGGTCTATGTCCAATAGTGGACGACTTTCGGCTAATATGAATGATGATGAAGCAGAAAAACTGTCTGTTTTCCGCTCACTACGTTCACAGCGACTTTATTTTTTACTATTTAGATATAAGAGCCAGAGTAGATAAAATTGTGCTGTCTATGCCTTTTTAGGGTTCCGTAGTCAAATGGCAAAAAACGAAACCTTTATAGATTCGTCATGTCTGTCTGTCTGTCTGTCCGTGTCATAGCCACTTTTTTCCGAAACTATAAGAACTATGCTGTTGAAACTTGGTAAGTAGATGTATTCTGTGAACCACATTAAGATTTTCACACAAAAATAGAAAAAAAACTATAAATTTTGGTCCCCTGATACTTAGAACTGAAACTCATTTATTTTTTCCATCAAAACCAAACGTGTGGGGTATCTATGAATAGGTCTTCTAAAATGCTATATTGAGGTTTTTAATATCATTTTTTCTAAACTGAATAGTTTGCGCGAGAGACACTTCCAAAGTGGTAAAATGTGTCCGCCCCTGTAAATTCTAAAATAACAGAATTATAACACTAAAAAAATATATAAAATACATTTATCAAACCCTTCTTTAACAACAAAATTTGACACGATTTCAGACAAATATTAATCTTCAAATTCTTAATTTAGAAACAGCAGGTAGGTACATTTTTTGGCTATCTACAAAGTGAAAAGACAGGGTAGGTAACTAATAATAATCTATCAAAAATCGCCTACTGCCGGTCGATTCTGTCGAAATCTCACCGTGATCACTTAGGTGGAGTGAACGTCAGTTGAATCGCACTGCTGATCATTACGGGTGATTTCTAATAGTCACCAATTTATGCCCATATATTTGCTGACACTGATTTTATAGTGACAAATATCTCTTTGTAGTTGCACAGAAATCTTTCGGCGCGTGACCAAAGTCGGAACTAGCGTCGCCATTTTGTTTTTTCAATAACCATACCTTTTTATGAACCTTTAGGTTATTCCCAAAAACATTCACCGATATCTATTACAGTCGCCCCTCTGTCATTTTACTTTAAATTGCACTCTATGGTTTCCTTTTGAGACCTTCTGCTATCGTGGTCTATTCAATGATAAAGGTTTAATAATATATATGGCAACCCTTTACAGTGAAAGTTTTAATTTTGTAACAAAAAGCTCCTTGACAACCAGTTAGCTTTTTATTGGCACCATCCACCATTTTTCATTTTTATTGGCTTTTCCTCTATTAGCCGGAAGAGCTTTCGGACTTTCTTACTAGGTTTTTTTAAAATGTCGGTTTGGCAACCCAGCAGAACGGTAGAAAATTTAATTTAGATGTTTTATGATATGAAGAATTTGTAGAAGAAAATTCGTGTAGAACTTTAAATAGTGTTTTAAAATGAGAGTACCAAATTAATTTAAACGTAACAACTCCGTCACAGTTGTTTATTTAAAAGATAAAGGTGGATTCTCACAGTCTAGTCGTCTCCAATGACTCCCACTACGAGACACGTCAACTACGATCGCTCTGTCAATGGTGTACCTCTAAACAAAGAACAAACATTTAGAATTTTAACGGTTCATTAAAATATTTGTTATTAAAAGTCTGATATATTCGTAATCGTAACAGGAGATTTTTCTAGAGATAAAGGTCACTTCACTCACAGTCTAGTCTTGTCCAAAGTCGTCTAAAAACCGCTTCAATAACGAGTTTAAGGCGGCGTCTAAAACTCATAGTCGGCATCCACTAATATCGTCAAGTTTTATTTATCTCCACACGTGTCCATTGTATGGAATGTCCGTCTGATTCAATTTTATTAATGGACTTGGAAACTTGCCCCACTGACTGTGAACGCTACCATTCTATTTGTCGCGATACGAGGATCTTGATGAGTGATTTCATAACCTATACGCTTGTGTTTAGGGCTATATTTGTGAGACAGCGCATACTGTTTATTGTAGGGTTGTTACAGAATAACAAACATTTCATATCGTATCGCTGGCTATGCACAAGTAAACACTTTCAGCAGTGGCGAAATATATTTTCTTCTTGAATTAAAATCAGAATTATTTTGATTGAAAAGTTACAATACAGTTGCCATCAGGGACTGTATTGTTGATTTGAAGATGTTTGAAAGATGGACTCTGAGTGCCAGTGAAACGTGCGCATCTTCCCACGTATCTCTGTAATGACTTGTTGGGGCCATAAATACTTAGAAAAAAACAACGGGTTGCACTCCGGGAGTGCCGGCAGAAGTGAAAACTTAAACATCAACGCTGTGCATTTTTGAATAATCCGTCTTACGAATTTTCGATCAGGTCACGTGTCCTGACGTGAGTTTAACATTTTATACCCATCCCAAGTGCTCAACGCCGCTAAAGAAGTTTTCACTTCAATAAGTAGAGATATAATAGGTATATTTCAAGCTTAGTGTACAAAAACTCAATTCCCACCAAAACACGTAGGTACAGTCGACTCAGTCTACAAGTAACACCCCTACGTGTAAGTCGAGTCGCCCCGCCTTCGAGACAGCATTGACTCATTGAGTCACATCACACAACATGTCAACAAGGCCGTCCCGCTTTCGGCGTTTACGATATCGCTTCTAGGTTAATTTACTTTATGATCATTCAATGTTTTCGCATTCGATACGGTTCTGCTATTGCGATGTTTACGGCTGTGATGCTGGTTGCCAGTTTTTGAGTACATTTAATGACTCCATTGATCTATTGAGGTCCTATACCTTCTTTCTTGTGTAGTTCAAATCATACTTACGTTAAATTCCAAATCATAAAACTTCTGTATGATTTGGAATTTCGGTAACATCGTCAATTAATAGTCAATTTTAAATTACGTAGGTACAAGAAATAGTTTTAGATGCATTGCTTGTAGAACTACATAAGTATGGAATTATATTCGCTGAAGATGTGGCATCTATCAGTTACGTAATTTTGCCAGAAGATCACCATCTAAGAGCGAAGACGATTAAGCCACTACTTTTCAGCAAATTGATAAACATCATTTCACTTCCGTTGATACGCACCTCCGACAAAAGACAGACCTTTTTACATGATTTTGAGGGCATAGACAAAGTGACTTTCTGTCAAAAATCCAAAATGTAAGGACTGACATGAACTACGGGAAAGGTTGCACGATTCAGTTCAAGTCAATTTTTTTTATCAAAAATCGCTATGGCCGATAGAATGTAAGTGACATTCTATCGGCCATAGCGATTTGTTTGCCAATTCTACAAATTTTTAAGCAATGCAAATCATTCGCAATCTATCAAAGGAAGCCTCAATATTCATATATTTTTGACAGATTACGACTGCCATTCAAATGCGAACGTTTCTTAAAAAATTGTGGATTTAGCCCTCGAGCCCTATTATGACGTGCTAATGATTAAGCTGTGAAAAAGGGACAGTGTTATGCGTCTTGTATAACTCCATCTCCCTCCCACGCCGTTATCATGATAGTTTTAAGATCTTGATTAACTGGTACCCGGGTCAATCAAGAATTTACATCCCAAATTCCAGAAGCTGACTATACCTACCTGTTCGGTAAATATTTGTACACGTGCTAATTCCAGAATTGTTTGTTTCAGGATGTGTCGGTAGCCGGTACCGCCCATGCAGGATGGCGGCAGTGAATTCGGTAAGCTTCACATTCTTTTTACAGGCTTATTTACTTCACTGACAATAGTCGTTATATCCTTGTGACGTAGGAGACCGAAATAGATATGAATAAAGATATACTTGTGACGTACACCTTTGTGAAATGATCTTATATAAAATTTAGGTAAGTAGATGTTTGTTTACTTATTTTGTAGGCAACTGTCTAACTTCTATCAATATTTTATCTTTAAAATACCTACTCCAATAATTAAAAACTGCATGCTCTAATTTCCAAATCCGTACGTACCTACTATTAATCCGTAGACACACAAATGAGCATCGCAAACATAATTCATTAAATTTAAACAGATGAAATCACGATAGCTTTATCAGTATTTACAACCGACAACAAATCCCAAACTCTAATCAACATAGCTCCTAAAATTCACTCAACGGTCACTCGAATACATGAATTAATAAACCAGTGTGTTCAACGTCGAACAGACGGATATCCCAATGAATTCGAACACTAAGCTTTGGTATTACCACTCCAAAATTATTTTCGTACTGCTATCTCATGCTAGCTTAAAATTAATATCGTGAATTAGGCTGTTATTACACGAACGCACAGTCGTCATCTCATTAACAGGGCTCAATCCGTCGTGAATATCTGCCCATTATACAGTTCACTAATTGGCACCGTTTTCGCTTCAACAAGGCTCATCTCTCGCTATGTGATAAATTTTCGTCGAAGTCTTTATAATTAAGGGGAGTGTTTATGAGATCGAGACGTGTTCAACATAACATCGTCGATTTGTTATAAATGATCTGATTTAAATATGTCATGATTTAATAGCTTTAAATAGCCCGAAGTAGCTTTGAATATATTATCGTGACAGCGGTCCGTGATAAAGTTGTTCATTTCGTAAATTATGATGTTATTAAATGTATTTTTCTATCTTAAACTCGATAAACATCAGTAATTTATTTAGTTTCGTAAAGCGGTTTCGTGCGGGTCTAAAATTATCCCAATTTTATGCCTGGGATCCTGTCATCCTGTCCTGACATCCTATATCCTGTCCGATCAGTTTTTTTTGTTACAAATCCTCGTGGTAAACATGGAATAATTGAAGGTGTGCCAATTCTACTAATTTTCACAATCGCATCGCATTCGCATCTCAATCGCAAACTGTCCAAAATTTATGAAAATTAAGGCTTTTCTGACAGTTGCGATTGACATGCCAATGCGAAAGTTGTTTAAGAGGGCGCGTTCCGTCCCCTAGCGCCGCCAATAGTTTTTTATTAACTCTGGTAAATTTAAGACACGTAGATAAAAAACCGCTCTGTAGTGTTCTGAAGAAATGTATTTATTATTTTTTGAGAGTTATGTTTTGTACTTTAGAACATAAATAGTTGCCAAAGTCGATATTTTTGCTAAAAGTGGCCACTTTTAGCAATAATTGCCGTTTTGGCGATTTAGCCATGAGTTATTTATTAAAAATAGCTCTAAAAAAATAATAGATACATTTCTTCAGAACACTACAGAGCGGTTTTTTATCTACGTGTCTTAAATTTACCACAATTAATAAAAAACGATTGGCGGCGCTAGTGGACGGAATACACACCCTTCAATATTAGTAGAATTGGCCCTCTGGTGAATGCGAGACGCACAGGACCGAACGTTGTGGCGGCGCTTAGGAGAGGCTCATGTCCAGCAGTAGCTGTCTTTCGGCTGAATTATGATAATAATGATAATGAACTGTATTACTACTGACGACGAAATTAAATGTGCCAATTCTACTAATTTTCACATTCGCATCGCAATCGCAAACTGTCAAAAATTTATGAAAATTAATGCTTTTTTGACAGTTTGCGATTGACATGCGAATGCGAAAGTTGTTTAAAAATTTGTAGAATTGGCCCTCTTATATGTATGAGTGATAAAAAAATCCTTGTGCTTTTTTGTCATTACTAAAGAATATAAACAAACTACGAATGACCTCCATTTCTTCACAATAAAACATGTTTTCTTCTCCCGAAAACAGTAAAGTTATCTGGCTGATATAATTTATACTTACAGCAATATTTGGCGGCTACGAAATTGCCTCTTACCTAGAAAATGTTCCACACATAGCCAAAGTTTTCTAATATTCATAAATACAAAAGTACCGGACATCACACCTCAAGTTAGTTAGTGGAAGAAACTTGTTGTTGAAACCGCATTTATTGGACAAAGCTTTTGCCAAGCAAACGAAATGTGCCTGTTTGTCAGCCGTCCTACGTCCAGAAGGTATAAAAACAAATTGAGGTGACCAATAAAAAAATCTATTTCCACAGTCTTGAAATACTTCAAAGAATCGGAAAACCACATCCAATGCGAGGGATTTCTTCGCTCGTATCGAATCAGCTAAACAGGCTGCTCCACACCTCTCACTGTTTTATCTCCTATTTTTTCCCGCCATAAGGCCTCGTTCAAAGCTTAACAGCCGTCGATTGAGGGACGTAACTGCGAGTTGGCTCATCACTGCTCTCTCCCAGGTATAACGTGACCGGATTAAAAAGACCCCTACGTACTATTTTTTTTCCAGTTTCCGAGTCCATTTTACTCTGGCATGGTTATAATGGTTCCCGCGTTGGACGTTCTACCATGGACGCCTTCCAAATCGCATCGCATTTGAATAGCAACTGCAGTTCGGCGATAGTCGTTTAACTTTTATCGATCTATATTCTATATCTGAGCCATCTTCAGTGAACTGGCGACGTTTATATTTCTGAAACCGAACAAATTAGCCTATCTATACGATAATGTTGTGCTTGAGTTATTCAGGGCTAATAAAAGTTTATTTATTGGTAATAAGCAATAGTAAATATCCCTCGCAGTAGCAAAACGCAAATATTTGATTCGATTTGATTAGACATCGTTCGGTTGTGAGTTATATGAGTCAATAGTTGGGAAGCAAACTGTTCGCTTCGGTGAACGATTCCAGTAATGGTAAAAGCTAATGATGCCTACTTGGAACCGAATATTAAATAGAAATACTATGTAATCAACATCCAAAGAAAAGAATACTTGAGAAAATGTACCTTTCAAACTAGGTACACAAACAATTATCAACTTCAAATTAATAAGTAGGTAGCTTTTTGAAAGCATATTTTGGTAGCTATTTTTATCCGCCAGCAAAACTTGACATTGCATTGTAGCATTGTAGTTACTAACCAAACCTATCCTACCATGTACAAATTAGGAAATCTTGTTCTGTTTTCAACTGTCGTAATAACCACAAACAATAAGAAGCGCTAACCAGTGGACCGGATCCTCGTTTATGAACGGTTACTGTAAACCATAAGAACCTCTGCCAAACGCCGGTAATTACACCTTTAGTTCAAACTCAAACAATATCTTCAAATCAATTTGCTCGTTTTACTTCAATAATTTTCTGGCTGTTGAACGGAAATGAAACGTCCATTAATGACGTCATTTACTTTAATTCTCATAGTTGGTTGTTATTGATGCACAGATACTTTGGACGACCGGATACCCAGTATTCGGCCGGATAGTGGCTTAGGTACAGTCAACAAAGACATTGGTATGCAGGCAGCTAACTTGCAACTACCTACTTTTAAACATTTTTGTGAGTGTACTGGCTGGACAATAATTAGACAACACCGAGTGTGTTGTACCATAATTGGCTAGTCAGCATATTATATCACAAGCTAAAAAGTTATAATGCACATACATTATTAGGAATAAATATTGGTATGGTATACATAGACACATACTGAACATAGCTTTGCTGACTGTACTATCCAATATCCACCCGGATACAATGAATACCAGATACTTGCTGAATATCCATTTGATCTCTAATTAAATGTATTGGGTTTTTACCCCTGCATTATTTATTATGAAGGATATCGCGAGACGACTTTTATATCTTTCTTAAAATTGACAAGAAGTGGCACAGAATCGGAACAGTCCGGAATGTATATAGTATTATTATAACAATAATTTATTAATTTACACTCGCAATCACTATAAAACAGATAAAGACGTCCCAACTAACAACAAACAAAATGAAATTCATTAATGATTTGAGTTGAGTAAAGTCCTTATTCAAATCAAAGTAACATGTACTTTTTTATTTTTTTTTTTTTGAGATTAGTTTGCTCCTGACTTTAGTCTTGGTCAGAGATGACAGAGACAAAGTCTACGATGGAGCGAGCTTACCCAGAAGGAGCCTGTTCACTCTAACTTTGAAGAGATTAGGGTTGTAGGCGTTCGGGAACACAGACGCAGGCAGAGAGTTCCACTCCTTTGCTGTGCGCATTAAAAAAGACGTTTGGAAATTAGTGCTTACTTCCCAGTGTTCCAGAAACAATAAGATAGAAGACACACTTCTAGTAACCCGAAATGCTCGTAACTGTCTTAGATTCAATTGTCAATCCTATAGTTGTAGCTGTGTGGCTGTAAAGAGATCTGTGCCAGCCAAACTTCGCTAAGACTTTAGTACTGGATCACCGCACGCTCGTATAAATCAGCCTTACGTTATTACCCTACTAGTCGGTTACATGAAATAACTTTGAAGTATAAATGAGACAAGCTGTAGCTGTGTAGTGAAGCGGAAATAAGAAGTGTCACAACGCAAGGTAAAATAAGTAAGCCAGCTTTTGTCAGGGGTTTCAACCTCGTGTAAGTCGGAAGTTATCATAATTTAATTAAATAGTACTCTAAGTCCACTCATAATCCAGGATATAGTATCCCAGTGTCCGACAATTTAAGATTGATTGATTTTTCATTAGATTTGTTAATTTAAATACACTTTTATTTACTGAAATATATTTTTAAAGACCGTTCGGATGTTGTTACAATATTTCTGACACCAAGATGCTTGATCAATTTATCTGTGCCGAAATGAAAAGGTTGTAGCTATCACAGATCGTTCTTTCGCTTGTCAAATTCATACTATAAGGAATACAACTCAGTTTATTCGAAGAGGTCTAACTACATACATACATAGCAAATGTAGCAAATTTAACAAGATTCAAAGATTCAAGATTCAAAGCATTTCAAATTTTACAGTCAGATCGTTCGTTATATCCATTACATAATGATCGTAAGTAGAAGAGAGTTTTACTGCTAAAAGTTTGACTGGAATCCATACCTCCTTAGAGCGTGGTTTTGATCCATAGTTGAACGATGGTTAAGAATTATGGGCACCTATACTTCGTAAATGTACGTTTTACGATCAATAATTGGCTTGACCAGAGGTAAATAACTATTAATTAACTAGTTTCTTACAGCGGATTCGCCCACGTGGTCCCTAGGGAACATATTCTCGGGATGAAAAGTAGCCTTTATGCTATTCCAGACTATAATCTATCTCTGTTTAAAATTTCATCAAGATCCCTTCAGCCGTTCTGGCGTGATTGAATAACACACATCCAAACTTTCGCATTTATAATATTAGTTAGATTAGTGAGATAAAGATATTAGAAAAAAAAACTACAAATGTATTTAACGTAATTTTAGCACCATTTTAACCATTGTTCGAGCTAAGCAAATAGAAAACTCGCCTGGAATTGATTCCAACTTATAATACTTCTTAGTGTGAAAGAAACATGGACAGTCATTCATAGGTTCAGTTTGAAATGTCATAACAACATCAGTCTTTATTTTTGCAGCTTGTTTACGTATTACACAGGGCAAGTCAGTGCTATAAAAACTACATAGAACTCTCAATATATTCATCATCATCTACCTAGCGTTTTCCCAACTATATTGAGGTCGTCTTCCAGTCAACCCGAATTCAGCTGAGTACCATTGTTTTACGTGGAGCGGCTGCCTATAGGCCTCCACAACCCATTAACTGGGTAACAGGGTACTTCTTGGCAAGACTGGAGTCAGATTTACTGGCTTCTGACAATCCAACTCTCAATATATTGAAACTTTAAATTAGAGATGCTAGGCAAACCAAAAGTCAGTCTAACAACGTCTCCTCCCTCAAGTTAAAATTCTCGCTTTCTTGAAAAATTTTAATCCCATAAAACAAAGTCAACGATACATTCATATCTTGTTTCATCTATTTCCTCGTTGTATACCTCACAGCCTATAATACCAGTGTTCAACGTTTTACGAACCATTTCATTTTATCGAATGCAACGTAATACAGATTGTTATGAATCAGCTGGGAGTCAATATACCGCGCACATATGGAACGCGTCACCAACGTGTCAGCCCCATTTATTTTTTAAACGTCCGTATGTTTTTGTGTTTGATTTATTCTGGCCTTAGCGTCAGTGGGCCAACTGAAATTAGTGTCAGGTTTCTTTTTAAATTCACGCTCCATGACTGTTTAAACTACAGTAGTTCAGAACGGTATGCAAAGAACTCAACGATCTACGTTAAACTTGGTATTTTGATTTTATTTCCGTTCCATTTTTAGAAACTGATGATAGCCGTGCGTTAACGTGCGGTGGAAGAATTTATAGCTGATTATTCATAGCTGTGATTTATTCTTAGCTTTGTTTGATACATGTTGTAAACTAAACAGACTTGCGATTACATAGTTCGTCATGGATTCGTTAGAACTTGTGCCTGTTCTCGTATTGTGTTATTTTCTGGCGATTTATTTATTTTCAAACTGTAATACCAAAGGTTTCTGTCATCATCTTCATCATAAACAACTGTCAATTCAATAGCCGCTCCAAGCACGGCTTTTCAGTATAAATACTGTTTTTTTTACTCTAAATGTAACTTGTTAGCATTTATAAATAAAATTACTTGTTGAATGCACGGAGAGAAAAAAACGTTACAATTGACTAACAAAAATCTCTTGTGCATTTACAAAGTAAACACAGTAAAATTACCTTCGAAACTACACAGCGACCAAAGCCGTCCCTTTGTTATATTTTCAAAAGAGGACACTGGAAATAGCGAATTAAATAAACAGCAACAAGGGAAAAATATCGCTCTCACAGACTGTATCTTAAAACAAGGAACTTTATTTATATCTTTCCGAGACTTAAAGAATAAAAAAAATCATAAAACATCCTGTAGGTGCCTTTTAAGATAATGTTTTACAACTTATCAGTTAAATCAAACAACGTTTCGCCATTTAAAAGGCATAAAAAGGGAAAAGGGGCCAACTTTGCCAGTTTTTTGGAGTTCTCCGTCGGTCCGGATCGAACGGGATTAGGCTAATGAGCGCCGGATTCCGTCCATAAAATATACAAGACATGTCCTGAGCTTGATATCGGCAAATATTTAATGAAAATGGAATCAAGGGTTCCGGTTTGTTTATATTTAGAATCGATTATAAGTTCATTTGTTTCACTTTCGTTCTTTATTTACATTCAGTGCCCTATCTAACTAAACAAACTCGTTACCTATTCATCAGTTTTCCATTTAGCAATTTCTTTTTTCAAATAAAAAAAATATCGGTGAAAAAAATATCCACCCACTTTTTCATAGCATTTCTGACAACAGAGATTTCTAAATCGGCACCACTGCATACAATAGAAACAATCACACTTCAGACATACTGAAAAATCAAAATTGTAGAACAGTGTTGTTTAGTTCACAAAATCAGCCACAAAAATAGCAACAAAGATGAATTCATGACAAAATTAGTGACTACTTCATTTTAACGTACACAATAAACAGTTCATTGTTACCTAATAAAGTGTTTAGTGGCAATTCGCGCGACGTTCGAGCCTCCCAAAATAACCAAGTTGTGTGTTACATCCCTATTTTGAAGGAAAATTACTCACATAATAATAAAATGAATGGCACGTGGTTCCGTAGTCGAAAATACGATACGGGACTGTATTACTTCATATTTTTACTGAATTATGTGAGTACATTGAGTTAAAGTTTTAAATAAAAATATTATGAAGATCTTCAAAAAATTTATTGGCTGTCACGTTTTATGATTGATTCGATTAAGATATTAATTTTAAACAGTATCAAACTTTGCATCTTAAAGTTTAACGTTCAATAATATTATCGAAGTATGCGTGTAACTATTCGATATACCTATGAGTACTACGAGTTATATTGTGTGCGCTTATTTATAAAGTTTACTGGAGACACAAAGAACTTTGTGAAGCACTTGTAATTAATAACTTTACTAATGAGCACAATTTATTGTTGTATATGATATTGACTAGGCATTGCTGACGAATGCTTCTAATGCCATCCGGAATCATGTGTATTGAATTCATGGTTTACTCACGATCTTTCCACAATACACAAAAATATTTATACAATTACATTAGGGTGGCTATGTTAATCTGTCACCTATATTGTAGTTTTGAATTATGGATTCATTTCCAACCACACAACAGTTAAACAAAGACGTTTCATTAACTAAAAATAAAAAGCCATTAAAATTCCACTTTCGGCCCAGTAAAACAAGGAAACGACTGAGTGAGATTCTAATATTCTAGTGCTACAACACTGGAGCCTTTTGTAACGGGTAATAAAAGGCATTCTAGGGCTCAAGTGGACCCAACGGAAATTTAATCTGACGAAGGATCCTTTTGTTTCAAGAAATTCTGTCCTTAGATAAATGTCGGTAAAGTAGGCACAGCAACGAATAAATATTTCAATTTAATTAAAAATACGAGCAGAAAATGTTGTTTTCTCCCGATTGCCCGTTTAAAGGACACTCTTGTCAAATCTTAATG
Organism: Ceramica pisi; assembly: GCA_963859965.1. NCBI lineage: Eukaryota > Metazoa > Arthropoda > Insecta > Lepidoptera > Noctuidae > Ceramica > Ceramica pisi. Next base: position 14,997,051 of record OY982545.1, read on the forward strand.
ACCCTCCGGTGTTTTGTTTTGATTTGAGTAATGACCTGAACCGGCTCGGGAAGATTATTTTATTTTAAGATTATAGTCATTATTTTTGTGTTATTAATAACATACTATTAGCGTATCATTATTTTTTGTCTATTTAATTACTATTTTGCGTATTATTATTTATAATTATGACGTGCTTAGAAAAACAAAGGACATCCCTTCAGTTTCCTTTATCCGATACTGTAGTTGCATCCCCACAGATATACCCAGTACCGATCACTATAAGTTCATAGACTACTTCCCATAAATATTTAAACAGTTTCCTTTATCAACAATTTGTAGTGATCCTAAATTCCCTATTGAAAAACAAAAATAAAAACCTACCTACGTCACTGCGTAGGTAGGTTTTTATTTCAAAATGTTGTTTATTTAGAATAAAGGCGACCTTTAAAGGCTTCATTAATTGGGTTTATTTTTGGTATAACAAGTACTTGAGTTCGTTCAAGTAGCTTTATTGAACGAGGTTTAACGAAAATAATCTGTAGGTAGCAGAAATTTGTCAGAATTTGTGTCTTAAGATATTTATTACATTATATATAATAATAATAATACCTAATAATAACAAAAACTGTAATTTACTAGAATTGAATTTTCTACTAGGAAACTTTTTAGAGAGCCAGTTTAAAATCCTAAGCATAGGAAGCTTTAGGTTAAGTTTTCTATGGGTCTATGCCCCGAAATAAAGTTTTATAAATTAAATTTTTTGTCGCAGTGCGTGCGTATGGAAATGGCTGATAGTGCAGTTTTAATATCATACACAGAAAAGTCTGCATACTAATTGTTTCAAATTATGACCTATATAAGCTCCATAACAAGATGCTTTTAAAAAAAATTAAAAGTATTGCAAAACCATATTTATGTATTATAAATTTCTTTGGTAGTAGATTTTGGACCAGTGCTGATATACCCTACCTATATAAAATATTAAAATTCTCTACGATTCCTATTCTCAACGATGTTTAATTTACATTCCCTCGTATTTAAGCCACTAATGACAGTTGGGCTCAATTGCTTACTTCTCCACGGAGCACTGAGAGGCATGGTTTTCAGAGCATGAATTATATAGGATCGGCTTTTGTAAACACTCTATTGAGTGCGATGTTCTGATTTAAAGTCTATGAAACAAAAGTCATGGGACTTCTCTTAGTTATAATTATGTTATTTTATATTAGCAAGCATTCCATGATCTATTCTGGTTGCGCAGTTTTTTTTTTTCTTAAAATAACTTTGCCCCACTTTAGGAGTTTCTCCTGTATCGTGGGTGCGTTTACAAATATACAAAGGATCATGACCAAAACCTGCAGTGCTATTCTGTAACAACATTTTCGTGTCTCGACAGCGGAATCCGAGGTGAGTTTCAAATTCGTATAAATATAAGACCTTATGATGTGTGAAATAAAGTTCACTTTGTAATCTTAGTCACTCAGGTGAAGTCGATATCGAAATGGTTATTTACAGAATAGACTAGCAGTCTAGAAGAGTTGCACGTATGAAAACCAAATTAATATTCAAATTATTTGCTTATTTTTTACAAGCTTTTCACTTCAGGAATTTTGATTTCGTATCCGGAATTATGATTTTAAGATAAACAGTAAATTAACGATTGCTAGGTATATTTCCGTATAGTCATGACGGAAATTTCGTCGACATGACAGACGTACCGGTAGGGATGGCGATTATTCCTAAACAAAATCGATTTTTAAATCTATCCAAATCGCAGGAAAGAATCGATTCAGCAATAAATTGACTTCTGATAGATCGATTTCCTATCGAGATAAATTCGTTGGTTACTCTCAAAGTACTGAATCCTAAAAAGCACGGAAGGTTGAAAAAAAAGTTGTTTTATTTCGATAATGTCACATCAACGCTGCGAGGCCATAAAAAACACATTATTCACGTCATTTTTTCAATTAGTAGCTGTTCTCTTATTTTGTTTTTAACTAACTTTGTTGTTTTGTACCTACATGAGTGATCTGTGATCATTTTATAAGTTGCGAGTAGTTTAGACACAATTTTTAGGTTATCTCCGAATTTGTTTAATTACTTTAAAACTCGGATACTTTTATGAAAATTTACACTTTTATTTAATAGTATATAAAGCGTAGTCTATAATAAATAAAGATTTATTGTGTTTCAACTTAAGACGGATTTCCAAACATCGCTGGTCATGACCCTTTACATACACAAACAGCCAGACCCGGCACTACTACCTGTAGCGAATCGGGAATCGAACCCGCGACACGTAGCGCAGCAGTCAATCGCTCAACCACTGCGCCAACCGTTTGTGCCGAAGATGGTACATAGGGAGATGTTCGGTGTATATCAACTGACCCGAGGACGGCTATCTCAGCGATCTCACATTACACGTGCTCACCAGGCCATAGTGTACTCGGTAGTTTTCATTTCATTCCATGATGAAAGCTTAAATTGCTTAATGTAAAATAACATAGAGCAAACTTTTTATCGAACGTGCATTTCGAAGAACTACCTTATTTCTTTAAACGTACAATAGTACCAAGATTTTTAGTATTTAAACTTCATACTTATATCAAAAACAATATCCATCCTTATTCCAACTCTGTTGGTGTCATTGTCGTGTTCCAGTGTAACCGTTTACAGCTGAATACCAGTATTTTATGTGGAGCGACTACCTGTCTGAAGTCCACAATCTAGACACACACAGATGCATGCGGATATTAAATGACAATCGGAACTTATACATATAATACTATGAAACCTCCCTTCGTCCTCTGCCAAAATATTTAGTCATAAGATAAAATATGGCACGTTTATCACATGTTCATGATAGCAGAAGCCTCAGAGCTGCAGATAATGAGTCCTGACTGCCCCCATGGGCATAAAACTGAGGCATCGGCCACTTCGGGCGCGCTTAGAAGATATCTCTTGACACAGCGACTTATATGTGAGATTTCGGAAGCCGTTTCATATGATGATGTTTTGAGGATAGTACTTTAGTGTGTACCTGTACCTACATTGTTCACAAGATCATAGAAAAATGATTTTCATGAAGAATGTTGAGCAGTCACGTTTGAAACAGAAGCACATCAGATACTTTCGAGAACAACGGTCATTCAGTAACTACACGACGTTCATATGATATTTAAAGTAATTTTTTGCTACATTAAGTAGTGACTTACGTAGTCCTACTTATTGGTGTAACTGCTACAATACTAAGTTTGAATAATTGACCGCCTATGTAAACGCCTAAATAAATATAAAAGCAAACCTATAACATATGTACATGAATCTAAAATAGACATGAAAACTATTTCAAGGGCCTCTAAATCCTCTAACCCGCCGAGTGGGCGACGGTCCTTTCTACCCTTTTAGCGAGTGAGTGGATCACAATTGCTGAGTTGACTTCAACCCTCCGCCGCCGGCCGCCCGCCTTGGAAACACGCCAGCAATCTGTTTGCTCAACTTTAATTGAGATTATCCTATTCCGAAATAATTTTAAATAGCCAAACGTTGATATCAGAAGCAATTCAAAATATTCAGATTGCTTAATCAAGACTCTGGTCCAAACAAAATTTCACCAGCCATCCAAATATTTATAAATTGCTAGAAAATATAATTATCTTTTCCATTTCCGATGACGCAAATGCCAAATGCATCAAAACGTCACGCGTCAAGCGGCCGAATGTCTCAAATGACAAGTACGCGTCAGTCACGCGGACAGAAATAGCGGACGGTTGAGCAACCACTTCAGAAAAAAATGATCTCAATTTTCTCTATAATGTTAGTTTTACCCCGCTATCAAAGCCGTATTGAACATAAAATTTTAACGACGCCGCAAAATGGACGGCGGTAGCGAAGTGTGCCGCGCGCCACCGCTTTATAGCAAATTGGAGTCATAGCGGGTTGACACCGAGACGGCATGGCATTGTCCCGTGTGACGCGATACAACTAGACCCAACGGGCGATGTCGGGCTGCAGCGAGATGAGTCGGCCGCCGGACAGGTTGGAGGCGAGCCAGCGATGTGTCCCACCACTCGCGTGCTACGGGATAACAGGATATCTAGCTTATGTAGGGATTATTCAGACAACTAGGTCGCAATCTCGTTTGTCGAGCGAATTTTCAATGGGATTTAATGTTTACGGGCTTTATTGATATAAGTAATTCGCCAGTTTTAAGTTGTCGAGTGTTTACCTTGACAACTTGACATTCAGCTCAAAGCCATTACTGCGCAAATTTTATATCGACCAAATCGAGTGTATTTGGGAAATAGTGGTGTCTATCAACTGCTATTTTAACGCCGCTGACCTGAATTCTGGATTCACATCCTGTGCACGATTAGTCAGTCTCTGTTTTGTATAATTCCAGTTTTCTGAGTGAATCAATCCTAAATAGATTCTGTGTTCCCAAATTAGATCCCTGATTTATTTTTTAATTTCTAGTAGAGAAAATAACCTAACACTAGCCAACACTTACATCTTAAGGCGGGGTTGCAGTACTTTTAAAGATTTTTGAACGTCTGAAAATCTTATTAATTATGAGTTTTTTAATAAATAAAAATCATTACATAAAAATTGAACATACCCTCAAGTAAATCGTAAAAATAGAAACGCGATTTAGAATGATTGGCTCGATAATTTTTTTAATCAAACATGACACTAAATTACAATTGTAAACGTGTACTGCTAAGAAATTTCATCACGAATATATATAAAAGTTATATCAATAGATAGAGCTTTTTATTTTGAAGTAAATGTTGAAACCATAATGTATAATGTCTTTATCAGTTTTCGCCAAGAAGAAAAAACAATCAAAATTTAGGCGTTATTTCGCTCGCCGGACAGTCGCTGTTGTTCGTCAAAACACACAGTACTGCAACCTCGCCTTAATGCCCGAGGGAACAGGACTACTAGAAAATTGAATGTATTTTTTATCACTTCGTACGAAAATCTTACATTTTTGCGGTAGCTGAAACGAGAAAAGAATCTTATGCTGAGCTGTTTCACTAATGGCCCGTCTGAGTTTGAAATCTGTCATTAGGATTTGGATATTCACCTTTTATTGGGCAAATGATTTACCCGCAGTGCAATAAATGAGCTTCATTTGTCCATAGGTGGCACTAATATTATCAAAGTGCCAATCTCTATGGCCTCATTTGCCGTTTGTTCCATATAATTTACATTTTAAAGCACGTTTCTATTACTAACGTCAGGTGTTTTTAGCAAAATTAATTCCTTTACCTAATTTTGTATAACAATCTTTTGAGAGCACCACGGAATTCAAACTAAACGAAAAGCTACTACGAGTTGATAAAGATAATAATTTTCAACAGCAGCAGCTATACTTTCTTTAAAGTTTGTAACAAACTGGCCTCGCAATAGCTATGCTATTCGTTCCATGTGCCGAGGTATTTAAAGAATAGGGTTGCCACGCCGAATGGCATCGACTTGTTTTTGTAAAGTGGCGTAAATAAATCTGACAGAATTTATCTTTATTTATTGGTTGACTACCTTTTATCATTGGATTATGTAAATTTATCGCATCGGTATAATGTAGGTACACTTATTATCTTTATAAAAAATCCTTTAAAGATCCTCATTAGTGTTTCTCGTGTGGTACAATAATACATTTGTGTGGCATAATTTAAACTAATGTATTTAGCTTCATAACTATCATTCACCCAGGAACGGACTAATAATACTTTTTTTTATATTGGTCATTCAAATCGCAGCTTTTTTTTTCACGTTCAACCGTCCATTACTCTGTATGATCTACATTTACAATAAGTTATGAACATTTATTTATACTACTTATCCAAAATTCTTAAATGTTTCCCTCTCTATTCATAATTTGCCCATGGCAGCCCTGATTGCTAGCAGCTGCAGCGTACTCTCGAGACTGAGCGGCATTCAATATTACAAGCTTCTTAACGCGCCACTCAATAACAAATAACTACTGACTGATCGAAATATTTTGCCTTGTTATTCCTTGTCTGTTGCAAGTTGTAAGTTTTAACTCAGGTGATTGGCAGATAAAATGAGAGAGAAGCAAAATGGGAAGTGATAGCGAAAAAACCACTATCAGGCACTGCTTGCAACCTGATAACCAACGGTGTACTTTCAAGATATTCTTATGCGGGAAAATACCAAAATATTGAAGACTTATTATATTTCTAAGAATTTTACATTTGAAACAATGTTATCAGTTAGAAATCCAAGTCATATAACTGCTGTTTTATTGCCTATCAATGCATTCCAGTTAAATTATTTTATCTAATTTTATGACAGAACAGCAAAATAATTCCAAAGGCGGGTAGAAATGTAATTAAACTTTTCAGTCGCGACTTGATTACAAGATCATTCTTGTAACCATTTCTCAATAGGCTCTAACTTACTATTGATAAATTGAAGATAACAGACCTTACCCATATTACTCTACCTCTATAGTTGGAAGTAATAGGTAAATAAAGTCGAGTCATATACATAAATTAATAAATAATGACCAAAAATAATAAGAGAAGTTTCTGAATGTTAGTCCCGTCTCAGAAACTCGCCCCAGATATTTTTGTAAGGTGCAAGTTTAATTTGACACAAATCTGTTGTCTAGCAAGGCAAAATACAAAAGTAAAAGTCATGTCGCCAAAGATAAGAACTTTATTCACGAAATGTTTTTAGCGATCAAAAACGTGTTTTATTTGAACTTGTTGATGAACAAGTCGATGATCTGTTTGGCGGCGCGCGGCTTGTCGGCGGGCACCATGTGTCCCGCGCCGCGCACCATCACGTCCATGAAGTTACCGCTCTCCTTCACGAAACTGACACAACGGAACAAACATTATTCAATAAATATCAGCCGGAACCCTTGAAATGATAGACCTAAATCTTCGCATGAATCGTATAAATCAAAAACTGTTGCGAAGTCTTTTCTCGAAAACCGGAGCCAACAAAAATAATAAGATAGCGACTCACGAATTAAGTGTGTCATCTTCTGGATCTCTGAGAAGTGTTCTGGGAGCGTCCCGGTACGCCTGTGCTCCGGACCAGTTGAGACTTCTATACGTGTGGACCGACAGTGCGTACGCAACGATTACGTCCAGTTGCCCACTAATGGAGGAAGAACCAAATTATTGGAGAAAATGCCCGTCAATTTATTGTCATTGCAAAGAGTTTCCAACTTAATTTTTTTAGTACTTCATTTATTTGGTATCGCAGACAGGCCTTGGTGCGGCGAGACGTAACTCGGGTATCGCCTGATACTGAGTTCAGTATCGCTGCACCAAGGTTACCGAAACTTCTCTGTGCTCAATGGTTCTGCTGGTACTTACCTGTAACACATAACTCCATAATGTTCAACTAATTCCTCTAGCCAAGGTTTAACTGTATCGTAGATATCACCCCTCAAGTGATGATGGACGTCGTTGTTCGATGACATATATTCCATTTTTTTGACGTGGAGGGCACTTTGAACATCGCCTCTATTCAAAAATTGTTCGTAAGATAAGCCTAGTTTCTCCTTGCTCTCACGTAAATAATTATATGCATTAACAGGTGCAAAGTCGCTAAGTGTTTCAGCAGCTTGGAATGCTAACTGAAATACATAAAATAAACTTATGTTTCTTTAAAACAATCAAAACCTTATAGTAAGGTGTGCCTTGGTGAATGTGGATGAAAAGTATAGACTGAATACATTTGTATAGTAGCCAACACGGGTCGTGAACACAGGTTAGTGCAGCAGGGTAATATCACCAATGTACGGTGGGCGAACAACTTGCAAGCGCAATAGTCGATAAGCATTAACTGTCGGACCAATAACGTGAAACGTCAAGTTGTCGTCATCAAACTGACCAATGGAGAGTGTACTCATGACTCGTGCTGGTTATTATACGACTTAGACTCAACACAACAAGAACAGACACAAAATATAATAAATAATAGTAAAAAGTTGCGTTATTACAAATGTTGTAACCTACTACATATTTACCAGCGTGCTTATACCGAAAGAGTTACCATCTCAGCATTTACTGAGCGTCAGACATCCAGCGCTGGTTTTCAGTTAGCACCCCGCAATGATACAAGGAAAGAAGTAAATATAATACTTAATTAAATATTAACCATAATTATTTCGGTAATACCTACCTAATGTTTCCTTTTGAGTAAAAAACTATAAGTATTAAAATATTTATATTATTATGTATCAATACGCCAGCATGGCTCTTCAGCCGATCAAAGCAAGAACACAGCATTTTGCACCGAAATCAGTTTTTGTGACGCAGGCCTTTTAAAAAATATACAGGGAAATTGAAAAAATACCCGAAACCTCTTAGGCAGTGAAAGTACACATGATTATAAGCAACTTTTGTTTTGGTAAAACTCCGAAATCTCGAAAAAAATATCAGCTGTTTCATACAAAATGCAGTATTTAGCCAATGAAAATGTATGAAACAGCTGATATTTTTTTCGAGATTTCGGAGTTTTACCAAAACAAAAGTTGCTTATAATCATGTGTACTTTCACTGCCTAAGAGGTTTCGGGTATTTTTTCAATTTCCCTGTATTGTTTAACGCTTTAAGTAAGTTAAACCTTCGGATTTTTTATGCATGTGATGTTTACCCAAAAGTAATTCTATACTGTTAATCTATAATAAGCATGTGTTTCTTGTAAGAAATCAGTATACCTAATAATTTTTAGTGAACCAAAAATACAAAACATATTTCGGTGGAGGCAATAAACTGGGCTAGGACAAAAATGGAAAATCATAGTAAAAGATAATGTGTGTTACCTTTGTCTGTCGTTCATACCTCACTATATACATCAAAGTTGCCCTTGTCCCAAAACCAGCGAGCCCCTTCTTCCAAGTTGTGAACGATTTTTGCTTGTTCTGGGTCCAAGAGTCCCACTTGCAGCCCCCACTCGGAGTAGTGCTGTAGTGTCGGTGGATCTGTCCAGCCGTCACCGATTGCTAGACCCTAAAATCATTGAGATTACTTGCTTTAACTGGTGAAGATCTAAAAGAAACCAAAAAACAAAACAAGTGCGAGTCGGACTCGCCTACCGAGGTTCTCGTACAAATTTTTATTTAGGAAATATATTTTTTTATGATTTAATTACAAAAGTATAGTTTTCAGATTTTTTCCTATACTTGTCATATAAGACAGTATTACTTGCCAAATTATGGACATAGTTCTAGGTCAACGAAAAATACTAATAAATTTGAATTCCCTTGAGTGTCGCAATATATACGTTTCTTGCCGGCCGTATCCTTTTTTAACGTTAACTTAGAAGTTTGATTTTTTCACAGCTTTAAGGGACTGTAAACCTGAGTTTATGGTTTTAATTTCACAAATATGTCACTATTTTACTCGATACCTCCACGCGTTCCCGAGATAAAGGATATTGTCAGACTGACAGACGGACTGACGGACGAACAACAAAGTGATCCGGGATATAAGGGTTCCGTTTTTTCTTTTAAGATACGAAACCATAAAAATTGATAATTTTACCTTCAAATTAATTGGCATTGATTCGTTTGGGTTGTGATGTATGTAGTGACCAAACGCCGGAATGTATTTGCCGGCGTAAGATTCGCCGGTAATAAATAAAGGTGCTTTTCTCAGTTCTGGGAACACTTGAAGGAACTGCTGAATAAAGTTTAGGAGACACGCGCCGACCTGTATCAGTTAAAAAGCAAAATATCACTTTAGTTCTGCAAGATATAGTCAATTGGATACTGGGAAAATATTTATCACCTCATCCTCATTGGTAGCGTATTCTCCTCCCTCAGTAAAACTGAAGCCAGTTCCTACTGGATTGTCAATGAAGAGAAGCGAGTAGCTGGAACCCCAAGTGATAGGCATTTTCTCCGCTGAAATATAATTTTGAGCATTCCGTCATGTATGACACTATCCTGACTACCTTTTACATTATAATATATCAATGACATGCTTACCTGTGTTATTAATAATTCTTATTGGGCCAATTTCTTCAAACAAGCCATATAATGAAGAGCTACCAGGCCCTCCTTGCAACCAGATAACTAACGGCGTACTTTCTAGATCAACTCCTTGTGCGGGAAAATACCAGAAGAACATGTTCCATTTGCGAACTTTGTCAACAGTGAAGTACGCGGCGTGACTGTTGACTCCAGCGAACAGGCTCGGCTCCACTGCCGATAGTTTTTTTGCTTTTGACGTTTCTCCATTTTCCATGTAGGGTGTTAGAATGAGAGGAGCATCTCCTTGGTCAACTGGTGTCACTATCGCACCTAACGCAGTTGCACTGAAATAAAGCATTTTAAGAAACATCGTCGAAAATTACAGAATATTTTTTTTTCTTACTGTGCATATATTGTATGTTAAGAAAGGCGACGACTAAGGCTGACTGTCCATTGCAGCGGAGAGGAAAGGAGTAGCAAAATATGAACTAATGGAATTGCATAAAATCTCACTGACTGTTTTTTTTTTTTTTTTTTTTTTTTTTTTGTGACGCAGAGCGAAGATTATATATACCTACAGTTCCACTGGCTAATATTTCTCCTCTCTGTTTCAGTGGAGAGTCCACCTTATGTTGAAGTACCGAAGAAGCATGATATTATTTGATGTCGCGTGCCTATAAATAGTTAAAAAAAATTAATGAAGGCAAGATAATGAATTTTTTTTGCTTTTCACGTTTCTCCATTTTCCATGTAGGGTGTTAGAATGAGAGGAGCATCTCCTTGGTCAACTGGTGTCACTATCGCACCTAACGCAGTTGCACTGAAATAAAGCAATATAAGAAACATCCTTTGAAAATTACAGAATATTTTTTTCTTACTGTGCATATCTTGTATATTAAGAAAGGTGACGACTAAGGACTGTCCACTGCAGCGGAGAGGAAAGGAGTAGCAAAATATTAACTAATGGAATTGCAAAAAATCTCACTGACTGACGCAGAGCGAAGATTATATATACCTACAGTTCCACTGGCTAATATTTCTCCTCTCTGTTTCAGTGGAGAGTCCACCTTATGTTGAAGTACCGAAGAAGCATGATATTATTTGATGTCGCGTGCCTATAAATAGTTAAAAAAATTAATGAAGGCAAGATAATGACGACTTACCAAAACAACACTAAAGAAAATACTGCACCAAACATAGTTCCAGAATGAAATGCTGAATTATGTTTAGTGGTATTTAAACTGGTTATTGCACTGAAGAATTTTACAAATGTGTTGAAAAAAATGTTTGTCTAAAATATGTTATCAAGAAATATTCTAAAACTTCGAATAAATAAATACAAAGGAAAAATCTGCTCAATCTAGCTACTAGCTATATACATACATGTACCACGTGTAACATAGTAAGTATTTATTCTGTTACAAATTGTATATGTCACTGGAAAATGGTTAACGCCGTAAAATTATAAAACTTCGCGTGAAATTGTAAACTATTTTTGTCTAAATATGACACGGATATATTGGAAACTATTGACTTTAGATGGGATTTATTGTATTCAAAACGATTTTTCATAATATATGAAGATATTTTAATCAAATCATGATTTATTACAATTTAACGGAGTCTGCTGTTTTCCAGTGATAATATACAACAGCAAAAGATACTTAGGTATCAAAGTATTCCTTCATATCGCTGTCATCCGGAAACGTGTCCAAAAATATTGTATAATTTGAAAAAGTAATATGTGTGCAGCGCAAATTTTCAGTTGCATCATATATACTGTTAAGGAGATAAATATTCATAATTTTATTTAGTAAACTACAAATTAACAGGCTCTCGGTGTGTTTGATCCTTTAATGCCATCGTTATGCTTGAAAGACTATTCAGACACAAATAAAAATTAAAAAAATATAATTTGCTACTTAAACCTACTTCTACCTATGACTTTTAAGTAAAACGGTCCTCCAATTCATGCGAACTCCAACCATATTTGCCACAGCTTCTTATTTGTGACTGAGAGCAAACTGTGCACTTCATAGGAGCACGTCATCTACATAAATTGGGCCAACGCGTGACAGGAGCGCCCTCTTGCGTGTCACGTAGGAACTACATTATTCTGCTACCACAAATCGTACATATTCGACGAATATTCCAGAGTTATGACCCACTGTTTTTCTGTAAGGGGTGGACAAAGTTATGGGATTGCTATGTTACTCACGTTTGAAATCACAGTGGATGATCGAACTATTTTCAAAGTCTTATATACTATTTTAAAAAAAACTATGCCAAAAAATACTGTTACAATAAACCAACTAATGTTGGGTTTGCTAATCTTTTCCTGTTTAATTCCTCCAGTCTAAAATACAAACTAAGAGCGAAAGGTACTGTAGCAGTCGTATTAAGGAAATTTAAGTCAAAAACGAGTTATTTGAAAAATATTTGAAGTATTTGACAGTTGATAGACCAACAGCTATCGTAAAAAAATTGTTGACGGTCTACCGACAACAAATCACAACGTGTCAACAATAATAATGTGGCGAATGAAAACTGTCGAGCGTATCAATTTATTAATTACTTGCCACTTAGAATACTTGCCAGCTGATTCACTCATTTTTAATATTAAATTATAACGACTAATTACACTTTTTTACTGTATCTGTCAGCGCCCGCAGATTAAAAGAACAATAGTAAGACAAAACAACTTTGTCCCAATACGTTCGTACAATTTGTTCGTATTTTGGTGATTGTATGATCGTTTCACATTGAGGACACTAGTACCATCGTCTGATTAGGTCTACAGACTTTGATAGGTGTTAAGAACATAAATAAATTAGGCACAAAATAGATAATTATGTAGTTGTAGGGTAAGTAGAATGTATACCAGATATTTATAAGATATTTATATTTAAGTCTTTTAAATTATTATAATTAGGTACAAAGAGCATTTTTGCATGTGGTGTTTGCCTGTAATTGAGCAGTTAGATTTATATATGTTCCCATGTGTATAGTACCTATCTGTAACAACTGTTGGTGAACCTTAATTAAATAAATAAATATTTCTAGAATCAGATTCAGTCAAAACTGTTAACCCGTTCACAGTCCCATGAAACACATGTGGTTCAGGCTGATTGTTCAACTATTGTGTTTGCTTTGCGGACAGTGAATGTGTTAAGTATACCTATCACGTAAAAATACGTAAACAAAATGGCCAGTCATTGTATGATTTTTACGTAAAACCTTAGTATTCGATACAATGACACTTAGCATTACATTAAGTTATTACTTTATGTAATGAGCCATCCCGGGAATTCGTCTCGCTCTAGTTCCCGTTAGTGGGGTTATTGCGATCCCGGGCGGCCTACAGCCCCGGGATACGGGCAATATTCTAGATTACACATTACATGCACAAATGGGCCCGTAGATCGGGAACAAGTCTCTGCACACTGTGTACCTACCTAATTGGACTCTATTTGGAGTTATATACCTACAAAGTTAGTTAAATATGAATGTTTTAATTTGCTATGAAAATCTTGGTAGGTTGGACCTTCTGGTCAAAACATTTTAGCTCATAAGCTCATAGAAGTAAATAAGTACAGGGTGACTAATAGTTGAGGTTGTTATTCTTACCAAGTCATCATTTAAAAGTACCCCAAGTTATCATTTAAAAGTACCCCAAGTTATCATTTAAAAGTACCCCAAGTTATCATTTAAAAGTACCCCAAGTTATCATTTAAAAGTACCCCAAGTTATAGATTTCAACGGGCATTATGGAGGCTCTTAATACTTGAGGCAAAGGTGTTTAAGCTTCTCAAAGCTCAGGCTGATAAGAACCGTCTGGTAGCAACAGGTCGATCTAACCCTGTACAAACCACTAAAGAGCCGCTCCAAAATGGATCTAAAGATATTACCAAGATATAACTAGACTATGGCAAATTTGGGCTAATCCTTGGTTAACATACTTTGCGCATCTCACCTCCGTGTCGCTTAAAATATTTACTCCGAAAGACTTTGAGGGAAAACAAAACAGAACATTATTATAACGAAGCTCATTACTCTTTAACTCACGAAAGGTACTAATAATAAACGCAAAACATTTCATTAAATTCAGCACTAAAACATTCCTTACTTCTCGATTGGTTAAAAACGGAAAGACGTCGAAATTCACCGTTATTTGCTATCTTCTACAAAGAATTTAATTAGACCTCTCAAGTCTGTAGATCATGTGAAATTAGATAGCTACTTATGAAGCGAACTCCGACATAATTAAATTTAGAACAGGTGGGAGCAACAAAATGAATCAAAATTAATCCAGCGCAATTTGACAGCGCTGTCGTCGGCTTCCAGCTTAATTTTCATGTTTAATTAAATAATATTTTGTTTAACACGTGAATGGGACCAGAATAGAAGAAAAAAATACTTCTCATTAGCTTTGATGCCAAAATAATTAAGTGCCGGACTCAATAAGGCTATGTGTAGAATAAAAACAAGTATTTGAACGTAAATGTCAGACTTTTATGTGAATTAGGATTTTTTTTCTTTTTATGTAACTTCCTACATCAAAACAACGTCATTTGGAATTAAAGGAATCTATTTCATAGCAGTTTCTTGAGTAACAATACAATCTGTTAAGACAGAAACCAAAATAATACAAAAAAAAAAAAACCAAAAGAACCGCAGCTACTCATTCCAGATTCAAATATCGTCAACGGAACAATCATTCGGATTATCAAATAAGTCTTACTTTTCGCATTCAGCAGCAAGGCGTGAAGGAAGCTCGAATTCTTGGCTCCAGTCCAACTGTGGCCAAACATCTAGCGCCCTGCCTTTATGACTGCCGAAGGACGAAACTTTGCTTGTTATCCGAGAAATATCACAACATATTTCGAAGCTTTTATAGGGAAAGTTTGGAGGGCCCAAGACCGAACAGGGAATCATTGACCGGCCCTTCGATTGAAAACTTTAGGCGACTCCATGAAACTGCTGTTATTATGTATTGGGACACATAACACTCATATTTCGTACCACAATTATCGAGCGTAGGGGAAGTTTTTGGGGTCGACGTTAGTTTGAGAGTTTATGGTTTTGAGTTTATCAAGGTACCTTGTTGTCAACGTCTTGAAGTTCTTATAGTTGCCAATTAAGCTGTTGTTTTCAATGTATTTAATTTTGTCAAAAATATATAGGTAGTCATTTCAGTCATTTATAATCTATTCATAGTACTAAGTTACATGAATAATACAAACAGTAATCAAACCATACGAAGATACGAAATGTAAAAATAATATAAGTAATTCTGTTTGCAAATCTGTTCGCTACGAAACCCCATTAATATCGACTCAGTAATTCTTTATTCATGGCTCCTAATTTTAAAACAATAATGCTCTACAAATCCACAAACTCGAAAAACGATTACGCTCCCAAATAAAATTGGAAGTTGCAAACGTAAAATTAAGGCGAAGTCCCTTAAAATGCGATGGAGTTTAATTACGAGATTTGTCAAATAATAAATAAAGAAAGTTTTGTCTACCCTCTCGCTGCTCGGCGTGATTTCAAAGCTGGCTTCAGATACCGCCACGATTTATTCCTCGAGTTCCCGCTTCCTTTATTTAACTTACCCCTTAAAAGCTTAGCATTGAATTTGTTTCTTTTTTCTTTACCTCTATGATAGAAGTAAAGATTTGGATTCTGATGTTTTTCGATTCAGATTATTAGCTTTTGGAAAACTAATTCCGCTTGAACTTAGTTTTTCGGTAAACCTTTGAAGATGGTCGCTTTTAAGCAGCTAATCTTGTTTTTTTTTTTGTTTGGTGTTAATTTACCACATTAGGGAAAAACTTAATCTATAAGTAACTTTCTATCAACAACTAGTTCATAATGTACGGTATTAGCATGCGCGACCGCCATGACCATCATCAACTCTTTCATTTAGACATTTTGACAATAACTGATACGAGGGCCAATTCTACTAGTTTTTAAACAACTTTCGCATTCGCATGTCAATCGCAAACTGTCAAAAAAGCCTTAATTTTCATAGATTTTTGACAATTTCCGATTGAGATGCGAATGCGATGCGAATGTGGAAATTAGTAGAATTGGCACAGTGTCACTTTGACCAAAGGGCTAATTCTACTAATTTTTAAACAACGTCCGCTTTCGCATGTCAGTCGCAAACTGTCAAAAAAGGCTAAAATAATTTTCAGATTTTTAAATAGATTGCCAATTAGATATAGATTATACCTGTTTTAGCATGACTTTAACAAATACCACACGCGAAAAATCAAGAGCAACTATTTTAAAAGTCCAAACTGTCTAAAAGAGCGTCGACCCCAATTTATCGTTGGGATGATCAGTCTGCAGGATTTGTCGCACCACTGACAGATCGTTTTTTAATGCTGACGGCATCCCTCGCAATTACTGAACAAATTAGAACGCCTCCTACTTACAATTAAACACTTTTTCTTCCATTTTAACGAACACCGTGATGAAGGAGTAACTTAGTAACGTCGCTGTGATTACTGTTTTGTTCGAATAAAATTCTGTAACCTAGATTTTTTAATTTTTACTCGTTCTAAATGTGCTCGGTAGTGATATTGAAGGGTGCAAGAAAAACGGAACGAACGAAGAAGAACGGAAAAACTAAGAGGTAAGAGTAATTACTGAGTCTGAAATTGGTTACTGAGAAAAAGCAAAACATTATTGTAGGTATTTATTTTAAAAGCAGTCTTTTGACAATTATTTTTAATTAAAATTTGCCTATAAATTAATTGATTTTTTTAATAACCATACAAGGCAGTTTGGTGAATGAACACGCATCCAACAGGAGCACGCAATGAATATAGCCATGACATATTATCATGAAAAATTACGTATATCATTTAAACATCTTGATCTTGTTTATTAAATATTTTTAGCATTTTGGAAGTATATTTGCGACAAAACTACAAATGTGTCTCGTAGTTTCCAGAAGCCATTACTCTAAATTCGCACAAAGAACACCCAGATATCCAAGTCTTTTAAAGGACGAAACATTCCGAATAATCGACTCAAAGTTCGAATACATTCTTGTTGCCATGTGAGTCGGATCATTGGCGCATTCGGGACGCTCAGCCGAGCAAATGGGACTTCCAAGGCACATCAACAAAGACAAAAGCCGATTTGGTTGAGCGTACAAAGAGGTTGGGAGCCGTTTCAATGTATAACGATCTTTTCTGTGAGAACCGTAAATATCTTGTTTGAAACTATGTTTAATTAGGGCGGATCCTGAGCTCCTTTGTATTTATTGCTGAAAAAATAAATAAATCAATATTGGAAAATACTCATTAGACCATAAACGTTCCATTGTGTACCCTTATTATTCCAATGCTGCCAGCGTCTTGAGAACAGACGTACTACCGAAAAACTTTATTAAAATATAAATACTAAGTATAAAATAAGTTTATTTTCGGAAGTCGGTGTTTATGTTTTTCACTTTTTAGTACTTTTAGAAGACTAAAAAGAACAAAACCGTTCGAGTTAGTGTTTAGTTAGTAAATAGTGCAAAGTACAAAAGTGCCAAACGAACACAAGATCGAAGTGTATTCGCCTTAATAGAGACAATAAGAAAAGTGCTATTGGACACATTCTTAGTATAGACAATTTAATAGTTTAGGTTATAATTAAATTACTTATTAGTCTATTTATAGGGCTAGATTGTAATAATATTAGGGTCCATCGTATTGATGAAACCTAGGAAAAGGAAAAAAAAAAAAAAAAAACTTTTTAGTACTTGGACGACGCGACATTTTCGTCTACGCACAAATAACATCACCAGATTAAGCAAAAATGCTTATAAAATAAAAAGTGCTGAGCCAAACTGAATTAAATTTTGACGGGACCAAATGACGATTATACCAGTCAGAAACCTATTTTTGGTCGTCGGGTTAAAAAGTATTTCAATCCGAGCCATGATTCCATTCAGCCGTATAGATGTGACTGATTACAATATCCGAAAAAAAAAAAACATTCGCATTTACAAAATAAGTAGGATGAGGTAAAAATATTCAAAATACAGGAATTACGTAGTAGGAACTAGTAAAATAGCACTTTTTAAACAACTAAAACTACCAAATAGCCGATACAAATCCCTAATACGACTATCGCAAAATCAACACCAATTCCTACAATGATAATCGAATATCGAACTAAGAACCAGCCAAAAGGCGCGCTTAACCACCTAGACAGGTGTTACCACACCTAGACAGTAATTAAGTCAACCCGTGTGTAACAGACAGCGGTGGAACCTACCTAGCGACCTGGATACCTACATCTGTTCTGCGGTGTGGACTAACCACGATTAGGACAGCAATGGTGTTGATTTTCTGGTTCAACAACGAAAGTAAAGCTAGAGTTTTGCTGTCTTTTGCTCTCTTGACCAAGACAGTTTTTGCGATGTTTAGTAGTTGTCCTTGAGCTGTAAAAATTCTGTAGGACATTGTTGCGGAGGGACACTGATATTCTAAAATACAGGTTCTAAATTAGTTTAGAGGTCGTTTCAATGTATTACTACCTAACATAAGCCTATCAAATGTATGTACTTCTACTATGTCTTTGTAAAAGTTATTTTAGGCTTTAGTACAATAAAGATTTTATTTATTTATTATTAGTGATTTAGTAAGGCCCAGTTTCTGAAAAGAAAATCGCAACACAAATGCGACGAATTGAGAAGTGAGCATTAGGTGTTATGATTAGTAGATTGAACTTTTAACAGCTTATCTTTCTTCTTTCCAGAATCTCGGGTTAGACAACAATAGGCAGCATTAATTTTTGATGTTCGTTTCTATCTTATATTTGGGAGTAAAAGCCTTAATTAACTAGTTCAGAAACAACACCGACTTTGGGTTCCTAAAAGCGTGAACTTTTATAAAAAATATAATTTAGTCCCAGCGATTGATGGATAGGTCTCTAATGAAGAGATGACGCGTTTGGTCGCAATTACTAAAATAGCGATGCGACAACTCTACTAGCGTTATTGATTACTCCATAATTATGTATGCGGCTTACGCGGCACATGGTATTAGAGACAGAAAAACCGGCCAAGTGTGAGTCAGACTCGCACATACAGGGTTCCGTACCAAAACTTTAATTTTTATGTTATAACGGCAATAGAAATACTACATAATTGGTGAAAAAATCAACTGTCTAACTATTATGGCCCGCTGACAGACGAATGGACGGACTGACGGACGGACGGGCAGACAGCTAAGTGTTAGTAGTAGTGTTCGGTTGGTTACCCTTTAGGTACGGAACCCTAAAAATCACATATTTGTAGCGGCTTTTGGGGTAGCGGTTGTGTTTTGATAGATTTGGATCTTTGAAAAGTAGTTGCTAGTTAGACTGGGAGATCGCTGTAGAAAAGTCACTTCAACAGTACTTTTCAGAAGTGCGTCGTCATTTTTCAGGGTGTGTTCTGTCACCTTTAAATAAATAAGCACAATCCTACCACAATCTGCAACAGCCTATTGTACTGATTAGAAAAACTTTTCAACAAAAATCTATCTTACATAACAAACAAAGAAATGATAATACTAGTAGAAGCTTGTCTCTTAAATTTTTTCTACACTGTAACAAAACACATACGACAAATTCTAATCTTATTTCTTGTATCAATGACCTAGAGCTATGCAAGGTCAGTTGCACTCAAATAGTTTACAAAATAAACGGACGAGAATATCTCTAATAAATTCTAAACGTAAATTTAACGTTTTTTATGTACCTCGACATACTTGTAATAAATTGAAAGAGCTATTTGAATAAGTCTGTTTCTGATTTTATGTTTTATTTTATTTTGTTAGAAGTCTAAAGCGAGAGTATTTCTTATAAAACTTTTGCGGTACAATACTATTTATCATAAATAGGGACGTGTGAATATTACGTTCACTACCAACATGTGTGTCATACAGCGTCTAAAACTATAGGTGTTCTTACATTAGAAGTTGAGTAAATACTACTTATCAAGACTTATTTTAGCTTATAATATAATGTGCAAGATATAAAATCAATTAACTTTTAACTACTACTACTACTAGAAGTATTTTTTTTTGTATTGTTCTGTGTCTTCATCTTCTAATATTTAAAAACTATTGAGTGAAAATAAAAAGAAAAATAATAAAACGTCTAAACTCAGCCTTACCGAAAGTCAAAAATAACTAGCATAGCACACCCATGACACTACCCAGGCCTTCGTAATTGGATCATGTTCCTAATGTAGAAAACGTACCCCACCTATACGCACAGACATAACATTTTAATTATGTATATGTGCGTCAAATGCGAAACAAAAGCTCGCATTTCCACGTGATGTGGGAACATGACGCTGGAGGCATACGAAATGAAGTCAGCCCAACAAACCGAATTGGTACGTTACGTTAAGTGAAATTTTATGCCGTCTCATAAAAATCAACGTGCTAACGCTGGTAGGGACGTGGCCCCGATTAAACGAGGCATCGCTGCAAACGAGGCATAGCTTGAGGCAAAGGTGCAATCATTTGACTTTTGACCTTTATTGTTGCGACATACAAACAAAGTCATAGAAGAAGGATATATTTAATTATATTTTAAAAACTTTGCTTCCGTGAAAATCGAAATGTATCAGTAATGTATCGAGTGTGTTAATTAATCCCTAGATTAATTAATACTCTCAGAATGACGTCCTATCTCCGGGTAAACTATGTTCCAAGGACATGGTTTACTAGTGCTCCACGTTTCATCCAAATCCGTACAGCCGTTAAGACGTGAAGAACGTAACAGACAGATGAGCTGAGTTATTTAACGTCATACTTGCAACATTAAATATGGACACATGTGTTCATAAAAATTACAAAATATTTAGCACATCATAATTATTTTACACTATATTGGTAGTAGATACGCACAGTCTACGCTCAATAAACCAACATATCATATTATTATTTATGAACACAAGTACATTCTAAAACAATTTTCTCACGGCAAGATATCAACTTTTAGTTTTACCCCGTAGGCACAAAGTGAGGTTCCGTGGTTGGACCCCGTTCACTAAAACGATGCCAGTTCCGAGCCATTTACCCCACGGCTACCGAGCCAGTCTTTTGTTTCTATTATACTGTTTATTGTAGGTACATACAAATAGTGTGAAGTTCACAAAAGCGAGATGATTTATAGCATGTTTTATAACAGTGAAGTTGTGCCTGCGGTTCGGTTTGAGGTGTGCTCTCTACTTGCAAAGTAGAACTTGTAAACTGGGGCAGTAGACGGGACTAGAATTTGTTAAATCAGAAATGGTTTAACAAATTCTAGAACCTCGGTTTTTTTAAATAGTGCAAACTATGTAAGAGAACCAAAGAATTTCTACAAGCATAATATATTTTAAGTCGACAAGGAGATTAATCTAAGTTTAAGCTTGTGTTCTCCAAAAAGCGGTGTACGTAAGACCCATATAATAACGACTGATCCTATTTTCAAATGGAAAAACTTAATAACACTTCGCCCGAACTGAGAATCTAACCCAAAACAGCATAATAGCGTTTGCGGCCACTGGGCCAAAAAGATAGTTCATCAAATCAAAGTTACTTATTACAACCTCTTCTGAATACTCTTTTGTTTAACACCCCAACAAATTGGACTACTGGTAATCCAGAGCTTACGCAACAATGATGGTTGCATCACGTGCAAGACCAGAGGGCTAATTCACGTAATGTTATGACGCACCGATTAAGTTTTAGTGCAGTTGCAATTAAGTTTAAGTTCGAGTGATAAACGGTATTCTTGTAATCTTTGAACTGCGCGTAAACTGCACGTCAACTGCACGACAGCCAAACTCTAACAAACTTACTGACGGTGAGAGAAAAAAATATATTCACTAAATAATCGAATAGAAACGAATAAATTTCAATGAATAAGACGTTATTATATTATTACAAATTAAACTTAAGCTTATAAGCTGTCATTTTGGGACGTCAAATGTATAGTAGAATACCGATCATTTTGCGTTCCGAAGCACGCACCAAAGACGCGCAACAGAAGAATACCGTTATTGCGCTCGCGTGACGCAAACTTGACGCGTGCGTATCTGACAGCGGTAGAGAATACAAAAAGCGTTGTTTTGATCGAAACTTAACTTCAACTGCACTGCAACAAAACTTATTTAGTTAAGTACATGAATTCCTACTCAGAGCGTCAATTCTACTAGGTATGCATTTCAGTCACAATCTGTTAAAGAATATGAAGTTGAGACTTTTTTGGCAAATTCCAAATGAGATGCGAATACGAACGTACTCGTAGCTTATAAACAAGTGGAATTTGCAATCAGTTTTCATGCATTTTTGCTGATTGTCATTGTACTTCGACATTTAGGTGACATGTACTGTCACTGAAACGGCCATTCGGCGGCAGAGAGGTGAACCTCGACCACACCGCGTATAGCGTGACGTCACTGATCCGATACGGAAACCACGATCCTGCCGCATGAGTTAATTATATCAGACATGCGACAAAGACATGAACATTGCACCTTTGAGGAAGCCTCTAGGTATTTCATTAAGTTTTTAAATACACAGTAGATATTCGTATCATCATGCAATTTCAATCAATAGATAATGTAAGAGAAAATCTCATTTCTCCTTGCATGACGATCATGTACCTACATTTTAGGCATAACTACTATTTTTTATTCCAAAAATATTCGTAGGTATTGAACATGGTGAATATTGCCTGCCAGTATCGGCGATTGATATCGCTCGGGAACGACAACAATGTCATGATTTGTAACTACTAAAATGATTTTTTACAAAGTCTAACTTTTCAAATGTGTGTATCAACACAAAAATAACATAAAAAGAGGGAGTAACGGAGCAAGTCAAGATTCATAGCATTTATTTCAAATAAACCATTTACAGGCACTTTTGAAATGTTAAGGTCGGTCAGTCAAAAACATGAGGCTATTTGCACGTTCCAAAGCGTGGATTTTTATGGAGAAGAACGTGCAAGAAACTCCACGGACACTCTTTTAGTAACACAAAAGGTGTGTACACAGCCGGACAATCTATACAAGGATCCGTGAAATAACTATGTTGTAGACAAGATAGCACAGTTTACTAGTTTTACTCATATTGGTAATTTAATAATCATCAACATAATCGTCTACCTCTAAAATTTCTTAAATAATAATTTATTTATTCATTTTTTAATACACTTAAAACCAGTAAAGGCGAACGGCAAAATTCGTACAGCAAACTTTTGTTGTTGTTTGGTTATAGAATTTGTACCACTTATTAGGTAAGGCAACTCAGCCATTTATTTTCATGTAAATGTACTATTTTTAGAACCTGGGATTATTTAATACCTACTATCAATAAAAAGATTTCAATAATTATACTAAACTAGCAGTACCCCGCGGCTTCGCTCCCGTCAACTGGCAACTTTTTTTACTTAAAAACCTTCTCCTGATGATAACAAACACAACAAAAAAAGAATTGGCCAAATTGGTCCAGGCGTTGTTGAGTTATGCGCTTACCAACACATTTAGCGATTCATTTTTATAGTATAGAAGATAAAACAGTAAACTAAACGCAGTTATGTTTTTCGGAGTTGCCATACGTAAAATACTCGTATCACAAACATCGAAATGACAGTTAATTATTTAGAAATAGATTGTGTAGTAAATATAATTAAACACTTATAATATTATACCTATAAACCCATAATTGTTGCATACAATCATAATAGTAAACGATGTAAGTAATGATTGGAATGAATTCATCAAGTGTTTTTTTTTTTTGTTCTGGCAATCATTTATTGACCGGTAAAGATAATCTGTCTAGTGTCCATCAGAACTTCATTATTATCAAACTGTTTCTGCCCGCTGCTAGGCAATAGGTATCTCTTAAGCTAATGCACCCCACTGAGTAGGTACGATCCTCATCTCAATCTACCTGTCAATCTAATCCTAATCATGGCCTTTCCTGCTGCAAGAGCGCAGGCCGCATAGCGCGACATGCTAGCATCAACGATATTATTCGTAGGGCTCTTGTCACCGCCGGCGTACTGGCAGTATTAGAACCTAGTGGCTTGGTACGTGACGATGGGAAGAGACCAGATGGTATGACGTTGGTGCCGTGGAAGATGGGTAGGCCTTTGGTGTGGGATGCAACATGTGTCGACACCCTTGCGCCATCACATGTTCCAAGTACGGCGGGCTGTGCCGGCGCAGCCGCTGCGGCTGCTGAGGCCCTCAAGCGGCGCAAATACTGTAATATCGGTAATTACAGTTTTGAGTTGGTGCCGTGGAAGATGGGTAGGCCTTTGGTGTGGGATGCAACATGTGTCGACACCCTTGCGCCATCACATGTTCCAAGTACGGCGGGCTGTGCCGGCGCAGCCGCTGCGGCTGCTGAGGCCCTCAAGCGGCGCAAATACTGTAATATCGGTAATTACAGTTTTGAGCCGTTTGGGGTCGAAACGCTTGGGTCATGGGGTCCAAGTGCGCGTCTCCTTTTTATGGAAATATCTCGTCGACTAATCGACACTTTGCGTGACCAGAGGGCTGGCTCGTTCTTTGCTCAAAGAATTAGCATTGCCATTCAACGTGGCAATGCTGCCAGTCTTCTGGGCACGTTTCGATGACAGCGATGCGGAGGAATTCTTCGACGCCTAAGCGTATCTTGTTTTTGTATATTTATTTGTATATAGTTAGGTTTAGTTGTTTAAATGTTTTTATTATAAAGTAAGATATTTCTATACCCTAAATAAATTTAAATGTTTATTGGTAATCTGCCTACATAATAGTAAGTAAAACACAACAAAGATAGCGACAAGCAATCTAGAACATTTTTTTTATCATCATAACAATGTTAATGTACCTGTCTTTTGCAACCTACTGTTGGTACACTAGTACATAACCACAAAAAATCTAACTTGGTATAGCTTTTACGTCCCAACATCTAAAAATCCAAGATTTAAATAGGGCTTTTCTATCGTATTTACTACCTATTAAAACAAACACGATCCCAAAACTCGAAAATTAACTAGCTGTGCGAAACTCCCATACAAGCCTGCCGTTCGCCTTTGACTTCTTGACAAGAAGTACCGTGTTCCCCAGTTGGAGGGTTGAGGTCTGGTAGGCAGCCGCTCCGCGTAAAATACTGATACTCAGCAGAATCCGGTTTGACTGGAAGCCAACCCTAATGTAGTTGGGAAAAGGATCCTTTGTGCTCTTTTTTCTGTAAAAAAATTTCTTTTTAAGTATGTTGTGTGTACATAAATAAATAAATAAGGATAGGCAAATGATTGATGATTCACGTTCCTTTCCACTTTAAACTATACAAAAAAGAAACAGGTCTTTAAGTATAATTACCGGCACGTAAGTTGGCAAAGATTTTCGTAGTCAAAGTTCGCGCTTGAAAAAATGTATGAAATTGTGCGTGCGCGAACTTCCTTCACTACAAAAAACTTTGGCCAACTTACGTGCTGGTAGCTATACCTAAACAGGAATTGTAGCAGCCCTAGCAGAAAGTGGAAAGGTTTTAGAAAAGCTAAATTCCGGTAGATCTCAGCACTTGGACACAATGATGGATTAATAATGGCCGCCCGGGGAATACCCGGCTACAATTTTAATAGCTCTTGCTAGGATAACTTTTTAAATGTACAATATAGGACCTGGACACCAGGTGCTATTGACTGTGAACTCTTAATGATAGTGTTTTATGGATTTTACATAGTTTAAAAGCTGATGTAGTAAAACTTTGGATTATTTTGTTGTAGGTGAATGAAAAGGGTTACGGAGACACCATGTTTACTTAAATATGTTTAGGACACTATGGTTGGCCAGATAAACTTGTAATAATGTTCATTGACCCCTCCCTAATATCTTTTCATAGCTACCTACCCGAACAATAAATATTATGAACGTTTTTCATTACCAGAGATCGTAAAGAATTACGGTAAAAGTCTATTCAGGACAGCTTTATGTGTATATAATTTATACCTATCTGTTTATTTTTATATTAAGAAAATCAATAAATATTTATGTGGCTTAATGACCGTTATTGCAAATTTATCTGGCGCCTACTCTAACTACTGCAGTTTTCACGATGCGATGTTTAAAAAATTTCATTGCTATGCGGTACTTGAAGTAAGATTATCAAACAAAGTACCTAAACAAGGAAAATAATATTCAATTTCTTGTTGAAAATGTATTTCGTTTCGTCCAAATATTTCGTTAAAATGGATGTAAACCGTCATTATTTTGACTAATCTCCAGTTCCAGGAAAACGCTCGCCATTTTTCTTTGATAAAACAAAAAAAAATATGTTTCGATTTATTAAATAACATCATGTTTTTTTTTCAGGTAAGTTCGCCCAATTTTCCTGATTGACGGAGGTATAAAGGCTGTTTTATGTAAAAAAACATTATAAAACCAACCAAATGAATGTTCGAAGTTCAAAGTTAACCAAGAGCAAATTGGAACAGTATACCTTCAACAAATAAGGTGAACAAAGTTCTATTTTCAAATGTGTTCGGTGCTGAATATAACGCACTAACAATAATAATCCAATAACACTTTAAACCGTTCAGTTTAATCTAAAGTGTTGAGAAATAAAACAGACTCGACAGGACACAATAGGTAGAAAAGTTTTAAGAAAAATAACCGGAGCGCGGGAAATAAACACGCCATGTCAGAAACACGGCAAGTTCGAGTGTCTCTGGGTCACTCCACGAACCATAGACAAGAAACATGGCCGCTCAAGTAACGCTACAGTTATCAGATAAATGTTTCCATTTATGACGTGTTTGTTCACGTACTGTTGTTTAGCTTTTTGTAACGTACGTTTTGTGGACGTGTCGTTTTAGTGGGACTCAAAAAACTTATCGCGTTGAACTAAAAGGGAAGAAATAACATATGTTCAACTTGTCATGATTCATGGCCAGTTACAGTGGTTTAGTATTAATCGTCGTTCTCTCATTAATTAACGCATTAATGGTATTTTTCTTGATTCATAACTCATTATGAAGTTTAGCACTTTACCTAACCTATGACTACTAAACAAGTGAAAGCAATTAATAATTACCAAACAAACATTTGACATTAAACACTAAACAAGACGTGAAAATTAGCCATCAACAATACGAAATTATTGTTATCGGTTGCTAAACTAAAGCCAAAAGTCAATCACAATTTAAGACCAGTAGCAAACCATAAATTACAATTAACAAATGAAATAATGACCCACTCCGACGAGTCTATTTACAACCGACAATTCTTAGTGCACGGTGCACTTTGTTCCATTTTCATTGTGTGACTGGACAAAAGTGCATCGAGGTACACAAAACTGAGCAAAAAGAGCGAGCCAAATAGGTCGCACCTATAGCAATTCATTAATCAGTGCATTTTGTGCAAAGCTGGCCGAAGCAAAAGGGCCAAAGGAAGGAGCTATTGTAAAAAGTGTTGGAGTAAAATATCGCGACCTACTTACGTCAACACCAGACTTCGGGGGAATAATTTCCAATAGCTGGTTGGTCCCTTCCGTGTGAATGGCGAGGAAATTTGTCGTCTTTGTCGTGGCGTCGGCTTTGAACTGTCCCGACATTCACTTCTTGTGTAGTCGCTCCAAATGGAATGCTGTTGGATGTTTCTTATTAGAGGGCTGGTAATTAAACATTGAACTAAAGGTACCTATAGCAACGTAGCAGTAGGATGAAAGTTGTATTGTTCTATTAACTTTGTAAGAGTTGTGGATTTCATTGAAACATTTTGTAAGTAGCGAGTTTATAATCGTTGCAATGTTAACTGTGCACTATCGGTATTGTTCTAATTAGACTCTTATGCCAGCCACAATACAAACATACTTATATTTTTGATAACGAAAATCTCAAGTTCGCGTTCGTCTTTCCATACAACGTACTGTTTATTCTTGTTTATACTTACCATCTCATGTAATAATGCGTGAAAAATCGGTACTCAAGTCACATTTTATGTCAGCTTGTGAGTCATAAAAAACAGTCCCTGTTGGTACTGGCACGCATAAAATGCGAGGGTAGGTATTGTAGGTATGCAAGCCATGTTTACAGTAATATCTTATAATGTAAGGGTATATAACTGTAGCTCTAATACTTGTCTACGTCAGTAGCGCATATGCTACATAATAACTTTTCGTCATCATTATAAAAAATGTGTGCAATAAAAAGTGTCGCCATGTTGGCTTTTTATTTAATTTCTAAGTAAAGACCTTGATGGGCCGCGGAATATACGCAAATGGCCTACAAATTAGTTCGGTCATTTAGGCTGTATGTGGTAAATGCCTGTGCATTTATTCATGAAGGTAAATTGTCGTACATCTATAAATGAATCATCGCAATGACATTTTGGAAAATACATCCACTGGAAACGGTAATCAGATACTCTCGGTAATTGTTTTAAAATAATTTACTGTACTCAATGTTTTGTAAACATAGAGACCCATTTTTTTGTTCTTATTTATAACTTTAAACATTTGCAGTCTTTTCATAAAAAAATCTAGTACAAAACATGATTAGTGTAAAAACTCACCAAATAAACGATATGAATTGATTTGATCTGAACTATCTGGCGGATTTTTGGAGGAGGCCTTTGTCAAAAGGCACACCGAACTTAGGGACCTCTTGTAACCTTATGTTTACGAATAAAAGGCTATTATTATTATTATTATTATTTGGTGGATTCTACATTCAAACGTTTCAAGTAATCTGCTTATTAGTATTTACAAAAACGACGAGGTTATTTTAATTTTAAAGAATAAGTTAGGTGTCAAACTAAATAAATTAAGAAAATAAATGAAAATTATAAAAACTGAACTGAACCAATCAAATAACAATTTCCAACAGAACCAGCTATCAAATAGTTAATTCAAGAGCTACTTAGTGAGTGGATTTTAAATAAGGCCAAAATGTTTCAAAGGAGCAACTTTTCTGAAACGAGGCCTTCCGTTTAAAGGTCAAAGCGAGGCCTCTAAAACTCAACGACCTCCTAACTAACCGTGGCCATTATACAGCAACACTACCTCCCTTTATATTTACTGGCTTTGGCCTGGAGGTAGGGAGCGGCCGACTATTGCGAGGGAATAAAATTGCAATAATATTTGGAATGGATATAGGATTGATATAAAGTTATGGATTTGAGTTATTTAAAAAGATAAAATCATAGTTAAAATACGACAATTACCTAGGTTACGTACCAAAATGGTTAAAAGGAACCCTTATGGTGTGACTAAGTCTGTCCGTGTGTCACAGCTGGATATCTCAAGAACTACCAATGCTATAACTTGAAATTTGGAATAGTTTAAGATGACGCTTGTTCAAATATTTTTCAAATAAGGAAGAAATAAAAATGATTTTTTTTTTGCAACAGCAACTGAAAGGGAGAGATTCTTAAAAATTCGATGAGAGGCTACTAGAGCATGTGGGGTATAATTTACGAAAAAACGCTTTTTGCACATTCTCAAACATTTATCTCCTTTTTTTAAGTAGCAAGGTTTGCAATGAGAAAAATCTGAAATTATAGTAGGTATGTGATAGAAGTTTATGTAAAGATTACAGAAAAAATAAAACTAAGTCACTAAATAGCACACTTTTTCAGAAATCATCAAAAAAAGTTAAATTAGTTCCACTAGCGGACAAGAGATGACGCTGATCTATAACTGCAATATACACCGCAGTTTTGAAATTCTCTGACAAATATAGGCCTCGCCAATGACAAAAAAATACGTTTTATATGATGGTACGGAACCCCCGGTGCGCGATTCCAACTCGCTCTATACCGGTTTTATTTTAAATAAAGTGCAGAAAGGCAATTCTTGTTGTTTTTATTAAGAAGCGTTCGGTTCCGCTTCGCAGTGGCAAACTGTCAAAACTACTGTAATTTCCCTACATATTGACAAATTTTTGACATTGATGATCACTGAGAAGATACTTCGACTTGAATTTGTTAAATGAGAAGACCTCCTTGTTACATTTGAAACCAACAAAACACAGTGCCATTTATGAGATTTCTAATTCAACACTTTGACAACTAAGCCTATGCGCGCACTGGTGACTTTTGTCACCGTGACAGTATATATCTCTCTTTTGCACTTCACTGTTGCGAAACAGAGAAATGTAGTGGCAGGGAAACAAAAGTCACCAGTACGCGCAAAGCCTAACAATAAGAAAACAGGTACACAAAAAACTTCCGAATTACTTCGAAAGCCACAAGGTATCGGCAACAATAAGCCATAAACTATTAAAATGGCGACCCTCCAGTCGAGGCCTAGACAAGTTCCGTCGTAAATTCAACTCGTCCCATTTCTGTCGAAAACAGTCGTCGAATAATTCCCGATAGGTACCATACAGCGATATTCCATCATCTATAGAGAATGAGTCGAGCCTTCTCGACCGAACAAGGATCCCTTTTCAACCCACGGGGCCTTAAAACCAGAACCCGCTTTTCATTTACCTATCTTTGAGTAATTGAAAAGGACATTGATGCTACTTATTCGGGTGGAATTGATAGGCGAATGTATTGAATTGTGACGTATTCAATTCGTATGTTGTTGGTATTACGACGATTCTTCATATTGTATTCCATTATGGCCGCACTTTCTAAGCGGCTTTCTTTTCAGTTGCATTACTCTTTTTGTTTGGTTTGACGACTTATGATGAACAGGGTGGACTGTTAGATTTTAGACATTTTTGAAAATAAAATTGGCTGCAAGGTTACCCTGTGGTAAAAATTCAGCACGAATTGGTTTCCACAATAAAATCTAGATTGCAAGCAAGTTTCAAGTTGTCTTGTAAGACCAAAATTACTTTACGTTAAAAATTACGTTACGTTAAAGCTTCACTTGAATATGAGCGCAACATAAGGAAACAACAAACACACTACAAACACTCGCACCATTTGCTTCCGACCATCCGTTAGGACGCCGACATTCTAGATATTACCCAGCGTACAGGACATTTTGTAAAGTTATACACGTTTCCTTTATAGAAAATTGGCTTTACGTAAAGATTTCACGGTAATTTACAAAGATGAAAAGAGCTTCAGGTATGCTTAATAAGGCATGTAGACAACAACGTTTTTATAAAAAGGTTAAAACTGTGTATTCAAGAAACGTGCGTAGAGTTTTCCTGTTGAAATTGCCTTAGTATCGGCACTGCAAATCTTCTCACACGTAAAGTAACAGCCATAAAAATCTTGTATACATCTCTCGCGAACTAAATCTTTCAGATTTACAGCTATCGCAATTCGTGAGTCGTTGAGCCCTGTACCTTATCTGTGTTCCAATTGTCAACAACAAAAAGTATTGAGACAGCTCAAGTAAACAAACGCATGTGGAGCAAAAACGCGATAAATCTGCCAAATCGAGTTGACGTTCGCGCGACTTCGTCACGTTGACGTCGTCGTCGCAGGAAGCGTCAACAAAAACCGCACGCGCCGATATCAAACCAATATTTACTCAACGAGTATTTGTAAAACTTATTCCTATGAGCGCACACTAGCGCAGCCGCGCGGGGGCTTCTGTGTCAACATGCAAATTCGCTTTAGTTCGGCGCATCGCTGTTTGGACTGGGGCTTCGGCAAACGGAAACTTTGCCTTTACAATGTATAAAGACGTTTCGGAGCTCATCTAATGCGGTGTAAAGTTAATTGAATGATACTCCCCTATAACAAAATTAGCTGACTTTAGTTTGGATTTATCTTGATACATCTCCGCCTCAAAGGCTGGAGCTAGGGAATTTGTTAATTTATGAAAGTTCACTCGTGGAACGGAGCTTTGAATAAAGTGCTTGATTTACAGCGCTTTATTAGCTATTTAATAGAGTTCCTCTGTATAATTAAGTTCATAATTATTGTAGGTAGACATTCACGTAGGTGTTACTTTCTGATACCAAGAATTCCTGTAATTTAATCTTGATAGCTATAAAAAGCTATTAATATAGGCGCAATACTTTGATAAAATACGAACTTAAGTAGCTAATCGTAACATAAATTCGATGTACAAGGTGCTTAGTATCCAAGGCCCGATCTGTCAACAAAACAAATCTCACATATCTTTTTTAAAAATATGTCATCCCTACTTGCACTCACATTGTCCTGGTTACATGCGTCTTTTGGTCATATTTGTACAAAATTTCAATAGAATCTGTCCAGTAGGTTCGGAAAAAAATAAGAATAAGAATACATTTATTAAATAGAAAATAATGGTTACAAATTGTTGGCCAATAGAATATTTAGTTTCTTTACAAATTTAGTTTTGCAAATTGGCTGTGACAGACGAACAGACAGACAGACACGCGAGTGATCCTGAACGGTTTCTTTTCTAACGGGTGAACTCTAAAAAAAGAAAAAAGCAGAATGAAACATGAAGATATAAGTACTATCTCATTCAGTATGTAGGCAATTGAAAAAGTAGAAATAAAGGCTCAATTCTCCCAAAAATAAAATTCACTGAAATCTCTGAATTTAGACGTGGCGTATTCTATGCCACGTTGAAACGACGCCTCTTAACAGGAAAACATGGACTTAGGACGTTGAAACACGTCCCTAAGGAAAAAAGAGGAACAATTTAAGGAAACTCGAGACAAATCCGCTGAACAAAATTATCTCCGCGCTGCGTGTACCAGATTTTAACAAAATGAGTGAGAGCTTAGACATAGAAAAGTCTTAATAACTTTAAACTTTTTCTTCAGGCAAATTAATATTAAAGTTATTAAGACTTGTGCGTACATCTAAGGAGTGGAATTGCATGCCGGAGTCTAAGTATGTTTCTTAATAGCTACAACATGGGAATCTTTATGTCAAAAGTGAATAGGTTACTTCTTGGCATGCGTGGTCATCACATCATCGGTTATCATCAGGTAAGATATTAGTCAAACGTATGCCTATCAATAGTAAAATAAGGTTTATGTGGATACTTGATATCAAAACCGTAGCTTAACTCCATTTTATATGATACGAACTGACTCGGACAACGTTGTTTTGACATATATAAAAAATATCCTACGGCTTATTCTCAGACCTATCAAATATAAACAAATAATTTCATAAAAATCGATCAAGCCGCTTCGGAGGAGTTCGATAAACACCATCACACGAGATATTTATACACCGTGTTCCGGATTATATACATAAACTTCGACCAGATGTTCAGAACATGGAAATAAGCATTTATCAATAATGGACACATAAATCAAGTCTTGTTTTTTGTTCATTTTTATACAAACTAAATACCTTGACGTAAATCACCCGATATGTATGCCTCTTTATCCGAATCGGCAACGAAAAACAAATTAAATTAAAATAGCATTTGATAGATTTTTAATTTTAATTGCACTAAGTGGCAACTTAGGCGACATACATAGGTACTGCAAAGCTCAATTTAATGAAATTACAAAAATCTTTGTAACGAAGCCATTTTAAGTACTATGTACTTTCTTTGTTGGATTTGACTTGTTTAAGCTATAGAAGCCTTTGCTAAATTTTTATGGAAAACGTGAAAAACACGGTGTATTGTAATATACACAACAAAACAGATGGTACTATGGTAGCTTAATAGCATTTCTGCGAAACACTGGAAGTAGTTACTGCGACGACAGCGGCGCTGAAATCCTACTTTAACGATTTAGGTAACAACGATGTATCGACGCTCCTATCTTATATTTTATATTCTAGGCAAAAACCATTTTTCGTGACTTTGATTCCAAAAATATTTGTTAAAAGATATCTATAGTTGATTGTCATGGTTTAGGTTCATCGATTATTGATATAACAGGTAGGTATTATATATTTCGAAAGGGATTACAGAGATATTTATTTTTATTTAAAATTTCATTAGTATCAAAATGTTTTGGGTGAAACGAATGAAAACCAATTTTGTTCACACAGTTATAAAATAAAGATTAAACCAAACTCTCATCATTTTCAGTTTTAAAAGACACAAACAAAATCGATTAACCAACCAACCAACATTAAAGCATACATGAATATAATTCAATAACATTTTAAAACGTTTAAAATGACAATACAAACAGTAAACCTACGACACATATATTTCACTTTTAAATTTGGTTTCGAAATTCGAAAAAACAAAATTAATAACAGCAAAATCCAATATTGACAGTACAAGTAAAACGGCAACAAACGGCCGCTCGCTTTGACATGTCAGATAACTTTCCGTATTTGCCCTATTATGTTCTCAGTTCAGCGAACACGCTGCGCGCCGTTTGAATATAATGCGCATTTTTACACGTGCATTCTGTATGTCGATGTATTCAAACGTCCCTTTGAGAAATAACTTTTAAAAAAGCAGACGTTCTATATTGTCTGTTGTCGGAAAAAGACAAATATTCAGAAATGCTGTTAAATCAAACAAGAGACTCAAAGCTTTATATTGCAATTCATGGAAACTCGTGAAACTTCGCGTATGATTTACCTATACTTGTTTTATGGAACACAAACAATACTAACATGTGAAAGGAGTTCACCGAGGCATACCTAAAGAATAAGTTATGTAAATAGAACAAAAATATCTTCCGTAATCCAATCATTGTGAAAAAAAAGGAGTCGCTATAAAGATAAAGATGCCTTATCAGATAAGATAAAAGAAAGATGGAGGTGGACAGGACGACCCTTGTCTGCCTTGCAAAGCTTCTGCTGTACCGGTCTTAAATTGAGACGTCAATTCTGACAGTATGATCATGTACTATCACTAAGTCAGAACCCTGTTTTCGATACATTTTTTTAATTTTAAGGAAAATTCATAAATGTTAAAATAAGTACTATTAAAGATGAAAAAAGAATCTTCCTGTGAACTCCACGTTAGCTCCTAGTCAGAAAAAGATACCTGTCACGAAAAAAAAATCTGCATTGATGTGTTGAATTAATTCTCAACAGCCAATTGCATCCTTGAGTCGTGTGTAATTATGACGCGTCGATAATTTTTGGTATACAAATATTATCGACGAGTTATTTCTGAATTAAGCATTTCGAATTAAGAACGTTTTTCAGGGTTTATTTATTTACTATACGCTTTATTGTACACCAAAAAGAAACAATGGGAAACTTAGAACTAAACACATACACTGGACGGCATTATCGTATTCCGCGATCTCTTCCAGACAACCTGGGATGGACAGTATTTGTCCGGGAAAAAAATTCATGAAATGGGGCTGTCATTGGTGTAACAAAAGAGATATAAACTAAATGCTTAATTTTAAATCGGGGGTAAGCATTATTGAGCAGACTTAGCCTTGTGATGCGAACAATAACGAGAGCTGTACAAGTTGCTAAATAAGTGTCGGATATAAATTAATTTGAGTTAATCGACTCCAAAAGGCGAGGAAAAGTTGCCATACTATCATTATTGTAACTTAACGTGTATTTATGTGTTTATAAAGATCATCAGTTGCAAGGGTCATTAACTACCCCTTTGTTGGAATTGTGTTTCCCGTAAGTGTCCTTTAACTTCCCCTACCATCAATGGCTAAAGTAAAGGACCTTTTTGCTGTTTATTCTGATTTTAATAAGATGTAAGGATGCCTGTCTATTAAAGCGGAGCGAGGCAGTGGAGCGGAGAAACGGAGAAATTTTAACCAATGAAATTGCATAAAATCTCCGCACCACGTGAGTCACTGACATTCTGACTGACATGATTGGTTAATATTTCTCCGTTTTTCTGCTCTGCTGCCTAGGAAGAATAAATTGAATATAAAAATAATAGGATGCAATGGTACAATGTTACCCTGAAACACCAACGTTACCCTGAAAGCTCGAAATCAATATCAGCTGTTTCATATATTTTCATCGGCTAAATACTATATATAAAATATACATTGTATTTTGTATGTAACAGCAGATTTTTTTTTTATCTTTCTGCGTTGGTCTCAAAGTAAATGTTGTTTATAATCATGTGTACTTTCATTCCCTAAGAGGTTGTAAGTGTTTTAAAAATAACCACTCTAGGAACTAACAGTCTTTAATTTTTCTAGAAACAGTTTCAATTTCCAACAATAGCTCACAATACCTTAACAAATATAAGAAAGAGAACGTAAACAGTGTTCGGGCGATCGATCTCGCAAGACGTGTTTAATCGCCGAGCAACGGACTCGCCGACAGAAAGATTAAGCGATACGGAAGCATGGACTTTTCTTTCTTTCTTTCTTTCTTAAGGCCAGAAAGCTGAGGTAACTACGATATCTTTGCTATTGTGTTTTATTCAAGCAATAATAGTTACTATTTATGTTGTAGGTAGTTTTAAAAGAGATTTTTTGTCTTGTTTAAAAGCTTGCAAAAGGAATATTTTCGTTAGTCACGTTTGCAAACACCGTACATCTTAGTATTTTTGTTATTATTTGAGATGGGTCTGCTCTTGACTTGTGGAGTTCTTGGGCATACTCACCGAAGTTCAATCTGTAGAAGACCGACAAGCTGGCAACTTGGAACTTAGCTGAGCCATCCAATAGGTGGCAGAAATACTTCATGCAGGATCGGACTTGTGCTTTATATAATGTTATAAGCTGTCCAAGCCTGGAGTATCGCTTGACTCTACTTAGGATGCCCAGCTTTTTGGCCGCAGTTTGGGCTTTGTGCTAAATGGTGGCGCCGAAGTTGAGATGTCAACTCCATGCCTAGGAGCTCGAGCTGATCAGTCACAGGAACAGATGTACCCTGAAAAGTAGTAGTTAGGTCGATACGACTCCTTTTTGCGGTAAAAGACACGCCTGTGTTTTGATGGCGTTAAAAGAGACCAGATTGTAATCAACCCATTGGGAGAGAAGGCTTAAGATCAAATTGGTCCGCTCTATCATGGCCTCTTTCAAGGAACGAGCTTCATCCCCGCTGGTTGTTGTGCTGGACGAATATCTCTCTGAAACACTGATGTCATTAACACATTATAATTTTTTTTTTTAATTTGTGTGAAGATACTTTATTACCTAACTGAAATATGGCGTCAAAATCTCTCATTTTAAACAAATTACTTTTTTCTTTTAGTCCAAGGATGCAGTTGTAAATTCTCCGGCCCGATGTTGACTAAACTGATACTGCGTCATTGATTCTGGAAAAAAAAATCTATAGTTTCACATGTATGTTACTTCCCAGAACTTATTAGCTACTCTTTCGGATGGTGTAATAATACAGCTTGTGCTTTTTTTAAAATCAACTTGTTCGATTCCTGGGTAGCAACAATGATGCAGTTTTGGTTTTCATCAAAATCGGGCTCGAGAACCTTTTCAGTGTTTTTTGATATTCCCCATCTTTTCGAATTTGGCCCTGAGGGCACACACCCTGTATTAACATAGAGTTTAAACTGCCATAAACATTGGCATTAAAATTATACAAATGAACTGTAATTCGGTAGCGAAATGAACAAACGTGGACACAAAATGAAACGTCAGTCATAGTGGTTAATAACGCTGGGCCATGCTGGACACCCAGTGTATGCACGCGACCCAGTCGTTTAAAGCTGTACGTGACTGTTTTACGAACCCAAGTGTACTCTGACTCGGGAAGTTCAGAATATCGACCCATATTATAAGTGGCATTTTTTCAATATCGTAATCTCATGTGGTAGATTTTTTTATTACACAGTAAAAGTTTGTTTGTAACCACACTGCTGTTAACACACGTTAATATTTTTTAAAGTTTTGTAGCAATTTTCAAAGATGCATCTACAACTTCTTACAAAAATAAAAAAAAAATCTAAAAAGAGCTCATCGTACTCTGACTCTGAAATCGCGAAAAAAAACATAACTAAGAACATAACATTTATGGTAACACTAGCTGACCCGTGCCCACTTCGTTGAGTGGATTGTTCTTGGGTTTAACATATATCCTATGACACTCACTAATAACATGGATTTCTATCGGTAAAATAACTTTAAAAATCGGTTCGGCCTCATCGTCTTAGAGATCTTTTTTTCGACATGAAAGAAAATATTAAAAATGTATTATTTAACTTGATTACTCACTTTTAATGCTGTAAAATGAATAATGATAATTCATAAATCAGTTTTATTTAAAAAATAGCTCCTAAATCGCCGCTTGTTTCGAGGCTTGACCTATATAAAGGTGGGTTGTAAAACCTGCGCAATGAGTTAGTGACGTAATCAGGAGCAGTCGCTTAGTACTTAAATTTATTGCAAAACTTTTTCGCATTGATACAGGTTTACATAAAAGGTAGTAAGTTTAAGAACTGCTTTTGTTTGGGAACTCGAATCAAGATTAGGACAGTTGAAAACTGTACTAGGTAAGTTAATAAAGATTCAGATGTGGCTGTCCCACATCAGGGCTCCACAGAGAAAGCCTCTTTTTCACAAGTGTAATGTTATATTAATTCTCAAGGACTTCAGATCGGGATAAAAAGTATTCTGGTGTGCCTTTTATCCAAATCCGTGCAACCGGTCGATTCTGTCGACATCTCACCGTGATCACTTAGGTGGAGTGAACGACAAGTTAGCTGTTATACCATCTTGTTTGTATGGTTTGACAGCTCACTTGTCGTTCACTTCGCCTAAATGTTCACTTCGACATGTTTACAAAATTGCACTGCAGTAGTCTTTTCAGAAGAGTAACAAACATCCATGAATCCAACCGTCCACACGAACTTTCACTCTTATAATAGTAGTAGGATAGGATACCAACAAAAATAGTTTCCTAAAATACACTTTTACAACATTACGTACTGAATAAGAACAACATGCAAAATTCAAAGCAAACAAGCTGAAAAATCTCTGTCTAAAATATTTTTGGGAAGGCGTCAGAACTAGGGTACGTAAACACTGACGTAACACTCAAAAATGGTCACGGCATGGCAATTTTTGAGTGTTACACCAGCCTTCAGCCTTTGCGAACAGTAGATCGAATATGAAATGAATACGGATTTTTGCTCTAATATGTATAGCTTGTATTTTCAGTGAAAACTTTTTATAGGCCTTCGTAAACGAATGCTGTACAATCTGCATGTACAACCTTAAGACATAAATATGTTATTTCTAGCCAAGCATTCTACATCGTCGATCACAGCATCGTTTTCCTACAGCTGTGAAAATGAAAATATAAAACCTTAAAAAATACAATGTAAAACTTTTTTATAGAATTCAAATACTTTTTAATTCATAAACTATGCAAGAATGCAATGTTCTTAGACTTTTCTCTAGAAAATTTCTTTTGAATAAGATCTGAAACAACAAACAAAGAAGCAGCGGTATTAACCTGACTTCTGAGGATTTAAACACAATTCTGCACTATACTTCAAAAGGAACCAATGGAGTATTAAAATAAAGATATCTATTACCAAGAACGAGTTTAACTTGAAAAACAAAAAAACGATTCTATTCTATTCTAAATCATTATCAGCTACATTTAAAAATAATACTTGAAAGTCTTTGAAAGTGTCGACCGCATACCAGAACAAAACTATGGAAAGATTCTACCAAAGTGGAGGGGATCCAACGACCTTCACCAGCTCACCCAACGATGTGGCGACACTATGTGCAAAAAAAGACGACTCTCGGCTAAAATTATGACGATGATGGTGACTTTGCGAGATAGGTACATCACCACCTTATTATCACCCTAATTGTTCCCATCATATAATTACCACAAATGACAGCCTTGAAGACAACACCGTGTAATCAAGTGCTTCATTATAAATCTTCGCTCGGTTGTCGATAATTAGCGTACAGTCATTAGCGTATCAATTTATGTAAGCGTAAACCTAGTTGAGGCAGTGTGTAGTGTCTCATTATCAAGTGTGTTTTGAGGCTGGTAGACAAATTGCGGCTGTGATTAGTGCTTGACTATGTGGTGCTTGTTGTTTTAGTGTGTTTGTGGTAACTTGGTTAATTTCAAGCTAGACACTGTGACATTCTTACAGCGACAATAACAAAAAAATACAACAGACTTCCAAAAACAAAACACTACAAAATAAAAAATTACTTTAATTTCGGAAGTTTGTGTTTTTGTTAGTTTCTTCGTATTTAGAAATTAAAGTTATTTTTTACTTTGCAGTGTTTTTTTTTTTTGGAAGTCGGTTGTATTTTTTTGTAAAAAGTTTTTATTTTTCACTTTTTAATGGTACCCCACACCTAACAAAACCACTTGGCAAAATCACAAAAAAGCAAAATACGCAATTCCGATTACTTGGATGACTAACCACCATCCAAGTAGACGAATTCCAGCTATTTCGATTAAAATCCAAGGTTCGAAACCGATTTTGATAAAATTTAAATAGGACCAATCGGCAAGTATATCCTTTCAGATAAATAAGAATTTTTCAAATCGATACAAAATTGGCGGAGTTATGTGGTAACAATTAATTAAAAAAAAAACAACTGAATTGAGAACCTCCTCCTTTTTGGGAAGTCGGTTAAAAAATAATCAAATTTATGTGCAGTAGTGGTACATAGGCGTACTTAATGCAGCAAAGCATTCTCTACCATTCAACCTATTATTAGTATTCTTAAGGGTTCTTTTTATTACTAAGCCTCCGCTATCCGTCGATCCTTCCGTCCTTCCATCCGTCTGTCTGTCTGCTGACTGTATTTTAAGAACCATAATAGATACTCAGTTAACTATGTTATAGGGGGCCCATACAAGAAACGTGTTTTTATCGGTTCATGATACGGAATCCATCCAAAAAACTTTTACTTTTCGATAATTCTCGAGAGCCTCGAATATTGCGTTATGCTGACAACGATTTATGCACAATACTAAAGCGATGACAAACAGCAACGTCAACAATGCGAGTGAATCATACGAGTAGCAACACGGTTGACAGAAGTCAGCAAAAGACACCATCATTATAGTGGTTTGGTTTTAGAATGGCAATGGAAGTCATAGACCCATCTGACGAGATTTTTTAAATTTAACATAAATAATAAAATAAAGCCATTCTCAAATAAAATTATCGTGATTTTGAACGCTTAAAACTATGGCAAATTTATTTTTCAGGTTCCTACAAAGAGATGTTAAAACTGGTTAATGATCTCTATTGACATACATAAATGAATGAAACCACAGAACAATTTTTCCAGATTAACATCCCAAGAACCAAGACTCTCATCCTTTAGATTTTAGTATTTGTATCTTGTGAGAAACAACGATCATGTAACCATTCAAACCTGGCTGATATAGTAAGGCATTTTCAGACTTACAATTTCATCAAATATAAATACCGTGTTTGAATGCTAACAAGTATCTAGGTCTTAAACATGTACCTATCTAGACCATTCAAATATAATTGTTATTGTTTAAATACCTATCTACCACACATTAAATACGCCATTACAGTTCCCCTATACGTGACTTCAAACGATTATTATCGCTTTGACTTCTCAATTCGATAATTCTCAAGGGCTACCGATAATTGTGCCGAGGTTTATCTTGCCTACACTTGAACGATAATTCTTTATCTGACCGTTTTTGTTTGCCACCCTTATTTTATCGCTCTTTGTTTGGCTACACATAATAGAAAATATACGAAAATTTTACACCACACGGATTTATTACAATGTAAATTTATCTGAAGCGAATCTCCTCTGTCAACATTTACGTTAGAAACGTAAATGTTATTTTTATTGTTGGCCTCGCTTAAATGTTTACTTTTATAAAGTTTATCAATTTGTAAAAAGTGTATTAAGAATATGTTTGTGTTTAATATAATTATCGGTTCTTAATTATCTTGATACAAAATTGATAAAAATCATAGTCATAGATACTCATAGTCGTCATAGAGTAACATTCGTCGTAGTAGGCCGTGGCGGTTATCGTAGAACTAAAAAACTCGTAGCCTAACCACGCAAGTTTGAGACCTACGCCGTAGGCTTGCGAGCTACGCCGTAGGCATTGGAGTTAGGTACGCCGTAGCCGCGTGTAGAATTCAAAGAAGTCATGATCAAACTACTCACTTTACATCGCTTTTACTTTTACCGAATCAGCTTTGCTTTCAGTTTTAAATTTCTGCAAGCACGAATAACAAATAAATTATGAGCAATATTGAATGAGTTCGCACAAAAAAATTAATGCGTGAACGAATGCATGTAGCTGTCGTGAATCAAAATTATTTGGATTGCGTGTCCAGCATTCCTGTAACTGTTAACCTTTATTCGTATTTAATGTTCTTTTTGCACGATATCTCTTTTGTATATCACATAAATATACGTTTACTAAAACCAAGGAAGGTTACATTGTTTTTATCATGCTTCAAAACATATAATATTTACATTACTCTCAAAATCAAGTGTGTTTCACTTTATTTTTTTTAAAGTAAATACATTATCGACACGTTTGTCAAACTATCTGCGTTTGACACGTCTAAGAGAGAGAAAAATAAATTCCATATTTTTTTAAGAACCTTGCTCCCTGAGATCGCAATACTTATGAACGGTGACGTAAAAAGACGAAGGCTTTCTTGTGACGATAATAAAATGTTTTTTCTTCGTTGTCTAACTTCTTCGGTATTCAGTTTTAAGATCCTATTTCCAGTTACCTATTTCTAGTTTTTCCAGATTTTTGGTATTCGTTTTTAGGGTCCGTACCAAAATGTTAAAAAGAAACCCACATGGTGAGACTATAAAGTCTGTCCGTCTATCATAACTGGTAACTTAAGAACTGCTAATGCTAAAACTTGGAATTTGGAATAGTTTTAGATAACACTTGTTCATCTATTTTGCAAAAAAGAAAGAAGGAAAAATGTGGATATTTTTTTGCAACAGTGACTGAAAGGGGTTCTTAAAAATTCGAAGTTAGGCTAATAGGGCATAGAATAGAATAGAATAGAATACTCTTTATTATGTACACCATAT
Source organism: Ceramica pisi (assembly GCA_963859965.1). Classification (NCBI taxonomy): domain Eukaryota; kingdom Metazoa; phylum Arthropoda; class Insecta; order Lepidoptera; family Noctuidae; genus Ceramica; species Ceramica pisi. The sequence goes on from OY982545.1 coordinate 15,039,826, forward strand.
AAGTTACAGAGGGGTCTAATAGGGCATGAGAGTGCGCATGGTTTTCGAATTTTAACAAAATATGTAAAAAATTACCATTCCCCCTTATCTCCGAAGTTTGCAAAAATCTGTAATAATTGTATGTGAAAGAAGTTTAAGTAAAGATTTCATAAAAAATGAAACGATGTCTTCAAATAGTACACCTTTTTTGTAAAATATCAACAAAGGTTACATTTGTTCAACTGGCGGTCAAGAGATGGCGATAATCTAAAACTGATATATACACCGCAGGTTTAAAATTCTATGACTAATATAAGCGTCACCGTCCGCATCATATAAATCACGTCCACGTTTTATAAGATGGTACAGAACCCTCAGTGCGCGAGTTCGACTCGCTTATGACTGGTTTTTAAGTTATTCTTCTGCTCTAGTAAAATGGCTCGTGAATGTCATCGGCGGCGTTAGCTTACGGTTCTATACCAAAAGCTAACGCCGTTGATAATTATGTGCCAAAGGTACGGTCTGAAGGTATAGAAAAATCTAAAATTGGGGCGCTAATAAATCCATCAAAAAATTACTCACAACATGTTGGGGGCCAATTTATGTTAAAAAATAATGTAACCAAATAAATATATTAAATATTATTCAACAATCCCGAAATTTATTCCGGTAATTGACACTTGAACAAATAAATATTACGAAAACATTATAAAATCATTAGTTTTACAAATATGCATCTGTTCATTTTTTTTTTATAAATAAGGCTGCAGAATTTTATGCAACAACAAATTAAACATTTCCTAAGTAAGCTAAATAAGTTTATAATAGTTAAGTCATGGAGTGCTTAAAATTAAGCCCAATTAGTTCACCTTTTACTAAGATTCTGTGTCACTTAATTAGGCGTAAATATTGCGTAGATAATTCTATGAAGATAATAACGTCTTATCCTCAGGGCGGTACTAAAGTTAAGGACTTAGAGAAACTATTTTCTTTAATAAGTCACTTCAAAATCACTTAACAATATTATATTTTGTTACGAAGTACCTTCGATTCCTAGGAATGAACTCTCATACTTAATTTTACGATACAAACCCTTACTAATATTATAAATCTGAATGTGAGTTTGTTTATTACCCTTTCTCACCTTTATTACAAGCCCTTTTTTTCAAATATAACAGTAGCCAAAAGTGGACAAAAGCTACAATATTTTGCAAAAAACTTTGTGACAATATTGCACTGCTTTGTACAGCAAAAATCAACATGGCAACAAACACTTTATAAAATAAATCCCAATGTCCAAAACACGAATCCGTACCAAAAAAATATAAAATGGTCCGTTTGTGCGAATCAAATACAAACAAGTAACCGGTTTGACGTTTTTATTATTAGTGAAATACTCAATGTTTGTCCGTCCGCCGGCCGCTTCTAGCTTAACTGCAACTTTTACTCGCTTTTCAAACGAAAAAATAACTTTCAACGATTTTCCGAAAATCGCCGATGAAAAAATATACGTTCCTTTTTTAAAAGGAAGGATATTCGCCGGCTATATTTTAATTCAGCTCAATCGAACTGTTAATTTCTGAACGAGTGGACTGAGTTTTGAAATAGGCTATCATTGCTTTCAATCTCTCGTAAAAGTAGCCCAGGGTTTTTATCTCTGTATTTTAGGGTTGCGTAGACTTTGTAGAAAAAGGTTAACTCACAAAATTATAGTACGAGTATACCAAAGTGTATTCAAAATAATCTGTAACCCAATCGCATGCATACTGAGTTACAGATACAATTGTTTCCACGAACGACTAGAGCTGACATAGGTAAGGATTCAATCGTTTTATATACGTGTATATCGTGTTATGTATATATAAGTTAATTTTTTTTGAATCAGTCATACAACATAGTCTTCTAAAGAATATGTAGGGGAACGCAGACGCACATATTTGGTTTATTGCATAGTGTATGTATAATGGTATCGTCTATGAAATAAAATAAAAAAGCTAAAGAATACATTTAAAACATTGTATATGCGCTTGCAATGTTCTGTGGGGACTTGTACAGACAGAATTAAAATGTTGAAAGTAAATTCGATATTTTATGTCACTGATGATTATACCAATTTTGCACGTCTGTAACAAGGTAACCGGACAATTGAGGTTAGCCGTGCATGTAACTTAGAACTACAACAAATTGTTAGCGTCAGCGTTCCTCTACAAAATCAAGCCCCGTACAGACGTACAAGACGCATAGACGTGTACAATTGTACTATGTACATTTCTCAAGTCATGGTATAGTCGAAACTTTGTAAGTCAAGCTCGCCAAGAACAATAGTAAGGTGATATTAAAGTTTCCTATAGTACAGGTGCTAAAGCTGTGCATTCATGATGCGACAAACGGGCCGACACGTGAACCTGCACTGTCGCAGTCACGTTAAGCTTTTATAAGAAGCGCATAGTCAAGCTAAGGTTTCTGTTACTTGGAATTTTGTTGGCAGGGTGCTGAATAGACGTATTTAGCTAAGTAAAATAAAAATGATACTGTTAACAAAATTTGAATATAATTTTCGTTATATTTTTTTCATTCTGTTGTAAAAAAATACTAAAAGGTCTCATTTTGGTCTACATACCAATATAGACCTTTTGAAAATCAATTTTATATGACTAAGTAATAATGACGACACAAATAATAATAGATAGGGAGACGCCGCTTCAATCTTAAGATCCAAAGAACATTCGTAGAAATACGATTCTTATATGACACCGTATAACTTGTATGTTTGAAAAAGATAAGATTTTTTGCCATAAATATAAACCACCAAAGTTCAGTCACCTAGCCATTATTAATTCAAACTACAAAGGCTTTTGAACCTACATGAATAGAATAAACACACATGAAAAGAATATATCAAACTGAACTACAATTTGAACTATTCATAAAATGTTACTGAACTATCAGCGTGGGCTATCCTAAAGAAACGTGATTATTATAAACAACTAAAATTTTTTTTAGAGAACTTGAAATTACTTGATGCCTTTTTTGAAGAAAAAAAAACTATAAGATTTTCTTGAAAATGAATTTAGGGAATTAGGTAATAACTACTCTCATAGCTGCACTGCGGTTACGCCATAAATCCACAAAATATGCAAAATTTAATTTTACAATCAAGTTTTGATTTCTAAGTAATTCAAGGCTGCAAAGTTTCCCCCACTCCCAAATTACGAGCAAGATGTTAACACAACGACATAGTGTAACACGTCACACCAAATTGCCACCTCACACATACAGAACAATGTCAATTGAAACTTCGCGATGTCACGTTACACATACAAGCCAATTGATTGATTGAATCAGTACAGCCGATGAATGCTGGGTAATCAAGCGGTGCCATGTTTTGCCAGCCGCAGCCACCCACGATAAGCCTCTAAGCCAATATATCGGTAATATTTACATATGGGTACATTGTATTAATGATATTTCGTATATTCCAGGGATATGATATTGAAGATCTTTTGAGTAACCCTCAGTTATGGCGTTGATGGTTAAAACGTTGTTTAATTTTGAAACATATTTGTTACCAAGCAGTTTATCTTTCTGCCAGTGTTCTATGTTACTTGGGGTCGATGAATCACGTTTTCTTAACCGACTTAAAAAAGGAGGAGATTCTCAATTCAGTTGTATTTTTTTATGTTTTGTACCTCACAACTCCGGCCTTGTACCTGTATTTATGTACCGATTTGAAAAGCTCTTATTTTATCTGAAAGGATATAATATATCCTTTCAGATTATGTACCTACTTTTCAATTGGTCCCATATACATGTTTTATCTGAAAGGATATAATATGTACTTTTCGGTCATATACATTTTCGTATAGGAATAGTTCGCCGAGGGACAGTTGTACTGTATATTCGTAACACTCATAATCACTGTTTCGGGCTCAGGAGTTTCTTATTACAATTTTCATTTCAAATATATTTTACCCCAAATGCCTCAAAAGACAAAGTTAGATGCTCGTGATACGTGGTGGTTTCATACAGACCCGCTAGTTCTTGTTCTTGGAAAAGAAAACCGATTTTTGTACCGATACACCCGCATAAAAGTTAAAATAAAAGAAGAATTCTTTAGTATCGCCAGTTAATACATTTATCTTGTCTTAATCTAACATGTGTATTGTATTAGTGTATTGCACAAAAGGTACTGCTAGTGATTCCCAAACTAAGCTTGAGATAGTATTTTGGAGAGGATTCACATAGTGAAATACGAATACATTTGGTTTAAATGTCGCTGCAGTAGACTTACAATATTTTTGGGATAACTTTAGATAATACATATTAATAATCATATTTTATTTCTGTTTAACAGTTAGTTAAACACTTTTTGGTAAAAGGGTTTAGAGAGACAGTGGGAACAATAATTTTAAACATGAAAAAGTGAAAAATATTCTTTGGTTCTTTTGAAACTCAACAATGAGTCATAGTGAGAACAATTTATACGCAAGCCTCTCCCACACTCCCCTCAAAAAACTTCAGCTAAGGTAAACAAATAACTCACATAATTGCGGATAGCATAATTATCATATGAAATAGTGATAAAGACCCCACTAGGCATTATTACATTCATAAAATGACGCATCTCGTGGTTATGAAATTTTCATTAAACTTTCGTGGGTTGAGCCCGGTCGTCAAAAATATTTCATTACGGTTTTAGGTGGCCCTTAGTCTGGTAAGATATAGCTTTTTGTGCGTGTTATACAAAGGGTGGCGCTAACCCACCTACCTGCTTTGTGTGCAAGTTTTTGTGCGTTAAGTGCAGAGGATTTCGAGGGCATTCTGTTCGTGAAATTAATGTATGTCTTTTGAAAGTTAGAAATTCATGAGGGTAATTTATAGTCTTAAGAATATCTAGCTTATGCCTTTGATAAAGCGCCATTTTCTACAACATTTTTTGTGACTTCTACATTTTTGTGTACTTTAATCAAGTTTGAAATACTTATTTTCTTCTAGACCGTTCATATAATTTACTTCGGGTTGACATAAAGATAAAAAAAACTTTTTACAAAAAAATACAACCGACTTCCAAAAAAAAACACTACAAAGTAAAAAATAACTTTAATTTCGGAAATCGGTGTTTTTGTTCGTTTCTTCGTATTTTGACACCGACTTCCGAAATTAAAGTTATTTTTTACTTTGTAGTGTTTTTTTTTGGAAGTCGGTTGTATTTTTTTGTAAAAAGTTTTTTATTTTTCACTTTTTAGTGGTGCCCCACACCTACCACACCACTGCCAAATCGCAGAAAAGCAAAATACGCAATTTCGATTATCAAAGAATCATCTAAATAGTCAAATTCCAGCTATTTCGATTTAAAATCCAAAGTTCGTAACCGATTTCGATATAATTTAAATGGGACCAATCTGCAAGCATATCCTTTCAGATGAAACAAAAATTTTTCAAATCGGTTCATAATTGTCGGAGTTATGAGGTAGCAAACATAAAAAAAAAAAAAAAACATACAACCGAATTGATAACCTCCTCCTTTTTGGGAAGTCGGTTAATAAAAGGAAATATCTATTAATATTGGCATTAATAATCCGCCGTATTAAAAATCCTACCCCGTTTATACCCTAATATACACGGTAGTGAGGATCTCGTGGCTAAATAATAACAGCCGCACAGGTCGATCTTCAAGGTTAAGCAACGCTTGGCTAGGTTGGTCTGTGGATGGGTGACCATCTTATCATACCGAGTTTCCTTAAGTTAAGCTTTTAAGTTAAGTTAAGTTAAGCTGTTAGTCCCGGCTGTCATTTAGAGATCTTTGGCAGTCGTTACGGATAGTCAGAAGCCAGAAAATCTGACACCAGTCTTGCCAAGGAGTACCGTGTTACCCAGTTAATAGGTTGTGGAGGTCTGGGAGGCAGCCACTCCACATAGAATACTGGTATTCAGCTGAATCTGGTTTGACTGGAAGCCGACCCCAATATAGTTGGGAAAAGGCTAGGCAGATGATGATACACGGTAGTGACCAGACGACGCAACTCTGTGATACTGTGGATAAAACCTCGTCTCCGTTTAGTGTCACACTCACGCATACAAGCGCCCCCGTGCAGTGCTCACGGCAATTCATTCGATTTCCCTAACCGAGTTCAAAGCTACAGAGTAGACCCGAACTCCACGTAGCGTCGACTGACGTTTGTAATAGGACTAAATCGCTCCCAGCGAATGAGTGAAATTAGGACGGTTATCTGTGTCAGGTCCTTTGTAATGTTTTGTTTATGTTTAATGTTTTGGTGTAAACAAGTACTGATTACTCTCCTACTACATATTTCTGTTCGTCTAGTTCTTCCCGCTGCTGAGCGAAGGTTTTCTATTGATAATTAATTAATAAATTGGGTCCAGCTCGTCCCTCTATCTTTACTTCTGACGAGTAAATCAATACTTAGTTTTAGTTAGAAACTTATAACTGTTGTCTATTCGAATTAAGTCCTGAATTGAATGTTGTTTGAGGTATTGACAGTAGGAAGACAACCTATGAGTATGTTATATGTATTTAGTAAGTAATGAAAAATGTAATGTATCTGCTAAAATAAATACCCAATCATAATATCATTACTTTTACCCGTGTACTCATCGTAAAAAAGTACGCATGTATATTTATTCCCCAAACCACATCCACAAAGAAATATACCGACAAAACTACAAGAGTAAATAATGTCCATATGTAACCGACATATTTATCAACAAGCTCGTATCAAAAATCCTGGCCCGGGGCCACTCGGTTCGTCCGTCCAATATTCCATCAAATCCGTCCAATATTAGTGATTTAATTCCGTCCGAGGGTATTAAATATTCATAACTTATTCTGCAAGTACGTTTATACTTCCAACGAAATGAATTTAATTTGGTATGCGTGGATCAGTAGTACACTGGTGGTTCATTAAATCGGGTCGGTTTGTAATGTGTATGTTTTTAATGTTTCCAAAAGCGGACTCTGTGCAATGATCAATTTCATGCAATACCGGACTGTAACGATGTTATTTTCATTAATATGAGCTCATAGTTAATACGCATCGTAAATGATTACTGTTCCTAAATGAGCAGTTTTGCATACTGGCCGATACGTTGCTCATCTCGTGAATTGCCGCAACTAATGACTTCAGGCAAATGTTATAATTATCCATTTGGTCGATGATTTCTGCTTAAATTTTCATCGATGCATTTCGGCCGTATTTTTTTTTAGTTAGTATTTTTAGTATTTTTATACTTAGTATTTTTTTTTGTTTCCATATAATGTATCTGTTTAGATAGAATTACTTCAATGTACACACATATTATTTATTTGAATAGCCTGTTGCATAGTCAATATTTTTATAGATACCTAGTAGTTATTGATTACAAAATGCTCGGTAAAATATAATATCATTGTTGTCACCAAACCCCAGAGAACTATATAGTCCGCCCATGTACCACTGTTGTACATAAAGTTTAAATTAATAAATAAATTTCAAACAAACGGAGTGTACTTTAATAAAATCAAAGCAGTTTTTATTCCAATGCGGACGGTAAGTAGGTACCTACTAACATTTTGCATTATGTTAGTCAAATGCGGATGCGACAGACAATTCTTTATTACCTAATTATTCTTTTCTCTTCCATTAGCATTAGCTCGACTTTATGCCAGTGTGCTTTTTCTTTTATTTTACTATCTTTTTACAACCTGCCTTTATAATATCTTCCATTAGTGACATAAATACACATGTATTTATGTCACTAATGGAAGATATTATAAGTAGCGGGTAGCCGATGGATGCGAGACGCACAGGACCAGTCGTTGTCGACGCTTGGGGAGGGCCATGTCCAGTAGTGGACGTGTTTTAGCTGATATGATGATGATTGGAAGAGACTACACTTTCATTTTAAAAGTTATTTATTTTTTGCTGTATGCGGGATGTGAAATCATTAAATGACTTCTCCCGCTCTGGGCGGAGCGGAAGGGAGTGTCAGACTAAAACCCATCCATGTTCCTTCATTGCCCTTTGTGTTCCGGAGCCGCGGTATCTCTTTCGAATAGTCCCGCAACTCCGGCAGGCGTCGGCCCTTTCGGGGCCCTCTAGCTGTAGGTACACCTAGCTACGGTGTTATCATTCTCAACTGAAAGGTTGACTGGAAAAAAATGCCTTTTTGCGTTCAGTCTGGTTTAAATAAATGATAAAGATATCAGTAAATGTGTACATATTTTCGTCGGAAAAAAAACTGGCCAAGTGCGAGTCGGACTCGCGAGCAAAGAGTACCGAATCAATTACATTTTTGCCACATGTTATGTAACATCATATGGACTACTTATAGGTTTTCCCGTATTCTTTTTATTAACTGCACTTTTTTTTTAATTAGGCTTATACTAGTTTCGGAGATAAGGGGAATGGTCATTTCAAAACTATTCATTTGAAAATTATGAAAAAAATATCATTAAAACTCTCACAGTAAGCCCTTTCATTTCTGACACGATACACTTTGAAAAACTTTTTTTTAATTTTCTAGTTGGACCAACAGAATCGAGTCAAGAAAAGTGGCTGCGACGGACAGAGAGACAGATCCTATATCTGTCTCTCTGTCCGTCGCAGCCACTTTTCCGGGTTCCGTGTTTTATGGATGTTCGGAACCCTTAAAAAAATTAGGATTCACGTTCATTTATTTTCATAATAAACTTAATCAATAAATAACCAAACAATTGGAACCAATGTTTAAATTCCTTAGGTCCGAAATGAATAAATGTAAGCTCTTCACAGCCGGGAGCCGCCGTGCAGATCTCGAAGAAGATGGCAGGACAAACTAAACAAAAAATGAACAGTGAGCCTGTGGGTCAACTTCACTCAGCGGATATACAGCGACCTACGCGTTTCGTATAATAATGCACTGAGAGTGCTGCTGCGGCTGCCGTGGCGGTGTAGTGCGTCAGGGATGTTTTTAGATAATAATATTGATGGTTTTGCCGCACTTATTAGAAAAAGATGTGCATCCCTGATGTCTCGTGTTCGCGGCAGCATCAACAGAATTCTCAGTGTATTCGCAGATCGGTGGGATTCTCCGATGTTGCGTAGGTGGATGCGGCTCCACACCGAAAGGACATTGCTCATCGCCCATACATCGTTCGCCTAAGAACCGACAGAGACGTGAATTTACTATCTGTGTTTTAAATAATGCATATGTTCGACGAAAACTAAATTAAAATCGCGGACACTTGTCAGAATTGTAAAATATCCAAATTGATTTCGGATTTTGAGGTTATAAAACATACCAAACAATGGAAACATACCAAATGGACTAAGATCCCAGAGCTGCCAGATTTTTTATCTCACCAAAAAATGTATAGAGTAGTGTTAATATTCTTCTAACATACGAAAGCGTGGTAAGTTAGGTCGACGGCCGATTCCCTGGTATCAGGTGCCAAATACATTAGGTACATCAAAGTGTCAACTGTCATTTTATCGACTGTCAGTGTCAATAGTGTTCGTGTCATACAGCGCTTTAATCGCTTTACTCTTTTTGTAGGTAACTAAAAATCTTACAGCGCTGAGAGCGCTTTGTTTCATTTTAGAATAATGGCGTCGGGTTATAAAACCTAAGTGAGTTACTTTTTAAAATGGTTTCGTAATTAAAAAGTGTCCGTTCTATTCTAATCAGTAAAATGAAATTTAAAAAAAAAACTAGGAATAATAGTAAAGGTTTCGCATGTGTTGATTCATAGGCCACTTTTTACCATGTCCTTTAATTGTATATTTTGTGTCTGTTACCTACTAACAATAGAATTTAAGTAAAAATTGTTACTAACCCTATGGACCCCGGTCTGAAATAAAATTATTCTATTCTATTCTATCCTAATATTAGCCCTAGATCTAAAAAGCTGGAAGCTATGGAGACAAGCCTTCGCCTAACCGTGGGATACTACAGGCTAGCATATTTAACAGTGCATAATTCATTCATGTACTTTATAACTCGTCTACGTTGCAATGTGCAAAAGCTTGATCAAAACATTTCTCAAAGTAAACAATTCAAACAACTATGTCAATGGAATGCCAAGCTCGAAGCAAACCTTAATTATCAATATTCCAGGTTGATAATTAAATGGCAATTATATAAGATCCCGTAGAAATTCTTGAGCTAGTGATTGGCCGTGTCGCCGGTCTAATTGATAGAGAAGGATTCGGTCGCCGCTGCAAATCGAATACAAGTCGAGTAAATGAAAGTAAAAGCGACGAGATTGTAGTCGACTTGAGAGAGCAACTGTTTCATGAAGTTAGGTTGTAGAATGAAGACGTTTAGTTTTCCTAGTTGGTATTTAGGTAAATGAGTTTATTTGCATCAGATTTGAAGAATGCACATTAATTTTATGAATGGAATACAAGCAATAGGGAATATGCATGCAAAAAGTATTTATGATCTGGAGAGTTTATCTAAAAGTATTGGAAAATATAATACTAACTGTGAAATTAGAATCTAAATTGTTCGAAAAACGAACGAGATACAATTATTTAAAAAAAATATATCTGTCCCTCTCGTGAAAACGCTGTTTTCTATGGCAGCTGTACAGTCGTCGTGTATATTGACGTCACATTACGTATCGGACTTCTCTTTCTAACTGTAGTCTTTGAAGCTTTATAACTTAATAAATGATGAAGGTATTTAAAAAATAATTTTATTATTGTTTACTAGAGCTAATAAATATTTTATTTTGCAAATAAAAAAATCGCATGCCTATTGTAAAATTTCCATTTTGTCCGTTGTGCGCGGGAGTTTTGGCTAACGTAGACTAACTCAGAGGCTTCCCGGAGCGACCTCATACGAAATATTAACTAAGGTTTCTATATTGATATTAATTTATAATTACACAATAATCTAAGATATTCGTAATGACTACTCAAATAAATCGACAGCAATTACAAATCGACTAATTTCACTTCTCTAAATCGGATAGGCCCATCCCTTAAAATTAACACTGTGAGATATTCATTGGATTGAATATTACTTGGCGAGATGAGCGTTGATGCCACTGATTGACTTCTGTACACGTACTGTGAGTTGATGAATTGTGTGCGCTGACGTAATGTCACGTGAACATTTGATATGCTGGGAACAACTATGAGTCCTCACTTATTAATTAGAGATTGAATACTTATTAGCAACTTCAGATTATAGTAGGTATTTGGGTGGGTAGACAATTAGATATGCTATCATAGGTCTCATAGGTCTCTTTCGGATTTGAAAACCTTGCATCGTTTGGCAAATCTCACATAAAGAGTTAAATAAGTTTGATATGCTGGGAGCAACCACTATAATTCGTCAGTTACCAAGGGGCAGAACATTCATAGGTTTATAAGAAAATAGTACTTATAACAAATTTATTTACAAAAGATTTGTAGGTACATAAATAACAGATTTTTTTCATTTAATCTATATATATAAAAATGAATTCCTATTTCCCTTGGTCATCGCGCCACGCGTGTGCGGCTGGGCCGATGTCGCTAATTCTTTTTTGTTGTTTTTATGAAATAAATAGACAAGAAAGTGGCCGTTGACGGGGGCGAAGCCGCGGGGGACAGCTCGTAAATTATAAAAACATGGCGTCAAAAAACAGTCCACATCGTTGTCTACTGGCAAAATATCAGCCTACTTATATAATTCTGTATTTCCCTGTTGAAAAATTCAAATTCATGCAATTCTGTTTTTAAAAATGGATATTGCTAAAAGATTATTTGGAAGTTTTCCAAGGAAACGTTTTAAGCTTCTTACAACAAATAGGAATATGAGGCAAACCTCTTTATATGGAAACTACTCATTTCGAGTAAGGGCCGGTGCACATTATCGCGGAGCGCAGCGCAGTCCCTATTACTGCAGTTTTATACCTAAACAGCATGAAAATCGGTGCAGTAGTTTTTGAGTTTTTCTCGAACAGACAGACAGACGCGGTGGAGGATTTTGTTTAATAATATGTAGTGATTAGTGATGAAGAAAATAAAAAAGAACCCTATCAAAATTGTGTTAAGTTATTTGCGTCGATTACGTATACACCTAGTACACCGTTTTTGCATCTTGAGAAGAGAGATTACATTCCTCCAAAATACCACCCTGCAAAAATAGATCACTAAAACAATTTCGAGCTCCGATGTTTTCTCACCCTACATTTTCCGACCACATTCCCTAAAAAAATTCTTCACAGTCTGGGTTTAAATCTAGAACAAATGGCACAGTTTTGTCATTTTTATTTCGAGTTTACAATGTGATATGACCAAATGTTGAAGCTGTAAGTTTCAGGGTAGTTTTATATTTTCCTGAAATAAGAACAAACTTCTACTTGGGGAAGGCTTTTCAGTGAGAACTTGTGAAATAATTTGCTAAGAAAATCTTGAATCCCAACATCATAAGCTTGTTCTGTGAACCAGATAGTAGTGGAATTTACCTATGCGCTGACAATATAATACTGAGAAAGCTGCTTAGAAACATGGAACGGCCGATGGACGTGTATCTACTAATTTAAAAAATAGGGTTCCGTAGCCAACTGGCAAAAACGGAACCCTTATAGATTCGTCATGTCTGTCTGTCCGTCCGTCCGTATGTCACAGCCACTTTTCTCCGAAACCTTAAGAGCTATGCTGTTGAAATTTGGTTAGTAGATGTATTTTGTGAACCGCATAAAGATTTTTACACAAAAATAGAAAAAAAACAATAAATTTTGGGGGTCCCCATACTTAAAACTGTAACTCATTTTTTTTTTTTCATCGTTCCCATACGTGTGGGGTATTCATGGATAGGTCTTCAAAAATGATATTGAGGTTTCAAAGATCATTTTTTTCTAAACAGAATAGTTTGCGCGACAGACACTTCCAAAGTGGTAAAATGTGTGCCCCCCCCCCCTTAACTTCTAAAATAAGAGAATGATAAAACTAAAAAAAATATATGATGTACATAACCATGTAAACTACCAGCGAAGATTGGTTTGAACGAGATCGAGTAGGTAAGAAGTTTTTTTTAATACGTCATAAATCGTAAATCGCAACTTCTGCTTACGGAACCCTCAGTGCGCGAGTACGACTCGCACTTGGCCGGTTTTTTTTTCTATTTTTATGTAAAATCTTAATGCGGTCCACAGAATAGGGACATCTACTTACCAAGTTTCAACGGCATAGTTCTTATAGTTTCGGAGAATAGTGGCTGTGACATACGGACGGACAGACAGACAGACAGACAGACATGACGAATCTATAAGGGTTCCGTTTTTGCCATTTGGCTACGGAACCCTAAAAAGACATAATAATAAAATATGAACGTCACTTACAACCAGCGTTACTTAGAGCGGATTTCACCAATGAAACTGAACGCGATCAATACATCTAAACTGCGTTCAAGAGACTGACAGCTCGTAAACATGATTTAAATGCTGATTGCGTTCAGTTTCATGGGTAGTGAGGTTAATTAACCTTTGCAGTTTTTTTTAAACAATTCCTTTTGCTATTGCATTTGATCAAATAGCATTCATATCTTTTGTACTATTGGGTCCAAACAAAAAACGGCAAAGATAAAGTAAAATTATTTCATTGTTAACAAAAACAGCTTCCTGAAAAAAGACAAATAGTACTCCTGTTTACAAAACTCTCCTTTAATTTTCGTCTATGGAAGAGTAAACACACATTCTGTTACTTCGTCCGCAGTTCTCATCACGTACATTCCAACATCTGAATCGTTGTTGGGACAGTTTTAAAAGCAGTAAACGTCCATTACTCATGGGAAAGTTTAGACAATGAGTCGCATGTGTTTATCACGGGAACTTGAGTAATAACGTACTGGAGGCATCTGTGCAACGTGTTACAGCCGTCACTACGTGCGCCTACGTACGGACGTGTTGCCAGCATTAAATTCCCTCATTTAGTTTTTAGAACAGTTCGAAACATGGCCGCTGTTTAATACTGGCTGGCTTGTTGGCTTTAACTTGTTTTGTCATTTCAGTCTAGTCCTCGTTTGTAACAGTTTTGGTATTTAGTTTGATCAACTGGGAGAGTTTAAATTGTTCATCAGCAAGCTTACACTAATGTGTTTAGGTTGTAAACACCAACCTACTCAAGCGTAAACTTTTTCTAATACTATCTTAGTTCTGAATGTTCTACTGCTGAGAGTTCAGAGTTCATTTTCGACAGTGACCTCATAAAGAGACGACTTCCAATAAATTACTTTGTTCCTAAAGATAGTATTGCTACAAATCTAACCCATTTCCTTTATTTAACGACTCTTATCAAAACTCTAGTTCCAATACCAATAAAACTATTCAGCATAAAAATCAAATCGCGGAAAACATAGAAAGGATTGGGACGGTTCCGTATAAACTTGTAGTAATCGTAAAAGACTTCGATTGCTAAAACTTTGTAAGGTGTAGCTCGTAAAAGGAGATTATTTACGAGCGTAGCTTGGCGCTGGTTCATGGCACAGATTAACAAGAAAATGGAGGAAAATGGTTTTGTTTAAATTTCCACTGATGTAGGTTCGAAAATGTGCGACATATACCTATCGTGATTTTGAAGACTGTTCAATGGTATCAACATCCATCCCTTTCTCCTTTGGTTAAATAACAGTCTTGGGATTTTACAAACGGACTGCGTCTCGAAATGCCACAAAAAAAGATATGTTATAAAACTCTTGTCAGTGATCGAATACCAGACAGTCAATTCTCGTATTTAAAATCAGTCATTCAAGTCGCGATATCATTTCGGCGAAAATCAATAAAATTTAACTAAAAAATTTGACAAATATGTAGGGAAATTAAAGGTCCTTTGATAGCTTTCGACTGAGATACGTATGCAATCGTTGCTAAAAAGCATGGAAAGTGCACCTGAGGGACCGTCTCCACGAGCGAGAGAAAAGCGGCGAGTTGACGTTTTTTCATACATCGAATCGCCGCGATAATATCGCCGTGTGGAGACACGTTCATAGAGTTGTTATAGAAATACGTTGCATGGACGATAATACCGCCGCGATTCTCTCGCTCGTGCGGAGATGGCCCCTTAGGTTGCATAGAGACATAAATACTCCAATAGCTCGCTATTCCGTGCTCATGCGGTTTCTACCGAGCACCGACCACCTGCACCTCACCTCACCTCCTATATTTTAGCATAAAACTATGTGAATTTAATTAATTTGCGGTGTCTCTAATCTCTATAAAGAGTGCAGATATGCATTAGCGCAGGTTTAGTCGAGATTAATCTTGTTCAGAACTTTTATGTGGATTTCTGTCGCGACAGTCATGTTGATTAGTTGGTATTTTATTTAGTAGCTTGGTTTTAATTATCTATTATTTAAAAATAGTGGATATGGCACCTGATTAGTTTGTTTTAACTAATAAAAATTAAGCATCTTTCAGAATTATAGTCAAGGTGAATTGTTTTATATATATCTATTGTTTAATTTACCTTTGTACATTTTTTCTATTCCTTCTTCTTTTCTGTTTATTATTTGTGCACTAATTGAATATTAAATAAATAAAAACATTAAGAAACACGTCATATAGTTTAAAAATAATAGCTATCGGAACTCCTTATTTGTTCTCTAAGCTCCTCCATCTGTTACAATACCGACCATCATTATTCTGAACGACATCCATGGTGCCTACTAAGGGGATGGCGTCATCTCACAGTACCCATAACACCCGCGAATTATCCCCCTTCCCCTGTCAGTTGCGCGGATATCCGCACGATATTTCCTTCCGCGGGGGTGACGGGGAAAGAAATCTATATGTCGGATTTTTGGCACATCACTAGTTGGCATGTAGAGTCGAATATTGACTTAAAAAGTAGACTGCCTTGTCCTTATTTATGGGCAGAAAGAATATCTGGAAAGATCATCAGCAACCTTATATGATAAAATATTGTATGGAAAATTTATCTAAAATATACTTCCTCAACTGTCGTAAAATAAATTGCTACGTGAATTTTATCTACACTACTCTGATTTTTCTCACCAAACTGAAACTAGCACAACCGCCAACTATCACAGAAAATAGTAAACACATTTTACGAAAATATTCCAATTTACAAGGCCGATTAAAACGATAAACTTCGCCAAAAGAAAGATAAAACAACTATCCGCCACGTTTTAAACGTTTTGACTTTTAAATTATCAAAACCATTTTTTACTGAGCCAAGTTTCAAACTCGCGGCAACTTATTTGGCTCATGATTAAATTTTATAAGTAATGGTGAAAAGTTGGCGGTTTTTTGGCAATCCCGTTGTACATTATTTATCGGCTGATATGAAATATGCATTAATCAGTGTGAGGCTTTTGTAAACAAGTTTTATAAGTATCGCAGCTGGCTTAAATGAGATACAGTCTGGTCTAGGCTTTTGTGTTGTCACTTAGTTGCTTTTTTTAATATTTTCAAAATAATGAGTAAAACGCTATTCTATATCTACTCAATAAGCCACTTAATTAAAAGCTGTATTTCAACTTCTCACAGATAACAAAGTTACACATGCACAAAAACACAGCATACATTACCAAAAAAAAGTATTAGGTAACATTTTCATTTAAGAAAATTAAAAGGGTAAAAAAGCACCAAATTCACTTCCCCAATTGTACTAGCATTCAACCAATCACGTATAATCGAATAGGTCAGCAAAGTCACAGACTGCATACAACAAAATAATTCCTTTTTTATTTTTCTTCCAATGAAATCGGTAACGAATCACTCCATCGGGAGCCTGATTGACAGATCGCCCGTCTCCATAATTGAGACGAATGACACTCTGCCTGTCTGCTCCGATAAATCTGCTCTTGTATTTTTCATCGATATTGTCTAAGTATAACTACCGTTTAGGTAGGCACGAGTAGATATTGTATTTTATTTGATATTTTTTGTTTATGATACCTACAAGTTTTATTTGTTAGCTTCTGTGATATTTCTCTATAGGCTACCTACAGTCGTAAGACATAATTGAGCGAGTTTTGCAAAAAATACTTTTCGAGAGCTTCGACACTGCGGAATATTTTCTAAAAGGTATCACTTAATAACCAGACTAGCTTTTGCCCGCGACTTCGTACACGCTTATCCCGTTTATTGCCGTTCTCGTAGAATTTCCGAAAAACCCTCTCTTAGTGCTCCCCTGCCCAAGGTTTGTCTGTCAGTCACTCAGTCAAAAACCGAAGAATTTTATATTTGTGTATTGATCTAACAAGTCCCATACAATATTTACACAGCCAATATTTCCACCACTTTTCCAAGTACCAACAAACATTTTAAACAAAGCAAGACTAGAAATACTTAAGCATTAAATATCAAATGAACACCTCGAAGTGCGAACTCGTAGAAACTACGAGTACTCGCAGTTAGGAGTAAGTAGTAGAAGTTATCGCACAATCGTTGCCAACTAACACCGTGTCTTGATATTCGAGAACAGCGCTATTATTGCGAAATTCATAAGTTCGAACAATACACTCGAATTGAGGTTATCAGTGATGGAAAGTTACGGTAACTTGTATAGAAGTTAGTGTTATAAATATTATATAAATAATGTACTGGCTTTTAATAGTGATCGTATTTTTCCCGTCTAATTGTCTTAGTCCAAAAGGGATGTTTCGAAACTTTCATGTAGTAAATACTAAGGAGAATCCAAAACATTAAAAAAGAAAGTGGACACATTTAACATTCTCCAATATAGAAACCGTCTCAATAGCGAAACATATTATAATATTTCCAAACATAATGTTAGGGCTACAATGAAGGAACATGGATAAATAAGAGCTACATAACCCAAATCGCTAAAAGCATTCTCAATTAGAGATTCTCCCAAATATGAGTGATAGAGCAACTTGAAACCAGGTCTCTAATGTTTCTGGAATCTAGACCAACTTTGAATTGCAAGGTACCCAGATAATGGCGAGATATATGGATGGAACTTGGGTCACAGTGATACCCAACCTGCGGCCCGCTAGACTTATCTTTGTAACCCGCCTTCCGTTTCTGCGAACATTACTAAGGAAAAAGGATTTGTTTTTCTTTCGTAGCTACTGATATTTGTGCGATCTGTTTCGTTTGTGGTTTCACACGTTTGTTATCCTGTGATTTTAGATTGGGTATCAGAGCCTCTTGACAACGTGACATTCTATTAGCAATAGCGATTTTGGTTCTCTTCATTCATACGTTTAGCTGTGGACGGCAATTGTCTGATATGATGACGATCATATGACAATAATTATGCAGCGTCTGTCAGTCTCACACATTTTTGATGTTTTGACAATCGCCTTAGCCACGCCACTTCTGACAGAGTGTCAATTGTTTTGAGCGTCATTAAATCATAGTTGTAAGTAACAACAGGTAATTTTGACAAATATAATCTCATGCATTGCTTCATAGATCAGAATCAGATCAGATTTTCTTAACTTTAGCCTAATTTCCAGAAGTTAAAATTGGGCAATTAGTGGCATACATACACATGTTCCTCATAGATATAGGAATTGGTAAGCAAGGTCCGTGAAGCAAAAACCTTGAGCACTGCTGCCTCAGATTGGGCTGAATGAATGTGTAGTAGATAACCTACACGGTCTGAGTACCTGTAATAATTTGAAGGTAAAGTTTTTGGCAGCGTTCCATTCGATTCAATTGATTCCATGAGTGTAGGAGTCGAAATTAGGTTTATTTATTTACTTATTATGGCACTCCAACAACAAAGTGCTCTTGATGTTTAAAAGACAAAGTTATTTAAATCGTAATGTTTTTTTTTTAGACGTTCGATCCGAGATGTGCAGGATCGCTCGGTATGGCGATACTTTACTTACAATACCTTTTGGCTAAAAGTGTTTATGGCGATATAATTTTTTCCGTGCTTGCTCATTTTTTGCATAATTATGCGTCAATTCGGGGAAAAATTTAACTGAAACATAAGTACTAAGTGTTTGTTACAAGACTCGTCACGTTTTAAACTCTTAACAAGTTAAGTTTAGATATGTCTATATTTCCCATAACAAAACCATAGTTCCGTAAGTAGCTATACATACCTAACTCAAAAAGCTCAGAGAACATCCAACAAAATCACGACAAACGCCAGCTAAACTGTGCTCGTAGAATTTACACCTTTTCAGAATATTTCGGCTCCAACAATAGCTGAAGCCACAGTTAAACGCCTCGGCTTTAGCGCCGGCCAGAGATTGCATTCTCTTGAGTTATGGGCGATAGAACTCGCGATATTTACCAAGTTGCCGGCTGCAGTGGGAAGGTGCTCTACGCGGTTGGTCTCGGGGTTATGTGTTCACTGGACAGATACTCGTAACTATACTTTCTGTAATTTATACTGTATGTAAACGTAAGTACTAGTTACTCGGTAGCATCAACGTAAATTTTAATTTGTATTGAAACTAGATGCCTAAGCGGCATCTGTTGACTACCTACACCATTTTGTGAAAAATATATTGCAAAGTAGGCATTCAATGCATAAGTATAAGAAAAAGAAAGAAAGAAAAAATGTGTTTATTTGTGCCCCGCAAGAAAGTAAAATAAAACAACTAGTAGGTAGTAATAAAAAATAATTTTAACAAAGTTTGACAACATGAATTTATTCTGTCCGAGGCCAAAAAATATCCTCTACCTCAGTATATAACTCAACTGATAGATACATACACGCAATTTGCCATGAAAGTATCACTCAATTTCAAAAGAAATAAACATTATAAAGTACTAGCTTTTGCCCGCGGCTTCGCTCGCGTAGAATTTGGTCTGCCACATTAAGTTACGTGACATTTACATTTACAATGTAACTTAACATCGTACATCCCAGATTTCTAACTTCAAAATGAGTTTCCATACAATATTTGAACTCCTATAACTAATATTTAGAGGGAATCTCTTGAGGGTGAAATTATCTAAATTCCTTTCTAAGTGCTCATTATTTTAAGCTATAATAGAACTCTGCAAATTTCAAAATGCTAAGTCCAGTGGTTTCTTCATCAATCTTTACCTGTATGGTGTGTTTATAAAAAGTAGCCCTATGTCCTTCCCCGGGCTTGAGATTATCCTATCCAGCACAAACGGATTACTAAACACTGACTAATAAACAGGTCGGACCAATGTTACTTGCATTAATCACTACATAGTATAAAACAAAGTAGCTTTCTTTGTCCCTATGTATGCTTAAATTTTTTAAACTACGCAACGGATTTTGATGCGGTTTTTTTAATAGATTTTGTTTATGTGGTATGTAATTGGAATAGGTGAACATCTGTGTTAATTTATCTGTATATCTACTGCAATGCTTGGATTGCATTGTTCGCCCCTCCCCCGCGACCGCGACGCCGCATCGCGCTCCGCCCGTGCTGCCGCCGCCGTTAGGCGCTCCGTTCAAGTCAATCATATCGTGATAACTTTTAAACTATTCTTCCAAATTACTTAGTGTGAAAGACAAAGTTTATCTACATTAAATACTTAATGCGAGAAATGAATTCATTTTAATAGTACCAAATTTAATTAAATTTATGGTTCACAATTTTGGTCGTACTGGCTTGCACATAAAAGGTAGATACATGCTGTCGCGAACTTTTATTTAGATCTACTTAAGACAAACAATCCTGTGGTACATCATCTTTATGTAACTCCATTGGTTTAGGCAGCGCACGCCAAGATAGCTCTCAGATGGAAGATTTTTTACCGATTGAATTGAGACGTATCGTTATATTATGACCAAAATTACATAAAATCATTATAAATTGTAGCCTTTGTGTTATTCTGATGAATAACCTATATTACTAGTTTTTTCCTAAGTAGTTTTTTCGTGAAAGGGTAACAAACATACATACACATACACATACATCCATCCTCACAAACTTTCGCATTTATAATATTAGTAGGATAGGATTCTTTTCGAACTAACATTTCAAAAACCAAGTATGATAGTTCGAAGCAAATTCGCAGTTCCTGGTTTCAAAAGTGGCCGCAAGTTCTGACGTCACCTTTCCACAGAGTCTGTTCGTAATTAATATTTCTTGAGGCACTTAGGTAATAATTTGAAGACCCGCACAAATTAACTGTTGATACACTCGAAAACGCGCTTCAAAGATGTTGTAATTCATAAAATCATTGGAAGAGTTTTCATTAAGTTGAATGAGAGTTCCTTGGAGAGTAAAAGTAAGTATCTGTTATACAAGTACTTAAGTACTTACGTGGCAATAAAGTAACAACACAGATTTACAGACTGCAATGCAATTCATAAAATACATAAATATTGATACAAACCCAAGATAAAGCGATAGGTCTCTTAAAACGGCCTATAATTGAAATATGCAAAAACATTTAAAAAAAATAGCTCAACATTATATTTTTTTATTTGAGATGGGTTTGCTCTTGACTTTAGTCTTGGTCAGAGATGACAGAGACAAAGTCTACGATGGAGCGAGCTTACCCAGAAGGAGCCTGTTTACTTTGACTTTGAAGAGATGAGGGTTGTAGAGACGCCGGCAGAGAGTTCCACTCCTTTGCTGTGCGCATTATAAAAGACGTTTGGAAACGCTTAGTGCGAATTCGTGTTAGTTACTGTACACTCACAATTTACCGGCAATGTACCTGGCGAGCGTGTTACTATCAGTCGGGTATGAATCCAGACTTCTGGCTGCAACTAAGAAGTGCCTGAAAAACTTGACAAGCAAAACGTGCTATTGTGTGATAATGAGGTAAATAAATTGAGATGTTCCTCCAAGAGAACGTACGACCTGTTTCTTTGCAGTACAACGGTTTAGGCAGGTAACAGTAGTTGCAGTAGCTGCCTGTATGCAATGCAACGAAAGCTTGAAAACCTTTACGAGGAAAATCAACTGGTAACTTAATATCTGAAATCCAGGCGGTCGGTGTAACAGACAAATAAAATAAACTAAAAAAATGGACCGCCTCGGTTTTTGTAGTGAGCATGTGGTTGTGAAACTTTAATATATCATGTTCCATGCTGCATTTAAATGGACTCGGCTATTGGAAAATAAATAATAGATACACGGTTTATTTGGAGTTAACAACGAAACCGGAGTAGCTACTAATTGTACCACGATACGGTATTTCGTGATTTTATTTTAAAATTAAAACGACATATTCAGACACATTCTCCTTTGAAAATTATGCAGCAATTTATCGTGTATTTTCTTAATTGATTTCATTTCCGTGCTAAATTGAACATGAAAAGCAAACATCGGAGTTATTGGGTACTTAATCATAATTTGTGAGCTGATAAAGTAATTATTGTACTAATTAAAAATTATTGTTGTACTCGAAAAACATAATTGTGGTTCCAGGTACACATCTATCTCAGAAACGAGTATTTGTTTACACAACAAAACAATACTCGTTTAATGAAAAACCTTGCAGTTCCTACACAACGTGTTACAAACATTATTAATTAATTATGAACAAATTTCTATGGGACCAACACCAACATCGCGAAAAAATAAAATCAACTGTTCAGTACATTTTGTCGAGTCTTGCACATAGAAATGTATCATCATCATCATCATATCAGCCACTTGCCGTCTACTGCTGAACGTAAGCCTCCCCCAAAGAGCGTCATCAAACCTTCATGCCGCAGGGCGTCCCATACGCGGTCTCCACTCTCTAACACATGACTGCTCCATCGACCGTTTACAGACATGGCCGGCCCACTACCACTTCAACCTGCTAAATAAAAAAAAAAAACATTTTACTTTTAATCTGCACTTCTTTTCTTCAACTCTGAAAGAATGGTTTCCCCGGTGACATAATACGTTGGCCACCCATTAAAAAGTCACTCACATTGCAGTGTCATGGAACTGGAAAATTGCCAAATTTGCATTGTAACAAGTTCTTCTTGCACAAACATTTTGATATTATTCAACATTTTTATTGTAATGAGCTGGACAGATGGTAATTAGCGTTTTTATCGCACGAACCAAAATTTAAAGAGTTTATAAGCATAAAGCGAGCGATGAGTCGTTACATTATCAACAATGCAGAAGAAAATGTCTTGTTTATATCAGCTACATCAGTCCAAAGATTTTTCATTGTTTTCTGATTAAGAAACTCTGTATTTTTGTTCATTCGGCAAAACTAGATGTTTGACTAATCTACAAAGTGGGTAAGTAGATGTTCTGAATAAATAAGTTGTCGAAAAAAATATTCCCTAAATATGTATTCCTTAATCATAAAACATAAAAGCGTAACATGATGTTTTTATCTGGTATTACAGTATATACTCGACTCGCAAAGTCCGTTGAAAAGCTCGAGGATTTGCCTTTAATAAAAATTTTACGCCGACACGAAGCTGTTATGAACTTGCAAATTAATTTAGGCCGGTTTTGGAAACTCAATTTTCAGTTTATTTTATCCGCCAATATTTACTGAATATCAATTATCTGGTCCGCGACGGTGAGCCGTGACGTCATCAATCTCACTGGCCGGTCGGTCCCCCGTTCTGCTTTATATTTCATAACTTGCTGTTTAGGGGCATTTCATTATAATTTCATTAGCTCAATATTCTGAGGAGTTGATGTAATTAGTTTGTCCTACTTTGGGGTTCGGAAATTCTTGGACTGAACCACTAGTTCGTAATTTGAT
The DNA here is from genome assembly GCA_963859965.1 of Ceramica pisi. Classification (NCBI taxonomy): domain Eukaryota; kingdom Metazoa; phylum Arthropoda; class Insecta; order Lepidoptera; family Noctuidae; genus Ceramica; species Ceramica pisi. Next base: position 15,063,386 of record OY982545.1, read on the forward strand.
TGATTTAATATTCGAAATTGAAATGACTTTGAATATCTCCATTTTCCGATTGGCGCAATAACATTGTAATACTTTAAGCGTGTCTCAAAACTTTGACTATTTTCTTTCTTTGACGATCTATAGAATAATATAAAGACCTGTCTTGCCTTCCACATCATAATTTCTTTAAATTTTCTTAGTTTTCAAGATGAATGATGATTTCAACTGGACTATTCCACAACGATTACAATAGACCACTTTTCAAACCTACATCGTTACGCTACATTGTTTAATCCAGCACCAAAATACACCTTTTTCACTAAGAAACCGTCTGAGCCTAACTTTAAACTAATAAAAACTCAGGACAAAGCCTTCTAACTTCAACCTCTCAACATTATAAAATCAGCCAAGAGCGAGTCCTCTCACACAAAATGTTCCGTACCGAATACAATCCGCAGACAGACAGACAAACGAACTTAGAAGGCTTAGTAATAGGGTTAGGGCTAAGAACACGTTTCTTGAATGGGGTATTATTGATTTAATTTAGTTTTTATTATTTGTTGTTCTAGAGATAATAGGAAATTTCACTGGCTACCTATAGCGGTTCTTGAGATACAGCCCGCTGACACACGGGCGGACGGACAACGGAGGCTAAGTAATAGGTTTCCATCGGTTACCTTCGCTTACGGGCCCCTAATAACACCTGGAACATTTCATCTACTTTGTTTTCCTACTTAAACTATCAAGAGGGTATTTAGTCGGAGATTACCTTCATCCGCCATTCCAAGTGCCTCGGTAATTTGATACAGGCTCTCAATGAGCCAACTTGTCCTACTTTCGAAGTTTGCTACGGTCTTACGAGTTACCTAGCCTAACGTCAGCTTTGCTGTTAACTTGTTTGTGACGATTATGGTCATATTACCATAGGTTCAATTAACCAATCACTCATTTAAATGATTAAATAAATATTTAAATGATACTAAGGTAATCAAAAAAGTGTATATGTAAATGTCAAAAACACTTTAGGTGTAAAACACGTGTCCAGCAACACAGAGGGGCCCGAAAGGGCCGACGCCTGCCGGAGTCGCGGGATTATTCGCAAGAGACACGGAACACAAAGGGCAATGAAGGAACATGGATGGGTTTTAGTCAGTAGAAGTCTGACACTCCCTCCCGCTACACCCAGAGCGGGAGGAGTCATTGGATGATTTCCCATCCGTAAAAAAAATAAAAAAAGGTGTAAATACGTGACTAATTTCAGAAGGATTTTTAATGTTCAATCAGAGAAAGCGGTAAACAAGTTAAAATATTGTTAAGACTGGTTTTACCTTAAACTAGTACCTAAGGTAGGAAAATATTCGTGTATATACAGTCCAAGTTTTCGTGACTTTAATTAATTGTAGTGTAAATAATAAGATAGGGAGATTGGAAAATGTTATTTTAATTTGATGATTACAAAGAAGAGTTATTTCCACAATGTATTTAAATGAGAGTCAAATATTCTTTCTTGAAGTTGTCCCACATATACCCAGTCACCCTGTTTTTGTTGGTTGTATGTAGCGGAACCGGATGGCCATGTTATCGGTGAACTTGATCGAAGATAGGCCCCGGCTAACAAACTACACTTCTTATGTAACTTGTTCTGGACCACAAATGAAGTCTAACTTACTTCTAGATAAAGTGACTTTCTTGGATCGTTGGCACAGAAAACGGATCACAGGGATATTGACAAACATACACATAATATACCTACCGATATTTGTTTCAGAAGTTATATGTGTCACAGCTATGAATACGTAGCGCAAATAAGTGGCATGGAATAATAATAATACATGGCAACCAAAATTAAATATCATAAGACAAACTTTAACTAAAGTAAGTATCACGTGTAGTTTAATTACTTATATTGACATTTGTGGGTCGCGACAGACCTTGGCCTTAATAAAAGCAGTCTTAATTTCTACGTAATAAAGTTGGTAATTTATTTCCAAAAAATCTCTCAGCTTTAACAGGCAGGAAATTGATACTTCACGAAATTGAGACTTAATTAATGAGGCAGATAAGCACCCATTAAAATTGAAACCAAGATTTTCCATAATGATATGAAAAAACAAAATCTGACACCCTATTGAGTCGGATATTTTTTCAACAGTCCCAGTAATTACACGTGTATTTTTTTAAGTTCATTAAAACCTGTGGGATGGTGGTTGAACGAACTGAAGCCACGTGGTTGCGGTTACGTTTCGCAATAATCCGAGAATTGGCGTGTAGTGTGTGCTCATGTTATTTTGAATTTCACATTTTAATTAAATTTAAATGGGACCAATCTTCAAGTACCTATATCCTTTCAGATAAAACAAGAATTTTTCAAATCGGTTCATAATTGTCGGAGTTATGAGGTAACAAACATAAAAAAACATACAACCGAATTGATAACCTCCTCCTTTTTGGGAAGTCGGTTAAAAATGCAGTATCACGCTTGATCAAAAACACGCAACATCCTCAACACTCTCAATCTTTTGAGCCATTTAGTCGTTTTACAAAGGACACTTAATGTACCCGACATAAACTACGTCTAAGCGTGAATATTAATTTTCAATAATTCATTAAGATGTTACCACCCTGTTAATCATTTATGTATCAAAACAATGTTGGCTTTCCATTCCGCGCCGTCTTTTGAACACAAGGCTGGGAATGCTGCTCCTTGATTTTTCAAACTACGTCATGCGTCATGATTATGAATAACTAGCTGACCCGCGCAACTTCGTCTGCGTCACATTTTCCATTACTTCTCCGCTCCTATTTGTCTATAACCTTCCTCGATAAATGGGCTATCAAACACTGAAAGAATTTTTCAAATCGGACCAGTAGTTCCTGAGATTAGCGCGTTCAACCAAACAAACAAACTCTCCTGCTTTATAAAATAAAAATTCGTTTATTTTCCACCACAAATATAGGAACAATTTAGACAGTATGTTGACAATTCAAGGGTGGACTGGAGCCTAAACTAGGGATACCCTGTATTTGACAAACAAACTGTATTAAACAATTCTAATATTCATAAATAGCAGTAGTAGTTATTGGATAGATCAAGTAGGCTGCAGTTTTTAGACTAGTGAAATGGCACCGTGTATAATTTTTCACACAGCCCATATTGTTAATTTTGACTAAAACAATTTACTTAAATCTTCAGTAGGTAGGCAATTATTATTAGCCTTCTCACAATTAACAGAAGCACAGATACCTAAGAATGAAAGCTAACTAAAGTACCTACCTAAAATATAATTAGAGACGACGGAGCTAGAAAATCGGAATTTTCATTCTAACTTTATTATCTAGATTTTAATAAACCGGATCGTAAAATTAGATTGTACTGACTAGGCTACTAAAAAGGTGTTCATTAAACGATAACGCTTTTTAGATAAATGAATTTACTCGGCAAATTGTACAAATTCGATTTGTAACTAAGCAACATTGCTTGTTGATGATTAATATGTGACTTACTCAAGGTCGACTTCGACAAGATATATATAGTTTATCATTCATTTTTATTAGAATAAGGGCCATGATTTGACAACTTGGCGCCAACACGAGGTTTATTGTTAGCACCTAGTCGTCAAATCACAGCTCCGAACTAAAATACGCTTAGATTGTACTCAGAAATCATCAAAAGGTACAAAATTTAACTTTTAAAACTGGGTTCATTTGTCAAACGTACATGAGCGCGGCACACATCACAAAAACGTCTCAACCGATACCGTCGTCATTTGACGTTGTAAATGAGAGAATTGGAGCGCGACGTCTATTGCGTCGCATTGTGAACTCGTGACTCGTGTTGTAGCGTCACGAGTCGTGACTCGGGCCGAGACGGAAATGATACCGGCAGCACATGTGAACTGAAACGTAGTATGTTATCAAACGGATTGAGGTGCTGTGGAGACACCTCACTATGAAAAATATTCCCTCTAATTGATTTAGGTTTTTTGTACTGTATGCAACTGTTGTATTGCTCAAAATTACCTACACTATATTTTGTGACCTGAATTCTGTTTTTTTCTAACGGTTGTCTTTTTTCTTCCACAGGTACTGATGTCAAAACATCCACATCTAGTAAGATAATCATTATAAATATTTAATTTTAAAAAAACTAGGTAACCCTAAGTTTAATTTAAATACTAGTTTGTTAACATGTAATGCTATAGAAAATCTGAATTTTGAATCTGCTAACAGGAATGGTTAGAATTGTTTTACTAATTATAATAGGACCGAAAATACGAGTGTGTAGGTAGGTCCCTTTATAATTCGAACAAACACGGGAGATATAATTTCAAATATTTTCTCAAGACACGTTTCCTCGTGTAGCACACAGACACACTGGGTCGCGGAAGTCGCTCGCGGGCTCACATAAAGTAACAACGGAAATGAGATACCGGTGTCTCGATGTTTGGATCAACTCCACGCATATGATTAATTTATGTTCCACGGTTTTGTAATATACTGTCAGTGTTTATTTATAACCGTCTGCAGGGAAATTAGAAGTACTTCTTTAGGACTAGCTTAGTGAACAATTTTGTAAGTCGTGTTATATTTAATGCTTTTTACAGTTCGGTGTTGAGTTTTAGTGACTATTGATGAATCAATGATCGCTTTAATTTCGGAACGGGAGATATTGTAGGTACAAGGTACAAATAGTGTGGACTTCCTAAATACATATAAATAATAATTTCAAATTAAAGAGGAAGATAAAAATATATAGCGGAGCTTCGTACCCAGTCACAATATGAGCTCAATTGTTGGCCGGTGAATCAAATTTTGTCGACACATGAGCGTCTGCTCATAAGCGCGGCGCGCCTGCCACGCCCACAAGGCCCTTCTAACCTCCTTTATCTCGTGTGGAAAATACAAAAAATACAATAAACTGAATAAACCTCTATAATGATTTTTCCCATATGAAGGTACCTAGTATGAACTTAGATATCTATTTTGGTTGAAAATATCTATAACAGAATCCATATACTCGTTTGCATGAAAGAGCTCTTTCTGATCGAGTGCGGTTGTACAGCTTCAATTTAATCTCGACTCTTAAAAGCATCCATTATAGCGACGCCATCTTGTTTATAAGTTTTCACTTATCAGTTACGCGAGTATAATTTGAAAATAATATATTAATTATCACGACTTAGTTTGTAAACTAAGTGAGCAGAAAACAACCTATTAAGAAAGAGGAGAGAAAATCTTAATAACTGTCCAAAGCCACTCACCCTGACGTCAATCTTTTTTGTTCATATTAAATAAGATGAGCCCAGTATTTACTAGCTGCATTTGCATACGAGGTCAGTTTTCTTTTAAGTCTATACAAGTTTAAATAGTTAAATGTCTAAAATGGTATTTTGAAGGAAATAACACAGATTGGATTGGATAAAAACTTTAAGGAGCTCAAAATTCTGAACAATACCAAAGTAAAGATTTAAGTAAGTCGCATAAAGTACTGAAACAGCCAGACAATCATGACACTACCCGTAATACGTTACGTTACGTATGTATACGTTCAAATACAGCTAATTAAATTTAAAAACCAGTATGTACTATTGAATCAAGTTTCAAAATTTCATCCAACTTCAGCTTCGCTGACGTTAACTAACAATAATTAATCGTCGTCCGATAATTTTGTAACGGATGCGATCCTCCAACTTGTCGGTCGGCTTTGTACAGAAATAGTTTTACACTAATACCGAAAGTTTTGTTTCACCATTAGTGCGGCCTCATCGGCTGGGCACGTTCTTGTTACTGGTATAACTAATAGTAGGTACAAGGAGGCAGAAATTTACGTTCATGAATCTCGAAATTAGGCTATGTTTGGGAATGTTGTAACTGATTAAACCAACTTTAGTGGATTAAAAAAAAATAAAAACATACCCAGGATAGGATAATAATACATTGTGTACTATCTAATTTATCTTTTGACAAGCTACGTCAAGGAGTAATTTTATGGGTCACAAAAACTTATACCTAGCTATCAAACCTTACAAACCTTAGCAGCTTTTTAGTGCTTAGAAAAACAAACGTAGAATCAGCCAATATAGCGGCCGAACATAAATGCGAACGCATCGACGAGGCCCACCATCATCAATAAGAAAAATAAAAGTTTGACGGCCCGTCAAAACAGTATGAATAAATAAGTGAAGGGCCCAGTAAGCCCACTCGTGCACTAACTTAGCTAAAATATTAAACGTTCAAACTTCAAATCTCGAACTTGCTTTGTAACTTAACGGTTTTAAGATGTTTTTAGTGTCTTAGAAAGTGATTTTGCAATTAGAAAAGGATTAGTTAGTATAGAAATAGATGATTTAAATCTCAGAAAATCAGCCGTTTTATGACATTTTGTCGAGGAATTTGCACATAAATGTATGGGACAGTCGATTTTATTATTGCGATTTCGGTGCTGGTCCCAAATTAAATATTATTCTTAATTATGAGTTATTGTACTCTTACCCTTTACAAGTATTGCGTTTATTCAACACGTTGTAGGTATAAAAAATTAAAACATATTTTTCCTTTCTTGAAAAAAATAACTTATGTTTTCAAAACGTTTCATTACACTCCTGAACTCCAACTCCCATGCCACAGAAGAAATCCTAAATTGATTTTCCGTGTTCGCAAGAACTCGTAGCATGAGAAATGACCTATCCTACTCGCGAAGGTAACGCCGAATAAAAGTTGTTCCTTATGCACTTAATTATTCACAATGTTTGCCGGTGATACCCTCGTGAACTTCCCCCGGCCTTGTCACTGTATTAAGTGACAAATTATAGCCGAAAATCGAAGGAATTTTTCATGAACGCGGCGTTGTCTCTACTTTTTGTTTGAAATCTTATCTCCGACAAATTATTTTCGTATTTTTTGTCTGCAAAATATTACATTAAGTAACGTTTAATATTTTTAATAATACATGTTAAACGTTACTTTATTAAAAATATATGTGCTAATTTTTGCCTGACTTTTGCGGGAATTAATAAATTGGTTTCATTTATCGTTTACACCTTTTTACGTTTGCTAAAAAGCAGAATACATTGAATTAATAACAACAATATCAATCTGTTAGCGCCGTCCACCACAAAAAATTTCGAACCGTTAACGAAACCAAATGAACTACTTTAATTAACAGCGTAAGCAACAAAATATAAAATAAGCCGCAAGAAAAATAATTAAGCATACACAGACTTCATTGAAAATGAAAAGCAAATAACGAAAAAAGAAAAGCGCGTGTGTTTTAAATAAAATAAAAAAAGAAATGCAAAAGGGCTTTGCGTCGGGAAAGGGATTTGGCCTGACATGGGGGATGGCTTTATCATCATATCTCGTATACACACTGTGATATTGTCTGTCTGTTCAGGTTTTATTTTTGCTCGTGATGCGGTGTTTATGCGAATGTGTACGGTTGAAAGGTAGATATGAAACTGTTTCAGTGTTTGTGGCATCGATTTCACTTGGTTCATCGCACATTTTTAAACCACGTTTCTTTTATTGTCCTGTTCGTGGCAAAAACAAAATAAAAACAAAATGGCTGCCCCCATGGCACAGTTACGCTGGCCTTTTATTACTTTCACTTAGCTGTGAAAACAAATTAAGCTATCCTAAGCAGATTAGAAAAGTGGCCAATTAAATTTTTGCCCCTGGCTTCATTTGACCATCAGGTTAATACCTGAAAAAATATAAATCTAAAAATACCAGAAAGAAGGAAAGTATTTTTCGACTTGTATTTTCTTAATTTAGTGAGAATTACCAGTAAATCCCGAGAAATACTTATCATAATTTCAGTTTTCAGGAGGATTCCATTGAAATAAAATGGAATAAAGTTCTTAGTTGCCTATCGCAGAAGGTTCAACAAATCACTCAATGAAATTCAAACACGCGCCGATGAAAGAAAAATTGTAATAAAATCAATACATAAAAGCTCTCTAGAGTCCGCAAATAAAATATATGCTCAAAATATACTTTACTGTCCGATGTCTAAATGGACGGGATAGGTGACACCCACGACTTAGCCTCGGGGAATATGTGAAATAACATTTTTCTTTTTACATCCAAATCGTAAAATATTCCTAAATAGGAGTACTTAGCTATTATTTATTTTGCTGATGTGTACACTGTGTGTTACGATCTTATGCTTGGTTATTTTACTAAAAGTTTACGGCTAATAACACGACTCGTGTATCTTGAGTCATATTTATACTACGCATAATAGAATGAACGCAAACCTGAAAAGAGTCCCATATTTTCTACAAAATCACATATTTTCAACTAATTTATAATAATTACTTTAGCGGGCATGAATCTTTTACTATCTCTTTATTCATTTTTCTTAACCTACAAATATATACCTATTTTTAAACATTTCTTAAAAAACATTTAAAAATATAAAAAGTAGTAATCCGCCGGTGTCGGGAGCAGGGTCCAAGCTACCAGTGGTTAGGGCTCCAGAGAAAGGAACCTCCTCACAATACCTACGAGCCGTATCGAGTACTGCCTTCTGTATCAGGCCCTTTGCCCAACTGCGTAACGCCAGCTTCGACAGGTGGTCGTCCAAGCTTTTGGCCAACAGGCCATTGGCCGTAACGACAATCGGCACAATAACTGCCAAGTCCACATTTCACTTATCGACAACCTCGCGTGCTAAGTCGAGATACTTAATCTGTTTCTCTTTCTCAGCTTTCACGAGATGAATCTTTTACTTATTGTTTCGTTGACAAACTGTACTGTAAGTTGACTTGTAACTTAATTAAATATTTCTACACCGGCAACAGTAGTATATGTGAGACTTTTAAGACCTTAATATACCATATACTTAGAAATATATTATCATTCGCTCATCGGGTAATTATATTTATACGTATAATTGGTCTAGTTACGCAAACATAAATGAATGGAGCAATCTTTTTTTCGCGTTTTTATGAATGGTGTCATAGTAAAAGTGGTTCATTTCAATGTAGTACAACGTACCTCTTTTTGTATAATTTGCGATTATTCAGATACTCATTGTTTATAGTAGACTCTCATGTCTACAAACAATCAGCTATAAATAGTTAGATTGTTCTAGCCTCTCATTCGATGTGCATACACATTCTGTCAAAGCTGCCTGAATTCAAGTGCCACTATCAGAGGGGCAATTTTTGTGTTTATTTTTCCATAAAATTAAGGGGTTTTTGACCTTATATTGTTTAAATGCAATACATCATCATCTTCCTGCCCTTATCCCATGTTACAAAACTTTCACTAACTCCCTTTCCTTTCATATCGCTTCTTACACAATCCATCCTTATTTTATTTGGCCTTCCTCTCCCTCTCCATTCATCCACATTTATGTTCATTACTCTTTTAGTTAAATGCGTTTCCTCCCTCCTCTTCACATGACCATACCAAGACAAGCGATTCCCTTTTAACTTTTCCGTCACTGGCGCCACTTTTAAACTACCTCGCCTTCGCCTTTTTAAATGCATTACATGAAACATTGATTTACAACCAAAATAAATAGAAACGTTAAAACTTACATAGGAACATCTGAACTTTTTTGGTCCTGTTAATTAAAAAAAATCAAAGGATTAAATACTATGTATCCTCTCCAAACTCCAAATAAAACCTTTTAGCTAAATATTTCTTTACTTTAAAATGATTTCATAACATTAAATCAATTCCACCTCATCATTCAGTTTGGTTGAGCACAGCAAAGCGCTGGTAATCACCTTATCATTGTATCAAAGCTGACAGTGTCTGAGCACAATATCCGGCTCGCGAGCGAACTTACCGATACACAATAACTTGGCCCGGGCCAATCTCCGCCGGATACGCCGGCTTCACTTCCCATAAAGTCACTTCACATTGCCATCGATTATAATCTCAGGTAGCTTGTCTGTGGATTTATATTCGTGACGGTTTATGAATGGGAAGGTTCGATGAGAGAAGTCAATTGCAGGTTCAGTAGTTTGGGAATTATTTTCTTTTCGTTTTTTATGTAAGAGTAGTTCCATTTTTTATACAGTACGGTCATCAATTCATCATTTACCTGTTGGAAAATAGTTATCAATCAAATTTTAAATTCATTAAGAAATACCTAATCTTTATTTTTTTGTCAATTCCAATTACATGGTAAACAGGGACAAGGCAGTATTCACACGCCAAAACCCTAATGAAAGTCGTTGAATAAAATTAAAATATGAAATAAATAAAACAAAATAAATGAGAGCCATTCTGACTCTTACACCTTCCACAATAGTTCTCTAAAAATAAAATGTCATAAATATCTTGCATGTTACACAGAAATAACAACCATTGAGTATTTTCGACGCAAGTGTTAAATAAAGATGACACAATATTTTTATTTACGAACATACCCAGAGGATTAGTTGCTTCTGAATCCGTATAAAATAGATGAAAGAAAAATTTTAAGACGTGTCACCTGCTTGAATTCATAAAATGTTTTTGTACGTAAAAAGGAACGCCACTACGACCTAACGTGATGCGCAATTTAAGAAAAAGCTGTGGATGAGGTTATATTATTATGACGAACGTACTCAAATATCCTTTTTTTAACTTTTCATAACCACGCGTTTGACCACTATCTCACTTGATGGTAAGTGATGATGCGGTCTAAAATGGACCACGCTTGCCAGCTTTGGCAGATCCGTCCCAAAGATGAGAGCAGTACTCCATACATAATCGAACTTGGGCTTGATAGAGTTTGAGCAGTTGTTCCGGCGTGAAGTACCGTCTCACCTTTGCTAGGATCCCCAACTTTTTTGCAACCACTTGAGCTTGAGCTTGAGCTTTTGCCACCATGAAAGGGCCGAAATTGAGGGTAGATCTTAAAGTAACCCCAAGAAGTTCAAGCCGATCGGTTATAGGCACGGCTACACCTCGAAAGATGGAGCTGGGTGGAATTGGCTCCTTTTGGCGGAAAAACGACACGCTTGGGTCTTAGCAGCATTGAACTTGACCAGATTGGCATCGCCCCATTTAGAGACAGCCTGTAAGGACACGTTCAAGTGCTCAACCATAGCCTCCCGGAGAGACCGGGTCTGCGACCCACCAGCTTGTGCGTCGAACACGTATCTCTCAGCAACAGTGTTGTCGTCTGCATACCCAAAGGTACCGGGTTTTAGCAGATCATTAATATGCAACAGGAACAATGGTCCCGAGAGTACTGACCCCTGAGGAACCCCGACATTATTATCCAGCAGTCCGGATGAGCAGCCATCTATGATAGACCGATCCCTCAGGAAATCTGCAATCCAATCACACAATCCGGCGGGCAGGCCGAAGGAAGGAAGCTTAATAATAAGGCCATCGTGCCAGACCCTGTCGAAGACCTTCGAGATAGCTAGGGAGACCGCAAGTGCTTCCCCGTGCTTCTCAATGGCCTCACTCCAGATGTGAATAACGCTAGAAGATCCCCAGTAGACCGATTTCGGCAGAAGCTGTATTGTTTGTCACATGTCACAAGGACATCGTTCGCTTCTAGGTATGCCAGGAGCTTACGATTCAGCACCCGTTCGTGTTACCGCGATGGGTCTATAATTCGACGGGTCAGCTCGACTTGGGCATGGGCTGCACGTTGGCTTGCTTCCAAGTCTTCGACACTTTCCCAGTCTCAAACGAAAGGCGAAATAGGCTTGTCAAGATCGGAGACAACTCCGGCGCACAAGTCTTTACAACTAACTTCTTCCGACTCACGTCATTTGCTTTGCGCGTACGAACGTCGACCCATGCTAGGCACGCCGCGTGTTTTATCGCGTCAGCGCAATTGCACTCGGCCCCAAACCATGGACGAACTTCGCCAGACATGGTTACGTCAGAGAAAGGAATGTAGTACTCCATCCCCCTCCGCATCACATCCATCACGGCGTCTGCGCACGTCGAAGTGTCAGTCGAAGAAAAGCTAGTAGGCTGCCAAGGATAACATGCGAAGAAAGATCGCATGCCATCCCCGTCTGCTGACCTGTATCGCCATACCCGACAAGTGCCTCTCGGGCTAGGATCGGGCGGGGAGTAAACGTATACAGACTTTACCAGACAGTGGTCGGAACTACCCAGTGGTGAAGAAACCGACACCGAGTATCGGCCTGGATCTGTTGTCAGCAGAAAGTCCAAGCAATTGGCAGTGTGCGACTCAACATCCGGCACCCTCGTTGCCCCCTGGACTAGCTGGGTTAAGATTGAATATCTAGTATTCAATCTTAACCCAGCTAGTCTAGCGGTTAGCTTTCGCGTCTCTCGTCCAGCATGATCTGTGCACTGGTATGGGAAGAGCCACTCCTGATGGTGGGCGTTGAAGTCCCCCAGTAACACCAATTGGGCATAAGGGTATCGCTGCTGAGCTGCATCCGCCGCCTCACTTAGGTGTTGAGTGAGCCCAGTTGTCTCCAAATCTCCGCTGTGCGAACGCTATATACCAGCGTAGACAATTTTGTCCAGGCCGCTTTCCACAAGAACCCATAGCGTAGAGAACCTGGAATCCTCAAGGTTACCGAGACGCCGATAGCAGATGTCATCCCGGGCGTACATACATACGCCCGCGCGTGGTTTAAAGTGGTGCTCCAGGGTGAACACTGGGTAGGAAAGATACGACATGTCTGACGGACATCCGATGTGCGTCTTGGAAAGGAACAAGAGCGCTGGTTTCTCAGTCTCCAGGTGGTGATGGACTGCGGCGAGATTTGAGTGCAGACCTCGAATGTTGCTGAGGTGCACTTTGTGTGAGAGGGAGTGCTGCCGCTGAACAGCGTTTTCCTTTTTGTGCCTTTTAACCATTGGTGTGAGTGATGGAAGGAGAGGAGAAGGAAGTGAAACGAGGTTCCATGCTGCTAACCTTCAGGCACGCTCTGACAGGACGGCATCATTGGAAGACTAGTCTGGAGACTGCGGGAAAGCCCGAGCCCCCCCGGAAATGTTCATCGAGCCCTCTCGCCTGGTCGCCAACCAGCACGATGGTGCATTCCGGGATTTTTCGACAGTTGGCGGGGCAGCCTTTCATGTGTGGCTAGCACATTACTTGGGCCCCCAACTACCTGCGGTCGGCCAGTGGCGCACCGTGCCTCGGACCCCGCTACCCTCTGCGACTAGTTCCCCGATACCCCCATGTCAGCGCAAGCCCGGTTGGTCCACCTGCGTTGGAACAACTATTTCGACCCAACTCCTCTGAAATGGCTACACTGAGCAACATACCGGAACGCGATTAGGCCGCTTGGCGGTACGTCTTTGCCCAGTGGGTGGTCACAAGCCTTCAGCCGAAGCCTACCACCAGTTTGCGTCACCTGATTAGCACCACCCACGGACCACGTTTAGGGACTAGCAATCCTACGGACGCAGGTGACTCGGCCCCCAAAAAAAAATTCTTAAAAAAATCTTATTAGACCTTTATTTTAAAACAGGTACTATTTAAAGTGTAGTCCTGAGGTTTCCCATTCGCGCCACTGTCAAAAATAATGATAATATTATTTTCCTACGTTTTGACAAGTTTATGACCTAATTTTTATCTTCCAAATTCAAATCGAATCGCACTACAATATCAGTGACAGCCCAGTCACTGATATTGTAGTGCGATTTGAATTTGGAAGATAAAAATTAAATAATAATTTAAATACAAAAATTGGGATTATGGGCGCTTTCACATTTTTTCTTGAATTTTAGCGTTTTATTCGAATTTTGATGTGTGATTTTGCTTTAGATATAGCCTTAAAAAAAATAAAAATATGCCTAAGTCAGTTTTGTCAAAGCGCTCTTACAAAATCGAATAGCTCAGGTTGACTAAAGTTGAATACCGCGCGTCACAAGATTATATTGATTTTCGACAATTATTTAAAAATATTTACTTTACTTTTAAGTAGACCAATTTGATTGGATGTTATATGTCTTCGAATATTCGCTTAAGGACATGCAGGTTTCCTAACTTTTCTTTTTCTTTTACGGGTTTGAGAGCAGTGGTGTTGAATTCAATTACTATGTAGTCAAGTAGAAACTGACACTATGTCGTCTTGCCGATTTGTATCGTATTACTCATAGATATAATTATATTTCTGTGGTATTACTTCTGTTACTCAGCTGCGTCTTTGGATGAAAGCTGAGCCCATTGATTATGCAGCAAGCCTTCTGTACCTGCCTATTCTGTGGTACTATAGTCAGTTGTTCCTGTTCCAAATAGTCTCCATAACAATGTGTTATGTGGTGTCGAAACGCTTGGTACCTCATTAATGGTATAATACGAACAAAGGATTTTAGTTTAGCTTCGACTTGAGCGTAACTGGCTGAGCACACATTTGTATTGTTGTGTTGTTGTGTAGGGTACAAGTTGCTTGTAGTCAGTCACACGTGATTTTTAATTCGCTAATTATGCTCGAGTAGATTTGGACTACGCTGTCAGATAGTAATTTAATATGTAAGATAATTTTCAGTAATAAAAATATTTAGGGTTTTACTGTCAATTTTATACAGAAACCAAAAAAAAATACTGTGTACACCTTATATTGGCAAAAAAGTAGAAGTAGTGAGTAGCTTGTATTGTCATTGCGACCTTTTCCCTTCGCAGAAACAGTTCAACATTCGTCCTGATTTATAAAAATACTTTACCGTCAAAAAGTCCGCCAGCAAAAATCGACATAATTCCAAAGGTAATGCCGCTATTAAGGCATCTAACTATCGCAAACCGCGCCGGGGGAGCCACCATAACGGTAAAGTGTAAATGTTTTCTTACCAAACGGCGCAATGGTGAAGTAATAATGGAAAATGGCGTCCTCTGCGGATACGTCAGTGATATTACCTACGATGGCCGACATTCAGGCTTACGACATTACGTAAATAACAATAATATCATACGCATATAATTTCGTTAACATTGAAATACTATGATTATCTCGTTTTGTACCGACATGCTAGTTTTTATTTTGTTTCTATTTTTGTGAGTACCATATTGGGTCGGTTGCGGATGACGCTGTTGAAAATAGTACACGTTCAAACAAGCATTCACATGTTCAAACAATTAAATGTTTTTTATTTAATAAGTTACATAGGCTAGTACGAGTATGCTGGAGCTGACCTGCTGAAATTCTATCAACTAAACAACTAGCTATAAGTCAATATTTATTTGTGGGTATGTATAAGGCTGACACTGAGCTCGAAGACAATAGAACTCATTCAAAAAAGAAAAGAATTACTTAAAAATGGAAGAAACAAAACAACATTACATGAAATCACGGAACTAAGCAAGGAAATAAGCCGCAATATAAAACAAGATAAGTCGAATAAAAGAAACAAATGTATACAAAAGCACATTACTAAAACAGGAGGTATTAATAAAGCACTCAAAGAATTAAATGAAGCGACGCCATGGGTTCCGAAAATGAAAAGTAAACACAACAAGGAAGAAACTAGAAGACAGCCAATTTTAAAGATAGCAACAGAATATTATCGGAAATTATACTCTACCGGAATCACCTTAAAATACAACACAAACCTTGAAGACGAAACAGAAGAAATTCCTGACATTCTTGAAAGAGAAGTCCAGCATGCGATAGAAACACAGAAAAATGAGAAAGCACCTGGACCTGATCATATAACCAATGAGATGATGAAAGCTACATTGCCAGAAATAACAAAAAAACTTACTAAACTGTTTAATCTTATCCTAAACACAGAATACATACCTTCACAGTGGACAATGAGCACTATAATACTCATTTTTAAGAAAGGAGATAGAGCAGAAATAGGAAATTATCGTCCAATAAGTCTTATGTCAAACATCTACAAGGTGTTCTCAAAAATAATATTGAAACGCATCACCAAAAAACTTGACGAACAGCAATCAAGAGAACAGGCTGGATTCCGATCAGGATTCGCAACAATAGATCACACACATGTGGTAAAACAGCTCATCGAAAAATGTCAAGAATATGATTATCCAATAGACATGGCATTTGTAGACTACAATAAAGCATTTGACTGTCTGGAACATCAGTACATTTGGGAAGCCCTGAAAAATCAAGGAATAGAAAATAAATACATAAGGTTAATAAGAAATGTATATTCTAACAGTAAAGCACGAATAAAACTAGAAGCGGAGGGGGAAATCTTCCCAATACACAGGGGAGTGAGGCAAGGAGACCCACTCTCACCAAAGATTTTTTCCTCCGTGCTAGAGGAAGTCATCAGAAAGATGAATTGGGACAATATAGGGATTAACATAAATGGAACAAGTTTAAATCATTTGAGATTCGCAGATGACATAATACTTATAACAGACTAGCTGACCCGTGCCCACTTCGTTGGGCGGTAAACATTTTAACTTGTGATGAAATTATGAGTGTGGTTCGGTTAGTACTGACTGCTATGATTTATTTCCTGACGGCCAAAAGGAGGGTTTTGTTTTTATTGCATAATAATATGTATTTAGCTAGGCTAGCGAGCCGCTGCGAGCGCTCAGCGTTAGACTCCCTGTCCCTTGTTGCAGAGCCATGCTGCTTTAAATCACTGAGACGCTGTGCACGTTCAGCGCTAGATTCCCGAGCACGGACCTGCGATGTTCTCCAGCTTTGGTTAGCAAGCCGCTGTGAACGCTCGGAGCTAGATTTCCCAGCGAGTGCTTGCGAAATATTTTCTCTATTCCTCGAGAGGCTCTTCCGTACGGCGTACTCGAGCTGCTCTTGTCTCATGTCTGGGATGTCTGACGGGAAAGTTGTGATATCCTTTAAGGCATGATAAACAATCGCTGAAACTGTCCGATATCCCAAAAACAGAAATATCACAGCTTCGAACTCGAAGAATGAGAACGAAGTAATATTGTAATTGTGTTTTGAGAAACCGAGCAACCAAAACAATTTTAAAGACCAACAACATTCAATCAACTACGTACAACTTACCTACCAAACGACAAAAGTTAAATAATAACTGGAGAGGGTCATTAATCCGCGGAAAATCTTAAAACCACGATTCAGAAAAGTGACGTAATATGGGTAATGGATAAAACGTCGTCCGTACAAAGCATGTCATGTTCTAATGCGGTTCGTGAATGGACGGCGCGGGCGGCGTTTCGCGATTTAGTAATTTTATATTATCTTCGAAACTATTCAACCAATTGACATACTGTTTTGGGCAAATCGTATCTCTATGATGTTCTTGTGATCAAAATAACATTTTTTTCGATAAGGTTTAATATTTTGTTGTTTAAAAAATCGTCCAAAGATAAGTACGTCGAAAAATACTTTTTTTAACACATAAAAGCTACTATATCTGCTAAAATATAAAAGATAGAAATATGGTGCCGCGGACTTTTTTGTAGAACTATTATAGGCGGACCAGGTTGCCATACATTGTTTTCAATTATATACAACTGTTAAGGCAGCGCACGCAAATAACTCTGTTGTAAGAGCTATTTTTTTCCGCCTGGATAGACAAAAATTGAGATAGTTCGACTAATATGCATGATATCTTTATAATTTATAGCCTATAGCACTCACGGATAATGTAGCTTTCTACCAGTGAAACAATTTTTCAAATCGTACCAGTAGTTCCTGAGATTACCCCCTACATACAAACTTACAAACTTACAAACTTACAAACTTACAAACTTACAAACAATTTTACCTCTTTATAATATTAGTATAGATAACCCGGAAAGCCTTAAAAACATGCTCCAAGATTTGTCATGTGAAAGCAAAAAAGTGGGACTAACAATAAATAAAATAAAGACCAAGATAATTACAAACAGATCCCAAATAAGTGTCTCAATAGATGAGGAAGATATAGAATATGTTAATTCCTATATATACTTGGGCCAACTTATTGCCTTTAACAACCAAATGGGATCAGAGATAGAAAGACGGGTAGCCAATGCTTGGTAGAGATTTTGGTCCCTCAAAGAAGTGCTAAAAGGTAATCAATATAATGTTGCAATGAAAAGAAAAGTATACAACACATGCATACTACCATTTCCTACCTATGGATGCCAGACCTGGGCAAACACAAAAAAAAACAAAACCAACAATTAATTACATGCCAAAGAGCCATGGAGAGGAGCATACTGGGCTACACAAAAAGAGACAGAAAGAGAGCCGAAGAAATAAGGAAAATTACGAAATTTGAAGATGTTATAGTCAAAACCAAAAAACTCAAATGGAGGTGGGTAGGCCACATGATGAGAGAGAACAAAAACAAATGGACAAAAGATTTAACCGAATGGACCCCTAGATTCCAAACAAAGAGGAAACGGGGAAGGCAGATAAAACGTTGGTCTGACGAGATAAAAAAGCATTCGGGTCCAAGATGGCAAAGAATAGCTCAAATAAGAGCAGAATGGAGAGAGCTGGAGGAGGCCTTCGTGTCGCAAAGACACGCCGACGCCCAATAATTACGACATAACATTGAATTTATAAAATATATTATTTATAAACAAATGAAATTATAAAAATAATATTGTACATAATTGTAATAATAATGAATTTACCCTACCGCAGTATCTCTACGTTGACGTCGTGGTGGGGCTTGCGCGTCCCGATGAACCTTAGGTCATACCTAGGGTGAGGGGCCAGACAAAGAGAGATACAATCCGCAAGGCAGTTTTGTGGCGAACTGTTGGGCAGTAGCGACCCCACGAACCTTATCTCCCGGGAGAAGTCTTGTTCCTCATCTACGGCTTGCCTTTATTGGCTGGCCAGAGTGAATACTGACGAGGAACAGAGCTCCCACCTCTCTCTTGCCTTAATTGGCCGGTCTGAGTGGAGATTCGCTAGAGCACACGTGCTCGGGAAAAGGATGTATAATCCAGTAAGATGCTGGTAGGGATCTTGACCGCACTTCCGGGATTGTCCTGATAGCCGTGGTATACCTCTCCATTCCTCTAGCACCTCAGGCTATGTTGCCTCCTTGGTGCTACGTCACTTTGTGCTAGCGACCGTTTTCGGGGGCCCATTCATTGAGTGTGCAAGTCACCCCCTGCCATTTAAAAGCCGTGTATATTGTTAGTGGTCAGGCAGGGGCCAATAGTTCTATAATAAACGATTATCAGTCCACTAAACCGCCCAAACCCATAGCGTTTCATCTTTTTTTTTTTCCATATTCTGCAATATTCTTGCTCCAACCGGGGATTGTCCTTGGGAATACTTTCACAGTGCATACAGGGATAATCGCCGGTTAGTGCCCCATTACATTTGAAATTTCTAACGGGGCCTCTGCGAGTTGGTTTCGGCCCCTCGTACGCCTACCAAAGGACCGGGTCTCCAGAGACCCGAGAAAGAAAACAAATGAATTTAATTTAATTTAAGGTCAATTTAATATTTTATGATAATTTTATGTGAATACAATTAATTGCATGTTAACTAATTATGGAATGATATAGAATTTGTATATGTTAGCAATAAAGGCTTAATAAATAAGGCTATAGAAGCAATTTTACAATTTACCCAAAACTGTGTTCGCAAGCGCTCCCCGATGTTTTTCATGTCGGTGCTAGCTGTCATGATCCTTTGTTCTGCCTCAGTTTACCGTTTCACTGCAAAGGACGTTGTCATGTTTACGCCTCAAGTTTCTTGGACCCCATCCAGTCGCGTACTCGCGTCACTCCCAGCAAAATCCCCTGGAATCCAGCCACGGCGATAAAATACTAGCAAAATATTACTTTGAAGTAATATTAAGAAGACTTTCACATTAAACTATTTTTAAATAGTCAATATTTTATGTAAATGTGTACGCCATTTGTAAGTGACGTTTTCTATTACGTACTGACGTTTTTGTGGGCAAAATTGACTTTCTTTCGGTAGAGTATTTCTTTTTGCTGTTTCCGACATTTCAAATATAAAAGTGTTTCCTTTTTGCATTTTACATTAAATAAAAAACCAGAAATATTTTTGGGATCATGACTAGGTATGTTTAACTTGTTGCGAGAAAATTCACGGAGAAATTGTGGGAATACCTAGCAAAGCTCAGGCCATTTGTTGGGTTATAAATCGTAGTACGTCGCACGAGTCATTTGTACTTCTCTAAATGTCTGCGACAAGGATGCGAAGTTTCACTCAACAACTACTTACATCGAACAATAAAACTGACTGATAACTTGCCTCCTATTTATTTGTTGGAGATACAACTAATAACTGTGTCGCTTACTCTTTCAATATCAATTTATGATATCCAATTTTCTGGGCTCTCATCTTTCCTTCGTATATTTGTACCGTAATAGGTTCTCTACTTCGTTTCAATATATTTTGTAAACAACAGGAATATGTTAGTTATCAAACTCCAAGGCAGGTTTACAAACTGCCTTAGCTAGGTCATAGGTCAAAAAGTGCTTTATGCATCACAGCTACTCCCACATGCATTTAAATTACTCGAATTATTTTCCATTTTCAAAGAAGTTTTTTATTCAAATAATGCATAGTGCATATCGTTGGAAGCTACTTAACTTTTTCTTTCTGCGAGTCCAGTATTTTACTGAATTTGTCTTGAAGTAGTTTCGTTGCAAAAAATACAGAAAATCCCTGCAGCGCATAAAAACTTTTTGAAGGAAAAACTCACAAGTTCCAGACGATTTTTTTGATTTATTGTCAAAGAAGACTGTTTTGTACGATCTCTCTCTCGTTTCGTAGTTAAATCAGTGCGGCTTATGGCGCTTTTAATCGAGCAATTTAATAAAATGAATGTGGTCTATTAGTCGGACGGGGTCCCCGTCAACCGCTAACTCAACGGTAAGCTTTTCTTTAAGCGTTTAGTTTAATATTTAATGTTTCTAGTTAATTTTATGCGTGGTGGGACGTAAGTTGTTGTAGGAGACTAGCTTATTATGTAGGTATTATATTTTATAGTTGTCACCTTCTACAAAGTCAGGTTCGCGTGATATTAAGCGGGTTTTATCTCCAACACGTGTAGAACTAATCATTTTCACGGCCAGGCTAGAACTGGTTTGGCCGTGAAAATGATAAGTTACACGATTCGTTGAATTTTGTTTTTGTAGAGCTCATTTTATTAACCTACTTATATATGTTTAAATATTTCTTAAAAAAACAAGTAAAAAAACATTTAAAAATATAAAAGGTAGTAGTCCGCCGGTGTCGAGAGCAGGGTCCAAGCTACCGGTGGTTAGGGCTCCAGAGAAATGATCCTCCTCACAATACGAGCCGTATCCAGGAGTATCAGGCCCTTTACCCAACTGCATAACGCCAGCTTCGACAGGTGGCCGTCGAATTTTTTGGCCAAAAGCTATTGGCCGTAACGACAATCGGCACAATGACTGCCGAGTCCACATTCCACATGTCGACAATCTCGTGTGCTAAGTCGAGATACTTAATCTGTTTCTCTTTCTCAGCTTTCACGAGATTCTCGTCATGTGGGATGGTAACACCGATATTCATTGTGCGGCGCGCTCATCGGTCTATCACCACTATGTCAGGCTTATTGGGAACATTAGTCCTGTCAGTGATGATAGACCGATCCCAGTGCAACGTGACATGGTCATTTTCGAGAACTGGGCACATACTTGTAATACGGTAGGCTCAGAATCCACAAGATTGTATTTCAAAGCAAGTTACTGCTGATTATTGTTGTTATTGTTAATAATAACAGCCGCACGAGTCGATCTTCAAGGTTAAGCAACGCTTGCCGAGGTTGGTCTGTAGATAAGTGACCATCTTAACATATTAATTTTCCTCCGTGCCTCGGAGAGCACGTTAAGCCTTTGGTCCCGGCTGTCATTTGTAGATATTTGGCAGTCGTTACGAATAGTCAGAAGCCAGTCAATCTGACTCCAGTCTTGCCATTAAGTACCGTGTTTACCCAGTTAATGGGTTGTGGAGGTAGGCAGCCGCTCCGCGTAAAATAAGGGCGAAAACGTGAATTTAATGTGACTTAATAAACTACTATCATTAAATCCCAAAACTTATAACGCTCACGAAAATATTTCACAATGCTACAATAAATACATAAATAAAGGTGCACATCCATAACAAGAAGATGGCTAGCCATAAACTTGAGACAGCGATATACCGCTTTCCCGGCAGCAACTAAACGTGACTTGTTTCCTTTTAATATTTCCACGGACACCTCATGCATTTAATATTAAAACGAATTAATAAAGGTCAGCTCACACTGAGACGCGACTTTCTTTAATCGAGCTTATGCTGTCCCACTGCTGGGCCCTGGGTGACAGCTGGACTGCTCTAAATCCCTTCATGTATTCTTTTCTCAAACCATCCCTTACTTTTAGATCGCCTCGCCACCGCTTCCTTGGTCGGCCTCGTCTTTGTGGCACCCACCTTGTAGTGACTAGCGTTCACTTTGCATGCGACAGACCAGTCCCATTTATGGACCACATAAAAAGTACATATTTTAGTGAAAGAATTCAAATACAACGCGCGGAACTTAAAATTTAAATTCTTTCACTGCAAAGTGTAAAATAAAGATCCATACTGTATCGCTAACTGAAAAGAGCGAGCAGCGTCAGTTCGCCTCACGCTTTGGTGAGAGTGGACCTTAAAGATGACATTTTAAATCTGCCGAGCTATACTTCGTTTAATCGCACCATTTATAATGAAGAATATGGTTCGTTATAGCCGCACCTCCCCTTGGACGTTTTAAAAGTAATCGGCGCGCTATTAGTAGCAAATTGATTCGATTCGGTTCAGAGAATCGCATGGATTATTTTAAGTTGGTTCATGAAATGTGGCTCGTTTTATTAAACTTTCGGTTTTATTCGGTTCTACACACACGCTGACAGTCGAGACATACTGTCAAACAATCTCTTTGATCCACAGCAAAGAGTTCTCGCTCACTCAAAGTCCGAACAAATTACAGGATCCGAAGTCCGAAGTAAAATGTTTCCGTTAGATACACGTGAATCATTGGGCATGATAATGGCGGATCCTGCACTTAGCGTGATGGAGCCCCCCCCCCGCCCCTCTCTACCATCTCATGATAAATGGCTTTGTCAAACCCCTCGAATGTGGGTCACGGAACCCAGCTCTAATGGCCCTGCAGCGATATTTTAAACTAACGGTCTAGTGTTGTTTACGGCGATAATCGAAGTTTACGATAAAAGTTTTTCGGTTCTAGTTATGGCGTGTTAGTTCGCAAGAGTAGCGGTCGAATTAACTTGATACTTTAACTTTTGAGGGTCTTTGAATTAATTAAAATCAACGCCATCGTATTTAGTAAAAGTTTTAATAGGTACTAAGTTTCAAGGCAATAAATCGGTTTTGTTATCCCCTTCACTATTTTACGAGCATATTCGTATTTCTCATCACACAAGTACAGCGTTACAGACCTTACTTTATTGTAAACAAACATAAGCTGGCCGTATAATCTGTTGAAAAGCCGGAAGCACAAGGCCATTAAAAGTTAAAGACACTAAATTCAGAAGTACACCTTTCTATACCACTTACATGTACCTTTTACCAAGAAAATGTTATAGGTACACTATTCCAAAACTAAGTTAGAAGCATGTCAAACTTTTCAAATAAACTTAAAAAATCTTAAAAAGTAAAATCCCATATAAGCTGTAATCTATATAAATTATAATCATACAACTAAGGTAGAACAATATCTACATTAATCCCCTCATATTTGCTTCTACGATTTCAGCAAATTTCCCATTTCGATACCAGCAGACTCCCTACAAGCAGTACGGGTAAGCTCGCGATAACCATATCTCTGCCGCTAATACAGCTGTATTAAGATAATCCAAGTCCCTACAATTACATTCAGATATACGCCTGGCATACAGCCAATCCGATCATAATTGACAGCAAGATTGATGCCTGTCCGTGGCTTGATGATTTGATCATACGAGTGAGAAGTTTACTAAACGATTTTTCTGTATATCTCTATCGATTTGGCTACAAATACCGTGAAGTGTTTGGCCCGTCGCCTGTTTGATTTTCACAAAGAAATGATGCTGTCGAAGGGATTTTGTTTCGTTGCGAAATGAACTAGATAATGTGGGTAGTGTTCAATACTTTGTACAGGACGACGTGACGTTGACCAAACTACCCAAAACCAGTAAACTAAACTCCTTTAGTAAAGCACAAAGAATCTATTTGCCTTATCTACTGAGTTTAGCTCCGAAAAAATCTAACGTTTTAACCCATCAACTTTATCTTCAAGAAGAATAGCCGTACGGTTTGCGGGCAAAAACAACTGATTGTGGGCAAAACTGTGGCTAAAAGTTACTGATATACTGCTAGATAATACAGTCTCAGATGGCACATAGCTCAAGCTAACGAGGCTTTACTGCCCTCCCTTGGCCCGTAAATTTAGGCCCACTATTCTTTTCCCGGTAGAATTTACTAAATTTATTCCTTAGCGCAGGGAATTCGAGGCATTTATAACGGTTTGATGTGATAAAACCAGCACCGATAGTTATTTTATGCATAATGTTTGGACTTTATTGTTGCTTTGCTATCGATACTGAAAACATAAAGTAAACGACAAAGCTGATTCAAGAAAATGCTGATATATTTATTGGAAAATCCGTAAAAGAAAATTTATTTTGGTGTTTAGATGAGCTAAACAAATCTGTTTCAAGAAATCAAATCGTCCCACAATACTACACCATTTGATTTCCCATTTCTTCCGATGAAGTTGATTTAAGATTGGCTCGAATATCAAAACAATTTTAGTGTTATCTAGTGCCTTAGCCCTGCAGTAGGACAGTACATACAGGCTCATAAAAGTAATATCGCCAAGAAATAATGTGTTATCATTAGCTTAAAAAGGAAAACTTTAACTTATCTATCAAGATATAGGTACAAAACACTTCCTGGTGACTGACTGACTGAGTGACTGACAGACAACGCACAGCCGAAACTACTAATCGTAGTACGCTGAAATTTGAAATTTGAAACGAGAAAAAACGGATATGCGCGTACGAATTCGCCGCCAAAAGCTAGTCTATACTAATCTATACTAATATTATAAAGAGGTAACATTTGTTTGTAAGTTTGTAAGTTTGTATGTTTGTAAGTTTGTATGTAGGGGGTAATCTCAGGAACTACTGGTCCGATTTGAAAAATTCTTTCAGTGTTAGATAGCCCATGTATCGAGGAAGGATATAGGCTATATATCATCACGCTAAGACAAATAGGAGCGGAGCAGTAATCGAAAATGTGACGCAGACGAAGTTGCGTAGGTCAGCTAGTCGCATATAAAACGATAGCAAATGAAGATCTGTCTAAAATCACGCTCCTTATTATAAATGAATCTTCTGTGTTCGCACCATCAACATTAGCGACGCCATCATAAGATCCCACGCACACCAGCGAGATATAAATAACATCTACCTACATATACCATGTACGTATGCAAGCTTGTATGACATGTAACACATTAGTGTATTAGCAGACATTCCTCCATTTCTCATGTATCTTACAGGCGAGTACCTCGTTAGCATTGTTATTTACAGGGCTGTTTGCCAGTTTACATACGTGTACAAATAAGTAAGATTTACTACGCCTAGGGAATATGCTTACGCTTTTTTCCTTATATTTTGCTTTTGGTATTTGTTTCTTGTGAGTTGTGTCTTGTTCCTAGCAGAACACAACTTCTTTTATTCTTCGAGTCATTAAGGAGAGTCTCTTTTTAATGAATTGTTGAAGGAATATACCTACAGCGTATTTCTCTATTCCAAACAACTAAGAAGTCTGCTCTGCTAAGTTTGGCTTTGTTCCTGTGGTCGCCAATCCACTGTACGGACACCTAATAAATAGTTCATGTCGATTGAAAAGATATGTTTAATATTGGAACGAACTATAATATAGTAAGCAGTAGATTAGACGGTTTTTTAAGATCAATCGTGGCATCAACAGACACCAAGAGTTACAGGACATGTCAGGTGCTTCCTCAATTCTAACGTCTGAATTAATATGCGGTTGCACGCATTAAGACGTTACAACCTGAAAAATAACCGATGAAATTTTTTATCCGCTTTTCTAGAACCACAGAATATAATCAAAAACCTGTGGCAATACAAAACATGATCATTTTCTATGGCCATAATTTTACGACCACACAAACCATAATAAAATTAAAAATCCATCTCCATACTCAGATAAGTGAGACAATGCAAGGCATAAATCGAGCATTATCACCGGGGTAGCCGTCGCTCGGGCCGTTTGATTCAATTCTGTGGAGATTTAGTGTCGCCCTTCCGACACCTCACCTTGCCTCGAACATTGTCTCGCTGCTAATTGAATCGGCTGGCATATGTGAGGTGAGGCTTGTGTGGCCAGCCTTCATGTAGACACAAAAGGTGCTCTTCGTGAAAGGCTGTTTATAATCCTTCCGTTCTTGGTTGCAGTGCCGAAGCAATTGATGCACAGCAGCAGTAGAGTGGTTGGCATGAATAACGTATGTAGATATATCATGCAAAACCTTTGAATATACAGTGTTCCAATATTATTTAAAGACATAAAAACACTAAGGACTAAAACTTCATATAGGTATTCACTTTCAAAAAGAAAACTAAAACATGGCGTCGAAAATCCTCCGTTGTCCACTTGCAATGTGCCCAAAAGACTGGCGGAATTTACACGTCCTCTGCCCTAGGTTACTCGAAGTGTCAAGTAGGCATCTAAACAGTTCTTTATTTGACACTTAGGTAAACCTTCTTAAAGTTAGCTAATTAGACGAAATGTCAACTCCAGTTTAATATTATTTTATACCAAGAATTATGAGACTCCGACTAAAAATAAGTTAGTCCTAACGGATGTCACCAAGGGGCAAAAAAGTAAGTAGCATAAAAGCGTGGGTTTACATCTATATTGAAGTACCTAAATGTGGGCAGTTTATACATATACAATAGCAACAATAAAGATGGTGGTATTAAAGGTGTAGGAAAATATAACTTGTTCAAGTCAAGTAAAAATACGGGTCGGGTAGGTCATTATTACTTAATAATATGAGACAATTAACATTAAACTGTAGGTAACTATGTCAGACTTTGTCTGGCTCTCGATATTTTATTCTCGATATTGATATTCACCTGCATCCGTAGACCATAAGATAAAGTTAACCAAGGGCGTACACAGCTAGCAGGAGAAGGTGGCGGCCCCCCGTGGAAGAAAAAATAAACGTTTATTTTCTTGGCAATCTATGACTGGAAACTAGAACATGAGAATTAAAAAAAATCTTTGTTTTATTTTTAGCTGCTCCTTTCCCTCTCCCTAGCTCAACTGGGTACGCTCTTGAAGTTAACCGACCCCAATATACTTGGGAAAGGATAACATAATATGCTTCGACTGTCCAAACTTTTGAAAGAACCATTCTTTGATCCACAGTTGCACTCCACATCCAAAAGCAAACATTTTATTGTATGTAGTCTAGCATTTTATTGTAGTCATACTGAAAACGTTATAACATCGTTAGTCAACGTTCCCGAAAGTGTCGGTCTATTATTAAGATCGCAATGCCAATAAATAAGCTACCAATATAACGAGTGTACGCTATTAGTGTTACCTCGGGAAATCACGAGTCGCGAGTGAGTGATGTGTTTACCGAATAGTTTGATGTCGTGTAGCTAAGTCACGCGATTTAATTGTCTCTTGTGGTTATTGTGTTTATCTTTATAGAAATAAGTAAATTTTTCAGTTCGTTATGATTGTAGTCTATGGCCGTTACAAGATGTCGGTCACAAAGGCGTTTTGTATATAACAAAGCATGTCGGAGAAAATATTGAGCATCGGCAGTCCTTAACTACCGACGGCTGAAATTTAAATGAAACTACTATTAGATCCCTGAAAGCCTGCTGACACAAGAATTTTTCCCTGCCTACCGAGAAATCCAACCCATACATTAGTGCTCCGAAGTAGCAATCGTGATCACTAGACAATGCGGCGGACCGTGAATCTCGAACGCGGGAATGCGTTCCCAAGAAAAACACGATATTACCAAATGCGTGAATCATCTGAACAATGTTTGCGACAGTTATGGCGGCGTTCTCCTGAGTTATTGTGTTCCAGACTCAAATTTACTGTGATTTAACGCCTACGGGTCGTTATTTTTCTTGCCGTTTTCCTTGTGGCTTGCGAGGGGTTTCGGAATAGGACCCGTAACGTAATGCTTGAGAGACCTAGTGGGCTCGTTTATTACTGCGATGTTGCAGCTGGAAACTATCGACCGAAAAGCCAGGTTTTTTATTACCGAAAAGTATTGTTTATCATTGGAGGGCAGGTCGAAATAACAGGACAAAAAAAATACTTTTAAACTCACTTACACAAGTGTGTTTAGGGTTTCCCCTATTACTAAACCTCTGGTGTCTGTCCGTCTGTCTGTCAGCGGGCTATATTTCAAGAACCGTAATAGGTAGACAGTTTACTTTTTAACAGAGTGTCTATTATTGCCGCACGTAGCCGGTTTTATTTATTCAAACAATTGTACAATCAGGCTACCATTGAACGTTAGATATTTTAAGGCGTCTCTATCGGCGACCCCACTACCACCAAATGCATTAAATACAATCTTGAACCAAATAGATTTCCAATCCACTTCCCGGACAAAACGTTTGATTAAAATAAAATTCACTTCTCACAGTCCGATGTCAGACATTCAGTCTGTGAAATGAAGCATCAAATCCACAAAAATTAGACAACTGAACAATTTAGCTCGAATTTCCGCTCGTACGGGCCATTTAACCCAATAAATTTAGACCATTACCCTTGTCCGAGCGGGCCGCAATAAAGTGCTTTAAAGCGCCCATGTCGCTTTGAAAACTCGTTACGCTTTTTTTAAGCGAAGACAGAAATAAAATTAATTTTGTATAATTGGGGAAATTATAAAACGTTTGGATGACATTCCGGTCGTTCGGTTCGGGTCCCTTGTGTTTATATGTGCGAATTGGCGTTCGTATGTGTTGGAAGGGTGCTAAAATGTTTTCTGAATTGATATGGGGCGATACTTTTAAAATGGGACTCAGAGCCTTTTCAATTGGAGGTAATAAAGACTCGAGGGAATGGATACTTAAATAAAGCGTAGCTCTGAAGTTTTAGAAGGCATTATAATAAAATTTGGAGCTCTTACTATTAGTGTCAATACATTCCGCTCCCGTTAAAGAAGTTAGTTTCAGTGAGGCAATGAAAAATAGTATGATTAGATTGTAACTTTCGCAAAACAAAGCGGTACTCAACCCTCCTGTAGTGCTGGCGCTAACGAGGCAGCTACCTGTGACTATGCATTTGGAGCAACTTGTTAAAATCAGTCTGCTATCGGTCGGTAACAGAAAGGCGAACGCGAGGTAATCTGGAACATCAGTTAAGCTGCAGCTTAGCTGTTGATGGCTGTACCTTTACGAATCACGTGCATGGTGCCTTTATACGTCGGTGCATTGTTTCCAGAGATTGGCAACAAGTAGGTACAATTATGTTGACTGGAATTTAAAAAAAATGAAGACATGTATATTTAAATGATATGTGTAAAGTAAATTGGTCAGAATAAATAGCTGTTTTTTTTTGTAGAACGCTTACAGTGACAGTCTAGAGGAGCTCGTGGCTAAATAATAACAGCCGCACGGGTCGATCTTCAAGGTTAAGCAACGCTTGCCGAGGTCGGTCTGCGGATGGATAAAACCATCTTAACATCGTTTCCTCCGTGCCTTGGAGAGCATTAAGCCGTTGGGCTGTCCTTTGTAGATCTTTGGCAGTCGTTATGGATTGTCAAAAGCCAGAAAATCTGACACCAGTCTTGCCAAGAAGTACCGTGCTACCCAGTTAATGGGTTGTGGAGGTGTGGTAGGCAGCAAAATACTGGTATTCAGAAGAATCCGGTTCGAATGGGAGCCGACCCCAATATAGTTACAAGTAGTTGGGAAAATGCTAGGTAGATGACAACTTACAGAGAGAGTCTGCAGAGCAAAATATCAGCTCAGATGCGGTTTTCGCTCAGTTCTCAAAACTGCATGGACGCCGTCGCCTGAGTGCACAATCCGCAATGGAACTGCATGCGAGCTGCCAATCCAAACGACCTATTCTGTTTTACAAAGGAACACATCTGGAAAAAATATTTGGTGAGCGTTTGTCACTTCTAGTTATATATCTGCGAAAAGTGCGAATCCCTTTTTTTTAACTTGCTTTTTTCCACAGCATCGCTCGCAGCAATATGTTATATTTCAGTGAAATAAGATAACCTGATCAATACAGTTCGAGAGATTATCACTTACAGACTAAAAAAATACTACTTAATAGTATTACTTAGTTTAGGTCATGAAACTTAGTAGTTTCATGACTCGGCAAACGCTGTTTTGCCACATAAAAATAATAGCCTTCTTAAAACTACCAAATATTATACACAAAAAGTTTCATAAAAATTGGTCAAGCCGTTTCGGAGGAGTTCGATAACAAACACGTTATACGAGATTTTTATATATTAGAAGATATGGCGAGCACAATAATAATAATACAAGTACAAATAAGTACAGGCTAAACTATCGATCAATCTTCGTTTACTTCAAAATCTATGAACAATCCGCTAACACATTTCTCGAGCAACAGTCTCACTTACAAACCGACTCCTCAAACCAAAACTTTAAGTAGAAACTGGAAGTTGCGAAGTTTTGAGAGCACTTGAAATAAATAATACTGAAACTCGACTATCAGACGTCGATTCGGTACAAACTCGTGTATTGAAACCAAGATACCAACAGCTTGAATGAGAAGGATCATTTTGGATTGACTTTAATATTCTTTGGTATGAAATTATCAGGTTTATACTTAACATTCCTGAGCACAAAAGGCATCTTTAGCGAGCTTCATGTGCATTGTTTTTTAACGAACTTTAGCAGACCTCGTGTTGATAAATGATATATTCTGTAAGTAGTTTGTAAGTATGTAACACTTTTACACGTCAATCTTTTTGGTCATTATGAGACACCGAAAGAGCGGCGATAGGCAGCGAAGCGCAGCTACCCGCTCGGTAGAGAAGGCACGTGGATTCCCGCGACTGCTCGAGGAGTCGCTGGAATGCTCGGGAAGTCGCGGGACTCCTCGCGTCTTCTCGAGCCCGCCCGCGATGAATTCACGGGTCGCTCTCCTGTCCGCTCCGTCCGCCAGCGGCCGCCCGCGACTTCTCGCGCTGTCGCGCGGATACGTTTATGGAATTCACAGAAATTCCCGCGGCGCCGCGGGCATCCAAGCAAAAAAGTGATGATTTTTGAGAATGCTCCGCCCTAAATAAATAGGGAAACGGGCAGAAATATGATGACCCATCTGGTTGATCTTGATGTGTTGAAAATTGTTGAAATTGTCTGTGTTACTGGTACGCCAGAAACCAAACGGTTGACTAAACTCTCTATTAGCGATGTAATAAAGCCTACTAAATTAAACGAACACTGTATATAGAGCTAATAATAACCAAACAGCTAAACACCAATTAATATTCAATCATCACATACCCACGTACACACAATCACAGACTAAATAAATCAACATCTGCAGTTGTCTAATATCGGTGAGCTTCATCGGCTTACAATAATACAAAATCAATATAGTAAGCCTTCAATTAATCGGTACTTCGTAGGTTCGGTGCGCAAAGCCGATCCAACGAGCTCGCGGTACTTACTGGTGCCATACCGAAAGCTCTTGTGATAATGGCCACCGAGTTATTCATAATTCAGGTGCTGCGATACAATGGCGGTGGTGACGGGGTATTAAAGGGGAAAAATATATTGAATGTTGTTTTCTGGGTGATTCTGGGAGTCACAAAGGTTTCTTTATACCTAAGTTGACAAACCCTGTTAATAAATAAAAGTTAGCTCCCAGTTGTCGCAATAGCTGCTAAAGTATGTACTCATAGAATTGTCCATTTGTCACCGGCAAATATCAAACGCCGCAAGATTGAAAAAGTATACTATTTTTTTCTGAATAAGACACGGATAGACTAGAAACTATCGAATTTCGATGGAATTTTTGGTGTACAAAACGATTTTTAATCGAGAAATTATAATATAAGTAATCAAGATTTATTACAATTTTACGGAGTCTGAGATTTCCCGGTGACATGTAGGTAATTATATCTTATAAAACCTCTTAGAAGAGAAAAACGAAGGGCTTTTTACAGGATTATTTTCGTTCCTGTAATAGGCTAGTAATTTAATAAAATACTTATACATATTTCACGTCCCATACTACCTAGAAACCAGTGAACAGCCGGACAATGCATATCTATTTCCTGAAACTGATCGGTTCGGATCTACCTTTGAATGAAACATTTTCAAGGAAACGAAACATATTCATGGTAAAATATAATTATTAAGGGAAGCGTATAATATTATAGAGGTAACTCGGAACAGTGTAAACTCCGGCAAATCTCCGTTGAACAGGTAGGATCCTCCGACCGGACGGTTGTTGTGTCCAGTGAACACCAACTATCGGGCAACTAGCCAATAGTTGATATTCGGACTATTGTGAATGTATGTACAAATCGAGAAAAATCTGATACCGTGATGCAGAATTTCGTTAGTTGTTTGCTGCTGGCGGGGTAGATGGTGTTGCGGTATTTTTGTTGCATTGATGCATAACAGCAACATCTAGATGGTTCAAAGTCTTTACATCAATTAGTACAGGAACCCAATCTATAAGGCAACACTGGCAGGAGGCATATGTCCTGCAGTTGACCACTTTTGACTGAAGTGATGATGATGACGAAGGGGGTGACTACTGAGATGACGACTATATTCGTGACCATCTAAGGCGGACACGAATTCAGCGGGAAAGGACGCGCCGCTGCGCTGGTTGCGTCAAGTGCACAGCCCGCCCCGCCGCCGCTGAGTTCGTGTCTGCGGCCTTAGAAGTCAGATTTGACAGCTGAGTAAAAAGGGATAGAAGATTGCGTGCACTTTACCGCGAAAGAATTTATTTTCATGCCTGTTTCATACTTGCTAGTAAAACAATGTTGTATCCTGATGTCAAATCCGACTTGAGATTATAATAGAGACATTAGAGATGTCAGACAGCCCATACATAATATTGCTTTTGTGCGGCAAAACTAGCAGAAAACAGTATCCCTATAAACCTGCATAAAAATACATATATATACACTGTAATAGGCAGGTAATTAAGTTGTGTAGAGAACAGATTATCCTACGGTCCCGCGTAAGCTGAAACTTGCAATTATCATCCCAGTATAAATCCTGCTACCAACACGATATTCCTGCTCTAAGCACTGTTGTGTAACCAATAATACCCTTAAGTATTAATAGAATAATTTGTGTGATGTCGCTAATTCGCCATACAATTTCACGTCGTCGATCACGTGTTGAGTTCAAAATTATGTAAGGGTTGCTTAAGAAAAAATGTTTCTGAAATGAAAAGCTTGTAAAATAAGAAGGACACTCGTTCCATTAGAACAGCTGTCAAAATTTATATTTAACAACTTGACGGTTCACGTGACGTGACCAGAGGGCTGGACTTTTCTTCGGCCAAAGAATCAGCATTGCCATTCAACGCGGCAATGCTGCCAGTGTTCTGAGCACTTTTGCAATTGACAGCGATGTGGATTATTTTTTTGAAACCCAATGATTTGTTTTGTTTTATACGCGTTTGTACATAATGCAGATACTTATCCTAAGTTGAAATGATCTTTAGTTTATGTTTAAAGCCTATTCAATATTTAGCTTCAAATTTAGTTATTAGTCAAGCGTCAAGAGGCTTGACAAAGCGTCCTTCTATCACCGATATCGAAATGTCAAACGTAAAGAGTGATCACATGACATTTCGATCGCGCTTTACAGCCCCATACATTTTATACTTTCTGGAAATCGCTACCGCCACGCTATCTTTCTTAGAATTTCACTTGTTAAAGTCTAAGGCATTATACAATTGCAGCTTTTTGTGAGTCAAACAATGATCCAAAAGTAAACAATATATCTACAAAACGACGCTAAACGAGCTATCTTTTAACATTGAACATTTTTATTACAATTCAGCTGGAATTGCTGCGTTAAATACATGAAGGGTGCCCGGAAGGATTAATCGTGAGAGTCTATACTTACAATTTTACACACGAATTTTAGTGTCCATAAAAAATCTGCCAATCCCTGCCCAAATTTTATATCATGGAATGATTTTTAGCATCCCTTGTCTAGTTTACGTCTAGAACCTACTCATAAACTTTAAGATCTAATACTGTGATTGAAGAAAAGTGGAGGTGTAGAATCCTTAGTTGTATTAGAAACTAGACTCGGTTAAGGCTTGGTATAGAGTCAATTAAAAAAAATTAAATTAAATAACGTTTAATTCGACCAACAAAGGATCATAGTACACATTACACAATAAAATGAAAACAAATACAATGAAAATCATAAATATCAACTCAAATTCATAAATAAATAAAGAATAAATTAAAATTAAAATTCATAAATTTAAAATAAAAACAGAATGAAATAATAATATAATATAAATACAATAAACTAAAACCCAGACTTGACGTGTAACTGCACACAATGCCATAGTATTGGGCAGTCAGTCCGGCTAGCCACAACGCTCAGAATGCTGTTGCCACTCCCACGGACACGACTTAGCAGGGATGCAGCTCTCTTTCGGCGGATTGCATGAAAGCCATCGACACACGCTTCGGCAAACATGCCAGATGCACTACAGTGCCGAGGCAGTCGCATCAGCATCCTAAAAGCATTGTTATACTGAACACGTAGGGCGTTGATTGTCTTCTGAGTATAATTGACCCATAGACTGCACGTGTAAAAAGATTGGCAAAACGCCCGGAACAGGGTTAATTTTACAGCCCTGGAACAGCGCGCAAATCTACGAGCCAACATATTACATCGGACAGCCAACGCCCGGCGCTCCCTCTCAATATCCTCGTGGTCAGAGAGGTCATCCGAGACCCAGTGGCCCAGGTACTTGAAACGAGAAACTCTGGGTAGCGAAACACCATCTAAATAGACGGGTGGTACGTGCGTGACCTTATGGCCAGGTGATTGGAAAACCAAGAGCTCGCTCTTTCTTACATTATACCTGAGCCCATGAGCCGCGGCATACTCCTCACATATAGCAAGCAGCTTTCGAACAGCGCTTATCGAGGGGCCCAGCAACACCATATCGTCCGCGTAGCTAATGTTGTTGACGTATGTCCCGTCAACAGAACATCCGACACTGGTGTTGCTGAGCCTCTCAATGAGTCCGTTCACGTACAAATTGAAGAGACGAGGCGAGGTTAAGCCTCCTTGCCTTACTCCACACTTCAATCTGTACGCATCCGACGTTTCGCCTGCCCACCTTACCACATTACTTTGATTGTTGTACCAATAATCAAAAATGTTAACGACCTCCTCCGGGAGGCTGGTTTCCGTCCTCATTTTGTACCAGAGCACATCATAGGACACCAAATCGAAAGCTTTCGACAAGTCTAAAAAACAGGCATAGACAGGAGTTTTCCTGTCGGTGTAGTACCGAACAGTATGCTTGAGGCATAGAACAGCCGTTTCTGTCGACAGCCCTTGCCTAAAACCGAACTGAGCGTCATTGAGCTGTATGTGGCTGTTCAAAACCCTATCAAGCAGACTGTCCAGCACTTTAGCCACGGTAGTAGCTAACGAGATGGGCCCATGGCCTAATTAAGTCATGTTGGTTATAGTTTCTGACCAAGACTAAGGTCAAGAGCAAATGCATCTCAACAACAAAAAAAAAGTGTTTCGTAAATATTTAATCGTTTTTGCAATGTTTTCACCGCTCAGCTCTATAGCCTATTAAACCTAAAAATAGGCTTCTCATTTGTTTCTGTTTTTATTGAGAAAAATCTCTGAAGCTTGAATTTCTCTTAACGAACCTACACATTGATATATAGTCGCCCACTGAAGAAAGAGAACGTAATTTGCGCAAGTTGTTTAGGCGCAAAACACAATAACGCAAGATATTAATTAACATCTAGTCTAATAAGAAGAAGCTCCCCAAACGTCCTGTCATTAACGCAGAAAAACAGGTCAGGTAAGGTGAGCACACGCATTGTCGGCCGAGCCATTTCCTCACAATACACACGGTTAATCACTCACGCGATTTCTCGTAATATCATGCCTTAACACGTAACGGGAACAAATGAACCGAGTTGTCGGCAATCATCATACAAATGCGTAAATCTCAAGCAAGATTAGTGTACGCTCTTGACCTAAATCGAGGTATGAGGGATATATTATTATTTTCTTTGAAGTACGGTCGTAGCGCTTAGTAGCCTTTATTAACAACGAATATTTTGATCCTCCAAATCTCTGGAAATTCTACGAGTCGTAAATTCTCGTACTTGAATATCGTATTGGACTTTGAAAGTGAATTAACAGTTTTATTATTCAATAGGTCTATTATAGTTCGCTTTTGAATATTATTAATGTACAAACAAATTATATTTGTGCCAATAATTGATAAGCTAGTTGACTCGGTTAACCAATTAGAAATTCTACTAAGTTAAATTAAGCACAGTAGGTATGAGAGTGTAGATTATAGAAACTATAAGGGATTAATCACTAGGATTATACTGTAAGTTATGGAACTAGTGCGCGATAGATAATGTCAGGAGCTTGGAGATGGCTTACGGTGAAATTCATATGGACGTATAGACATAAATATTGGTGACAGAGGTATAGCTTCTGGTCCTAACTTTTGCTGAAAGAAATTAGGTCAACTTGATTTATTTACACCTTTCCTATACGTTTTATAATGTAAAACATTTTCATTTTATTTGTATGAAAAGTTACAGGACCACTGAAAGACATAAAACCCCTTTCTCGATGTCAAAT
Source organism: Ceramica pisi (assembly GCA_963859965.1). Classification (NCBI taxonomy): domain Eukaryota; kingdom Metazoa; phylum Arthropoda; class Insecta; order Lepidoptera; family Noctuidae; genus Ceramica; species Ceramica pisi. The sequence continues at coordinate 15,100,119 of OY982545.1, forward strand.
GGAACGAACTTTCGTATCTAAATATATATAATAATAGGGTGTCGGTCAAATTGCTCCTCATCCGGACTATCACGTGTTTATTTACCGGCCAACAGGGTATAATTGTGCCGTAATCAGCAGGCCGGTTGGCCCACGGGACTGAGTTGCGGTGCCCGTAAATAGCTCTCTCATAGACGACAACTATGGCATTTACCCTGATTGTACGCTGTTTAGAATTTATTATCTTTTTTAATTGTTTTGTCAGGGTTTATACAAAAATACAATGCTAGTGTTACGTAAAATTCCATTACTTTATTTTGATAAGGTTCCTTACCTCAAAAGAAAAAAAAACGGAACCCTTCGTTGACCGTCTGTCAGTCTGCCACGAGCCTTTCTCTCAGGGTTAACTTCAACGTCATACGTATTTTTATGGCACCTTGAAACCCAGAAAAAAATCTAGCCTCCTAGTTGACGCAATTTAAAATATGACTGACCATTTTTGCGACATGTTTTAAAGTATACCAAAACCTGTTGTTGTTCATGCCCCCCCTTTCACGAGCCCCTAGAGGTTTTGATTTGGTCTCATTGAAATAGATCATAAAATTTGCCAATGAATCGGAGATAGGTATGTAAATTTTTGGTTTCATCAACAAAAAAACTGTTGAAAAATTCACCGTGACGTTCTTCTATGTGTATAAATATTACAGAAAATTTAAACCCTGACTCCTGAGCTAGATACAGTATCTGTATTTCTGGTGCCAGTGACTTCTTTAATACACGTTACAATTTATCACCAATATTCAATAACGATATAAATATCAACAATCGTAGGTATAGATACTAAAAAAACAAGACTTGATTATGTTTAATGTGTTTTAGTTCTATGAATAGCGTAGCTAATAGACAGTTTTATTTACGGCATTCTTATTGAAAGGCTTTTACAATTTGCAAGAATTTTCTGAAAATAATAATGATTAATTTTAGAATTCTCAGAATAGAGTGCTATTATTCTATTATTCTTATTATTAGATTTGAGAGCGAAATATCTCTTCCTGTAACACCCACTTTGTAATTTAATCGGTAATAAGGATTACCATGGCAATCAGTGTGCCAATTTTATCTACTAATTTTTAAACAACTTTCGCATTCGCATCTCAGTAGCAATCTGTCAAAAAAGGCATCAATTTACAGAATGCGACTGACATGCGAATGCGATCGTTGCTTCAAAATGAGTAGAATTGGCACAATAAACATATAAGTTCTTTTACTGCCTTATGATCATCTAGGGTCTGTGACCAACATTATCTAACCTACTTGACAATTAGCGAATGTTGCTTTGATAGCTTCCCAATATCGCTTCAATAGCTGTCAAATGGGAAATCTTGTAACAATCATTACGCTCGACAAACACATTTGTGATGTTTATTTATTTTTATTAGGCTACTTTACTTTTCTTTTATCCTACTTCTTATTATCTAGTATCTAGCCTAGGTGAACCGGATCGTCACTGGCAAACTAAAAAACGCTGTGACTTCCACCTACACCTATGAAATAGGAAATATACAGCTATGTAACAAGGTGAGCGTTTCCTTGGTCTTTGGAAACTTGGAAAAGCAAAGTACTTATTTCAAAATATCAAATTAAAACTGAGCAAATTGGTAGGTTCAGGTGATTTCCACCAGCCAGTTCGCCGACATTCCAAACAACTATGTCATCATTTTGACAAAACTGCGTCGCCGAATCCCGCTCAAGTGGCAAACTTCTTAATCAGTATCTATATCACAGCAAAATCAGCGTCATTGAAACCTATCAACCTTAAAACTTCTCATTGCTCTTGACTTTAACCATCTCGTGTAACAATCATGAATCAATCAGCACGTCATCATTCTGCTCGTCGTTATTACTCTCAACAAGCAGCTCATAATGGACGCCTCATTGACTGCCGCGATGGGATTTCTAATTAGGACCGCGTAATGACGTCTTAAGTGGTGCACTATTTATACGGAGGAGGTAATGAAGTGTTAATTTCTTGGTTAAACGTCTTTGGATCTTAGTACTGGACTGTTTCACGTTTAGAAAACTGTTTGAGTATGAAATGTGTAATGCATAGGTACCTACATTTGTTGCCTTCCCAATGTTATTTTTTTTACTGCTATTAAAAAATACTGCAAAAAATATTTGTATTTGTCGTCCCTGATGACTGTTAACCGTTTCAGCAAAGAATTGACTACATTCTTAATCCTTTCAGCAGTGTATACCATCCAGTAACAGACACTCCATAATTTTATAAAGTAATTTTCTAAAACCCGATCATATTTGGATTTAATTAGACGTCATCCAAGTTAAAACCTTTTAGTAATTAAACTCCAAAAAACCATCTGGTCCTAATTAAAACTATAAAGCATGTTCATAACATGTTAATAAGAGGTATTGCAACTCGCATAACATATTTAGGGCGTCATTACCGGGACACAATCGCGCAGTAATCGAGGCACTACCTGGGGCCCTGGTGCCCCGGGGCCCTACAATTTCTCGTAATTATGTTAGGCCCCGTTCATCTTGAATTTATTGCGTGTTGTATCAATTTTCACAACGTTTCTGCGGGTGCTTATTACATGATGGCTCTAAGTGGAAGTGCGTTCAGTGACAATTAATGTGACCTTGTTTCAGTTGTGCGTTTTACATTTTCGAGGAGGAAACAAAGAATAACTGGTTGCAACTTACAACTAAATGGTCGTACGTAACAAGCAAGTAAAAAGTGAGGAATAATAATAATAATAATATCCTTGGACATTTCACACAACGCCGTATAGTCCCAAGCTAAGCAACCTAATGCTTGTGTTATGGTAACTAGATGGCTGATAAACCGGAGTCACGGGATTATTCGCAAGAGACACCGTAGCTCCGGAACACAAAGGGCAATGAAGGAACATGGATGGGTTTTAGTCAGTAGAAGTCTGACACTCCCTCCCGCTACACCCAGAGCGGGAGGAGTCATTGGATGATTTCCCATCCCTAAAAAAAAAAAAAAAAAAAAAAAAAAAAAAAAAAAAAAAAAAAAAAACAAAAAAAAAAAAAAGGCTGATAAACTACTTATATACATTTTTTTTTTGTAAATACATACATATTATAGATAGAAAAACACCCAGACTCGGAACAAATACTTGTAGGTCGTACAAATATTTGTTCCGTGCGGGAATCGAACCCGCGACATGCTGCGCAGCAGTCTATCGCTCAACCACTGCTCCAACCGTGTCGTCAATGGAGAATGAGAATGAGGAATGGGAGATTTGGAGCTGATAATGATACAAGATTGCTTCGGCTTCGCTTATGATCTACAGAGCGGTGTCTTCCGCTGCTTTGCGGCTTTAAGGCCTATACATTCATTTTGAGAAGACATCTTCTTAATAGCAGTAACTAAAACTTAGGTTTTAAGTCACAATCATAAAGTTAATGATACTGCAATGCATCGTTCTACCACCCTATTTTTAGAGGCAATCCAACTCTAGGACAGTAAAGTGCGAATTTAATAAGTACTTAAATACTTGGCAAGCTATACTCAACTTGCGACCCGCCGGGCTTTTGCTGGTGGCCCCCTGAGCTTAAAGGAGGTCTGCAACATAAAGTATTTAATACGAGTTTAACTAAGTTATATACCTAGTTAAGCGGGAAGCCGCTATCTCGCTGTGGGACACCGCTTGCTAACGTTTAGTAAATACTTTCAATTCGGTAGAAACAGAATCGATTCATTGTTTCTTACCTTCTTATGGTCTACTTGTGATCTTTCTTTCTTGGAAATGGCCTGATTTAGTTTTTGAAAAAATAAAGAATGTGTTCCACATCAGATAATGAACAGGGCAGTTTGTTTTTTGTAGTTGTGTGTTTGTTTGTGGTATTCTGCGGCCGGATTAACGAAGCAAGAATTTTTCATTCGAGAAATACATTTGCCCAGCCCTCAGTTTCAACTCCGAATTGAACTCGTCAGAATGGCTGGCTAGCAGCTAAAGAACTTAAAAAACCAGTTTTTTATCGAATAACGGGTGCAAAAAGCATAGATTAGCAGGCTATGCCTAGTGTGTACTGTAGTCCCTTCTTCTTTTGAAAATTTGGTCCAACTCTTATTTAGCAACTTGTAGGGTTATAAATCATTGACTTCGTTTAAATCCTGGATTCTGTAAACATCCCACCGTGTCAGCTTAGGTAGCTTACTTACAATCTGCTTACAGTGCCCTCCGTGTTCAATATAACAACTCGTTCAGGGCAGTGCTGAGGCTACCCCGCTTCTGTAGCGCCTCGGGCATGTTTGCGGATGCGCGCACCTGTTTCTACGCCACCATGCGCAAGCGGTGCGCGTCCTTGGTGCGCAGGGTTTGTGATGTTCGCGCAGATTGTCCCTACATTGGGCACTGTTGCGGCAGGCATGGGTGTGTAATTTGTCTTACCCTAATTTCATTTCTATGTATGTTTAGTATCAATTCTGTGTTTTGGTTTTATTATTAATTATTATATTTTACTTCCTAATTTATTGTAGTTTACATTTTTGCTGTTGACTTTTAAATTGATTTGAATGTATCTAATAAACGTATTAAGAATCAAGATGACAAATTGATCATTTTATAATTTTATGTTCTTCTAAAATTGAATAAGGGTTACCTGAAATAAACGAATTTTATTTATTAGGTGAAGTGAACATGAAAAGAGGTGTATCCGTCACTATGTAATTGTAAACAAAATGGAATGAGCGTACATTTCACGCTCGCTGCACCTTAGTTTACACGAGGAGTCGTTGACAGAGTAGACCGGCTCGCATTGGTGCCTAAGACGAAGGTGCTTTAATTGGACTACTACTCAAATTGCACAGTATTCTATTTAATGTACATACCAGTACAAATCTAGTGCATAGCTGTACTTATCTACAATATACAATTAGTACAAATTACAAGTTTGAACACGTTAAGTAAATGAAGGGAACATGACTGAATCTGCATAGTGCGAGCAAACCAGAGAGTCTTGCTAGTCAAATTGATACTGAAATTGAAATCCAACCGTCCTCTCGCTGCAATGAAACTTTAGCCGAGCTATTTGAACTATCAAAGTTATTTGCATCGGTTTATTTCGCATAACTGGAAATTGTGATATATTGCGTGAAGCACTTTGTAATGTTTGTGTTCGGTATTAATAGTTTTATTTTATTACAGGTAATATGTAATAGGTAATCTATCTAACTATTACGGGTTTTGGTTTCCGCACTTAGTCCTGATGTTGGTCCATTGTGCGTGAGACATGGCGGCCGTCACTCCAACCACCCAACCTCCCTCCAGAAACAGATCAGTTTTCCCGGCGCGTTCAGGACGCCTGTGAGCAAATTCGGTGACCCTATTGTTTGCTTCCGTATTTCGGCGACGCCCTCGCACTCAAGGAGTACGTGCGGTACCGTTTCCTCCCCCTCCATGCATGCTCTGCATAGAGGGCTATCCGTAATACCTATCGTGTGCAAGTATTTATTCAATGAACAGTGCCCGGTGATGGTCCCCGTCACCATTCGCAGGCTGTCCCTATCTAGTCGCAGAAGGCGCCTGGTCAGTTTCAGGTCTAGGTTTGGCATAGCTTCCTTGGACTGCCTGCAGCCTGGTGCCAAGGCCCGCCAGCGTTCCGCTTGTTTTTGGGTGTGTTAACGCAGCCATGGGCGCAGTTGGAAAAGGGTGGTACTATGGGTTCGGGTCTAACAGCCACAGCATCAGATCCTTTCCTGGCCAGTTCATCGGCCGCGTCATTTCCTAGTGAGCCGCTGTGCCCTCTTATCCACTGCAGCGTCAGGGTGTTGCGGTTGGTCACCGTGACGTGTTCTAGTGCATTGTGGCATTCTTGTATGAGTTTCGAGGTAGGTAGTGTAAGGTCTAGGTAGGTAAAAGTGTCTTTAGGGATTGGAGAACTGAGGCACTGTCGGAGAGTATACGGATGTGGGTGTCCATGACCTGTTTCCTGGCCTCTATGGCATGGACCGCTAGGATAATGCCCACGCATTCCGCTTGGTAGAGGGCATGAGCTTCAATCAGACTTTGCTCGAAAACGGCTGAAAACAAGCATCGTTAGAGTTTTAATAACGCGTCATAAGCACGAATTTGATCATAGATCATAAACTCGAATCGAACCGAGGGCTATGAGAAAAGAGCTCTTATTTAAATAAGTTTTAGTTTTAAAATGATCTAGCTAGATTATTATAAAGACAACAAAAAGATTAATTAACACACCATCAATATTTTTCACTTTTCATCGACAAAAGCACCGTTCACACAGAACAAAAACTCAATTTATTGTCAGCGGTAGTGTTACGTTGTATTATTCCATTACGGCGCGCCCTCCAGTTTAATCGCATTATAATCTCGGCTGTCGTTACACGCCGGCAATGAACAATGCGCCTCGATAATTACTCGCCAGCTACTATTTATGGTCGCTTGCCACGTAAGAGGGGAAAGAAGTAGTTCAAGTTGGAACAAAATGGGTTCGTATTGTTTGAGTTTGAGTATGGACTGTACAGTCTACAGACTTCATAAATAGCACTAATACATATATCTAAGTTATTGTAGACAATTACTAATGCTTTGAAAGCATACAATCCAATCAAATGTTACAAATCAATCTCACAATTTCCAAACTTATACCGTGTTGAAAATACCCATACAAACACTACGCGTAAAAATACAATAAATCTTACAACCCTAATCTCTTCAAAGTTAGGGTAAAGAGGCTCCTTCTGGGAGAGCTGGCTCCATCGTATACTTTGTGTCTATCATCTCTGACCAAGACTAGAGTCAAGAAAAAAAAATACCGTGTGTTCCCAAAGTTATATTTAGGAAGTTAATTTAATAATTTAGAACCTAAATATCCTGGCCCTTGGTCGTACGGTAGACCTCATTAAACGTGGCAAGGAATAATGTTCGTGTCATGTGCATGGGAACACGGTGTTTTGCAAAATCCTATTAGTAACTAGTGAGAAAAATCACGGAAAAGTTGTCGTCTTGTAATTCTAGGCTTCGGTACAAAAGAAAACTTGATCATCTCACTTTTATAACCAGCAAGTTGTCTTGCCAGCTATGTTGAGCAAAAAATCTGGTAATATTTTAAGCATAAAACATTCCCGAGATTTTAGTGTCGTTGATTTTATAATAAGTACAAAAAAATTCCTCTGTTATTCTCCGACACTAAGATAAAATATTCTACAGTAAAATTTTCATACCTTTAATATTAAGAGAGATCTGTTCGATTAAATCGTCAAAACAAGAAACAAAGCTATAGCAAAGCCATGCGTTTTCCCAACTAAATGTGGATTGGCTTCCAGTCAATGCAGATTCACCTGAATGCCAGTACTTTACGTGGAGCGATTGCCTATCTGACCTTCACAACCCAGTTACTGGGTGACACGATAATTCTAGGCAAAACTGGTGGACTCTTCGGTCGTTAAAGTCAGAACAATCTGTAACCATTGTTAATGATCTACAAGACACCCATCTAGAAGACACCTGGGACCAATGGCTTTACGTACTTTTCGAGACACCGAGAAGTATCGGTATGATAAGATGGTCCACAAACCGGCCTCGGCAATGGTTGCTTTATCCAGCTCAAACAAAGTAGCAAAATACGCAAACAGATGCGGCTCAATTTAAACTACTGTTCACCGCGTAAGTGTGCAAACTATTCAAGTTGTACATTTGTGAAGTGAAGGGCGCCTCCCACGGCTCATAATTATGTGTTTTGGATTATGATGGATATGCTTTTGATGTATTCGAACGACGTGCGAAATTACTTGGGCCTTGTTACCGTGTAATACATCATCATATACGGCAAATGGTTTCTCCCTTATATGTATGAGGGCTGTCAAATGCATCTCAACGGTTTTAAAGGATAATTCTGTTGTGGTGAAAGGTATCTGATCCAAGTTAGGAAGAAGTACGTTTTGGGAATGTTTTTCACTTTTAAATGTGATTTCGACTTTCGTAAAAAAAAAAAAAACAATAAATCTAACGTCGGTGTCCTCCCACAGGTACAAACAACGCGGCTGCCGCTGCCGACGTTCGCGCCGCGCGCCGTAGTGATGTACAGCGCGTCGGTCGGCGGCGAGGGTTCAGTGGCGCTACAGTTGCGAGAGGCTGGCCCCGGCGACTCGGCGCGCTTCCACGACAACCGGCTCGCGATAGCGTGTCATGAACCCGAGCTGCTGGCTGATTTTTTAAATGCCAGTGATATCGGTAAGTGCATTAGTTTGATCATTAGTAGTGATGCTCAGCGCATTGTCGACGGCGAGGGCACGGTGGCGAGGGCGCAGTAGCGCTACAGTCCACGACAATCGACTCGCGATAGCCTGGCATAAGCCCGAGCTGCTAGTGATATCGATAAGTACATTAGTTTGATCATTTGTAGTGAGGTGGTGAGGCCTCTATAGCGCTACAGTTGCGCGAGGCCGGCCCTGGCGACTAAGCGCTTCCACGACAACCGGCTCGCGATAGCCTGACATAAGCCCGAGCTGCTAACTAGTGATATCGGAAAGTACATTAGTTTGATCATTAGTAGTTAGGTGGTGAGGCCTAGCTCTATGGCGCTACAGTTGCGCGAGGCCGGCCCTGGCGACTCGGCGCGCTTCCACGACAACCGGCTTGCGATAGCGTGACATAAGCCCGAGCTGCTAGCTAGTGATATCGGAAAGTACATTAGTTTGATCATTAGTAGTTAGGTGGTGAGGCCTAGCTCTATGGCCCTACAGTTGCGCGAGGCCGGCCCTGGCGACTCGGCGCCCTTCCACGACAACCGGCTCGCGATAGCCTGACATAAGCCCGAGCTGCTAGAGATATCGGAAAGTACATTAGTTTGATCATTAGTAGTTAGGTGGTGAGGCCTCTATGGCGCTACAGTTGCGCGAGGCCGGCCCTGGCGACACTGCGCCCTTCCACGACAACCGGCTCGCGATAGCCTGACATAAGCCCGAGCTGCTAGAGATATCGGAAAGTACATTAGTTTGATCATTAGTAGTTAGGTGGTGAGGCCTCTATGGCGCTACAGTTGCGCGAGGCCGGCCCTGGCGACTCGGCGCCCTTCCACGACAACCGGCTCGCGATAGCCTGACATAAGCCCGAGCTGCTAGAGATATCGGAAAGTACATTAGTTTGATCATTAGTAGTTAGGTGGTGAGGCCTCTATGGCGCTACAGTTGCGCGAGGCCGGCCCTGGCGACTCGGCGCCCTTCCACGACAACCGGCTCGCGATAGCCTGACATAAGCCCGAGCTGCTAGAGATATCGGAAAGTACATTAGTTTGATCATTAGTAGTTAGGTGGTGAGGCCTCTATGGCGCTACAGTTGCGCGAGGCCGGCCCTGGCGACACTGCGCCCTTCCACGACAACCGGCTCGCGATAGCCTGACATAAGCCCGAGCTGCTAGAGATATCGGAAAGTACATTAGTTTGATCATTAGTAGTTAGGTGGTGAGGCCTCTATGGCGCTACAGTTGCGCGAGGCCGGCCCTGGCGACACTGCGCCCTTCCACGACAACCGGCTCGCGATAGCCTGACATAAGCCCGAGCTGCTAGAGATATCGGAAAGTACATTAGTTTGATCATTAGTAGTTAGGTGGTGAGGCCTCTATGGCGCTACAGTTGCGCGAGGCCGGCCCTGGCGACACTGCGCCCTTCCACGACAACCGGCTCGCGATAGCCTGACATAAGCCCGAGCTGCTAGAGATATCGGAAAGTACATTAGTTTGATCATTAGTAGTTAGGTGGTGAGGCCTCTATGGCGCTACAGTTGCGCGAGGCCGGCCCTGGCGACACTGCGCCCTTCCACGACAACCGGCTCGCGATAGCCTGACATAAGCCCGAGCTGCTAGAGATATCGGAAAGTACATTAGTTTGATCATTAGTAGTTAGGTGGTGAGGCCTCTATGGCGCTACAGTTGCGCGAGGCCGGCCCTGGCGACACTGCGCCCTTCCACGACAACCGGCTCGCGATAGCCTGACATAAGCCCGAGCTGCTAGAGATATCGGAAAGTACATTAGTTTGATCATTAGTAGTTAGGTGGTGAGGCCTCTATGGCGCTACAGTTGCGCGAGGCCGGCCCTGGCGACACTGCGCCCTTCCACGACAACCGGCTCGCGATAGCCTGACATAAGCCCGAGCTGCTAGAGATATCGGAAAGTACATTAGTTTGATCATTAGTAGTTAGGTGGTGAGGCCTCTATGGCGCTACAGTTGCGCGAGGCCGGCCCTGGCGACACTGCGCCCTTCCACGACAACCGGCTCGCGATAGCCTGACATAAGCCCGAGCTGCTAGAGATATCGGAAAGTACATTAGTTTGATCATTAGTAGTTAGGTGGTGAGGCCTCTATGGCGCTACAGTTGCGCGAGGCCGGCCCTGGCGACACTGCGCCCTTCCACGACAACCGGCTCGCGATAGCCTGACATAAGCCCGAGCTGCTAGAGATATCGGAAAGTACATTAGTTTGATCATTAGTAGTTAGGTGGTGAGGCCTCTATGGCGCTACAGTTGCGCGAGGCCGGCCCTGGCGACTCGGCGCGCTTCCACGACAACCGGCTCGCGATAGCCTGACATGAACTCGAGCTGGCTGATTTTATTAATGCTAGTAATATCGGTTACTTTAAACTTGTCAGTTGAATAGTGGTTTACTTTTCCGTGGACTACCCCGACAGAATCCGTACTTTAAGGTTTATTACTATTTTGTGCAACTTCTTTATTAGCTCGGTCAGTAAAAATCAGTCCTAACCTAAACAAAGGTAACACACCTCTGCCACGAACCTACAACTCATTAGTACTAAGTGCTTTTAGCTTAATGACATAGATCAAGCAACTCAGATTAGATAGCCTACCCTATTGTATCCGATTGTAGAACTCTGTACAATAAATACATACGTACAAATAAAATCATTTAAAACCTTTGCCTATGAGTTATTGCAGATCAAAATGTTACAACATTATATGTTCTAGAAATTCTTAAAAGTATTCATAAGAGTATTACACAGTTTATTGACAAAGATATTTGAGTTTTTTTTATTTTTTTTATTCAAAACGGTTTCCCCGTTTTGAATAAAAAAAAAAAAAAAACTCTTGGCCCAAATCTCACCTGATGGAAAGTGATGATTAGGCCGAAGATGGAAGCGAGTTTCACTCGGAATCCTCTAACATAGAGGAACTGGCTATCATATCTCCAATTGCCGGAACACAACAATGCTGTTAACATTGTTGTTATGGCGACAGACTTAGACATGATGGTGGTAGCTTGCCAGGCGGACTTAGAAGTCCTACCACCAACCAAACCGAGCAAAAAATTTGCCCCCACTGGGAATTGAACCCGGGACCTCTGGGTCTGAATCGAGTGGTATAACCACCAGACCACGGAGGCGGTTAGTGTCACCTGTTTAGCACCACCCGGGGACCACGTGTAGGGATTCGCTGAAGGGTATTCTCCTACGGACGCGGGTGACTCGGCCCCCAAAATTTTTATAGATATTCAAATAATTGAACGCTTTGGGCATATCTAGTCATGTTTTAGTCCCAGTTTTAATATTTAAGTATTTTAAGCACAAGTAATGTATCCAGTCATTCGTTAAGAACCATCCTTCTTAAAGCATACTTAAATGAGTAGAATACGGAATGTCGACGCACAAAATATCGATAAATGCTAATACGATGCTACAAAATTGCGATGCACGTTACGGCGAAAGACTGTCTCTGCGAATCCACTACACTTCGATGCACGTTACCGCGATAGATCTTCACTGCGATACTACTTGACTTCGATGCACGTTACCGCGAAAGATTTTCACTGCGATACTGCTTAACTTCAATGCACATTACCGCGAATAACTACGGAGCGACTTGACTTCGATAATCTATTGCGAAACATCGTTACTGAGAAACTATTGCGTAATTAATTCATATTAATATGTTTTGAATGGGCCTAAAAAAATATAAACCAAAACGCATAGTGAACAAGATAATATTATATATTCCATAATGGTTTGTACAGTACATAATAAACAATCATAATATTGTTATGTGTAAATCATATTATAAGTATATTTAATCAACTTGACCTATATACAGAGTTAGATGTAACAAAAATGTTAACAAAATATAAACAAAGTTATAATAATAATGTTATTGATTGATTCAAAAATATAAAAGAATCAAAAAATTCGTAGGGGAAAATTTGTTTTATTTCTTTATGTAGAAAATAAATGCAAGACCATCCAAATATGTTAATATATCCATATCACCTTTGTGATTATCACCAGGTGATATGGATATGTTAACATATTTGGATGGTCTTGCATTTATTTTCTGCATAAAGAAATAAAACAAATTTTCCCCTACGAATTTTTTGATTCTTTTATATTTTTGTATCAATCAATAACATTTTTGTTACATCTAACTCTGTATTTGTGTCAAGTTGATTAAATATACTTATAATATGATTAATTATACATAATAATATTATGATTGTTTATTATGTACTGTACAAACCATTATGGAATATATAATAGTATCTTGTTCACTATGCGTTTTGGTTTATATTTTTTAGGCCCATTCAAAACATACTAATATGAATTAATTATGCAATAGTTTCTCAGTAACGATGTTTCGCAATAGATTATCGAAGTCAAGTCGCTCCGTAGTTATTCGCGGTAATGTGCATTGAAGTTAAGCAGTATCGCAGTGAAAATCTTTCGCGGTAACGTGCATCGAAGTCAAGTAGTATCGCAGTGAAGATCTATCGCGGTAACGTGCATCGAAGTGTAGTGGATTCGCAGAGACAGTCTTTCGCCGTAACGTGCATCGCAATTTTGTAGCATCGTATTAGCATTTATCGATATTTTGTGCGTCGACATTCCGTATTCTACTCTACTTAAATAACGCAATTCTATCGGTTTTACAAAATTTTGAAAATCTAAAATGCACACTCAGCTGCAACTGAGCACCCAGATGTGTAAAATACATTTTATCCTGCATTTGGTTTCGCATAAAAATTTGAATTACAGTCAACAAAATTGGCATTCAGACTTCGCTACAACGTTCCAGATATTTTATTTTACGCGAAGAATCATGAGCGGTATTCCAAGACTCGGAACCCGGAATGCTTCGTCGGTTATTTTGAATTTCAAATATAGAGTTTTGCATTCGAAACTGGCTGGAAGCAGTGCGGCGCGCTTGGACATCGCTCTGTCATTTGTTATCGACTCATTTAAATCTTGCGAGTGTTGTACATCACTAGTTTATGTAGATGTTACAGTTTTCATGTTGTGTAGACGGAAAAAAAGAAAATTGAGTTTCATAGCTCCCATCCATAGATTGCGTTGCACGTCCATAATTATTTCAATTTGATATCAGGTGTTTGCCTTTTTGTTTAACTTGATTCTTGTGGCAATTGTTATGGTTCCCAACCATAAACAATGGTAGCGCAAAAATATTGATCGCTTATTAAATACCTCAAATAAAACTCAAAGAGTGAAAATAATACAAAAGCAAAGTACAAAAATCAATGCCTAAATTATTCACTTGTAAATAAATGCAGTAAATTCAAGTGTTATCCAATAAAAACTAAAACAACGTTCTAAAGATAAAATCTCGATTCGCAAACATAATTTAGTGGCAGCAATAATTCAGTTGACACACAGTTAAATAAAATAAGACTTGTTGGGACGCAAAACTGCTACCTACTGTTCATTTACAAAACCAATATTCACGGAGTAACTCGAATAAGCAAAGCTAGGAGAAATAATTTATTTGTTTCAATATTATTAATCGACTTCGGAGATATGCTTTCAATAATATCTCGAAATTCATTACAAGAATGTATCGATTTTGTAAATGGAATATTTTGAATAGTTCGAGTGACATTAGTTTGTTTCACAAATGTTGAAACTGAAACAAAAAAACATAATAAATCCAATATTATGGTCTTTTGTTTCAGTTTTTCATTTCTTATTTAAATTTCCTACGGTTAGAATTGCACGTGTACATAAAAATATAAAGGTTCGGATTAATTTGGAACATCAAAATATTGAATTATATATTTACATAGTCAATACAAATATTGTAATAAGTCAAAATAATAAAAAAAACTTTAGTATCAAAACAAATAAGCATATTTGAACACATCTCCAAATATTTATTCAGTGCCGTTCCTTTGCTCTTTATTTGTGTTGATGATCAAAGCTAACATAATTTGCTAGCATCCAAATTCAAATTATCTAGTTCGTCGCCAGCCATTAGCCCCTAGGGAGGCCGCCATTGCAGGACATCAACTTGTCAAAATTCACTTGAGAAGTGTCTCGATTTTGCTTAAAAATGCAAAGTCATGCAAACGAACCCTGAAGGCGCCTAATTGAATTAGATCTCCTTAGTGAACGATGAAAATTTCTCTTCTATTATTGAGCTGTTGATTGTTAAGATCGTGTCGTTGTGCATTTCAATTACATAGTTAGGTTATTATTATTGAGTTTGTGTTTAGTTAGACAGGTACCTGAGGTTAAGAGGGCGAGTGCAGTTTGCTAACTGTTTCTTAAACTTTTAAAATCAACTTAAGCTACCTATCTAGAGTAAGTGCTTTATTAAACAAACCTTAGGCCTAGACTGTTTTACTTTTTGATTAGACAGAAACTGCGATTTCAGTAAAATAAAGTCTTATGCAAAAGACGAAGTAAGTTGGGAAAAACTAGGCTGCTGATAATGACTTTAGCTATGACCAGATAGATAGGTAAATCTAATTTTATAAAGAACTTTATTCATCTTAAAAGGGTTACAACGAAATGATTAATTTAACGTCATTATCATCATCCCAAAATGTAACAGCATGAAACGCAATTCAGTTCATAGAAATTGTAAACCTAACTAAAGTGGACAGAGACCGTGTGGTAGTTTGCTGTCAAGCAAAGTTACAGTAAGCTAAAATAGATGGCAAGTTCCATAACACCATGTTCCGTCACCGCTCACCGCGAACCCTTGTACGTAAATATTCGGGAATTCCATTAGCCAATCCCTTAGAGAGTATTTAATTAACATATGGTAAACAAGTTCATTATCCCTTTGTGCTTTGAACAAACTTTTCGACATTCTATAACTTCTGCTGTATTCAAAATATAGGTACATTAAAACAGGAAGCCTCACGGGGAAGGATATTTAGAAATTGTTACTCTTTTAATTACGCTGAGTGGAGGTTATGAGTTCCAGAGATTCCGTGTTGTCATACCTTTTTTGTAACGTCACCCTTGAGGCGAAGTTCATCCTTTTTGGAGAATTTTAGCACGTAGATCAAGGGTGAATTCGAATTAAGAATTCGAAGAAGCGTTGCTGTTTTTTACCGTTTATTTTTCTTCTTTGTCTTGTACTGATGCTATTTATGTGGAAACGATTTTTGTTTTCATTCTAAAAATTATTGCGGTACAAATATCAGACGAGACACTAATAAATTATGCAGAATATTTGGACATCTCCGAAGTAAACAAATAACAAAAGCAGCCTCAAACGCAATCAACTTATCACTCCTCCATAAAAGAGTCGCCATAAAAAAAAAAGAAAAACAACATTATTTTCCTTAAAACACAACCTCAGCAAAGGGGAACAATAAAAAAGCGAACAGCAGTAAGCAATCTGCAATATGAATAAGTGGTAGTTTTTGCATATTTCATCCGCGCCGAGTATCGGAGCAACAAGCACTTACAAAGATGAATTGTCACTTTTACAAATTGTATCCGCCGAGTCACCGGGTTCGATGGTAGGTGACGGGATGATGGTGGACTACTCCCTTTAATTGTAATTGATTTGATATTACTGAAATAAATTATTTTTTAATGCATTAGATACTTTTAATATTATTTGATGCAACACAAAATATTACAACACACAAAAGCACAATAATTACTACCTACAAAAGCTAAGCACCTAAAACAATCAGAAAATATCAAAATAGTTTAAAAAATTTTACCTTTGTGATACCAACATAATATCACAGGGAGCTTTGTAAAAAAAAAAAAAATGAAATCCAGCACGGCTCAAGCGAATTTCAGCGTCAGGTATATACGCTGATATTGATACTGAATTTGTGGAAGAAGTGTTACGAGTATGTTTGTGTATTATAAGTGTTAGGGCGGGTTGTTTCAACTACACTTAACGCACGTGTAAACGTTAAAAATGATGCTAACTATCGTCAAATCAAAAAATTGGGTTGTTTCACAAAATGTCAGCGTTAACGCACGTAAAATATAACGTTTACGTTAACAGATGGTCTGAGCACTGATTAACGTAACTTTAGTTGCGTCAAATAGAACAATATTGTGAAATTTCTTTTAAATTCCTCAATACCAGTTCTTCTGATGACACAAGTTAGTGGTGTAATGCAAAAAAAGCTATTTAGGTAGGACCCGTGTCAATAACTTAGCTATTGGGATGAGCAGGAATTTATACCAGAATGTTTTGAAACAACGCTTCTACTTTAACGAACGTCAAACATGGTCCGTAATCGTAACTTTTTGACGTACGTATGTTACGTTAACCAACTGTTTGATACAACCCGCCCTTAGTGTTATGTGAGGAGTGAATGTATACTTTCAATTAATTACATTAAATTATTATACTAGTGAAGTTTTGCACTGGAAATCGATTCAAAATAAAAGATTAAACAGTTGGTCAATTACTTGATTTAATGTTTCTATAAATAAAACGTTTATAATAGGGTAATGTTTGAATTCTCTAAGATATCTTGATTTAAGTGTTACATAACTTAAATAAATTCAATTTATGCAGGCACAACTTAAATTTAAAGATACTCAATTTTCATACAAATGCCCTTGTGATATTACAAAAATCCAATTCAAAAACGTTTTTAAATAAACTTCTTTAACTATTATCATCCGTCTCGTTTTCAGATTAAACAGTCATCATCGCCGAATAATTTCAGCTATATAATACGATATTATTAAAATGTTCACGTTCTACTTTCACCTCGTTCAACCCTTCGGGAAATGATAATAAAACCATTTTTTTTTTATTATGCGACCTTGAATGACTTACGAAGTAGAGCGTGAAATTACATGCGCATGTTTTCCATGCATTTCCATACAATTTCCCGCCTCGATGTAGACCAAGCTCCATGTTTTGTTCGGGCATTTGGAGTTTTATTTTGTCTCTCTAACTAGGTACCTATTATACTTTGTTTCTTCTCCCAAATTGGTAACAACAGCTGTTTTTTTAATGGCCTCTACAATATTTAACAAAACCCACGAGCCTAACAAGATTGAATAAAAATCGTTACATTTTTCCCCCAATGTGATTTTGTTTTTAATATCCACTCGCTGAAATAACCATCAAAAATATTTTCGTTACTCTCAAATTTTCGAGCTACTACAGAATTAGTACTGGCATCCCGATCCCGATCCCGATCGACCCACATTTTGCTTCACATAAATTCACGTGGGGCAGTTTCTATTAAATTTTACGACAAACGCGTACCCTCATATAACTTTGTTAATAAATGTTATAATATATTGGAGGCATATGTTAGTCCTATCTGACATACTAACTATAGTCTCCACTATTTAAGTCTGTTTGGAAATTTGTAAATAATGTCTTTGGTAACTATTTGCATGTCATGATTCGTGCCCGTCCAAACTTATATTAAAGGGATTGTTGTGTGTTAAGCAGTGTTATGAGTAAAATAGTGAATTATTTACGTGTATCCAAATAACTTGAGACCCTAAGTAAAGTTAGGGACCTGATATTCGAGTAGCCATAACTACAAAGCGGTAACACTAAAAGAGATTACAATATCGCAGAAGAGAATTATAACAACTTAAAAAGTTCAGGTAACGCTAATTCCATTTAAAACAAGAGAGCCATAAAAATAAAAAAGCTTCAAGTAAATCTATAAAGTAATTATCTAAATAGCTGGCACTTACGTCTCTCTCGCGTTAAAGACTTGTAAGAAGTTCAAGCCGTATCAGATGTCATAATTGTCCTCTGCAGAATCTGAGAAGATGGCACTGTACAGGAGTAACAGAAAATACAGGCCCGGCGCGCCGCAACATTCACTTTCACTTTCAACCAATGCTGTCACGTGATAGTCTGACAAATAATACAAAAGACAAGTGAGCTGTCAAACCATGCAAAGATTCAAGACTCATTTATTAGTGTGATTTTTGGTACATTTTACATGAGATCTTAATAATAAATAATCAGTTCCTCAACAAATCTACCTTAAAGGTGTACACTATTTCAAATCATTAATAATTATTATAAAACAGAATTGTCAACATCTAAGACAGTACTAAATAAAAACAAGCAAAACATTAACAATTAAATATAAAAAATGAATTGAACGATAAAAATAATAAAATTTCAAAATTAGAAATATCAATGTCAAATGGATGGAATTTAGATGATGATACAATGTCAAAATTAAAAGTATCAATGTCAAATGTATGGAATTTAGATGATGATACAATGTCAAAATTAAAAATATCATATATCAATTCATTCAAACAAGATGGAATGACGGCTTACTTGTCAATGGACAGGCGCCCTAAGTGTACACGGTGAGTTTTTGACAGAAGAATAGACTGGCTCACTTTTGAGTGACTAAATCGTTTCTGGAGGTCGAAACCAGTCTTCTGGAAGAAATTACTTTTGAAGTGAGCATTACCTTTGTGTTCTTCTCTCTACATATATCTCTCTATATATCTTTGATTAAAATTTCTAAAAGGTAATTTCTAAAGGTCTTCTCTCTACATATATTTCTATATTTATCTCTCTATATTATCTTTGATTTAAATTTCTTTTTAGAAGTGTGAAAATAGTGTGTGCATAAATAAATAAACTCATAAAAATTCTATTTGACCTTTTTGGCCTCGCACAGGTTTAGTGTTAGTTTTTTTTAGGATTTTTGTACCTATTTATTTAGTTATTTCAATTTCAATTAAAATACAGTTGAAATGATGGAGTTATACTAATTATGTAGCCTACCTACATGTTTACCTGTCTACTGTTAGTACCTGTCTACATATTTTTGTTACAGTTACTTATTTTTACTTTATAATATGTGTATTGTGCGAGTCGCAAATAAAACTTTTTCATTCTTTTATTTCTTTCTTTTATTCTTTACTATTTACCACTGCTTTTGCCAGCGGTGTTGTCGGAGTGTATTCATAATTATTTTGTAAAAGTGATTAAGGTATTGAGCTAACTGTGATATTGCCACTTCATATTTCCACAAAAAAAACTCTCTAAAATATACCTTCTGACCCCAGCTTTTGTATTGACAGAGGGCAAAGACTCGAGAGCGAGACGTAACAGAAAGGTCATGAAATTTATCCAACGCTGTAATTTGGAAGCCATTTCAGCGCTGTGTTATACTCGAGCCCCACTTGGAAGCATTTCTAAATTAGCCCATCTCTTAATATGTACGAAATTAAATTAAGTAGATCTTATGTCTATTTCTTTAAAGTTTGTTTTAGTTTAACCTTGTTAAGAGAAGTTAGATGACTTGGGATTTACAGTTACATAAATCGCCCATCAAAACACTACAAGCAAGAAAAAAACAAAATGAGACTCCAAATGTTTTTGGAACTGAACATTTCGGTTTTACATACCTATGTTCATGCTTAAATTTATTTTATTCTAGCCAAGGTAGCCATTGATCTGATCGTGAAACTAAAACAATAAAAAGGCCGCCTTTAACCGAGCCGCCACGATACAATCTAATCGGAACCGTTGAATTGTATCGGATATCGGAGCGGTATCGATAGTACTCCCGTTGTTTTCCCTTTTCTAGAGGACTGCGTTTTAACATCTGTTGCCAAAGATGTTTTTGTTAATATACGATAATCTATAGATTAATTGCATTGATTAATGAGAGAAACTAGGAATTTCTCCTGTACCGTGGGTGCGTTTACAAACATACAAAGTCATATACACAAACAGCCAGACCCGGAACAACTATCTGTAGGCCATACAAATATTTGTTCCGAGCGGGAATCGAACCCACGACACGCGACGCAGCAGTCGATCGCTCAACCACTGCGCCAACCGTGCCGATTAAAAGTAGTAAGACAATATAAATGTAAGTTTGTCCCGACAGGGCGTTACGGACGTTATAAGAATTAATAGCTTATAATTATAATTCCTTTTATTTATGTTGTTTGCATTATTTCTGGACTAAATAATAGTTAAGTAATTTTTGACTAACCAAGTGGCCGAAGATGACCACGAGGGAGTAATATCAACAACTCGCACAGTTGGCTCAGATACTCCCCAGGGGTCTGCCATCACTGAGATGATCGACTATACCGTTGCTCGCTCCACTATTAGCGAAAATGTTATTTATTTAAGTATAAAAGATATTATTTATGAGTGAAGTTCATGATTGATCGCACCGTTTAGTTTCGGCGTAGTTTCACTATCGAAACGAATGACATTTTTGACATGGATCGCTCTTATTAATTTTTAATATGCTTACAAAGCAATAATGAGATATGTTTTAGATCAGAAAATTCAGTGATGGAACAGAATTTGTTTGGGATGGACTGTATTTTATTGTTAAAGTTAAAAAAGCAAGCAGTTCATTTAAAAAGCATTCTAGGATCACAAAATCATACTGAGATAAAAATAGCGTTTTTGTAACTACACAATACACACATAGCAGAATCTATAAAAAGTAGGTATACCAACAGGTAACGTATCTATGAAACAGTACTGAGTGGTTAGCTCAGTGGCGTTAGCGTAAACGCCAATTTCTTTGAAACTGTATAAGCGCCACCTTGTGAAAATATTGCAAAACTGTTTTTCATACAATTAGATATAAGCGAACGTTTACGTTAACGCGATCGAGTACGTTATAAAAATTCGCACTAAGCCCTCAGTTCCCCCAACGTAAATTAAAAACAACTTCACAAATTAAATGAACAGCGTTTCATTTGACAAAAACATAACAAGGACAGTTGTACACAACCACCTACTTTCCCCTCACTACTTCACGAACAAAGGAATGAGGACGGGATCATAATTTTAAGGAAACCGCCTCAGAGTTTTTTTTTTCATAAACCAGACAAGGTAGCGGAACCCTCGGTCTCGCGTAAGGAAATGCGGTACTATAAAGTTGCAAATGAAGTAATACCGTTCTCGAGTTGACTTACTACTGAAAACTAAGTCGCAACTGATCGCAGTGGCACTTGTCCCACAATAGACTGCTACCAATTTGCACTCCCTATTTAC
This sequence comes from Ceramica pisi, assembly GCA_963859965.1. NCBI lineage: Eukaryota > Metazoa > Arthropoda > Insecta > Lepidoptera > Noctuidae > Ceramica > Ceramica pisi. The sequence goes on from OY982545.1 coordinate 15,121,369, forward strand.
TTAGTGTCATTTAATTTAGCTGAATAAATTTGTAGGAGCGCGGCCGCCGCTGGGCCCTGTTGGCTCACTTTGTAATTAATATTGACCATTCTGACCGAAATATCGCCAACTATTCAGTCGTACTCAACTATTCAGCTGCCGTCTCTAGTTGTTTTCTGACAATGAATTTATAATTATTTAGATTTCTTGGGTCGGTTCTCAATTAAGCTTTGTTGAAGCCTGCAGTGACGGCTATTTAATAAACAAACCTCACAAAACATTATTTGCTATGAAACCATTGCAAAACTATTGGGTCAAAACGGCAAGGACGCAATACGCGGGTCGAATGGATCCTTCTTTGCTTATAGGAAGTAAATAAACCCGCCCTTAAAGTTGATAACATTCGATTCCGTTTTGTGCGCAAATTAAAAAACTTTGGTGTTCAATTTAAAATTCGAACCCGGGCTTATTTGTATGCGGCCAGCACACAAAATAACCAAATGTAAAAGAATCATAATTCAAGATTATGTTGCATGAAGAAAAATATTGTTGAAATTGAAGGCGTGGGGAGCAGCGCGCGTTTATTGCACCCTTCGCGCGTCACTTGCCGTTTTATTATGTTCCATATTTGGTCGCGAATAAACAAGATGATAACTGAAACGTGCCAACACAATCCACAACCTTTTTTACTGCCGCCATATTACAGAATTTGGCGAAGTATGATTGATTGAACAATACTTTCTTGCCTTTTATTATTGGACTTGTATTATTGGACTTGATTACTTGTTTAGGGATGATTCGATTTTGTTTATAGAAAACTGCCGGAGAACATATAAATTGTTTCCTCTGTTATAAAAATAGAACTGTATAAATTCAAAATTAATTTAATTAGTGTATACCTTTATAGCGCTTATTATAAGCTTCCGCGCCATTTTCTAACTGCTTTGGAACTTTACCCGTCTTATTTCTTATGTAACTCGAAAATATTAAATAAGATCTCAATGAAACAGTACTCTCGTTAATAGAACAATCGAGTATGACATCTAAGAGGTACTTCAGACCTACGCGGCTACGTAATTAGGGACGCGCCGCACATCAGGGAATAAGGAAATTGCTCAACTGCCATAAATAATTTATAGGGATTCGAAGCTGCACAAGTTTTGAGAGCTCTTCTGTTCGCTCGCAGCCTTAAAACAATTATTTTGCTATCAGATACTTAAGATAATACTCCGGCAACTGTGGCGTTGTAATTATTATTTTGACGTTCAAATTGAATAGAGTACTCATGCTTTCTTTGTGGATTGGAGACGCTTCTAGCCTAGTCCGTTGCTAAATTAATCCTCTTACGTATTTAGTTTATAAGGCGACGTCAAAGAACTATTTCCAATGACAAAACAATGTCATTTCCAGATTCATATAACATAACAACCTGAATTCTTCGTCATCGTTAAGTCATTGAATTATCCTGACGTATTTAAAAAACCTTGGAAAAATAGTAACAGTCTGTAATCTTCAAAAATTAAGCTTCAAAGATTTGGATTGACCATGTGAAAATTCTTAGCGCATGTCAATCAATAGGCATATTACAATAATCGTAATCAATTTATTTATGAGGTTGAGATAATTTATTCTCATAATGTAATATAATATATGTCACCGGAAAGTGAAAAACGCCGTAAGATTGTAAAATATTGCGTGAAATTGTACTTAAGGCGGGGTTGCAGTACTTTTAAAGATGTTTGAACGTCTGAAAATCTAATTAATTATGAGTTTTTTAATAAATAAAAATCATTACATAAAAATTTAACATACCCTCAAGTAATTCTTAAAGATAGAAACGCGATTTAGAATGATTGGCTCGATACTTTTTATCAAACATGACACTAAATTACAATTTTAAACGTGTACTGCTAAGAGATTTCATCACGAATATATATAAAAGTTATATCAATAGATAGAGCTTTTTATTTTGAAGTAAATGTTGAAACCATATTGTATAATTTCTTTATCAGTTTTCGCCAAGAAGAAAAAACAATCAAAATTTAGGCATTATTTCGCTCGCCGGACAGTCGCTGTTGTTCGTGAAAACACACAGTACTGCAACCTCGCCTTAAACTTTTTTCTAAATAAGATACTGATAGATTAGAAATATTGAATTTGGATGGAATATATTATACAAAAATCGATTTTTTCATAATATAATTATGGAAAAAATATAATCTAATCAAGATTTATTACAATCTTTCGGAGTCTGCCATTTTCCGGTGACATTTGAATACAATTTTTCCGTTACTGAGTGACTGAGTGAATGAATGAATGACAGACAACGCACAGTCAAAGCTACTGTTCGTAGAAGGCTGAAGTTTGGCATGGTGGTTATTTGAGGAAGGAGCATTAAGATAGAATTTCCAGAATTTTCTACGTTAGCGGGAAAAACGGGATATGCGCGTACGAATTAGCGGGCAAAAACTATAGTATAATTTTTGTCATTTTTAACCGACTTCCCAAAAAGGAGGAGTTTATCAATTCGGTTGTATGTTCTTTTCTTTTTTTTTATGTTTTTTACCTCATAACTCCAACAATTATGAACCGATTTAAAAAATTCTCGTTTTTTCTGCAAGGATATACTTGCAGATTGGTCCCATTTAAATTTTATCAAAATCGGTTACGAACTTTTGAATTTAAATCGAAATAGCTGGAATCCGTCTACTTGGATGATAGTTTTGTCATCCAAGTAATCGAAATTGCGTATTTTGCTTTTCTGCGATTTTGCAGTCGTGTTGTTAGGTGTAGGGTACCACAAAAAAGTGAAAAATAACAAACTTTTTACAAAAAAATACAACCGACTTCCAAAAAAAAACACCAAATTAAAGTTATTTTTTTGATTGGTGTTTTTTTTTTTTGGAAGTCGGTTGTATTTTTTTGTAAAAAGTTTTTTTATCGTCAAGTTATCTATCGTCAAATTATAAAATGTCAGTTTGTCTAAGACTCTTATCAAGTCAGAAGACCGACATAGCTTGATAAGTACATTGGTACCGCCAAAACCTCAACATATAAATTACACAATATCACCAACTTCATGATATACTTGAGTTACAAACTTAATTTGGTCGTAAGTGAAACCTATTCGTTATGTTTACTTGAGATTATAAGTAACTAGATTAATTTTAGGCTCCCTGGAGTAATGTAATAAACCTATGTAAACCGCCTGTTCGGATAGTTTCAGTCAGTAAATAACGCGGCTTGGTTAGGAGTAGAATGTTCTTTCTTTATCTACTTAGTGTGATAAATGCAATAATCAACAACATTTACTTAAAAGTTTAGTGATTATAATATCATCTGCCTAGCCTTTTCCCAACTAAGTATATTGGGGTCGGCTTCCAGTCAAACCGGATTCAGCTGAATATCAGTATTTTACGTGGAGCGGCTGCCTACCAGACCTACACAACCCATTAACTGGGTAACACCGTACTCCTTGGCAAGACTGGTGTCAGATTTTCTGGCTTCTGACTATCCGTAACGACTGCAAAAGATCTACAAATGACAGCCGGGACCAACAGCTTAACATGCTTTCCGAGGCACGGAGGAAACTCGGTATGTTAAGATGGTCACCATCCACAGACCAACCTCGGCAAACGTTGCTTAACCTTGAAGATTGACCTGTGCGGCTGTTATTATCTAGCCACGAGCTCCTCAAGCGATTAGTGATTATAATATCCTTTATAATAATAACGACATCGTTTATTTAAATAATAAATAAAAAGGCCACATTTACAAGAAAATATATCTTAAACTTTTAAGAACACAGTTGCTAATTTGCCTGAACTAGGATAGACCTGTGCTTCAGGCTAGAAAATGCTTATACAGACATTTTATCTTAAAATAATAAATTAACAATAAATCAATTAACTATAATTAAAGCTTAAATTAAAGTACACGTTATGATTTATTTATAGACAAAAAGCATATCTTCTAATTCCACGTAGGAGATGCCTAATAAATATTGCACAATTGTTTTTTTTACAGCAATAATAATTTAAGTTATACATATCTTAGTTTTCTATTTTATTTAACTGTATAGAAATTTACCAAAATTTTCTTAATTCCTCATGCCTCGCGTTCATATCAACTTATAAGGGCGCTTCGTGTCTTCTTCTTCCATATTTCTGTATCAGACATCTTCACAGTGGTTCCTCAGCTATTAAGGGGGATGCTCCAGGGTGGCCCGCGAAATTCAAATATTTTTATGTTTTTTGCAATTTGCAGGTCAATGTGAAGCTGTATGTCAAACAGAATACGATTCGCGATCGTAAAAAGCATTTATCTAAAGGATTATAACCATTTGAATCATCAATATAACCTTCTAAGTTCATATAACTCGATTGAATATAATCTCGTGAAAAAGTCATTCAATCGAGTTGTATGAACTTAGCGGGTTATATTGATAATTAAAATGGGTATAATTCTTTAGATAAATATGCGTTACGGCCGCGAATCGTATTTCATTTTACATACAGCTTCACACTGACCCGGCGAATTGCAAAAAACATCAAAATATTTGAATTTCGCGGGCTACCCTGGCGCTTCCACCTTAAGTCACCGTTGCCAGTTCAACAAAACAGACGTGCAGTAAACTGGAGGACCATAAACTAATAGAATGTGTTCGAATACGAACTGCTATTCTTACAGCCTTATGTTTATGGCACGAAATAAAATCCACTGAATAAATATATATTTACTTATGATGCTATATTTTTGTAAATGTCAAAAGCCGAACTGGAAAAATCAAATCTTTTAGACTCCATACACGTGTGCTTATATTTTTATAAAAAATGTGCACGGTTTCAAAAGGAAGTCCTATAAATAAAGTTCTATAAAAACCTTCTCCTATACAATGTGATGTCAAAAATTAATTAACTACTGAAAGGACAGTAAATCATTGTGACTAACCAAACTCACAACACACCAGCTACTAACACCAACTACAAAAACCATTCGAAACACAAATAAAAAAAAAACAATTTAATTTGTTTCAGATGGTGAGCATGGTGGACTATCAGCTCTCCTGGGCTCAGCTTCCCCAGACATGGCTCTAGCGTCAGACGCGTCAGACAGTCTGCCGCTACCAGACCATGATAACGGTGAGATTTGATTTAAGAACAACTTTATAATGCTTATGTGTCTGGCTATGAAAGGCTACAACGTAGAGAGAGGTTATTAAGTATCATCTTTGACCTGATCGTATTATAGGTATAGACTGATATAACATAATCCTAATAATGGTTAACCAAGCAATAAACCGTCTTTGAGACAATTATATCAGTTCCACGTTCGAAATAATTATTATCAGTTACCTTCCCTAATTGCATATCACAACGTGTACAATCAAATATCTCTTTGATTTTAGATAAAGTGCAATTAATTTACATACAACATATACAAACATGTTCATAGTGTAGTAATACATTAGCGAATGCAAATGATGTCAAAGCGAAGACGTCTGGGAAACGTTATTATATGTGAGGTAGGTACATACTCACGTACCTATATAGGTAACAAGTATGTACGTTACTTCGACTCCCTTTGACTTATTTGCCTGTGCCTGGAATAAAATTAAGGCTTATGAAACGACTATTAACAAACAACTTGGATATTCCTCTAATATTAAACTGTATTTTCAGTTTGAGTTGCCAAACATATTTGTATTGTTTGTTAATTACTTTTTGAGCTTCACATAGGGGTTTCAGTAAAAAATCGAGATTTTGGAATATTTTTAAAAGTATTTACTGCCCCTTCTCACGAAGTTGATGAAATATGTTTGATTTTGGAATCATTTTTCTGCTCTTACTAAGGTACTCGTACCTACAAAACTTTTGTTAAAACTGAAAGTCAAATTCAGTTTTGAAAGGCAAACTTAGGCGGAGTTAAAACGAAATATATGTATTCCTAATGACTCGCTTATGCTCAGTGGATTGATGATTGCGGCTTTAAAACATTAAGATGAATAGATCGCCGCGTTCCGCCCGCCCCAGAGAACTTTGGAGATTGATGTGTTTCGACGACTGACACCGTAGCGCAGAGTAGTAACGGCGTAACTTCAGTTTTATGGGTCATGCGACGTGAAATATATAGGAAGCGTGTGTTACAACCTGTTACGTGAATCTTCTGTGTTACTGGATTAAGATACATTACAGTGTTCGTAAGATTTTTGTATTTGCGTGAACCTCAGTTCTACAATACAATCAATACGAACAATACAATCATTGCTTTAGGTTGGATTTTTTTAAACGTTGCCATACACTAGGAATTTCTCTTTATCGTGGGTTCGTTCAAAAAAATACAAACATAAACAAATGGCCAGACCTGATACAACTATCTGTAGGCCATACAAATATTAGTTCCGTGCGGGAATCGAAATCGCGACACGCAGTGCAGCAGCGTCGATTGTCGTTTTCAGTGGTTCTAAAGAACGTTTTATTGGACTGCTGGTAGTCCTCTATTTAATAAAAAGAAACACAGTTTTATAGTTCAAAGATAGAACGAAAATGCATATATTTATCTAGCACAAACTTAAGACACACAATGCGTTTACAGGGCAAACAAAACAAATTGATAAATCATTTTGTTTTTGAAACGTCAAAAGCGCATGCACTAAAAACGCCTTTATTTAAGAGTCCTATTACGAATCGTAAATGCTCGTTTGCAATAGACAAAGTTACGTTGGTCTGCGTTGGGAGTACATCTTTAGTCCGCGAAACAATTTAGATACTTACTAGTCTGAATAGGATTATAGTTTATTTGGGCGCTCGCGCGAGACTGAGGAGCGCGCGTGCTGAATTGACGCAGAATATATAGTACTTTAATTTTATTTATTGTAATTTTGTTTTATTATATTGACAAATGAAAACTTATGAAACGTATTCATTGTAGATTGAAATTTTACATCATATTAATTTATTTGATTAAATTGTTTTTATTTGGAATATAATGGACGCTGAATCAAGACATTTCTGGCTTAAATTAGGATTTCTTTACGATTTTTTCCGTGAAAACTCAAGGAATTTAAAGAAATTCTAGAACTCCAATAAACAAGTAAAACATTCAACTTACCTTTTAGTAATTTCAGCTTTTAAAAGAATTGATTGTAACAATGTGAATTAGACCGTCAAAGTTCCATCGCCGACATTTTTTCTTGCAAACTGAGTTCGTAAAATATTTATAGTAAATTACACGAAAAGAAAAATGAAAATGTGTAACTCCAACTTACAATAAAGAGACGGGCACTATCGTTATTCAGGATCAAATAATTAAAATATCTTACTGCTGCTGAAAATTACGGCGTCAAAAATCATGAATTTCCGTAAAAAATGTAATAGGACTCTTAATGTCAATTTCATAATGGTCCTTTCTGAAAAACACCTTCTAAGTTTTAAGTTCTCAAATAAATTAAGTAACAAAACATCCTGTTTTACAACAACAACAAACCTACACGATCTCATGAAACTTAGGTATGTACTCAAAGCGAACCACTTATTCCGTCTATGTACTCAGCCAATTTATCTACGAACTACTAATACTCATAGATGCAAATGCATCATATTCCTCTGAAACTGTTAACAGCTTACAGTTTAATGTGGAAGTTAAGGCAAGTTCTTTAGAGTGCTGCTTTAAGTACTATTTAATGTACATTTGAATTTTAACGTACGGTTGAAGCAATCTCCAGAGTATTTGAAAGAGGCGACCTCTTGTGAGCGACGTTTGAAACCGCTTGTCAAAAGGAGTTACTTTCTGAGTAGTGGTTTGGGCTAATCCTTTCACTGTAAGTGTATGGAATATGTAAATTCTCAGATATTAAACACAAGGTAAATTCTATTGGAAACATTTGTAACGTCGTTTTGTATTTTGAGGTTTTATAATGAAAACCTACAGGCAATTGCTAAAACAATGTGAAGTAAAATAAACAAGAAAATAATAAACAAGATATCAAGAACACACCGTTCGCTCGACGTACAAGAAGTCAAAAAAGTTGCAACACTGAAGTTGGTGGGAAACAATTTGGAAAGACCCGCGGCGTCAAAATGTTCCGCGTCAGGTGCAGCCGCGGAATAAGACGCTGCTCTGACTACTTGGACCAACTTTTTACTTCATTTACCAGGCTTTATTATTTTTGAATGAAAAAAAATGCCAATTATGACGATGATAACACTGAATATCAGAGTTCAAAAAAACTACGGTAAAATTTAGTTTATTTAATTTTAAAGACAACATCGTTGGTATGTCGTTCGTATGGTTCGATAGGTTTGGGAAAAACAACACGAATGGTAACATAGGTACAATGTTATGCCTATCTATGTTATTGATGAAAAAGGTACTCAATTTAGTATTTAGCATGCAAGATTCGAACACTCGAAAGCGCAATAGATGCCACTCATCACACTAACTCAAAAGCCAAAATTCCCGTCACGACACAACCAACGATATGGAAAGGCAGGGCAGCACTCAGCAAGATACGAGTGAAAGATGTCGGATGCAGGGTCGAACAGGCGGCGATATGAAAGGACGGTGTCGGTTGCAGATCCGGACTCCGCAGTAATACACGTCACTCAAACGTCATGCATCGAACTGACAGACACACACAATGCAGCCGCGTGAGATTTTGTGTTACTAAGTTTTGTTAATTTCGAGAGGAAATAGTACAGACAAATACTCAGTACACTTCAATGGCCAACTAACTGTGAGCTTTATTAAGTTAAAGTTTTATTCATCATTAAAACATAAAATCTTCTTATTTATGTGTCTTGTACCTACTAACACACCTCCCGTCAGCAGGTCTTTTCAAATCTGAACAGTACATCCATAAGGTATTACGTAACTCTGTAGCCTGATTTCTGCCTGTATCATCATTACGGCGACAGATATTCAAGACCGACGACATCACTATCCTGAGACTAATTCCCTTCTCATTGTCAGCACAAATTAAACCTCAGGCGGCCATGATTGACGCTGCAATACTCTGTATTGTGACAATCCATTACGACTAATGGATCTCCTCCAACTTATTTGATGGTCAAATTCGTCCCTTAAAACCTAGCAAGTATATGGATAGAGAGTATATGATTTTTTGTTCAACAAATTGGTCAGGCACACATGGCATAGGTTTTTTTTTATTGGACGCCCTTCGGCAGTTTCCATTAGGCTTTGTTGTGGCGTTACGCCATATTTGTGCAGATTTCTTTTACGCTCGTCCGCTTCCATATTTTCACTCAAATTTATTATACCTGTTGGTGTTTCATACCCGGTGCCTTTAATAAACAATATTTAATACGCCAACCCGAGTTATGTAACAATCCAACAACACAGCTCCTGACAGTGTCATTTTCCGTAATCAGAATCGGAATTGGAAGCCATTGGTTGGTTATATATCGTAGTTATATCGCACAAAGGAAAACAATAGATGATATTGATTACTATTAATGGCAGATAGCAGATGGAGTGGCGCTCGATATTAATAATAAATCTGACCGTTTAGACCGAATCGGAATAACAAAATTCGTGGTCACTTCCAATACGAAACCTTCCTTAGTTTTATCATTGAAAAAAATACCAGCACCAACTAGCCATTCTTTACGTTTTTGTTTCTTAAATCATGGAAATAGGACCCTATAAGAGTTGAGTCCTAAGCACTATAATATACTGCCTTATGCGCCGTGTCCAATTTAGAATGCAAAGGCACGTGTAAACCTCAGTCTACATAATGTTGCCCTACATTCCACAACAAAAATGTACTTACCACGATCGAATAACGATAAATAATATCCGTCTCCTGTAACGATTCCCCGCTGAATATTTCCTAAAGGATGATACCATTGATAGCTCAGACCGTATTCAGAGGCATGCCTCAAAACACATTTTGTTATATCCTTGATTCCCTCGAGAGCGTTCTGGTCAAGTATCATTCTATCGAATGTACAATGGAACTGGAGACTACAGAGTAATGGAAGACAAACGATACTGCAATTTCTTCGTACTCTCAACCTCGTATGCAACAGTATTATTTGTTGGCGGAATAATCAAGTGAGGTTTATTTGATTTCGTGAAGATGTTGGTATTGATTTGTTATAGTTTATGGTTAATGGACAATTTGATTGAAGTGCCTATTCTCTTATTAGTAGAACATTACTTCCTAAGCTTTACTCACAATATTTTCTTATTTAGAAACCCATTTTATAAAACCCATTGTGAATACAATTACAAGTAAATTGTTGTAAAGTGTGTTTTATCCAGAATCATATTTGCAACTTAAAACAACTTCAAACACACTTAATATTTTCCTCAAACATTACACAAGCTCAAATGCAAGTCAGCTCTCGACTTTACGCAAACGTTTCAAGATCATAAAGAGCACTAACAACTTTGCGATACCGATATATTAAACCAAATAAAACGTAGACAGGCGAAACTGAGGCACTACAGCACAAAGTAGATAAGTAAAGAAAACCAACACCATGCATCGAGCGAAAACAGGGATAGGAGCAGATCGCAAACAAATGCGAGTCGCGAGCGCGCTTTCACTCGTTGTACGTATCTATGTGTGGGTGTGTTTTTGCTTGCTACATTAAGTAAACCTTCTGTAAATATTTTGTGGTAAGTAAAGAGTGCATTAGCAAATCAGCTCCTTAGCCTTGCTCGTTGGTCCTCGTTAGGGTAACGCGACGACTCGGTACGGAGACGTTTCGCGTATAATGTATCGGGATTTCAACTGAGGGGCTGTTATTGGAAACAAAACTGCCCCTTAGTTTGTAATAAGATGCAGTTTCGTATTGTTCAATGGCGTAGTTATACGAGAAGGAAGATTGTCGTTTCCGACTTAAATAATTAAAAAAGGCGTGGATTTGTGGTTGAACAGCTACGCAACTTTGCTGAAAATATACACAGACAAATACAAAATATATGCATTGATGAAATTCAAACATATTTGGCTGCAACCAGAGACTCAATCAAAAACAATAAATCCCATCAATCCCAATCATTTCCCGGTGGTTGCCTCAGCAAAATGGAAGCCATACCTAAAATATAGCCACAGAGTATATTTAGTAATAATCATTTTTTACGTACATATTAAAATATGACAGTCATTAAATCATAGCACACATTGACTTTTTCGGATATCTAGGGTACGCCATAAAAGCTTATTATAATTTTACCACCATACCCAGACTTCTTTGTGGGAATGGGTTATTTTAAGGATGACTCCTCTTGCTCTGGGCAGAGCGGAAGAGAGTGACAGACTCTTACTGACTAAATGACGAAACCCATCCGTGTTCCTCCATATGCCCTTTGTGTTAGATTATCAGAAGACTCTTTCGAACAAATTCCGCAAACCTGGCAGGTGAGAGTGGGCTGAGGTGTTGTTCAAACTCGAGCCCTGCTGATTTTTTTTTGTAATTAGGAAACGGATTCCATAGAAATGTAGGATTTAATTTTTATTTTATTTAGAACGCATCAATATTTTAAACGAATGATGGAAGTGCAGCGATTAGTGAATGAGAGAGTACGTGTGTGAAAGGGAAGGGGAACATTAGATACGACGAAAAGAAAGAACATTTACTAAAAGAAGTACAATTACTTCGGTGAGTGTGCCCAAGAACTCCACGACCTCATTCCATCGGCCCCCTTCTACCATCGGACACCCAGACGCACTACAACTTACCATCCCTACCTTCTTGTAGCTATTCCACCAATTCGCACTAAGCGTTTCCAAACGTATTTTATAATGCGCACAGCAAAGGAGTGAAACTCTCTACCTGCGTCTGTGTTTCCAAACGCTTACAACTCTAATCTCTTCAAAGTTAGAGTGAACAGGCTCCTTCTGGGTATGCTCGCTCCATCGTAGATTTTGTCTCAGTCATCTCTGACCAAGACTAGAATCAAGAGCAAACCCATCTCAAATAACAATTAAAAAAAATTTGAAAATTATATATTTTTAAGAATAAACGAGGATTTCAAGAAGTGAAGCGCTTTTATTTGAGTCTACCACATCCCTCTACATATTTAAAGCTATAATTCCTTCTCTTTACATTTGCATCTGCATTTACAAATCTGAACCTACTTAGTTTCAAATTGTTTGTGCTGTATTTCAGTGCAATACTGTACTCAGATTCTGTGATACGTATATTAACCGGCACATAATTGTACGAGTTCTCGGAACTCGGAATCGGAACATTGAATCTGGATGTTTTGTCCCTAATTTACGTTTAAATGGAAATAAGTCCGTGTGTTTAAATGGAAATGCTAAACAGCTAAGGAGTGAGCTAGGCTAGCTACAGCCTGGGCGTCTTTAGCTCAAGAGTGAATAGGTTTCTTCTAGGCAAACGTGATCCATCATCACCATACATTGTCAATAACAATGTATGGTGCGCGATATTATAGCGTAGTCTGAAAACAGCTTTACTCTGCCCTAACACACAGATAAACAAAAGAAAAACCCCCAAATAAAAATGCAAAGTTATCAAACAGTAGTACGTATACATTACTGAATGGTAATGAGCGTCGCCCGCAGGGTCCAATTGTTGACAGCCTCTGATGGATCGCGAGCTCTTCCTGTTTGCACAATAACCACAACCGTTCGAGACCCTCCGAGTTCCTAACTTGCTTCATCATTCATAATACGGGCTTTTACTTTGATAAAACTTTCTCTATATAAATGATGGTTGTTTTAACCCGTTAGGATTTGGGTTTGTGAGTTACAACTTTTGGAAAATGGTTTTAGATAGTTTAGTTGCAATACATTGTGAGAATTTAAAGCACCTCAAGATTAAACATACAAAGACTACGATACAGCTAGGTTCACATTAATTTGTCAGGATACACCAACCAAATGAATATTTACAAGCTTACGTCACATCACGAGTTTTATAGCCAATCAACGGCTCCAGAAATCGTGACGACACTACACAAAACAATTATTTGCTGTCTGCTTAGGGCAAACTATGTTTTTTTTTTTCAAAACTTAAAAATTATTTCGATCTGTTCATAACTATTTCTTAAGCTCTATAAAAAATGCTCGGTCGTGACCGCAGACATACAGTCTGGAGGCGACGCTGTACACCTCCTTTATGCTGGAACTTTGTATGTGGGCGAACCTCGTAAATTCGTGCGGCACAGATGCTGAAGATAGGTGACGAATAAAGGCCAGAGCACGGCGGGTCCACACTAATTTATGCTTACTTTTCACTGTTATGAATCTCTGAGGTTGTGAAATTGAGACGGTAAATTCTATTTGTAGGTACCTAGATCTGATTGTATTTGTGTGGTAGTAGCGTTAGAATTAGAAACAAAGAATCTTCAGGTGACTTTTGGTCTCTTGAGTAACGTTATGAATACTTTTGTAAAGCCTTCAATTTTCCACTTGTTCGCAACAACAACATACATTAAAATTTCTAGTCTTTAAAAAGTATTAAAATCCATAACAAAAAAAACTTTCTTAAAATTTCTTTACCAACATAGGTAATTAATTTCTAAACACAACATTGTCCGGTCACCGTGATCAAGTTTTAAACGAAATATTCTACCTACCTGTAGGAAATTTGTTTCCGACAGTTCATTAATGTTTCATTTCTTCGAACAAGAGAACCCGTCAATTATAATAAACGATAAACTAGAATAATGGAAGGAGAAACAAATTGGAATAAGCGGCTCAATGGCTGTTGTGACTGAGCTATTTGTAGAGTAGGTATAATATGCAAAGGTAGACCAGAGTGACGACAGAAGCATTCTGTCAAAGATGACAGGTATATGTGGGAACTAGGAAAAATGCTGACTTAGGTGGTGGCTAGGGAAACAGAAATATATATGTGTGGTAGAAGACGACTTGTCCCCCAATTTGAATCAAGCGCCTGTTCGGGCATGTATGATGTACTGCTCTCCTCTCTGACACGGATCTGCCAGAAACCAGCTTGATGCACTTGAAAAACAAGCCAAGAAGCTTTTCTATCGGGAGGTATAATTTCGGGGACTATGAGTCGCAATCGCATAATTTTAAAATTAATAACTAGCTCCTGCCAGCAGTTCTGTTACACCCGCGTGAATGTCGGAAACTATACCATGGGAACATGTTCCCCGAATAATCCCGTAGCCTGTGTGCTTTTCTCGACTATAATCTATATCTGCGTCAATTTTCATGCAGATCCGTTCAGCCGTTCTGGCACGATTGAGTAACAAACATCCATCTATCCAAACTTTCGCATTTTTAATAGTATGTAGTAAGATTAGTTTTAAGTTTTTCTTTTGTCATCCTTAAACGCAATAAGTTGTTGCCTGTTGTATATGCAGATTTGTAAAGCCGCAGACAAAAGCTAGACAAATCATAAATAGCTGCTTTATATTCAAGTTTTTACAAACTTTCCTTACCAATTTATTCCCGTCAGTCTAAACTATAGGCGAAGTTGTGAAGGTCAGTCGGTTTGACGGCCAGGTTTCTATATTAATCACTTTTTAAGTATTAGCTTAGCTTTGAAATTGATGAATAAAGTTTTATAACATGATGTTGGTAAATGTAATAAAAGGTTTGGGATTGCCCTATTTTAAATCAAGTGTTTGATAGTAGAATATCTCTAGCTCGGTATTATTTTAAGCCTGAATGAATAAGATTATCTGCGATCTACTTATTTAACTGTATATACTTATTTATATTGTTTTACATTTGGTCAAGAATTAACTTTAAATTTCAAGTTAAACGCATCAACACCTCAGACTATTAAGCAAAAAGCCCTGAAGGACAATTTTACAATTTTTTAAGCATCGTTCGTATTCGCATTTCAGTTGGAATATGTAATTAAAACCTGATTTACCATACATTTTTGACATATTACGACTGAGATGTGAATGCGAGCGTTGGTTGAAAATGATTAGAATTGGCCCTCTCATAGGCAGACTTTTGGCACACTCGTCGCCTACCCAGAAATCTCAATTAATTAAAAACCGGCCAAGTGCGAGTCGTACTCGCGCACTGAGGGTTCCGTAAGCAGAAGTTGCGATTTACGATTTATGACGTATTAAAAAAAACTACTAACTAGATCTCGTTCAAACCAATTTTCGGTGGTAGTTTACATGGTAATGTACATCATATATTTTTTTTAGTTTTATCATTCTCTTATTTTAGAAGTTAGACACACATTTTACCACTTTGGAAGTGTCTGTCGCGCAAACTGTTCAGTTTAGAAAAAAATGATTTTAGAAACCTCAATATCATTTTTAAAGTACCACCAACTCAACAATTTTTTTTTCATCGTACCCACACGTATGGGTACGATGAAAAAAAATTGTTGAGTTTCAGTTCTAAGTATGGGGACCCCCAAAATTTATTGTTTTTTTTCTATTTTAGTGTGAAAATCTTTATGCGGTTCACGGAATACATCTACTTACCAAATTTCAACAGCATAGCTCTTAAGGTTTCGGAGAATTTGTGGCTGTGACATACGGACGGACGGACACACAGACAGACAGAGAGACAGATAGACAGACGGACAGACAGCGAATCTATTAGGGTTCCTTTTTTACCATTTGGCTACGGAACCATAAAAATCAACTCGTACCAATAAATTACACCCCGCGACTTCCCGTTTACATTCCACGCAAGAATAACAATTAGTTCCCACAACAGAGCACAGCTAACTGAAAAAAAAAGAAAAGTTAAACAAAAACAACGAGAATAAAACGGAACATTTTACGCAGTACAGCTTTGGTGATTTAACTAAAGTCCGTGAAGGGAAAAACGAACGATTTGTATTCATGATAGCGTCCCTTGCTCAGGTTTGGTAGGTGCGACAGAGTAGATTCGCAATTTTCTCTGATTCTCTGGAGGGAACCCTGATTCAGAACAGTTATTACGATAAATCCGAGGCCGACTTCGCATATCGGAAGAAATGAAACGTTCGGACTTTGGTTACTTCTGTTTTTAAGTGTGAAAAATATAAAAAATAAAAGACAGCAAAGTTCAAATGTATTCGAGCCGATTATTTCCTTTATGGCCTGCAAAGGAATTGAATTAATCAATGAAGTTGTTTCATTGACTAATTCAATTCCTTTGCTGCATTCTAAGTAGGGTACTTACGTTTTAGTATCTTTCACAATAATATTTATAGCACTTGCACATAATCTCAGGAATTTTTAAAACCATCGCCAGACCATTTCACACGCTACCTCGTTAATCGTATTGGATAATTACCGAAACTTTAAAATTACTTACTCGGAGTTCCTTTGCGTGCTCGCTATAAAATCTCGGCTGTCGTGTTCGAGTCACCCGACCGCTTGGAACACGCGATAAATCCCGAAGCACACGTGACAACGCAGATAAATAACCCTAACTCAACCCTTTGTGGAAGTGACACAACATCGGTGCATAGCTTCTGTTAATTAACTTAATATATTTTATACTACAAAGTACGGAACACTTAGATTTATTTACAAACGGGCGTGGGAAGCTCGTTTTAGGTAAATAAGTACTATGAAATTGCTTTCAGGAAGTTTCAGTGTGGGAGTGTACTTGTTTATAAAATGGTCTGATAGATGGGTTATTTATTAACTGGGTTTATGATTTTGAAGGTTTTCGGTGTAATCTGAAAGCTTATTTGTGTACGTCAACTTTTTTCATCAAGTGATGCGGCGATCATGACTTGTAGGGGTAAATAAACGTTAGAATATTTATTTTAACGACACGTGTGAGCTTTCTAACCTCATCAAGTTCAAAATACTGTATCTTAGCTAAAATAACTGATAACCCGAGAGGAGATGGCTGCCGTAGTCCAGCAGTAGGCAAAAGTACTGCATCAGGTAAGATACACCAGGTCAGTGCACCCAAAGGTTGTCTAGTGTCGCTGCGAGTAATAAGACCACTATTATCACCATACAATAAATTCCGAAAGTATTGTTACAATTTTGGTATACAATAATAGATGTATATTCTATTCTATATTGACTAATCGTTAGCCTAAAAATATTTAAATAAAGCTGCACAGACTTTTCATCGTAACTCACAGAGACATTTAATTAGCTCCACCAAGACTTCACTGAAGACTGTTATACACTTCGTTATTGCTTAAACATCCGTTTCATTAACCAGAAAACATCTCTTTAAAAAACAAGAGCATATAAATAATAAATAAGTTGAAAAAACTTTCGTTCTACAGTCAACTACTTGGCTCCACTTTTTATGCGCCTTGAGTAAATTAGTAGTAAACTTTGAGTTGCCAGTCTCGGTCCCACATTTTATCAAGTTGCTTGTGACTAATTAATTATTTCTCCTTTTATTTTAAAAAGTAAAGTGCTGCGCTGAAATAAATGGTTTGGAAGGAGAAATGAAAAGTTTTGTTGGTAAAGTAAGCAAAAAGTTGCGGTGTCGTCAATCGATGATATTGGTCAATTTATTGTTTATTTGCACTCATTCGCATCACACATAGGATATCTTGATCATCGGTTCGATCAACGTCGACAGACCCATTCTACTATCGATCGACAGTAGTGATCAACTATCGATAGATTGATTTGGTAACACGAACACTAACTGTTTAATTGGCTTATAAGTATTTGTTTAATGTTTTTTTTTTTTTTTTTTTTTCAAAATACACAAAACATAGTTAGATACATACATTCTGCCAAACTGCATAACAGTTTGTCGGCAGTTGAACTCGTTCACAATTCTTAAAATATTGTTTTTACAAATATGTGAGTGTTACTTAAACTTAAAGTATCAGTTAGCAAGTGTGTTTTAAAATGACTACTGAAACTATCCCATTTGTTACGTTTGAACCTTATAGCTACAATAAAACTCATTCACAATAACGACACGAAACAACCAGCTTGTTTGCGAATAAAACTATAACAATTACAAATATTCCCGGTTGGCAACACGCACTGCGTTACAACCGTCCCCATTCATAGTTGATGGATGTGCACGCAATTACGGTTTACAGTCGTGTGTCCTTAATAACGTGATCATTGTGACAAGTGGGACACATTCGGTTCATATTCATTCACATTCCACAGTTTGCAACTGTTTCTCGTAATCAGCAGACGTCTATCGCGATTAGTTGGATTAAATTAATTTACAGTTTCCTTATTTTACTCTAAGTAATATCCCATTCAAGTTACAATAGTCAAGCAAGACACAAAATGAGCCTCAATGTATCAGGTTATTTTAATGCGTCGTATTTCAACACTTCGTAGCATTAAAGCTTTGCGAAGAGCGTAGGCGCCTCGTAGCGCGTAGCAAATATTCGTAGCACGCTACGCGGTGGCTTAGCATGCAAATTCATCGCACGTTTAAAAGAAAGAAAATTCTGAGAGAAAGTAATAATAAAGAACCATGGCAGTCACATCGAATTGTGTTCAATAAAACAATTTATTTTTAATATTTGCATATTGAATAGAACCTTCATTCATTGAAACTCAATAGGCTAGCAACCCAATCCCATTATTCCAAAACAGCCCACAATAAAGGCGTCATTGTTCAGCATAAGTAGTATTCTGAGAAAGAAAAATCGATGTGTCTCGAGAAAGTTAAAGCCTGCCTGTCGGCGAAACGATTCGCTCCCAGGCCTGCCATCGAAACTTACACCGTAGCGTCTTCAATAAAACCTTTAAAGTTCCCGAGGCGTTGTTCTAAACCCCGCCCCTTATTACACATCAAAACTCCAACAAAAATATCTCTGGAGAACACAAAAAGTTCAATCGACAATGGACTGATAGTATAAGACTTCTTTGCCGTCAATTCTTCATATTTTCTACAATATTGTCGTGTTTTGTTGTGACTTGTACGTTTGCACAAATACAATGATAAAAAGACACACGTATTGTTCGAAGTTTAAGTACCTAACTGTCTTTATAGGTTAGCAAAGTGAGTTCATCACTTGATTTGCTAGACCAAACCAATGAATAATTCATTTATTATGCAAAACAGTACCTACTAATGTTTTCAATTGATCATAAATGAAATTAAGCCCTTACAATGACGTCTTAATCTCCATCGCGATTTCGGTATGAAGAAAGACGGAGCAGTACAGAATGAAGAGCACCATCCCTTTCATGATGGCAATGGCACTTTGTAGTAACTGAAACTGTGTCAAAGGTTGGAAGATTAGAAAGCATTATATATCCACATCTATTATCAGTATATAGCCGATGCATTGCGGAAGGTATTTTTCCTCGAATATGGCGACAAGGCTTTATACGCATTATTCCGAAGAGTGGCGACAAGCCCCCGGATGACCCTAAGTCATACCGGCCCATAGCACTACTCCCATCTTTGGGAAAACTTTTAGAGCGACTGATTGTTCCGCGCTTGTTACCGAACGGACCTAAATTTCATAAAAATCAATACGGATTTACTATTGGTAAATCCACTGTAAATGCAACACTATCTGTCCGTAAAATTGTCAACTCATCGGAACATAAATACGTGGTTGGAATCTTTCTCGACATTTCTGGCGCTTTTGATACCGCATGGTGGCCGATGTTACTACTTAAAATGAAAACCCGTGGTTGCTACAAAAACATCTATAATCTGATTTGTTCGTACTTTCTAAATGGCTCCGCAAAACTCAAACTTGGACATCATTCCATTACTAAGTCTCTAACCATGGGATGTCCTCAGGGCTCAGTTATCGGTCCATATATATGGAATTTTGGCTACGATGATTTCCTCGCGCTTCCGCTCCCGTACGGCTGTTCATTAACCGGTTACGCGGACGATGGCTTGCTGCTCATTCAGGCAAGTACTCGGGCTGGACTCGAGAACTTGGCTGACACATGTTCGTCTACGTTTAATATCTCAGTGGGGCGATCGAAACCGTCTGACCTTTGCACCGCATAAAACCTATCAACTTCTTTTAAAAGGAAACCTGAAATCCTGGCCCAGCATTAAATTTAATAACGTACCTGTTAAACGGAAAGAATCCGTGTGCTACCTCGGTATGCTACTGGAAAGGAACTTTTCATTTATTGAGCATATAAAACAGTAGGAGAAAAAAGCAAAAAAGAACTTCTACGCCTTGACGAGAATATCTAAGGCTACTTGGGGCCTATTTCAAACCTTAAAAACTATTTATGGGGCTACTTACTTGGGTTGTATGTGCTACGGGGCACCTGTCTGGGCCGATAGGGCCACCATAGGGGCGGTTCGACGTAAATTACTTCAAAACCAGCGTTTTGCTTTGATATTCTTATGCAAGGCGTATAGGATGGTTAGTACTGAAGCCTTACCAGTGCTGGCGGGTGTTCTCCCAGTAGATCTGGAGGTGCAACGGCGTGCTGCATAGTAGTAACTATGCTAGAAAGATCATTTTTTACCGCAGCGCAACCGTGCTAAAATCTCTAGATTACTAAAACCCCAGACTGACGTCTGGGAGGAACTTTTATCGAAATGGCAATGTAGGTGGGAAAGTTCCATCAAAGGCCGGCACCTCCACCAGTTTTTTCCATCCGTTCGTGAGCGTCTGGATAGGACATGGCTGGAGGTAGATCACTGTGTTGCCCAATTTCTCACAGGTCATGGCAACTTTAAGAGTAAATTATTTTCCTTTAGGCTTGTGGCTTCACCTTTATGTCAATGTTCTACAGCTGAACCTGAATACGAACAATCTGCACATGACGTCTTATGGGAGTGTATTCTTTGGCAGACTGAACGTAATATTATGTTAAATAGTATTCCGGTTACATCTGGGGTAGTTTACTATACGGACCTTGTAGAAACCAGAACAAATTTCCGTGCGTTCAGGCGATTTTGCCATACCTATTACTGGAATCAAAAGTAGCTCACAATTTAGGACCCATAATTTCAGTGTTCATTTATAATCCGTGGTGCTTGGCAACTGGGCTTAACCCAGTTGTATATGTCCCTTGGTGCCTATGGGCCTAACTCAAATCTGTCTCCTGCTTGATAAGGAGGGAAGTGGAAATTATATTTATTTTTTTCCTACTCCTCCGCTGTACTTTCTGATTAATTTCGATGCGGGATCCAAGACAGTTGAATTGTTTCTCCGGGACTCGTCGGGCTTCATTAGTTCGGCGTTTTTCTGGTGGTCGCCACTGTTGATTCTGGCTTTCAGGAGTTGCAGTGGTTGGGAATGTGTGGCGGGCTTGTTGAAAATATATCCACATCGTTTTTTTATCGCAATAACGATGCATAGCAACTAAGATAGGCTGATAATTTTTTGGCAGTATTTTCATTATGCATTCAAAAATGTTCTCTAAAATATACCATGAGTGACGACTTTATGTATCTTTGTCAATATTTCTTTAAAAAACTATTCTTCACGTATCTCGGTACTAGAACTTCTCCAATATGCTATGAAGTCTATGTCGCTTACCATCAGGTGAGATAGTGGTCAAACGCGAGCCTATCAATACCATAATTTAAAAAAAAACCTAAATCATCTTGGCATAATTATTAACTAATTACTTACAACTGTGCAACTTGCAATAACTTTGAGCATCCAATTCATTTGCACGTCAGCACAAACTAAGGGCTCGTTCACACAGAACATCCGTATATTTAACTGATCCGTCGCTACTAGAGGTGATGTTCACACTGCATTTACATTACCGTTTTTAGGGTCCCGTACACAAAGGGTAAAAACGGGACCCTATTAGTAAGACTTCGCTGTCTGTCTGTCTGTCACCAGGCTGTATGTCAAGAACGGCGATAGCTAGACAGTTGAAATTTTCACAGATTATGTATTTCTGTTGCCGCTATAACTAAAAAACAGAATAAAATAAATATTTAAGGGGGCTCCCATACAACAAACTTGAATTATTTGCCGTTTTTATAGATAATGGTATGGACCGGTACCCTTCGAGTGCGGATGCTGTTTGAACTCGCTTATAGGTACAACAGCTACATACGCCATTGTCGAATTAAAACGTAAACGATAAAACAGACTACTGTATAAAATATCGGATCTGTGTCTTTTACATACGTCAGCATCGAATAAATACGTACCTACACTATTAAGCGGACCTGTGAAACGGACCTCTGAATGAGCACTACGTCCCAACCATCTTACTTGCAACTTTACCATCCACAGATGCTGCTAAAGTTGGGCTCAAAGGTCACTCTGAGCTCGCAGCGGCCGTAATGTGATTAAAATCTCCCCTCTAACCATGAGTGATGTCGCCCCGTTACATCCTTATAATTAATTAATTAAATATTTTATCTTGCTCTACTTGGCTCACAAAGAGTAATGTTCTGACTCAGTGCTGTGTTATGAGATGTGATTTCTCTTTTTGTGTGTGTTTTGTGTCAGGCTTATGTTTTGCTTTTAAAGATAATTAAATGAGCTTTGTTACCTCAGAGTTGAATTTATCGGGTTGGGTTAGAACGTATTCCTATCATGGCGCTTAAATATTCAAAAAATCCATCTTTAAACTGAATACGTGCCCTACGTATTCAGTTTAAAGATGGATTTTCCGGCCAAGACACATGTAACCTCGCTAGCTGTAAAAAGTACCTATATATTAGGATCTTTTGGTATACTACGAACCAGTGGCGAAGGCTCCATACAACTCGATTCCTATCGGCTTCCCTTTCGAAATATGGCAAATCATCTATTGGTTTTCAAATATCATTTAAACAAATAATAATATACGAAGTTACATTGCAGGTATAACATTTGCTTATGAAAGTTACAAATGTTACAATCAAAGAACTAAATCAACGCCGACATTAATTGAATTAAGCCGGCCGGCGTTTTAGGAATCCTAGTACATGTTTCTCTTGTAGCGATCGTGACCTTGAGGCGACATAATACCGCCAGATATAGAGCGGAGGCAAGCCGATATTTTTCGAGTTATAATATCGACAGAGATAGGAAATGCGTACGCCAAAACGAGATGGAATGATACTGAAGTTGTATATTGAATTTGTTCAGATAGTAATATTTGCATGACAATTGACAGATTTCTTTCGCGCTTATTTATTGTTTGCATTTGTTTATTTTCATTTGATTTGATAATTATATTCGTATCATAATCAAGAATCTTATAGCATTATTCATGTATTATTGTTGAAATTGATTTATTTGAGTAAACTAGTAATAGTGCAGTGAAAACAAGGTTAGTGGCGTTGTATTGCTTGGTGATCGTTAATAAATAGGTGTTTACCTAGGTAAGTAAGGATTACTAAGAAAGCTTTTTAGTTTGTAGTTTTATAAGAAAGTAGTTATTACAGTAGTGATTCTGTTATTATTCAGTAAATTCGATAGCATGGCGGCATTAGTGAATGTAGAATGCTGTCTGAAGGATCATTGTTGACTGAGGAAATATCCTTTTCAAAATTAAAAATCAATCCAGCTTTATATACCATAACATATCATAAAAGCTGGGTTGATTTTTAATTTTTTACATATAGCACATTTTGTAAAAAAGAATAGACGAATAGAGTATATTATGTAGAAAAGTAGTTAGTTTAAAGAATTGTGTAACAGTAAAGTAGATATATATTTTATTTCTTCTTTTTGTTATAATTTTAACGACCTGCCTCACACTTCGTGTGTCACAATTCGATTTTCGCATCAAATTTTAATCATCTATACTTAATATTATAAAGCAGAAGAGTTTGCTTGTTTGTTTGGTTGAACGCGCTAATCTTAGGAACTACTGGTCCGATTTGAAAAATTATTTCAGTGTTAGATAGCCCATTTATCGAGGAAGGCTATAGGCATATATATCATCACGCTAAGACCAATTGGAGCGGAGCAGTAATTAAAAATGTTACGCAGACGACGTTGCACGGGTCAGCTAGTAATTAATATTTACATGCATGCATGCATGGTTTTGTTTGTATAAGTTGTAAAAATTAAAGTTGCACTTTATTTATTTTTTAGAAAGTTGTGGCTTTCTAAAAACCCTCATCACACTTGAGCAAGGTAAGCATTTTTTGGTCCGGCTTCCCTTTTAAGAAAATTCACCCTTCGCCACTGCTACGAACTATGAAACTTGGTTATGTTGAAAATACAATTTAAATAGAGATTGTTGCATGTATCATGACTACTGCCTACCCAAGTGTAGGAAGGCTTATATTATGCCAATGAAATACAAAGCTAAATGTAGGTCGGCAACAGTTAGGCTAAGTGTGAGTTATATCGCCACAGCGATTAGCGCTCTTTGCTAACGAGCGAACGTGAATGCCTTATGAATAGTCTGTGAGTTAACGCGCTAAGTACTTGTCGTCTACACATACAAGTAGCCTCATCAGCTTAGTTCTAGCTTTTTGGAAAGGTGACCCAGAATAATGTGGTTGAATGTATTATATTTATCCTACAGAGGTCAACTTCCACTATATGCTAGATTTTCTGGCGAGTTAGTAGGATGCATGGTCTGACCTCAATATCCAAAAAGAGTTGATGTTAAGGCTTACTAATGCACTATATACTAGATTGAAATAATATATAAGTGCTTCTCAAACTGCAGAAATGCAGCTTCAACTTCGAGAATATCATCTCTTCTCAACCGTCGATGATGGTTTCGCACTGATGCAAGTTACACACAAAAAGCTTACGTTAATTTCTGTGAAAAACTTTATCAAAATCTGTTTCGTGGTTAAGGAGGAGTCAGCGGCAGACCTTGACTTGATTTTAAACTATGTAGACAAAATGCAGTGGCAATTTTTATTCTCAAGAAAAACCAATGTCTTGACACGTCTTCACTTATCAATATTCATTGAAATTGCTTCTATAAATCGAATGTAGGTATTTGAAATTGTGGCTAGTACAGAAAACGAGCAGTACCCTCTTAGTTCGTTACGGAAAACGAACCGATCCTAATAAGATTACTTCCTCAACTCATATTTGAACAGGTTTCGCTATCATAGAAACAACTAAACGGCTGGCCAAATATGTTGCGGGTCGCCTCACCCCTGAACAAAATCTTTACAGATAGTTGCAAAACAAAATGATAAAAAAAGGTTTGTGTCCGCAATAAATTTCTAAGCATTTGTAGAAATATCCATCAATTGGGATAGATTTGGGGACTGCCTCGGGCGCGGCGCACGCTCCGCCTCGACCGGGTCACCAATATGAATAATTTTCCAATCCCAACGTTTATTCACTTCTTTGTCTACCATTTTTGGCTTGGAGACAATTTTATGACGAATCGTAAACGCCTTTTTATGCAGTAATACCATAGAATGTGTAATAAATAACAGTGACAATTTTGGATGGGTGCACATGTGATTTATTTGTACCCGACTTTAAGTAAGTAGGGTACTATAACGCACGGAATATAAAAGATTGTTACTGTATAAAATTGATTAGCCACACAATAAAAATAAATATCAAGTAAATAATTAACTAATGACGTCACATTCATCTTACAGTAGTTCCTTTCGCTTAATTTCCCCATTCTAATCTCCTATTTAGAGTAAATGGCGAAGAAATTTCCTTAATCCTATCGCACTTGCTAAACCAAAGACGAAACGTCCTAACACGTAATGTAGGCTTTGAGGGACTTACTCGTTTCAAAGAGTAGCTCGCTGGGGAACAATCTAAGCCATCGTCACGAAAGTAACAAGCCACGCCACACGAAAGGCGCGGCATTCATGACAACACAATGAAATCAAAATATAAATAAGTGATTATATTAAAAGTTTAAGGCTAAGTTTTGTAGGAGCTGCGGTTTGTTATTTCTGACTATTCAAAAGTGCAGATTCTCTACTGAATCTGCACATCCATGTCATATTTGAGTAAAACAGGAAGCAAAGGTTTCCTGGTTCGTGGCGTACTACCAGTGTATCTATGCCTATTTTCTTTTTTTTTTGCATTACGCATACCCTCTCACTCGGGGGAGTGGGAGGGGTAAGTGGGACTCCCCGGGCAAGCCCGGTATACCCACTAAAACAACCCAGCACTGAAATTCCCGCAACGTCTTAGTGGGGGTGGACTGGGAGATCGGCGTAGCCTTTACGTCCAGTCCACCTCCGACGACCGCCCGCCTTCACAGCGGGCCCTTCACGCCCTACCCGTTGGGGGAGGGCCGGGAACCTCCGACGATGGTGGTGATGCGTGCGATGCGATGCGTGCCGAAACATCTGTGGCCTGACAACACCTGCACCATACGGAAGGAGAGGAAGCCGTGCGGCCGCTCGAGCCAGTCTCGCAAGACTGGGCCGAGCGCGTCCAGGGTACAGCGACCAAAGGTGGCGGAGGCGAGGTCCTCCGTCCAATGGACGACGATGGCGTCCCTCGCCTCCCTCCGCACGGCTTCCCGCTCCTCTGCGACAGGGCGCTCCCCGGTGTATCTATGCCTTTATCAAGTCATCCAACTTTAACAACCTCATAAAATAAATGAAAAGGAAACTCACTTGATGTAAACACACGCCAATAAAATACTAAGTGTTCCTAGTCTTTGTGACTAAAACTCCTTTACTTGAGATGTTATTGAAAAAGGCACCCTTTACCGGAAAATGTTCTCGGATATTGAGCCAAAGTACTTTAATATCGTTTCATAAATGCATGCCTGTTATCTTGCTGCTCGGGATGCTGTAAATAACGTAGCATATTATCTTTTCTAGTAGATGGATGTGTTTACCGATTTTTAGGGTTTCGTGACCAACGTTACCCCTTTTTTAGAACTTACCTTTTTTTTAAATTATTTGGAATGGTTTTTCAGTTTGTAATCATACAGGCAAACAACTGGGCATCTACAGGTCTATTTGGCTGGCGCAGCCGTGGACACAAAATGTACCTAATTGTTTTAAAATTAAGTTGTATTTTACTTGTTACATTGTGTGTCCCTGTGTGTGCTAAATAAACTAGTTTCCCATCTTGGTTTTTCTTTCTTTCATATACGTACAAATCATTTTTACTATCATTGTGCGTTCATCTGAAGAGTGAAATTCCCTATACAGTGTTTCTTTTTAGTCAAAAGTGACTAGGTTATTTTGCGAATAAGAAAGATATGTTTTTTTTTTTAATTGCAACAGTGACTGTTTTTAAAATTTCGAAGTGGAGCTACTAGGACATTGGGGTCTCATATGAAAGAGCGACTTTTGACGAATAATGTTTCTTTTTATCCTTATCCCCGAAATTTGCTTAGAGAGAAATCTGAAATTATTCTAGGTGATAGAAGTTTAGGTACATAAAAATAACAGGAAATATTAAACGAAAAACAAATCATCAACAAAACCTACCTTAGTAAAACTGCAATATACCGATGAAAATTCAAAAACATTTAACGTTTTATATGATAGCACGGAACCCTCGATGTGCGAGTTCGAGTCGTTCTTGATTGATTTTTTTTTCTCTTTCAAACTTTCAAAACATATTTCTAGGAGATATTCCTAAAATATTTGAACGGAGATAAATAAAAGAAAGAAGAGAATCCAAGAATCAGAACAAAATGGCTTCTTAGTATTATTCCTTACAATTTATTAAACATTTACTGTAATAATATTATCTGTCTGATTTAATATTAAGAAAAAAAACACTACGTGTATCCTGTCACTATAGCACGTGTAAGCCGATTTTATTTTGAGAAAAAAAAATACTTTCCTGTGTATGTCTTAATTGGTGTTACCTGTATAAACAGGCAATGTACTTACCTACTTAGGCCGAAAAATTGCTATAAAACTACAATTTTGTCCACCAATAGGAAACATGCATGGATAAAATATTTATTTTCTATACAGTTTATATAAAAATATACAAAAATATAATACTAACAGTGAAAATTGAATCAAAATTGATCGAAAAACAAACGAGATATAATTATTTTTGACAAATATCTCCTCCCTCTCGCGAAAACGCTGTTTTCTATGTCAGCGATATAGGCGTCATGGACTTTGACGTCAAAGTCCGTCATCACCGATGAAGGTATTTAATTTTTTAATGAAAAGGAATAGGGAATATGCATGAACTTTTTTTATTTGCAAAGTCAAATACTTATTAGCTCTAGTATACTAGAGCTAATAAGTATTTGACTTTGCAAATAAAAAAAGTTATAGGGAGTTATAGGGAATATGCATGAAAAAAAGTTCATGCATATTCCCTATTCCTTAAAATATCTTTCAGTGAGCGTCCACCGAATGACTTTAAATAAAATTGTAATTAATTAACAAGTTGTATAAGTGAAGGAGCAAGTTCATTTGCATAATGTAGGCATTACTGGGCGAGCTGTAAAGCGTAGTACATACCTACCTATCTATGTAGGTACATTCCTACTCATACAAGTTACAAGGGAGGCCTATCTCTTTGCCCGATATCGGTTGCACATAATTAATCTAGAAAGCTTAGAGACCCTTTAGCTTTCGATTTTTTTAAGTAAATAAAGTTATGCTTTTTGCGTACCTACAAGTAAGATTTCACATGAGTAATGATCAAAAAACCTACAATTTTTTAGATTCAAAAGTAATGTAGGCTTTTCTATCACTAACAAAATGTTTCCCAATAATTTGTGCCTATCATCTAATCAGCATTTGAAAAAACTAATTGAACAAAATACGCAAAGAAATAATCATGAAAACTTCGCCATCCCACTTCACCGTCAAGAAAAAGCGAAACGATTGCGCAGGCATAAAAGCTAACATAATTAAATCGGCCGAGAGCAACTTATCCTGAGTGGAACGAACAACGTCTTTTTTCTCCAACGACATTACCTATTCATCACACGGCTCGCTGAAAAGCGACCACTTTGTTACTTATATATCTTTCCGCACAGGTTCTCTTGAAAAAGATCGGGAATCATTTTTCTTCGGTTCCATTAGTGGGCATCGGCCGGCCGAGACGGATATGCGGCGGGGGCAAACATAAACAAAGTAATGGTGCCTGTCTAGTGACAAAGAACATGCCATCAGACGGCAAAGCGGCGGAATCAATACGGATCTGTATGAGCCCGTCGTTTGAGAACCACTGAATTCGCTTCACGTTATTGTTGTCGATAGCTATCAGGCGGCCTCCTCGCTCTCTGCGCCACAAAGCCTGACTCAGGATATGAGACTATGAAGCACATCTAGTATGCGCTCATGCGTATTGTCTCCATCGCGCGAGCATCGCCTGTGAACGTATTCACTCAAAGACAATCATGATAATTATACAGTTAATTCATCTGTGAAGATGAATCGAATTTGAAGCTGAATAGTGAACCGGTGTACGCTTTGTTACTGAAATAGGAAGTAATTATTGTTTCATGCTAGTAATATTTAATTGGCAAACCAATTAAATAAACAAAACATAACCACATAACGTTATTTGTTGTGGGTTAAGATAATGTGCCTGTTTTTCGATACAACAAAGTGTACCGAAAATATTTATGTTCTTACAAATAAAAAACACGACCACGAAAATCTAAGCTAACAGTTTTTATAATTTATTGCCCATCAAACAATAATTTATTGGCGATCCAATAAAAGCACTACGATATATTTTAGAGGAAAATATAAGAATATAATGAGAGTTTCGTGGCTCTAGAGAAATGATTTGAAACAAAAAGAATTGATTTTGTTAGACATTGATTAATGATGATTGAGAATTTGAATATCCGGCAACGAGTCCTTTGTTCAAAGATAACCGGCAAGCTTCTGTTCGTCAAAGGGGTGTACCTACCTACCTTCATTCACCTACAAACTGTGCTTCAGTACGAGTCAGCAAATGCCATCAGTAGGTTTCATTTATCTTTTTGTGACCCTTTTATAGGAAAGTCAAATAAAGGGTGCCCTATAGACCCACGGTAGTTGTAGAGGTATATAACTATTGTCAGTGTTTTGAATTTTTTCTTAAAACAACCCTTAGGGATGTTAAGGGGTGATGTAGTTTAAAGGGGAAAATATTACTGCTTGCTTCAATTTACTTTGAAATTGGTATTAACAATCAAAAAGTGAAACATTTGAAAAGGGTCTAACATTTTTTTCCATACAACACCCATCAGGGTGAAGGACGCAACAGATACGCTAAATCACAGATCCTGTGATATTAGTAGAAAAAATGGCTGGGAAAAGTATAAATAACCATTTATAGTGGGAAGAAGGGGACGTTGAAGTTCGTTGACGAAAGTATTAAATTCGCACGGACTATAGGTAACCTAATCCTTGCGCACGTTGCTTTAATCCAGTGTGACGCTAGTGTTTGTGGAGTGGCTAGAGAGGCCACACGGCGTCCTCCCCTTCTGCCTGACACAGGTACTCACCAGACACGGTTGTTTCGAGAAGTACCTGTTTCGGATTCGGCGGGAAGATACTCCCGAGAGTTACCACTGTATGTATTGTCCAGTGGACACGGTAGAGCATACGGCGGAGGTGTGCCCTGCTTGGACGGAACACCATCACGTTCCTTGTAGTAGCAATCGAGGGCGGCGACCGATTGCCCTACAAGGAAACAAGGCGTTTAGCCCTGGCTCATCCATGGAAGCGAAGCGAAACAGCATGGGAAACAGTCAACCCCTTCTGCAAAGCAGTAATTCAAACATGCCCCAGCCGACGCAGCATCAAAAAGAAGCTATAAAAGCTACCTAATCCTATTTTCTGCATGCCTTATAAAATATAGACGACATTACTAAAGATTTTAATAATGACTTGAATTTAATCCCTGGCTTAATAAATTTCAGAAAGTATTGGGAGGCTTCGAAACATTAATTCTAACTTGTAATACACCGTCGAAAAATTCCCAAACTCAAATGAAATACGCTCCCACAAAACCGTAACCCAATCTGAATGCACGTGTAATATAATGAACAAAAAGTCCAACGAAATTAGATTGTTCGCGAACAGCTTAAACCTCGAGTTTCACAAAATTGATCCTTTGCCCAAACAATCTTTACTTTCGCCTAATTCAACAGTTTTTCCCCAATGTGAAAAAAGAGAAATAACTCTGAATTTCGGCTGGCGTACATTTTGGAACTCTTGTTTGCCTTCGGCTCGGTCTAAATTAATATCGAACCGTGAAAATTAGGGGCGAACTCGAATTACGAGCGGGGTTGTGGGTGGACAGTGATAGGAACGTGCTATCAGAAGTTTGGATCAAACAAGTCTCTCAAATCATGTTAGCTTGGCACCTACAGAAAATCGGCGAGCATAAGATGAAAAATTATGTAAAAAAAAGTACGTAAGCCTACGAGTATTTTAACGAGTATTTTAACTGGTGACAAATCGAGTAACAAACATTAAGCCATTTCGTTTTCTTCTTTGTCTTAGAATTACTCAGACAAAATATTAATTTAAACTTTGCTACCAACAAAACGTTAATAAATTGGATTCCATTTTATCTGCAGCCACACAAACAGGACATACCTCTCATAATAAACCAAAATCCTATTGAAATAACAAACCGGCGTACTGTCCGAACTTTGAATTCCGTCATAATATCCGTTCAAATAAACAACCACAGTTGGATGCACCAAATTATTTTGTTTAAAGCAATTCACTATAAAATGTCTGTCATATTTGCGTTTGCCAATAACTGATGAAGTTATTTATCAAATGCAAAATTGTTTTCAATGTTATTCGACGGATTTTGCTTCATGACCAGATATAATTGTGGTGGATTGTAGCCGTTAGGCAAACAAATATCTAATTAAATAGGAATGCTGGGAACAAAGCGATAAAGCCATTTGATACAAATCATTTCAATCAGCAGCGGTTCAATTGCTAAGCTATTAATAGCTATTTCTTGTGTTTAAATTTACAGTTTACGGAAAATAAAATTACGTTACACAATGAGATACTGATATTGAATTTGCAGATATAAATTGTTAGGCTTCTTTTTTCATAACACCTCAAAGCACATGACCCAACTGCTTTGACGTTCTTTTGCACTAAACCAAATTACACCAAAATTAAGATGATAGAAAATCCTAGGAAAGTTGGTTGTGATTGGTAAATTTGAATATTCAAAATTTGTAGCACAAAAACTCATATTTCTATTGAAAATAAAATACTTGACACATTGACTGGTTTTTAAATGTGCCTGTTGTATTGTTGCAGACTGCACATCATCATCGTCGTCGCTGCTGAGCGGGGTGACGACGGTGTCGGTGGCGGTGACCGGGCTGGAGCGGCCGCTCAGCAAGAAGGTGCGCCCCAAGCCCGCCTCGCCCAACCGACAGGGCCCGCAGCAGTGCCAAGTAAGCTTTAAAGTCATTCAACCATGAACTTAAAGAATTTAGACACCGTTTCATCATTTTATGACCCTTGTTTGACTAGTTGAGAATGCCTTGGGTAGCCGTCCGCCAATGTATCTTTGTACATGAAATTTTCAATTAAATAATAATAAACTAATTACAGGCAGTATTTAATAGTCAAGGACAAAAAAGATTAAGCTAATTGACCATTTCAAAGTTTCAGCAGGCTTCTTAGGAGAAGAGTGGGCAATAAACTATACGGACATGATATTTTTGTAACTCTGTTATTCAGCGCAGCCCCAAAACGAGCACAATCTCTTTTAATCGGCTGATAGGAGCTCTTGGTCACCGTCAAAAGAAGATATTCTGTTGTCGAGATGGTTGAAGCGCCGATACATAAAAAAACAATTGTTGCCATTCTTAAAATTTTAGTTCAATTGAGTGCTGAAAAAGTGTTTCTCATCTGTGTAGGCGTTCCGTACTTCAAACTTAAACCGAATGACTGAAATCCGAGTGACAAATGCATTACAATTTCAGTCGCAGGTAGAGAAAAATTCAGCCTGGAAACGCTGCACATTTATATCTAGTCACTTCACTTAAAATATGCAGTAGATTAGGTACCTACTTGTTCAATAGGTTCTTTTAGAGCTATTTGCAAGTGAACATTTCTGAAGAACTGCTATTTCGTGGAGTGGCTTCTCATAATTACACCAACATTAACGTAGGTTTTAATAATGCCATATTTATTCATTATTTTCGTTGTACTTGAATGTTCGTCATTATGAGAAAATACTCTTTGACATCCACTTAGGGCTATCTTTAAATGACATTATATAAGAAATAAATTTACATGCCTCCTTTGACAGATTGCTATACCACCGTCGATCAATATTATTTTCATATTTTGGAACATTGTAAGATGTTGAGTAAGTAGTCACAAAAAGAAAACCGTTTTCCTGAAACCTAAACAAAAACCAGTGATGAGTTATTCGTGAAAAAAATCATGTGTTTTCTTAGGAGGCGCGTCAAGCGGGAGCGAGTGATATGACGTCACAGTAGTACCGGCCAGTTTCCGGCTCATAAAGGCCGATGGGCCGTGACGATTGCCTCTATTTGTCTCTGGTCGTACAAAGGAGAACACCCGTCATTTGTCTCATGGACACCGTCGTATTGCAACCTATAATCTAATGGCTTAATGTGGTAGCTTGTGTTTATTTTGAGGCTGAAAATTTAAGGAATTACATTCTTTGATGAGTTGATAATTTCACTGATTAGTTTGCAAAGTTGAAATCCACATAAGGTATAAGGTATAAGTACCTAGTATCAATACGGTTAGTGCGCACACCGTGTATATTTTATTGCTCATCTATTATAAAAATAAAATAAGGTAAATAAAAATACAGGACCTTTTAAAAAAAAAACATCCAATTATCAATATTTTAAAAACCTTAGGTAAGGAATTTGACGTCAGACTTCGACTACTAAAATACCTTCTATTTCTAGGTAAACGAAACATTATTACTACAAACATTACCTATCTATATATAACAAGCTCAAACACAATTTATCCGTATATTGAGAGTTCGCAAACAAGATTTTCTGTATAAAATAAATCTGTTATAACTCAACTATTCGTTATTATAGAGGAATCCGTATTTATGAAATATCAAGTGCGTTCAATAAACTCAAATATTATAGTAGGTATCTTTAGTTTCGTTTACGTTAGGAAAATATTCTTTCTATTTTATTATTGGAAAGGATCGTTTCCTAGTTAGGTAAGTCTGCAAATGTTTACTAACGAAGGATGTAAACAGTCCTAATTGGCACTCACGGCACCCTATACGAAAACAACGGAAAAAAATCTATTTGAAAGTCCACTAAAATGTTTATGTTCGATTGACGAGGGTCAAGATAATAATACAAGTTAAAAACGAAGATGAATTGAAAAAGTGATTGACTAACAATAAAAAATGTTATTAAAAATATTTAAATAGTTATTACCTATAATATTATAAAAAATATTATTTGAAAGTAGGTACCTAGATTATCTTATGAGGGTCATGATAAGTAAAGTAAAAAAAATGGAAAAAGTAATTTGATTCACAATATATTTTGGAATAATTAGTTATTATAATTATTTTAAAGTTACCTAAAACTTAAAGAACACAACAAATTAATGTAAAAAGAAGAGCCGCCCGAACAGGGACTTGAACCCTGGACCCTTGGATTAAAAGTCCAATGCTCTACCGACTGAGCTATCCGGGCCGTATCGTGCTAGTCGAAATAGCAGTTTAGGTAGAAATCAACCGGGCCATCTCGCTTATCAAGAATTGTTATCACAGCACATTTATATACAAGAAGTGACTACTTTGTTATTCTAATAACATAGATGTAGTTTTAGGTAAATAAGAATAGTTCTTATAGCTAAATGTTCTACTGGTATGATAAATTAACGACCTTATTATTATAACCTGTATACCTGTGTAGTCGAGGTCTTTTTAACACTCTCAGTCAGGTGAGGTAGAATTCCATTCATAGGCTGAAATTACTTGATACTATATACGTAAAAAAATCCTATGTCCAGTGCCCTTCGCATTGATGTCACATTGCTACGTCACATCGATCTACAATAGCCTTGAAACGTTGCCAGCACCCTGAAAACCGTGTCTCAACTTCGAACAACCTTAAAAATGATTTTCCAATTCGCTTAAATAGATAGGATCTCCTTAGTCTACAAAATAATTCACATGTATTGAAAGAGAGGGCTCTAAGGAGTGGCAGGAAGGTACAAGACAAACACTAAGAGGGCTAAGTGGTTCATATCCGGGTCGTTCTTCACGCGGCCGCCCGGGAGGAACGCCGCTGAAATATGTGGCCTCCTCTGATCTCTTAGCTTGCGTACTGGTTTTAAAACCGCTTACATTTTCGGAGTGTTATTTAAAATTAAAGGATGTACCTATCTGTCAAAAAATAAGTATTATTATGCTTAAATCTTCGGGATGACAGGAGGACAATTCTAAATAACTCGACATCTGATGAATCTAGTGTTCTAGACGTTGAGTTTTGTTTAGAATGTTGCGTTACAGAAACCTGATATTTTATCTAAATAGTTGCTTTAAACCTTAGGTACATTTCGCCAAGGCAAAGTATATGTAACGTTTGAAGAATTTCAATGGACACACATCTAGTACTTATTATAAAGAAAAAATGGATACCTGCTAACAAATCTTTTGAAACACTTCAACGATTATGAAGATCTTTTGGGACCTTTGAGTACTTACTGCTAGTGCTCCGAAATGTATTAAAAGCACTTCCAACAAATTGCTACCTACTACGTAAAAAGTCGACTTCACTCAGTAGCAAATGTACTTTTTTCACACCCCTAAAAATTGATGTTCATTGTTATTTTTATAACTTCTTATTACTAAAACGGCTCTTAAAAGGAACTCATTTACAAATTCTAAAGTACATAAAATATTATTGTTGCCTATATCTGCATACTACGATCGAAAACTGTGTTTGTAGGTCAGCCGAATATCAACAAAGGAGGGATAAAGAACGTCGCAGAGGGGCGGGCTACTGTTACCAGGGATATAGAAATTCGCGGACATTCCTAATTTTGGACCTTTGGGCCGCTGGGCCGCGACGGGCGGCGCGGACCGTATTATGTTTAGAAATACTTTCGATTTCCGATTAACGGTACTATATTACGGGGAATTGTTTCTCTGATTTCCTGTTCAACTATTTTAGGTAAATTTAGCTCAATTATGTTTGCCCAACATTCAGCTTATGCTAGGTTTAATATTTAGCAGACGATTTCTTTTTAACCATGTAGATCGATATTTAAATAAACACAACTATGAATAGGCTAGTCAATCAAACAAAACAAAACCGACGTCATGCATGCCCTAATCCCGAAATTCGTTACTTAAAACGTGGCAACAATAAGTAGGGTGGTCCCCTCCGAAGGAAAGTGGCGATTCATCATATCTTGCCAACCCTCACACTACGTAATTGCAGACTCTGAAAATAAACCGATATTCTTACTTACTATATTCATCACTAATATTACCTAAATGCTTAAGTGGATTTCAAGTTTGAAGCATTAAAGTCTAGACTTTGAAGAGTTAAAAGTGGTTAATGGATGCTTTTGAATACTATGAATTTAAGGTAACGTTTTCTATTCAAATACTTTGCATTTAAGGTATTCGCGTGATTCACTTGTGGTTTAATGTGTGACGTGACACCTATGGTATGTATGTGTGTCTCACTAAAAGATTTTCAGTACGGTTACATAGTATCATAGAATTACCAAGCGATGCCTAAAAACAAATAATTTTATTTTAAAGAAAATATAAATACTTATTTCATTATTACTCGTCCGTATTAAGACAGCTTTGGATACATAATTTATTAGACATTTACTTCTAAGTCACGTGTAAACACGCTTCACCTAACAAGCTTAGTACTCGAACACAAGCCCTAGACATATTTATTTATTTATTTATTGCGCAATGTACACACAGTTACAGTTACAGGTTTTGCTATAACTAATGAATATATGACCCTGTTAGGGCGCAGCAAGATAACTTAAAACTAAAATATTATGCAATTACGTATATTAAATTGCATTATTATGCTATTTAATATATGTTATTATTACATATTATAGCATCATTAGAATTTATTATTATTTATGTACCTATCTAATATCATATTTAATATAAATAGTGCAGAACTTTCACAAATATACATTTTATTTACAATTTAATATATTATTAAGTACTTACAATTCATATTATTTATTAATGCCTAAATCACCAGCTTAATTACCCCGCAGAACGTCCGCAATACAAATCCAATTGATCCCACTTAGCACGTATTCCTGATAAAATATTGATCGTAACGGTAGCAGTAAACAGTAACAATAATCTCTAAGGACCAGCATTATGTTCCTCCCATTCTTTCTTTTATTCTACCTTCAATTTTTACGTAGGGCAACACATTTGACTTTGAATGTAAGTAGCTACAAAGTGAGTTTAGTTATAGTACTTATGTTTTATTTTTTGACTAGCTGACCCGCGCAACTTCGTCTGCGTCACATTTTCCATTACTGCTCCGCTCCTATTTGTCTTAGCGTGATTATATATATATGTACTATATATATATATACGCCTATAACCTTCCTCAATAAATGGGCTATCTAACACTGAAAGATTTTTTCAAATCGGACCAGTAGTTCCTGAGATTAGCGCGTTCAACCAAACAAACAAACTCTTCTGCTTTATAATATTAGTAGGTATAGATTGCTTATATACAAAATCTACGTTCAGTTAAGTATCCTGATCTCTCTCTCGAATTAAGAATATAATTATGAAGAGGGTACCTAATGCAGGGCACTGTATCATCTCTATCGGTTGAAATGCCGACCAGCCCAGGTACCTAATCTCATGGTAGAAACTAATCTTGAATCAAAATCAACAAAACCAACTAAGTATCGAACGAATGGTGCTGAATCAAGTGGATTCTTAATTTCGTCCAGAACAGTCCAAAAAGAAACACATTTTCTCCGATTTTTAATGACAATATTGCTGATTGTAGACCACTGATTAATTTAGTTTGTTTTAAAATTTTATAATATCAAAAATGTTTTACTGGGTTCATAGAATCGATTTATTATAGAGGAGCTCGTGGCTAAATTGAAACAGCCGCACGGGCCGATCTTCAAGGCTAAACTATAACAGACGAACGCATCGATCTTCAAGGTTAAGCAACGCTTGCGAAGGTTGGTCTGTGGATGGGTGACCATCTTGACATACCGAGTTTCCTTCGTGCCTCAGAAAGCACGTTAAGCCTTTGGTCCCGGCTGTCATTTGTAGATCTTTGGCAGTCGTTACGGATACCTAGTCAAAAGCCAGTAAAATCTGACTGAAATCTTACATTGAATGAGTTGTGGAGGTCTGGTAGGCAACCGCGCCACGTAAAATACCGGTATTCAGCTGAATCCGGTTTGTCTGGAAGCCGAGCCAATATAGTAAGGAAAAGGCTAGGTTGTTATAATGGTCACCCATTCACAGACCGACCTCGGCAAGCGTTGCTTAACCTTGAAAATCGACGTGTTCGGCTGATATAGTTTAGCCACATTGAAAGTAAAACAGTTTACTTATGGATACAGGTAACTCTCCGGAGGAGACTCTCCTCTCCTCCCAGTAAATTGAAAAACAATATAGTCATTCAATCAAATCCATACTTCCATAGCTATATACATCAATATTATACGACTTCAAGTTAAACTACATAAAACATGGGGCTGACCTTATGCTACTGCGGAGAATCTTAACACCGCGATTCAGAAAAACGCGTCATAAGTACAACGCCATCTATCGATCTACAACGTAACTGAACTGTCTTTATACTCATACCTACTCATAAGTTCAAACTTAGAAGCTTACACGTTACGATAAATAATGATAATATAATAAAATGTTCACTTTTTTTGCTACATTTTAAGTTTAATTAAAAAATAACTCAAAAATACATTGTTTCGGGGTCGCTTCACACATTTCTTATTAAAAAAATTCTCAATAGATGGCATTGCAAGTATCTGAAGTCTCAATGAAAACAACCTATTTTAGCGCTCGATGAAGTTTCTTCGTAAACTTTAAAATTCGATATCTTTTGATTTTGTGGGTCGATTTTGATGAAATAAACACCAAATGTTGCTCCGATTATCACTTAATATTTCGAAGTACCTAAATTTTGAATCCAATCAGTGGTTTATGCGTGATGCTCCTCCAAACGCACAGACATACAGACGCACAGACATACAGACGCACAGACAAACAGAAAAGAATTTCAAAAACTGCTTTTTTGTGTTCTATGTCATTTTTCTGACATTTCTATGTATTTTTTATGCGAAAATATTCAATGTACAGACACGGCAACTCTACGATTTTATTATATGTATAGATTATATCGAGTCGTCTGAATGAAGTATAATAATTATCTATTTCGAAATGGAAATTAATTCCGATTTTGTGCTTGTAATATTGTAATACTCAGTGATCAATGACTACGTATGCACCCACCTTACGACTCTTCTAGATATAATAAATGAAAATCATCATCGGAATAGTAAAAACAGCCCTACCTTGCCTTTTTCCAACTATGTTGGACTGTTACTAAATTAACCGTGACCAGCTGAATACCCTTATTTAACATCGCTCATGCACAATCATCGAAATGACCTTCTTTATTCGCAAAGATCAAAACCAGCTTTAATTATACTATAATCTATCATAAAACGCCATAAAATCACCCGAAAACCTTGATCATGACCCCCGAATCAATATAAATTCTCAAAGTTCTTGTGACTAACGCTATCCCACTTCTGATGTCTAAACTTATTATAGCAACCGCGGCGCGATCTCAGCGATATTCCTAATTGAGCCAGCAGCTAATAGCCGTGATGGCCGGCGCCTATTAAAGCTTATTGATGTCGCTCTGTAGATCTTCGACGACCCTCGTCTTGTTTTAACCCCATCTAACTCCCTTGCTAATAATTCATCAAGCAATTAAGCAGATCCGTGAAACGCGGCTGATATTTTCGTTGCTTTATGAAGACTTGGTAGATGTCAATAATGGTTGTACTGTATTGGTAGTGGCCTTTCCATTTCAATTATTGTTCTGTTTATGAGTTTTATTCGTATAGAAATAATACAAACCTACTTATAAAAATGCCAAGGTTAATCGTCTTACCAAATAAAAGAGAAATAGTAGGTCCGTCCTATTTTCGGTCTATTATTGTGAGAACGTGATTCCGAGTAAACGCAAAGTAATTGGCTTATCTCAATACTGGTCCTTCCTCTTTTAGAAAACCATATTTTTATCGTATCATGGTTATCAATAATGGCCGTGCCTGCATGGGCGCTTTAGATACCCCTTAATCCTCCTAACGACACCCAGAAGACTCCTATTCTTAATCTAAACCACGGCCCAACAGAATTTGTAAACCTTTTGTTGCTTTTAATAAAAATATCTATTTATATTTTTTTATCGCGAAATATAAAACTTTTCGCGAAACAAAGAGGTTTCTTAATGAAGAGTCACTTTGACTTCATTTTACGGTGATTAATTCGACTTAGAAGTTGGAGAATTCCATAGATAGATATTATAATTGAGATTGAACGGATTCTCAGTAAATTAGAGATGAGAGATATTCCGAAATTGATGTTTGAGACATATTTGATTATGATCAAGGAGATACTTGATTGGGTAATCAATAATTATTTTAGTGATATGAGTAGGTACCTTGCTTATTCAGGTTACATATACCTTTTATTGTTCTTAACCTTTCCGATGGAGTTGTTTGAACCAGTTTTTTTTATTTTTTTTATTTTTATTTATTTACGATTTTAATTTAATATGCATTTGAGACGTTGATTATTATAAATATATTTTAAAATTCAGACACGATGTAAAAATCGTTATTGAATAAATGAATTTAATACCGCGTGTATCTGACATCGACGCACAAACGATTTCCATGGGTCAAGGGCATGATTCTGGACACCCTAGACTTAGAATTTTTCGTCGGCTTTTTTCTCATTTTTTCATTTTTTTCAAGGGTTTTTTGACTTTAGACTGCTCATAATCGTTATTCTGACCTAACCCAATGAGATTTTTAATAAAAAAATAATGAATAAACTACTTTCTCTAAAAAGAGCAACTGAATAAAACCACAAATAGATATCAGCTCAGCTGAGCTGATACCTTTTTGTGGTACCTACTCTTGAAAAAATTGATAAAATGAGAAAAGAACCGACGAAAAATTCCAACACTGGGGTGTCCAGAATCATGTCCTGGACCCATGGAAATCGTTTGTGCGTCGATGTCAGATACACGCGGTATGAAAAAGAAACTCAACTTTTCTTTTATTTAATCATAAAACATTTTTTCAAATATACTTTTTTTCAATTTTGAGCTCGTACTTGAAAACCCAGCCTAGGGCTTGAGACGTTGCATGCTGAAACACTGCAGGGTCTAAGTCCAGTTCGGCAGCACATACTGTTATTATACACAATTGTAAGTGTTTCATCATTAAAACTATATTATGAGTAACTTAATAGTAGTAACTTAATTTAAAGATATAAACATAATGGCTGTTTCTTGTCAGTATGTTTATGAAAATATTTTGTAGCCCATAATAATATAAAAATGTTCAAAAAACACAGTTATATATATATATATATTGTTAATACTAGGAACAAAAAAAAAATAAAAAATGGGGCGTTCATTTAGATGTCAATGCATACGCTTTTATAATAAACTTCCAAGTCACATTCAAGGTCTAAACATAAATAAATTCAAAACATTTGTAAAGCAAAAACTTTGCCAGAAAGCTTTTTATACTGTAAAAGATTGCCTTGAAAACAAAAAGGCTTGGGATTAAGCTATTCCAATGAAATATACAGCATCATGTTATGTTCTATAATTTGTCAGTTTAGAAAAAATATATATATATTTGTTTATTCAATTTGACATTTTTACTTTATATACAATTTGACATTTTTCTTTGTTTTTTATACAATTTGACATTGATATTTTTATTTATTATTTTATACACTAACATTTTTGTGGCCTACCCAAATGTCCTTACTTTGGTATTGTTCGTCGGATCATTGAGCTCCTCAAAATTCTGATTTGAGCTGCATGATAGCTGACAAATGTTTGCACTGTCTGGACAGGTCCACTCAAACCTGCGTGTACTTCCCTCAAAAGGTCACTACAGACGTGAACCTACATGGTTTTCATATATTACTCACGGTTTTTTTTTTTTTTTTTTTATATTTATAGGCGTACGTTTGACCGCTATCTCACCTGATGTTAAGCGATGAGGCGGTCTAAGGTGGAGCACGCTTGCCTAGAAGTAACCTATTCATTCTTGACTTAAATACTCCCAGGTTGTAGCTATCAGGAAACACAGACTCAGGCAGGGAATTCCACTCCTTAGCTGTACGCACAATGAATGTATTCCTTAAACGTTTTGTGCGTATAGGTGGGATGTCCACCATGTACCGGTGGTACATCGCCGTACGTCTTGTGGTTCAATGGTGGAACGGGCTTGGCGGAATTAAGTTATGCAATTCCGTCGCACACTCCCCAAAATGTAAACGATAGAAAACCGACAGGCCAGCAACTCGGCGTCGATGCTCAAGACTTTAGAGCTTTGTACGGACTTTAAAGAGACTTTAAAACCTCTAAATTGTCTCGGTGTCTCTTCTCAGGGTAGTCAGCTAGGAAACATCGGCCTCACCTTGAACAATATGACCAAAAATATTGACATGTAAAAGGGTTACATGTAACCTATTTGCAAAATAAATATGATTTATGAGCTTATAGACGAACTGTAACTTTTAAAAATCACGCCGCTGTCAATTCCTCCTTATCAAGACACTGCTTATCACGTTTCAGTAGCAAAGCTTGAATTGACTCATATAATGATAGGAACCACGTCTCAACACTGCCGAATACATTCGCACACCACATAGGGATTAGTGCCTGCTGATCACAATATTCCGAATCGGGAACAAAGCACGAAGGAATTAATTAGCGTCCCCCGAGACACGTCTCATTATTGCGCCAATTACTGAGTAATAAGTAGGCAAGGTTGTATACCGCGGAGTTCCCATGTCTTCGTGATACAGTAAACTGACAACACATGCATAAATAACTAGAGTCATACACAAGTACTTTGACTTACAAAAATATTATTACTTATTTTAAGTACTTAATTTCCTTTACTCGAATCAAACTAAACTCACCGGCCTCCACACTCAGATAACACGATTTTTTTTTTAATAAAAAAAACCAACATCCTCCTACAATCAAAAATAACAGTCACAGCTTGTGAGTTATTGACATTACGTCTCTCGAGATGTCAGAATTTTTCCGTTGATAGGACAACTTAGTTGAGTAGTGTAATTTTCCTACAAAATGAACTTATAGTACGGGAATATGGTGTCAGTTTATCTTATAATCACTACCAATAAAACATTCACAAAATAAAGTACAATTATATATTGATTGTGTGAGCCATGAAACATTACTCCTAAAACTAGAGCATTACGGACTAAGCAAAACAGCCTTGAACTTATTAAAATCATATTTGAATGATAGACAGCAGCTAGTTAATATAAACGGCAACAATTCGACAGGATTAATCGTGAAAATGGGGGTACCACAAGGCTCAATTTTGGGTCCGTTCTTGTTTCTAGTTTATATAAATGATTTGCCCTATATTTTAGAAAATAAACTCAATATGGTGTTGTTTGCTGACGATACATCTTTGATTTTTAAAGTAAATAGACATGCAAACAATCTTGACGTTGTAAATAACGCCCTAATGCAGGTACATGATTGGTTCACAGCTAACAATTTAGTATTAAATGAGAAAAAAAACGAAGTGCATTCTATTCACTTTACCAAATGTAAAAAGTAATAATTGTGACATAATATTGAACAGGGAGAAACTAGAATTCGTCGAAGAAACAGTTTTCCTGGGGATTAAGCTAGACTCAAGGCTACAATGGGGTCCTCATTTAACATCTCTTGCAGGAAGGTTAAGTTCAGCAGCATATGCTATAAGAAAAATTCGCCAGTTTACAGATGTTGAAACCGCGAGACTAGTCTATTTTAGCTACTTTCACAGTTTAATGTCTTACGGTATTTTACTATGGGGACGGGCTGCTGACATCGAGTCTATTTTCATTTTGCAGAAAAGAGCCATCAGAGCCATTTACCATCTCTGCCGGCGAGATTCTTTAAGGGAACTGTTTAAACAAATTAACGTAATGACGGTCCCTTGTCAATATATTTATGAAAATATCATGTACGTTAGAAAGAATCTACATCTTTTCAGTAAACGAGGCGACAGACATAACTATGTTACTAGAAATAGGAACGAATTAATTCAACCAGGTTTCAGACTTGCTAAAGTAGCAACATCTTTTATGGGATACTGTTTAAAGTGTTATAACAAAATACCGCCACATATATTAGAACTGAATGAAACGAAATTTAAAAATTGTATAAAACGCACACTA
The DNA here is from genome assembly GCA_963859965.1 of Ceramica pisi. NCBI lineage: Eukaryota > Metazoa > Arthropoda > Insecta > Lepidoptera > Noctuidae > Ceramica > Ceramica pisi. The sequence goes on from OY982545.1 coordinate 15,165,549, forward strand.
TGCAAACAAGCATATTATAAACTTGGGGAATACATTGATGATAAAAATGCTTGGCTTAATGCTGGTCCGCTCCACAGTGACTAAAGTGCCCAAACTTTGATGAACATGTGAAAACATTGTTGGACCTGCTGAAGATTGTGAGACTATATTTGCATTGTGTAGACTCATTCTTTTTGCATTGTATAGTTTTACTCATTAATTATTTCGCACCGAATGTAAACATGATTTTGTAAACAATGGCAACTGGTTTAAAAGAGTGTCCTTGGAGTTTCTTGCACGTTCTTCTCCACAGGATCTACTGCAACGGATTTTGGAACGTGCAACTGTCGCGCTGGAGGCGGGGTCGGTGGGTGTGTTATGTTGGAGAACAACCTGCTGCTCTTGTCATTAGCGCGGCAGGATTAGCTTCATCTATTTGACTGACAGACCTTGACTATTCAAAAGTGCCTGTAACTGGTCTATTTGAAATAAAGGATTTTGTATTTGTATTTGTATTTATATAGTAGATACAATAAACTAGCCATAGACGTGGTCGGGTCTAGAGCTGAAAAACTAGATCTCAATAGAACATATTACTAGGTATCTTAGTGTGAACTAGGATACCCGTGTCGTGAGATCTAGTTTTGTCAACATTCATGATCCTACTAAAATTATAAACTAGCTGATAGCCCGCGGCTTCGCCCGCTTAACAAATTGTATACTAAAACCTTCCTCGAGAACCATTCTATTCATTGGTGAAAACAGTATGAAAATCGGTGAAGCAGTTTTTGAGTTTGACAGACAGACGCGGCGGAGGACTTTGTTTACAGAACGCCTGAAAGGATCTTCATGAAATTTGGCACAGAGGTAGATTATAGTCTGGAATAACACATAAGCTATATATATATCCCGGCAGTATGTTCTCTAGAGATCACACGGGCGAAGCTGTTGGCAGAAGCTAGAATATAAAATGCGAATGCCCGCCGGTCGATTCCGTTAACATGTCGAAGTGAAGGCTTGGATGAAGTGATCACAAAGTGAGCTGTCATTCCATATTAATTACTTGGATTGACAGCTCACCTCGTGGTTACCCAAACTTCACTTCGACATGTTTACAGAATAGCACTGCTGAATCATGCCCGAACCCACCCTAGTCACCGCCTGTTCACTCTGGACAAGACTTATTTTGTTTTTATTATAAAGTATTTCTGAAAACGTTTCGCCGCACTAGGAATTTCTCTTATTCGTGGATGCGTTTACAAATATACAGACTCACATACACAAACAGCTTGACCCGGAACAACTATCCGTAGGCTATACAGATATTTGGTTTGGTCTAATTCTGTTATCACCATTAAGTTTTTGTTGGCACGCTTAAAGAAAGCCTATTAGAGAGACAAACAGCATTTCAAGCAAAATAGCATACGTACTACCTACTTAACTTCACCGTAAACCAAAACAAAATACGAATAATTCAAATACAGAAAATATTCACTGTATTTTTGTGTTGCGAGCGTTCGTAAGTGTACCTTGAGGTATTAACCGGCCGGACTTGAGTCGCGGTTGGGTCGCAAAGCCTCCTGAGCCGAGCGTTTGGGTGACTGCCAGGCTCCGATAAGCCACGGCACATAACATTACATATTTCTTATTTAACCTCTGTCTAAGAATGGCTCGCGTAATTGCTGATGCAGAAATTACCTGCAGGTGTTATCAACATTTTAAGTTTTTTGAAAAACTTGAGCGAAATGTTGTTGAGCCGCAAAATGCTGAGCGTTTTAGATTTTATGAAAGTAAGTAAAACTATTTTACCACCAGAATTTAGTATCCAAAGTTTACACATTTTAGGCTTTATGAAGAACTTGAGCAATGACGTCACACCGTCCTTCATAAAACTCACGAAGCTCGGCTCTGACGCCAACGACAAAAGAGGAGAAACGTGGCCTTTTTAATAAATTCCTTTTCATGTCAAGAAAAATATGTACCTCTCAAACTCCCAAGTTACAGATATAGGCTATCCTATTTTATATACTTTATATTGAATTCATTTCAGTATAAAATCATGGCACTTATATATTTAACTGTACCTAACACCATATTGTAATAATTTCAAAAATGCCTTCTTTGACCCAAGGTGGTTAATGTAAGGGACCCCACTTATTTACTCTTGATAGGAGGTAGATTGTAATAAAACAAAATCTGTTTGAGTACAAATCGTCTACAGTCTAGACAGACCCTACATAGATTACTCGATATTTCTCCGAAATTCATAGCACTTTAAATAATATAAAAGCCAATAATTCGCTTCTCAAAATTCAATAGCTACCTGGAGTTCATATTATTGTCGCTAAACTTTATGTAACAGAGATCTATTGGAGCGTTCGTATATATCATTCTCATATTACCGCTATCACCTCGCAAGAATCGCTAGATCGGAACCACTTAATCTACTCAAATGTAAAAGCATGATCAGAATAAGGTTGGTCACAAACTATAAAGATATGTTATAAAGTTATTATTTACGACAGTACCTACCTGTTAATTGAATTGGCTTAGGTCGACACACTCACAAAAGACGTAGCTTTAAAAATATATTTAAGTAAAAGCTATAACTTAACTAATAGTATAATGCGAAAGTGACTTTATTACACTGTCACGCCTAAATCGCAAAATCGATTTTGATGAATTTTGGTACACATATAGATCGAAACTTCGAGACGGTCATGGGCTACATTTTTTAAAGCATCGAACTTAGCCGCGAGCACACGCCGGTACTCGTATGAATGAACCACAAATTAAAGAACACCCTAAAACGGTATAACAATCTGAAGCACACTTTACAATCGCCGCACAGGCTAGGCAAAGAGTCGTGCCACGCTTGGATGGCCGCCAAACCACGCCAGGTAATCCCACAAATGGTCGCGGTCGTGTCCGCAGCCATGCCTCGATATTTAGTTCACTAAACTGCCTAAATCACTCCGCATTTTGGGTGCAGCTTACAAATGTTACAATTATTAGATGCAATTTCACCCTGACAGTGCCACTCGCCGTTATTATCGATCTGCTAATTGGCTATTTGTGCGGTCGTGAACGCATTTCAGTGTTTAACTCAGCTGGACATAATAATACGATTGGACTGTTGTTCGCTAACAGTCATTAACTAAGCTCCTGAACTAAAAGCATTGAGGATAATCGCATCTCCCACATGCAATTAGTCGGGAAGAGTCGGTGACTGTAAGCCTTTGACTGAATGTGAAAAGCTAATGTCTATGCACTTTTATTACCTTTACTGATTAATTTCATTGCGGGATCTAAGACAGTTGGATCGATTCTCCGGGACTCGTCGGGTTTCATTGGCTCGGCGTTTTTCTGGTGGTCGCCACTGTTGCTTTCAGGAGTTGCAGTGGTTGGGAATGTTTGGCGGGCTTGTCCCAAAAAAAAAGGTCCATGATCCATGTACACGGTAAGCGACGTAGAAAAACGGCATTGATAATTCCCACACCGGAACAAAAACTGAAATGCGCGATGCTCGGCCTGTCAAGTCTCCCTAACGACTCTTATTGTTCGCTGATTAGATGAGAATGCAGCAAAACTAGCAGCGCCACGAGGGACTCTTTCACAAAACTTTACAAGCATTCTTCAGTCCCCCACGCCTGTAGCGTTCGATCACCAATCTTTTTATAAGCACACCCCTATTTCGAGGAGGCTTCACCCAGAGTGTCCATTCAAGTCCGGACTCCAATCGTGAGATCGATGTCCAATTAATTTTCTGCTCGAATATATCACCCTTATCCTGTGAACGGATTTGACCAAAATGCACATCAATCAATGTTAGATTTGGCACCAAAAAAAGTTGAGTTTGGACTATCATAACATTGGTATTGCTATTGAAACTCAGCGTACAGCAGAGTCATTATCACTGGTTATTTTTCTTAAGTGAACATAATCAATCCATCAAACGTAACATGAACTTTCAAATAAATTTATTGTCTGGCGACATTGTAAAACGCGTCTTCTTTCAACCCGTACCCTCCATAACAGTATACTGTTACATTAAATCCGACTCACCTATATTCCGAAACTTTACCAACATTCAGACAAAAGCTATAAACGTGCCAACTTGTGCCTCGATCCGTTGATAAACGTTGCCCCAGATCGGAAACTTTTCAACGAAGTATTGAGTCTAAAAGCCATAATCGATAGAGTATAAATACCTTCTAAAATTTCACGCAAAATGTAATCTGTTTTTGTGCGAATATTAACTTCGAATAGGATTATAAACATTCCCTAAAATAAAGATCAAAAAGATTATAAAATTTCGTTTTATTTAAGATTCTGAGAATTCCACATAAACAGATATCATATTTTATCTTTCAACGATGAAGAGGGTTCTAACGAGTGTAATCTCCTGTTTCTAAGGACTTAAGCTTGTTAGTGCACTTTAGTCTAAAAAGTTCCACAAATCGCTTTTATCTGTAGTATTTGAGAACGTAAGCAGACGTAGCCAAAACTAATGCCGGCTGCCCCGAGAGAATCCGTCGTTTCCCTTAAAAGGTAAATTCGATCCAAACGCGAGGTGTTGGGCTTTTCTTGACAAATTCACATTATATCCCCGATTGTCTGTGCGACCGTAAAAAAAAGGTCAGTTTTATTACGCGGACAAGGAAATGTGCGACGGTTAGTTAAACAAAGAAAATTGTCGTTTTCGCAATAAAAAATTATGTTCCTCTGTATCGGTCTTTAATATAATAAATTCGACCGGTGCAAAGAAAAGCGAAAATAAAATGCCTGCCTCAATAAAGATATTTCACTCGAATAGTTCGGGTTGGTTGACGTACAGATAGGATAGTTCTTTATTGTAGGGGAGCGCTATTTTAGATTGATATTTCGTTGTCTGGTTTCGAGGAAATTCCGTTCGCAACATGCACACTGAACGAGCGTGTTCAAATGAATTAGCGAGGATTGGCTCGGCGTATCCGACTGGGTTATTCTGAATTCTGAAAAACTGTATGTTCCATTTTGTGAGTTTACTTTAAAAATGATGATATGAACCGGTATTGGAATATTAGTTTCGCTCCCGTTTAGGTGTTTTAGATCAATTAGGGTCTCACTTTCCCCGCGTTTTTCTTCATATAAATAACGTGTGGGAACAAACTGCAGTATTTGTTCTTATTCCCGCCGAGAGGAATGCTCCACCATCTTGAATCCGTGTTTGTTTTCAAAACCGCTGCCGCCATTTGTCACTCGCTGCCAGCTTTTGTCTTCCTCCAAGATATTTGTCTTCCCCGAAACTGAAAGGAGTGCATTATTTTGCTTCTGTTTCTATTGTTAATTCATACAATCTGGATCTGAATTTGTTGATGTTCATTTACATTTATTTTAACAAATGTCTCTTGTTTTGGTTAGAAAATTTCATTTTAATATTGCTTGAAAGGAAAACGATAATGTATGAAATGCAAAGGTTCGCAGCAAACCGGAAAGGACAAAATCTCTCTCAACACTCTCCAAGACGGACGAAAGGTGTTATAACTACGAATATTCCAGCAACTAAAAAACTGTTACCAACAGCGGTGACCCCACAAAACGAGTAAAAAAACAAGATACAAAATCTATGTGAAACCAACAATAGACCGCTCGACAGAGGTTTTACCACTGGAAACATGAAAGAGAATATCGACACGCGAATTCCCTGGATTATTCGGGAGCGGGTTCCCACTATGTGAACCTACCTACTTGCCTACCCAAAAATACTTTTTAACTTTCGTATTTACGTCGAATATGTAATAAAGCTTCCATGTGTACAAATGGGACTCAAAGTAAAGACTCGTTGAAATATTAAAATTATTTTTAATATTTTTTTACTTATTCTATCAGTTCTTTACGAGGATTCAGTAAGTGTCATATTTGAATGTAGAAGATTTTACTATATTAATGTTTATTTTTTGATATTTCTCTACCGGCAACATCAGCCACAAATAGAATAATATTTATAGAGCTAAAACTGTGTGCGCTAAAGTAAATATAATATTTGTTTTATTTCTCGTATAATCGTTTTCATAGTCCAATGTTTTAATATCTTGTTTGATTTCTCTTATTTATATAAAGTAACTAGCTATCCCATGCCCACATGTTGGGCGGTATTTTTCGGTTTAATATATAGCTTATGACACTCACAAATAACGTAGCTTTCTATTGGTAAAAGAATTTTCTAAATCGGTTCAGTAGATCCAGAGACCTTGCAACCCCTTGTACCTGACCTTGTAACTTTGTAACCTCTTTATTATGATAGTATAGACTTTAAATTTTAAACATTAAGAATAAATTCTATTTGTGCAACGATCGGTCCTGAAATAACGCTACAAGGACAACTTAGTGAAAGTCCTCAAAAAAGCTAAAACCAAGTGTGACCAAAAAAAATATCTTTATTGAAATCCAAATGATAAGGAAAAACACACAAATTACTAGTGTATAGTGTA